>CAOLHI010000745.1:0-600000 GCA_948474755.1 Ctenosaura bakeri | reverse complement strand
CTGCCCATTTGCAGTAATTTTAAATAATTGCTTTTTTAAAAAAATCAGTTGTAATGATTTAATGAATCAATTAATGGACTAATTCCATAACATGTTCTCAACAGTTTAATGGTAATGAATCAATAGGCTTCAACAATTTGACACTCATGTATTCGTGTGAGTAGCAATGTTTCCAAGCCCTGCTAAGAGTTGTTTTTTTTTTTACAAAATACTCCAAATGTGATGCTAAAGAAAACCATATTTATATATACACACATATATAATTGGTAGAAAGGTAATATAGTAAAGATCTTTTAATTTCTACTTGTGCCACAGCTCGCCACGTTTATACATTATGGAAATTATTTTACCTCTCCAAAGAGCCAATGGATGTGAGTTCACAGATGCATTTCTAAGCAATGAACACTTTCATGAATTAATGATGTACTTTATCATAGTAGGCTAGCAATTCAATTATTAGGCAGAGAGCCATGTGATAGGGCTAGGCTTATCACTGACTTTCATTTTTTTTAAAAAGGCACCCATGCTGATCACACAACTACATATTGGATACAGTAAAAACCATCTTCAAAATCAATATTTTAAAGCACTTCTCATACTGTAGTCTCCGTAAAAGAAGCAGACACTTCTAACATAATAAAGCTTTTCATAACTTAGTCAATGAATTATACATTTATAATAAATGGAACCAAATGTTCTCAAGTAGAAAAACTAGTGGCTGTTGGTATTGTAATTATAATAATAATAATAATAAACTTAAATGATAATAATTCTAGTATCCAAAGGATTTTTCATTTTGTTTTAATTTTCAGGGAGGGTTTTGGCTTTTTTTACATTGTTGGATGAAAATAGTTTTCATTTTGAGATTGTTACTGACAATAATGGCTTCTGTGTTTTCTGGCTGCTTGTACATGTCTGATAATATTGCAGTGCTGCTGTATCTAGATCAAACCACTGTTTTGTTTTCCAGTTTTGTTTTGGAAAGTTTTTTTTTTAGAAAAATAAATTCCTTTATTTAAGTATATCAGAGTGTTTGTTCTTTACTCCATTTTTAAAAATTTGTTATGTAACTAAGCATGATTGTTAGTCAACGTAACATATTATAGTAACAGAAAGTCAGTCCTATTAGTGATACACACTTGTGTAGTCTAAGGAGGTGTGGCCAAAAGAGATATTATCTACCTTCTTGTGCAATGTCCACTACCCCTTGTCCAAGACATGTCCCAAGCACTGGAATGTCCTACTGTAGCCAGGTGACCAGGCAACACCTGCCTGCATCCTGGAGAAAAGGGCTAATGTTGCTGCACCTCTGGGAGGGTGGCATCAGCTGTCTTCTCCTGGCCACTTCCATTTCTTCCTCCATCCCCCTCACCAGTAAACGGTTGTGTCCCTTCTAAGGTGGGAGAGACACAACTGTTTGGGTAAAATGTTACACTCCACCTGCACAAAATAGGAGTGTGGCTAAAGTCAACAGACAAACAATATTAAGAAAATATGTTCTTAATTGCCATGAAGTCAGCTTCAACTTATGGTGATCCTATGAATGAAGCCCTCCAAGACATCCTATCATCAACAACCCTTCTCAGGACCTATAGACTCAGGGCTGGGGTTTCCTTGATTTGAGTCTATCCACTATGATGTGGTCGTCTTCTTTTCTTACGGGCTCTCACTTCACAAAGCATTAGAATCTTCTCATGATATGGCCAAAGTATGATAGCCTCAGCTTGGTCATTTTGGCTCCTAGGGAAAATTCAGGTTTGATTTGCTCTAGGGCCCATTTGTTGGTCATTTTTTGCAGTCCAATTGTATTGATTAGACCTCTAGGCATATCTAGGGATGTGCATTTATTTTGGAATGAATAAAAAAAATTAACCAAATGGTGGATGAGTAGGAGAATTTCAGTACATTCCTTCATGAACCAATGCATTGATTGATTAATGAAAGAACATGAATGGGCATGCTTTTCATTACTTCTTTTCATGCCATTTGATAGTGTGGTCTTTACTTTTTTTCAATAATAGGAAAGTGGAAGTTGGTGGCCAATTCTTGGAGGCCACTATATTGTTTCCCACCAATTTTGAGGCAGCCACTATTTTCCTAACAGAATACCTTGTGGCGAATTCTGAGAAAATACGATCATGGTCATGACAAGTAGCTACCAAAATCAACTTTCCTGTCTTACCACTAGATAGCAGCAAGTCATCTAATAAATGGAGCTAATCAAATAAACATACTTTTGCATATTCACAAACAAATGAAATGTAGAAAATATTGGATTAAGAAAATGAATGGGGTGACATTCACTATCCCGATATTGGGATGGATAAGTTCAGTTGGATAAGCATTTCTTGGTTCATGTTTGTTGGGGGCAAAATAACTTGTTTTGAAAGCTATATGACTTTCAATCCAAAAGCCAGGAATACCTGGAGTACATCAGAGAGAGAGCGCGCTATGGACACACACATGTACACACACATATACAGAGCCAGGTTCCCAAGAATTCCAGGACTAATTGTTTTCACACGTGTAGTTGAAATTTTTTTGGATCCTGCTTATAGTGCGTATTGAAGGTCAATCCAAAATAAGAAACACATATGTCAAACACGTATACGTCTTCAGAGGAAAACAATACAGGTGGCTTTACCACACTTATGTGATTTAAAATTATATATTATTCAGCATTCTAAAATGGCCACATGCCTCTGCAACATCATTCAATTTTTTTGAAATGCTCATAGTACGTAGAACAAGGTGGCTTTTTAATGCACAAATCATTCAGCTTTTTAAGAGAAAGGAAACCAGGGAGTTAGTCACATTACACGCAGTGGGGCATAATATTGAATAGGTAATTATAGGATTGCATTACAAGATGGAAGCATCTGCTAGAAAGGTTAATATGTTTTTTGCTCATCTTTTTTCTCAGACATACTTACAAAGGATTGGCCTAAATTGTCTTTTGATCCTGCCTAAAGTAGACCCATGGAATTCTTTAGATTTATCTACATCTTGACTCAACAACATTTGATTGAATGGATCCAGTCTAGTTGCAACTAATCAACAGGATGTCAACCAGTTTGTGCTCTGGGATAAACCCCTTGATTGGAATCCAGTTGAGAACTTATGTCTTTGTAAGTGGACTTATGTCTGTGGGAATTAGAATTGGGTGGTTCCATAACATCTGTATCAAGCAAAGGGCCGGTTAGGAATGATGAACAACAGAACCAATGCGCTATGGGGCCAATGTGCATTGGGACGAATACCGGCTGGCCCCTCTCTAAACTGCAAACCCCAGGATTCCATAGGATGTTGAAAGTGGAATAATAGCACTATAACCGTCCTCTGCAGAAATGGCCGTAAAGTTATGTAAGGTACACAGTGATAAAGGATTTGGTGAATGTGCTTATGATTCAAATTTCTTATGGTGCATTTGATACGTAAATGGATTATCTTCCATTCAGAACATTTCTTTTACGTTGTATTTTAAAGGTCAAATAAAGGTCAAATCCATTTTGTCACTAATTAATATGTTGATCGTTGTTGTTATGTGCCTTAAAGTCATTTTGACTTATGGCTACTCTACCATGGGGTTTTCTTGGCAAGATTTGTTCAGAGGGGGTTGCCTTTGCCTTCCTCTGAGGCTGCACAGGGTCACCCAGTGAGTTTCCATGGCCGAGCAGGGTTTCAAACCCTGCTCTCCAGACTCATAGTCCAACGCTCAAGCCACTATAAATAATAACAATTTTTTAAAAACTTTGCACTTGGTACAAAGTATTAGTACAGATGTTGTTTTCTTATCATTGTGGCAAATCATTGCTGACCATCTCACCTGAGGGTGAGCAACTGATTATATCTTGCCCTGAGAAAAAGTGTTTGGGCAAAATGGCTGATTTGTATAAAGATCTGGGAGTAAAAACTTTTAGTCGCATCTCAAGGCGCATGGGCAGAACAAGTTAACTCATTAATGCTGCCTTGTCCTGTGAATAGTTATTCAAACACTACGGAAGACATCAGGCAACAAAGTACCTATATCAGGGGAAGTTGGGTACTGGGAAGGAGGTTACATTGGGGCCCCAGGGCACCTTGAGAGACTGCACACCCCTCTGCATTACCCCAAAAAGATGAAAGCTTTAGCATCACTCCTCAAATGCTCCAGCACCCCTGGAGGCATTAGAGGCCAAATGCACCATGTTTGGGGCCCTCTCTGGACTACCTACACAGCAGAAGCACCAAGGAACCCTGTTACTGAATTGTGGAGATGTGTAATGGCATTCCCTGGCCGGTGTCTGGGTGCACAATAGGACTGATGAACAACAGGACCAATGTGCATTGATTCTGATGCACGTTGGTCCCATTGTGCATCAGTCCTGTTGTGCATCATTCCCAAGATAGCTATCATCTTATCTCTTTTTATGATAGAGTTACTAGCTTGATAGATGAAGGGAATGCTGTGGATGTAGCATATCTCGATTTCAGTAAGGCCTTCGACAAAGTTCCCCATGACATTCTTGCAATGAAGCTAGTAAAATGTGGGCTGGACAGGGCTACTGTTAGTTGGATTTGTAATTGGTTGACCGACCGAACCCAAGGGTGATCACGAATGGCTGCTTTTCATCCTGGAGAGAAGTGACTAGTGGGGTGCCACAGGGTTCTGTCCTGGGCCCAGTGCTGTTCAATATTTTTATCAATGACTTGGATGAAGGAATAGAGGGCATGCTCATCAAATCTGCAGATGATACCAAATTGGAAGGGGTTGCTAATATGCCAGAGGACAGGATCAAAATTCAAAATGACCTGGATAGATTGGAGAGCTGGGCCAAGGTGAACAAAATGAAATTCAACAGAGGGACGTGTAAAGTCCTACACTTAGGTAGAAAAAATGGAATACAGAAATATAGGATGGGGGACATGTGGCTGGATAGCAGTACGTGTGAAAGGGATCTAGGGGTCTTCATAGATCACAAGCTGAACATGAGTCAGCAGTGTGATGCGGTGGCCAAGAAAGCCAATGTAATTCTTGGCTGCATCAATAGGAGTATGGTGTCTAGATCAAGAGAGGTACTGGTACCACTCTACTCTGCTTTGGTTAGACCCCATCTTGAATACTATGTCCAGTTCTGGGCACCCCAATTCAAGAAGGATATTGACAAGCTGGAGCAAGTCCAGAGGAGGGCGACCAAAATGGTGAGAGGCCTGGAAGCCATGCCCTATGAGGATAGACTTAGAGAGCTGGGTATGTTTAGTCTACAGAAGAGGAGGTTAAGAGGGGACATGATAGCCATGTTTAAATATTTGAAGGGATGCCACGTAGAGGAGAGAGAGGGCTTGTTTTCTGCTGCTCCAGAGACCAGGACAAGGAGCAATGGATTCAAGCTGTAGGAAAGGAGATTCTACCTGAACCTCAGGAAGAACTTCCTGACAGTCAGGGCTGTCCGGCAGTGGAATCTGCTGCCTCGGAGTGTAGTGGAGTCTTCTTCCTTGGAGGTTTTTAAGCAGAGGCTTGATGGCCATCTGTCAGGAGTGCTTTGAGGGTGTTCCTGCATGGCAGGGGGTTGGACTGGATGGCCCCTGTGGTCTCTTCCAACTCTACATTTCTATGATTCTATGATTCTATCATGTCGTCTCTAAACCTTCGCTTCTCCAGGCATAACAAAGGCAGCTCCCTAAGCTATTCCTCATAAGGCATGTTTTCCAGGCCTTCTACCATTTTGGTCACCCTCCTCTGGACACATTCCAGCTTGTCAATATCCTTTCTGAGCTGGTCACAGGATTGTAAGTGGGATCTGAGCAGAGCAGAATAGAGTGATACTATCACTTCTCTTGAACTAGACACTATACTTCTGTTGATGCAACCTAGAATGTCTATATTCAATAAAGAGACTGTTACATTACTAGATTTACTCACTCATGACTGCTTTGCATTCCTGATTGCCACTTAGGCCATTTCTGCACTAGACTGTTATAGTGCTACTGTTCCACTTTCAACATCCTAGGGAATCCTGGGGTTTGCAGTTTAGGGAGGAGCCTTGCAAACCCCAGGATGCCATAGGATGTTGAAAGTGGAATAATAGCACTATAATAATCTAGTGTGAAAATGACCTAAGTATTACAAAAGGTATTGGGCATAAATATCAAAAAGCTGGGTCCATGGCACTGGTATCCTAGGGCCTGTCAGGGATTCCAGGCAGGGAACCCTGGAGAAAATGATCAGCCCACTGCAAAGGTGTTGCATCATGCCCCAGCTGTGGGCGATTGCAAGGTTGCAAAAGGAACTGGGGTCATGTGCAGAAGGTTAAGGGAGGTATGCAAAACCCTTACCTGAATGGTTGTACATATGTATATAAGAAAGCAATCCCCAGTCTGTGTCTGTCTGTTGACCAAACCTGGTGTCTGGCGCAAACCTCTGTTCGTCTATCCTATGTTTTGTACACAACGGAACTTTGCTGCAAGATAAAGTGCCTCCTGTTTTGGAAGAAACTCCTGTGTGTGAGTAGCCTTATTGGGGAACAAGGTTACTGCTGTTGGTTAGCTGTGCTCTGGCTTTTCTGCTGCGTTTTCTGTGGGGCTGAAACTCCTATCATCCCCCGACAGGGCCAACTTTAGTATTTCCAAGTTGTATACGGATGCTTGCTGCAACTTTCGTTTTACGTGCTCCTAGCTTTGAATGGGCTGGATACAGTTTGGTGCACCAAGCCCTTTGAAGCCTAGCTTCCAAGTCAAGCAAAGTAATAATTCCCCCTTTATTCTGCACCAGGCCGCATCTGGAGTACTGCATTCATATCTGGAAGCCTCATTTTAAAAAGGATATAGACAAGATGGAGTGAGGTCAGAGAAGTGCAATGAGGATGATGAGAGGTATGGAGAACAAAATATATGAGGAGAGATTGAAGGAACTGGGCATGCTGTTTCTCAAGGGCACTCTTTAAATTTCTCAAGGGCTGCTACAAAGAGGAGGGTGCAGCCTTGGTCTCTGCTGCCTCAAAGGGTACAACTAGATCTAGTAGTTTAAAGTTATGAGAGGGTAAATTTCAGTTGAACATTAGAAAGAACTTCTTCACAATTTGATAATGAAACCAATTGCCTAGGGAGGTGGTTGGATCTCCTTCTCTGGATGGCTTCAAAAAGAGGGTGGACAGCTCCCTGCTGGGGATGCTCTAGCTCAGTGGTTCTCAACCTGGGGGTCGGGACCCCTTTGGGGGTCGAACAACCATTTCACAGGGGTCGCTGCTCCTCAATCCTGCCCCCCCTTTTAAAAGAAGGTGGCCTCACCGCCAATGGGAGCAGTGCTTCTGAGACCCCTGTGCTGGGAGGAGGGGAGAGGAGGCATGCTGGGCATTTCCATGTCTTTCCCTGCCTGGTGGGAAAGCACTGGAGGAGCCTGAGGTGGAGCCAGAAGTGCGGAGAGCGGGAGGAGAGAGCTGGAGCCGGAGCGTTAAGGCGGAGGTGAGGAGAGGAGACCCCGTGCTGGTGGGAGGGGAGAGGAGGCGTGCAGCCAGGTGCAGCCAGGCGCTGCTTGAACGCTCGTGCCTGCACCACACACACACACATGGAGGGCTTCCCCTTCAGTGTTCCTTTCCCCTTCATGCCAGCTTGCAGAGTCAGAGTTGCTTGCCAGGGCAAGTGAGCAGCCGGGCGCTGCTTGGACGCTTGCGCCCGCACCACACACACACACGCACACATGCACACACAGAGGGCTTCCCATTCAGGGTTTATGGCGCTGCAGCGGGACGTCTGGGAGGTAAGACCCTGCCCCCTCACCCTCTTCGCCTCACGCTCATTCATGCCAGTGAACAGAGTTGCTTGCCGGGGCGAGTGAGCAGCTGGGCTCCGCTTGCTTCCCAATGTGGCAGGGCTGCAGCAGCGGCGATCGCCCGGTTGCCCATTCATTCTGGGCACGCCGCTCTGTGGGAGTTGTCGGTGTGGCTGTCGCCTTTGGTCCAGCAGGCAAAGGGGGAAACTTTCCTGTGGCGGATCTGCCATCCGACAGGGGAGATCGGTCCCTCCGAGACTGATAACTTGGTTGGAAAAGGAGCAGAGGGCGTCAGCCAAGGGCTTCGGTTTGTGTAGCAAGAGCCCCCGAGGCTCCTTGGTTGTTGTTGGTTTTTTGTTTTGTTTTTTGATTTTTTGACCCAAAAGCACTGCCCTGATCCATCCTGTGGACTTTGGCCATTTCCACATTCCAGTGTTATAGCGCTATGATTCCACTTTCACCATCCTATGGAATCCTGGGGTTTGCAGTTCAAACTACAAACCCCAAGATTCCATAGGTTGGTGAAAGTGGAATAATAGCGCTATAACAGTCTAGTGCAGAAATAGCCAGGATGACTTTCTCCTCTCGCTTTTGTTGTGCGTGGACCCTTGGCGCTTGCCACAACCACGTGTTGTGTTCTTCGCCCCGACTGTCTTGCATTCCTCGCTTTTTGTATGTTCGGTGTCCGCACTCCCTTTAAGGGAGGGAGGGAGTGAAACAAAATGCGTCTGCTTATACTGCCGCCATCTTTCCTCTCTCCCTGTCCTTTCCTCCCTGCGCCTCGTGTAAAATGTGGGCTGTTTTGGCATTGCCTTTGGGAGTGACTGGCTTTTTGAACTGTGGAAACCCAACATTCAGAACTAGAACTACTGCCTTAATTCTGGCATTGATGGACACTTTCTGTGCTTAAAAAAGGGGGGACGGTTACCAGTTTTTAGGCATTAGAAGTCTATCCAGAGCAGTGATTTGGGGCAGTGTTTCCAATCTATTTGATGTTGGAAATAACTAACTAAATAACAAATAAATAAATAAATAATAAATAACGAAAATGATTTTATGGTTGAGGGTCACCACAACATGAGGATCTGTATTAAGGGGTTGCAGCATTAGGAAGGTTGAGAACCACTGCTCTAGCTGGAGATCCTGTATTGAGCAAGGAGTTGGACCTGGTAGCCCAACTCTATGATTCTATGATTCTGTGATTTGGGCAGTTATGCAGCTTGATCCTTTTTGCTGCTGACAGAGCATAATGCTTCACTGGCAAAGTTCCAGCAGGTTCCTCCTTCTTCTCCACTATAATCTCAGCTTGAGGCACACCACCCCAGCCAATGAGTGGCTAGGGAAGGAGCAGGGGCATCCAGCTGTGAGACATCTAGGAGGAATATAACTTTTCCTTTTTCCTGAGTGCAGTATGACGGGGAGGATTCCCCCATCCCATCACCACTAATTGGCTGGGGGGGGCACTCTATTACCTCAGACCGAAGTTGTATGGATGGGGTCATTATGCAAATGGAGACTTCTTTCCTCAACAAGCAAAAAAGTACCAACCCCATTATATGTCACCTGTTGGATGCCAACTTTTCTGCCCACCCTAACTGAGCAAAGCTACTGTGACTGGGTCACATAGGCATACCCACTGCCATGGTGCAAGTTAACAGACCCTTGGAGAAAGGATCTGCCCACTCCATGACAGTAATGGAAGAGTCATCCAATTAATAATTTAATTAGCTAATTAATTAATCACTATCCCATCTTCATTCTGATGTGGGATCCAAGGCAGGTAAGAGGAGCAGCCCCATGACTCTTCCCCTCGACTACTCCTTATGGCTTCAGATTTTATTGACTGTAAGTCTATGCACTGATTGGGGAAAACTGCCACCTTGTGAATGAAGATAATACTGCCAGATTCAAGGACATTTTAAATCCATTTAAATTCCATAAATGTGTTTTAAAAACCAAATGAACCCTCTCCCCAGGTGCACAACCCCAAATCTCCTTATGCACACCAGGTCTCATGATGTTAGTACTATTGCAGACACACACATCCTCCTGGGAAGATTACATGTACACTCCACGTCTCTTCTGAGGATTTCAAAGCAGAGCCCATTTCTTTTCCACACTCCTTATTTTTTACTTACAAAAATTGCCTGGTGTAGGTTAAGCTGAGCAACTAATCCAGTGACATCCAATAAATTTAATGGCTGAATGAAGAACCCAAGGCTCTGCTGTATTGGTATGACACTAATTGCTGAAGCACTAGTGTGTCTGTGAGAGAAGAACTTGGATTTTAGAGGGACATGGCAGATTGGGGGGTGTTGGTGCAGAGACATACTTTACTCTCAGAGTCTCAACAGAAGTTCATTGTTTAAAAAATTGTTTTTATTTTGCTCCACAGAAAGTGAATTATAGCTATTCATTTATATGGCAGAAGGTAGAATATTGTATTCAGAGATAGCACTGGGAATAGGACAAAATATGTATTTGATAGCTAAGATGCAATTGTATTATATTGTCAGACAGCATCCAACTAATGCCAGTTCATATACAATAGCTGACAATGTATGATATATCATGAAAATATAGGAAGCTGCCTTATACTGAGTCAGCCTATTGGTCCATGTTGCAAAGTATTGTCAACTCCAGCTAGCAGTGGTTTTCCAGGATTTCAGGCAGGAATCTTTCCATGTTCTCTTTGGATATCCCTGGTACTATGGAGTGGTCTCTACTCCAAGTATTAACCAAGCCTGACCCTGCTTAGTTTGAGATGATAGTGCAAAGTGTGAAGCCTGAAACCTCTGTCTGCCAAAATCTATATTTTTAATTCTGGGGTTTAAAAAAATTCATATTCAGAATACAAAGTGGAATGTGATACCAAGGATTGCTATTTGAAAAGCTGAACATTTTGTAAGTTTCAAATATTTGCACATATTCATTTCAGACCTTAATTCTGTCTGATAGTATCTATGAAAAACATCTCTATAAAATGCCTCTATAAAAATAAGTATAAATTCATAAGGTAAATGAGAAATACAGTCCACTGAACAAGTCAAAATAATTGAATCTAGTTGTTTTCTATGTCTTTAGAATGAGAAATATGGCTGCTACTTGAGGAATCTGGAGAATATACAGAATGCAACCAGCACTAAAATCCTTGCATATATAATTCCAGAGTGTAGCTGAATGTTGATCATAGCAGGCTGTACCACCACAGGTTGTCCAAGTATTTTGTGTACCATGCAGCCTAGGAACAGTCATAATCAACCATAATTCCTGGTATATTAAAATAGTTACTCGGTATCAATTATTCATTCCTGAGAATCTGTTCATTAATGTCTGTGAAAGTGCATCAATTATTTCCTCCTCACAAGCATTTCTAGGGGACCATTGATGCTCATAGTCAAACTTTCCAAATAGGTTCTCTTACAACACTCCTGATGCGTGCCTTGGTCCTCAGTGCCAGTTGCCATGCTTTTGGTGATTTGCTGTACTGAATTGCAGGAGTCTTCAGTCAACTTCCTGAGGTTGGTCTGTATCATGGCACCACAGCTGTTTCTCCGCCTTAATCCCTGGCTGGTGAAACTGGGTTTCTGGTTCTCATCAGGATAACCTTTTGCCTTCCCTTTAGAGTTTTTTATTCCGTAGTTTCTAAGCTCCATGAGCTTGTCATTGTAATACTCTTGCAAAGTCTTGTCACAAAAGGAACTCTTTGATTTGTAATGCCCTTTAGTGAAATGATCTGCTGGATAGCCCAGGTTTCTATTTTGGCTTACCATTCTTGTACTTGGAGAGTTTTCCAGTCTTATTCTTCCTAAATCCTGCAGCACAAAGTTGCCTCTGGGATAATTCCTCTGTATTGGAATAAAGGCAAAAGGCATAACTGTTAATAAAAAAGCCACTGTGGTGTGTGTTTGTTTTTTAAAAGCTATTGCGATTTGTCCTCAACAATAAGGAGCAAACCATTAAAAAAATTAAAATAAAACAATTAAAGGCATACCAAATAAGAGTAGACATCCTGCCCAACACTGATAGGATTATAGGTTCCAGAATATCTCACCCAGCCTTGTCACTGGCCCTATTGGATGGCTTATTCTGGGTGTTAGGTTCAGAAGATAAAAATATCTAAGCTTGGGGACTGACCCACATTTGTCACTGTTTGTTTACCTGTGAGCTGACTGTGGGCCCCTTGGTAGTATGTGGATTTTGGTGGTGCTCAGGGATGCCAGTAGCAACTCTGTTGTGTTATTAGTGCATTGAGTCATATATATCAGCACCATATTTTTAACATTATTCAGTTGTATGGTAAATTTCTTGTGCCAACAATATCTTTTTTTAAAAAATGACAACTATGAATTGTAAATGCAACCCATTTCTATTGCAGCAAAAGTGTTAATAGGGGAAGGGATAGTTCTGGACTCGGAAGTGAAATCAATAAACATGACAAGTTTGTTATTACTAGGAAATGTATGATCCACTGAAATATGAACACATGTTCAACTCTTTCTCTCTGAAATAAACAGATTTTGACGTAATTCCCTTTGTCTGGATTATGGCCAAAGAGTTACAAAATTTCATTTACATGACACAGGACACAGTCTAGAGAAAGATAAGCCCCTTGACGTCTTTGAAGTAATAGAGCTTAAGTGTTTTGCTGTACACCAAATCCCATTTATTTCACTGGGATATAGGCTTGTTTGATTTTCACTGGACTACATCTACATTTTAAAAAAACAAACAAAACAAAACTAGTTTATCAATCACTCGAATATTTTTGCAAGCGTTCCTGTGGTTACTCTCTTGAAATGAAATTACAACATCAGTGGCAACCGTGATATTTATTTTGATCCAATGTCATGGGTGTGCACTCAAGTTATTTTTCTGGCATAGTCATAGACGCATGCTTGGTGTATTACATCAAATGCCTGAAGTTATAAAGAGGCAAAACAAAAAGATTTTGTTGTTATTGCAGTTCATTATTCAAAAAGGAAAATCTTTCCTACCATTGATCAAAAGAGTGGTACATTGACACAAATGATTTTGAAATTACTATAATCAGATATAATTTTTAAAAAATAAAAAATTCAAATATATATTTTTCTTCAAAATTACCAGCTGTGCAACTGCCACATATCCAGATACAGCAATGAAGAAATTGGTTACTTCATCTCTGATCTTAAGAAAGACAGTGTGGTGTATAGTGGCTAGAGTGCTGACTAGGGGCCTTATCACACTGCACTATTATAGTGCCATTAATCCACTTTAACTGCAATGTCAACATTGTATGGAATCCTGGGATTTGCAGTTTAGAAAGGAACAATTAGAATTCTCAGCCAGAGAGCTTTTGAGCCTTACTAAACTACAAAACCCAGAATTCCAGAGAATGTTGACATGACAGTTAAAGTGGAATAAAAGTGGTATAAAAGCAGAGTGTGATAGGGCTGTAGGACTCTGTGAGACCAGGGGTTTATTCACACTGCACAACTGTAGCATGATTATGCCACTTTAACTGCCATGGTTCCATCTTATGAAATCCTGAGTGAGGCAATAGAGCGCTCTGGCTGAAAATTATGAATCCCCTCCTTGAATTGCCAACCCCAGGATTCTATAGGATGGAACTGTGGCAGTTAAAGTGGAATAAACTGCATAATGTGAATGGGCTCCAGGGTTCAAATCCTGACTCAGTCATGGAAATCCTCTGGGTGATCTTGGGCAAGTCACTCTCATGCTCAGACAAAGACAATAACAAACCCTCTCTGAACAAATTTTGCCAGGAAAATCTTGTGATAGGTTTGCCTTAGTCTCCTTAAGTCAGAAATAACTTGCGCGCGCGCACACACACACACACACACAATTCCACTGATTTTAAGTCATTTATGTGCTTTGTAGTTTATGCATGGCAAACACAGGTTTGCCTCAGTATACGCTTGATAGCTAATCTAAGTTCTTTGAAGAATGTACCCGTAGAATACCTTTCCTTGGAATGATTGCTGCACAGAGCTTGGAAATCCTTAGAGTAATTATTGTTAGCTGTAACTGTTTTAAAATTGATTTGAGAGAGATCTGTCCCAAATAATGTTTTTATATGGGGAATGTGTTCTGCTGTTCAATGCATTTACCAGGAGGCCAAAGCATGTTTCCCATCACTAACTTCTAAACAAGGCTTCTGTGCTACTGAACAATGCGGTAACTTTATTGCTTCTCTGATACCTTCTTGAACATGACCCAGCATTTCCTGGGCTGGGCTAGAGTGTCTGTTCACTTACCCACTCCTGCTATCAGGGAAAAGGAAGTAACACAGACTTGCACTGCTCGGTGGTATAGACGACAGTTTACCATCACCACCCCATAATTAAATGAATATATTTCCAGCCAGTACTCAAGGGAAAGGGAGGTTTATTAACACTGATCTGTCCACTTCACAGGTAATACTAGCAAGGCTCATGTTGTGTTGACACTTTTTCTATTTAGGCATACACCTGAGATATTTAAGTGTAAATCTAAATAGATAATATAGGAAAGGGCCCCACCTATATGAAACAACACAAACTGCTTCCTACCAAATGTAAGTGTTAGGGTTTAGGCTCTGAAGGACTTAGCTCACTGTTAGCTGATTATGTCAAAATAGCCAGCTTAAATGGATATTGATTTATTCAGGTATTTCTTGTTTATTTGTTTCGTGGAGGGCTTTATTTCTTCAAAACCAAATTGAAAAAGATACACTAAGATGGTATTCTACTTCCTCCAGTGTTTTGCAGTTAATTATCCTGACTACATTTTTTTGAACCATGGGGCAGCAGATCTATTATGATGCCCCTCTGTTTTTCAGCCTCTTATCTCTAAGCCTACTTACTACCAAGCATTTGACTTTTTGCCGAAGGCAGCTCAAGACAATTTGCTGCCTGAGGCATAGCAATATATGATGCCTTCCCTTGCACAAATCAAAGTGCTAGCACACAAACACAAGGTGCATAGAAAATCCCACAAGAACTTTTCTCTGTCTTTGATAATAAAAACTACAGAAACAAGGTGGAAACTTTGGAATCATTACAAACCATAATGGTGGGTGAGTCATAGTAAACACTTTAACATAGATGGAAGGATAATAACTAAGATATAATTGGTTTTAACACATTCATTAATAACTGGATTCTTTTTGGTCAAGAAACATTAATTTCAAAATGGATTATGCTTTTCTAAAACCAAAGCTTGCTTGTTAGACTTCAAAATGTATAATCCAAGAACGAACTCTTCTTCTTATTTGTTTCTATGTGGTAATTCCCTGCAGGGAATATTGCAAATATCTCAAGAATAATCACATTTAAGCAATTTGGAAGTTTCTAAGACAAATATTCTGTGTGCTGCTCTTGTATAAACAATCAAGTGTGTCCCTATTCAGAAACAGCAGTAAGAGCTGAAGTGTGTAGCAAGGTATTTTGCTTTCTGCATCACATTAAACAATATGAACATCTTCACTGTACACTGAGCACAAACCACAACTGGGCATCGTGTTCTCAATCCATATTAGAAATACATGCAGGCAGATATGCACTGAATCACTGCTTGTGTTCATGCTAAGGCATTCAAATAAAACAGGAATCACAGACCAATATGACTGAGAGCCAAAAAGTGACACAATAAGTAGGGTTGCTGGTCAGGCTTCACAGCTTATTCACACAGTGAAGGCTGAATATAAGGCCATTTCCACACTACACTGTTATAGTGCTATTATTCCACTTTCAGCATCCTATGGAATCCTGGGATTTGTAGTTTACTGAGGCCAAAGAGTTCCCTGGCTGAGAATTCTAAATGCCCCTCCCTAAACTGCAAACCCCAGGATTCCATAGAATGTTGAAAGTGGAATAATAGCAATAGCGAGTGTATTTCTATACCACTTATCAGCTAAGAACTCTCTAAGCAAGAGTGGAAAGGCCCCTAGTTATTTACTGTATAATCCCCCTCTCCATTCCAGGGCAAAAACTGTGACTTTGGATAGCTTCTCATTTGGTTTTGTCTTTGTTTAGCAAGTTACCAATCACTGCTGTGTGGATATGGTTCTTACCAATGATCAATAAAACCATTTAAGTTTATATATGAACTGCATAATTCCCAAAGTAACAGCTACTTGTTTATGTATCACAGTTTCAGTGTCCAAAAATGGGCACCATCAATTATATAATAATACCTTCATATAAAAAATTTCATATAAACCATTTGTGAGGACAAAGTTTTGTCTGAACTTTTGAGCAAAGGTTAAAAACCAAAACAAGGCAATACCACACCAAGGAAAAGAAAAAGGTGGTGATTACCAGAAAGAATTTTTACCACAGGCCCAACATGTTTTAGATGATATCCTTTGAAGGCGTGTATACAAATAAATATGTATGGAAGGAATTTTTAAAAATGCAGATATCTATCTATGCCTTCCAGAATCATACTCATACTCAAGCTATGAAATCATCTTCTGGCTCTCCCAAGAGTACATTCAGCCCCCCATATCTGCAGATTCTGTATCCATAGATTCAACCTACCACAGCTTGAAAATGTTCCTTCCCCCTCTAAAAAAATAAAAATAAAAATCAGCAAACTTTTATTTTGCCATTTTATATAAGGGATGCCATTTTACTACACCGTTGTACATAATGGCACCATAAATTTTGGTTATCCACAGGGGAATCCTGGAACCAAACCCTAGTAGATACAGAGAACCCACTGTACTCTTTTATGGAAAGACAATAAAAGACTTCCATCTGAACATGCATATTACTGCAGAAACATCCCTGATACACACCTTAGTATCCTGGAAGCCTGGATATTCTGGGATGCTTGGTAAGACACACATGCTGAAACTGTTTGACCGCCTCCGTGCCATGAGTCGCCGAGACCTGCTCTTGGACAGATGGCATTGTCCAAGATCTGTTGACTTTTCAGTATGGTAAACCAGCTTACCATCTTTGAGAAGACAAGCCATTGAATACCTTCGGGAATCACTTTGCTCCATGTCTACCCTTTTGCAAAGTTTTCAATAGCAAGCAAACAAGCAAGCTCTGTGTCTCACCACCACATTAACTTTCAGTTATTTAAAACTATTAAATTGGCTATATTTTAGCCGATGTGTACACCTCCACTGGTGTCCACACAGAATCACTTCTGAAAATTTTAGGTGTGTACTCCCTTACTGTCTGTAAGTCTGAAACGCTGCAGCCCTTGATGCTGTATTTATCAGCTGTTAGATCTCCATGGTATGACAACAAAGCCAAATCACCAACGTAAGTGCGGGTTTAGGTGTTTGGAATTTGCAGGGATTATGAAAGTGCTGCCTTCTGGTGTTAAATTCCCTTTTGCCGTCAAAGCACGCCAAACCTGATGCAAGTGCTGACGTGATGATAATTAGATTGGATCAGAAGCAGAGCACTGGTACACTCAGATGACATCAATGAACATAGAGCACAGCCTTTGAGACTTTTACTATTCCCCCCAGCTTAGCAAAACATCTACGAGCTTATGTTAAGTGTGAGATAATGCCAGAACGTGAGCCCTGTTAACCCACAGGTCAAAAACTATACCAGTGCATGTGAGAGACTGCAGGGTGTTACAGGAATTAGGATTGTTGCCAGTTTTAATTTCAAAGAAAAGTCAAACAATTGAGGGGATTTCTCCTTTTACTTAAGTTAATGTTGCCTGTTAGGTTTAACAGAAATTGTATGTGCTCTGTATTGAAGAGACACAATCTATTTCTGTGAGCACACTTTACAACAAATTGTGGAGGCTGATCAGACACTTATTGAAGAATGCTGACCAATTTCCTGGGCCAGAAGGATGCACCAAGGGACCCTTTGCAGAATCATATTCCAGGTGCTACTAATGGAGGTGACCAAATTGCTTTGTTTTATTTTTGACGACCCTGCAGCTTTCAGTGGCTCAGGCCAAACCTTTATCATCTCTACAGATTTGCCAACAATTGGCTACAATCTGAGGAACACTTTTGTCAGAATAAGTCCCAGTGAACTCAATAAGATGTCCTTTTGAGTAAGCATACATGACATGGTTAATGAACACTATACTCATTGGGATTCTTTGTGCCTCTTGGGTGTCTATGAGCCTATGTATGAAGCCCACATCCAGTCATGGAACTGAGTCATAGAAAAGAAATTGGAATTGTCATTTTGTGATCTGCAACCTAAATTTTTGCCTGAAAATTGTAGCATTCTATTATTTCTTTAATTATGCATTTGTCTGGGCATCATAGTTTATTTATTTTATCATTCATAAACTGTACACATGTTTTTCTACTTCTTTACTGGGTTCATCCAAATTCTACAAAGGTGTCATTTTCTATGCTTTTGTTGTTGTCGTTGTTTGTTCCCCAAAGTGTCAGTGCTTCAGGTACACATTAAACAAAGGCTAGGGATTCTTAAGTTGTTATTAAACTACAGCACCCATCAGCTCTAGCCAGCATAGCTAACTGTGGGGGAGTTGCAGTCCAGTGATATCCACAAATTTCTCCATTCCTGCATTAGGTAAATGCTATTGGCTACACAAGATTTGACTGTTGATGTTGGTAAGAAAATCAGTGGCCAGAAATATTTATTGCATTGTTTCCTACAAGGAAATTGATTTAAAAAAAATGGAGGAAGATGCTATCACCTTGCTTTACTGTCAACCTCACAGCATCAGCATTGAGCACTCTTGCTTACAATTTGGGACCTTTCCTTTCTTTTAAAAAAGGGTTTCAGACCTGATGGAATCTAAAAGGAGCCTAGAGGCTGACTTCCCTAGGGTCACAGTTCCACTCCCTCTGTTTTTAATCTGGTTACACTCTCTCTCACTGTGCAGATCTGGCTGCAACTATCAATGCGTGTGCATTCTTAAAACTGTTACCCTGTTTATTTGGGGTCCCAGGAGGGACACCTATATGCGCTCTCAATTAACTAAGTTTGAGGAAATTAGCTAAAGCACAAGTTAGCAATGCGAGAGGCAGGGCAACGCAGCAGAATCTTTTACCCAATGTCTACGGGGTCAGGCCCAGCCAAGAAGCAAACTGGAGTTTAAGAATAATTGAGATTTTTATTAAATACAGACAGTGTATGCAACACACTCACACAAATAACTATAGAAAATAAAGGTTGGAGAGGTATAGAGGGATTTTTGGGAGGGATTGTTGAATTGGGTGATATGACACCTGTCCTGAAGCCCGGGTAGTCTGCAGATTGAGTTTGGAGATATGAAGTCTCAGTACGTGGGACTGAGGGGACAGCTCGCCAAATAAAGCGGGATGGAAGTCTGGAGCAATCCGAGGATGGTCTCAGAATCAGGGGGTTTTATAGGGAGAACTGTAACTGCAGGCTATTATGTACTTGGGGAAAACCATGAGTTTTGGTCACAAGACAAAGCTTTGGAAAGGTCAGAATTTAGCATGATTGAGTTAGGTCTGAATTGACAATGGAGTAGCCAGTATGCAGATGCACAGTGCTTGACATTTGAGTGTCCAGCTTGGGGCAGGGAGTTCTTTGTAAGCAGCATGCACACATAATGAGGGTGTTTGCAGAGAGGTCTCCTAAAGTGGCGATCTGGCTATTTCTGGCCTGCCTGTATTGTTTTGGGATATTGCAGCGTTTAGTGGCCAAGCCTAGTTCTGTGCTTGGCCCAGGGACCTCACAAACACATGGAGAGGGGTGGTGGAAGAGAGCCAAATTATTGATATCAAAATGATATCTAGTATCCCCAAATCTGGACCAGCAAGTGCAGTAACAAAACAATGGTGTCAGTAACACTTCTCTCCCTCAGAGCTGAACTGGTCATATTTATGCAGGTAAGCCTTTGCAGCAGGTCATGGTGACACATTGCATCAGTCCCTGAGTGACAAGTGGCATGAAATCCATTTTGTGACAGAGTGTACTTTGCATGGCTGAGGAGAAAGAAAAACAGCAACAGCAGGAGTCAGGCTAATTCCACATGCGACACGTGGAATTATTATTTCCTTCTTGTAAAGCAGGGGATCAAAGTACTAATGATACTGCTTACGGTTGTCATCTGATTCAGAGGAATAATTAATTGCTCTATGAAATAGCTGCACTTGACACAGTTGCTTTTATGAAAGGAAGCCTGTTATAAGCCAAGTGGCTTCACCGGGGCCATTCTACCAATGTAGCACTTACTGTCAGCCGCTCACCCCCTTCCATGGAAACCTGCAGATTCCCAAGCCTGTTATTATGATTGTTACCTTCATCATTGAAACACATTTCCAAATCTTTCCCACCCCATTCTCCAAACTTGTAGTGAGAAACCAGCATATTTCTATTATAATTGCTCATTGTGCTTAATGAGAGTGTGATGGAGCTGCTAAGAAGCTGTCACTTGCACAGAAGCCTGGGGAAGGGGAAAATAATAGGGTCTCGCTTTAATCAGGGGTTTGGACTCTCCTCCCAGGAGGCTGAAATCAGAGTCTGCAGTAAGCATTCCCTTCTGATCCCACACACTCTGCTGCTCTGTGCCATAACTGCATGGAGAAAAGAGCAAGAAATGCATTTCTGTCTCTGCAGTAAAGCTCAGTATCCTGATTAACATGAAAGGTTATCATTAGTGTTGTGACTGCAATTGTTTTATCCCCAAATGGAAGGAAGCCTAACCCTTTCTGCACCCTACTTTTTCCTGTAGTCTTCCAGTTGTGATCCAGACAGTGTCTCTACCAGGATGGGAGCATGAGGGGGATGCTCTCCTCCACATCAGACTGGCTCTCTGCAGAAGGGAGCATGATGGGCACACCTCTTCGTTTCACAACACAGCCAGGCTCTTTCCCATGCTGCAGGAAGTGCCTCCATTGCACTTCTGGGCCTTCTGCAGGGCAGGTAAGTGCAAGACTGTTGTGCAATCAGGGGTCATTGATGGGGAAATCCTATCAATTATTTACTCGACGATTGTACTGGCTGGTGACAGGAGAAAGATAGAATCATGATGACATCTTGCAGAAGTGTTGTTGTGGTCCTGCTGCTCTTGCGTCCCCATGCCGGGACAAGCAGAAAGGGCCCTACATTTCTGTCACACTACTGCTGAGACTGGGGCAAGTATCTCACTGCCAATAAAATATGGATTTTGGACTATATTATTTGTGAGTGGATTCTGTTCCTGACACATACTCTCCAACCCCCATACTTCACTGTGAAGTTCTGTATAAAAGAGACCATACCAGCTTTCCTGGCATGAATAATACTGTGTTTATTATTATATACTGTGCATAATATTTGGATATAGTATATGAGAAGAAAAATGTTGTGAATCCTTACCACATTTCAGGATGACATGGCTGCAGAAGAAGAAAACGAGCACTCTAAAGAATTGGAAGAAGCTGTGTAACATAAAATGGATAGGGACACATATAACTGTTATCAGCCAAAAAGTCAGCTTAGTAGTCAGAAGTGGATGCCATGACCAGCTATGAGCAGTAGGGGAGGGTCCTGCAGGAGCCAACTTCCTTGGCTGAGATCCCAGAGTTCAGGTGGAGCGGAGGCAGAATTTCAATCAGGTAACAAGCAACATCTGCTGAAATTCCCCCTTCTATTAAATCATTAAAGGTACAGAAACCATCTCCAGTTTTCACTGTGGAAACCATATGCTCCCTCTGTGTGGTTGACTGGGACTGCTTGTCCAAACCAATCCAGCAGCCTGCAGGAGGTATGTGTAGGTCTCCCCATGGAGGAAGCATGCCCCCATCCATACCAGACATTCCTGATTTTTCCTAGGTTTTTCTTCTCCCTGGGGAGTATGGATGCCAAAAGGCCCTTCTACCCACTTACTCCCTGAAAATATGCATAAAGAGATGTCTTTAACTGGTACATAAAAGACAAAAATGCAGAGGACAAACGTGTCTTCAGCGGCAGCAAGCTCCATCACTAGGGCACCATCGCAAAGAAAGCCTTGTGGGCCACACCATTTCTGGGTACCATAAGCTGGCTAGGGGATTTAGGGGCCTGTCATCAAAAACATTAGCCTTCTCAAGCCTTGGTCTTCATACGCATGCACATTTCCCCACCACCTTTCTTTCCTCCAGTTCCTTTGTTGTTTTGTTGTTGCAAAATTCAGTAGTGTCACAGACTATCCTTCTGATTCTTATTGTCATCTTCTCTGCTGCCTCTTCACTATCTTCATTCACAGTTCTGGTCATGTTCTTGATCTCTCTTACTCAATGACAGATTCATACAACTAACAGTCACGTGGCAGAATTTAAAAGCTTGTCATCCATTCAGCAACAGAATCAGCTGCTGAACTTTTTGGGCACAGGTGTTGCCTCCCGATGAAGAGCAGAGTCCTGTCAATGTAACCACTGTGTGAGTGTTTTTAAAGTCATTTTGTAAGTGCATCCCCAGTACACTTTGACTAGGGGCCTGTTGAATGTTGTTTGAACTTCCCTTTGACGTGATGAAAATTAGGTGATCAATTAGGCAACCAGGTGATTTAGTGTACTAGTGGCATAGCACACACTCATGGCATAGCTACACCAGTGTGATTGAACACTATATAACCTCCCTCTGTTGGATCTTGGCTGTTATATTAATTAATATTAATGCCATCTCCATTCTCACATGTGGTTTGAGGAAGTGCATTAGGGGGTAAATCAGCCAAGGACTCATTTTGTTTTGTTTTTTCCCTTAAAGATTTTTAATTCATATTGTAAATTGAGTGAAAATGTATTCTACCAGAGTATGTTTGTGTATAGGGCATACTGGGCAACAGCTGAGACTGCCTTAGGCAGAGATGGACAGTTGCTGATCTAGGTGTCAAGCAAGAAAAGGGGAAAGGATGATGAGATATAACTGTATTTTGATTAAACATGGAGAGGTATTATTCATTTTTCCTGCTTCAGGTGCCGAAACAACTTGGCCAGCTGCAGGCACTGTGCATTACGGCTTGCTTTGAGGAGCGTGCAGTATCCTCTGTTCCACCTCAGATAACCAAGTATTTTATCCTGGCCCTAGATGAATGGGAGGGGAAACTATATGAATTCTCCACAGTGTACCTTCCACATTTGTCTGTCTGATGTACCGTAAAGGGTGTTTGAATCACACAGAGTTTGCGTCACAGGGCATATGGCTCTCCTGAGGAGCTGTAAATCTCCTCTGTCTGATGTTCCACTTCTTATACCTTTCAGAATGGAGGAGAGATGTAGCTGAAAGAATTCAAATAGACAAGACAGAATGCGTGCAAACCGAGCAGGAGGAGGAGCCCGCCTGCGTCAACAAGGGCTTAAGTTCAAACCTCATCTTGCTAATGACATACTTAACTATGCCTTCGCCTCCTGGCCTTACTCCCACTATGAGGCAGGAAACTGCCTAGCAACAGGGCCTCCAATACTGAAAAGAACAAAGCTTTGCATTGGTTTTCCTCTTTGAACCCACCCGGGGAAGTTTGTGTTCCCTGCGTTTACACAGTTGTGTTGGATCAAGCCTGCATGTAATAGGGTTATCTCCTGAGCCGTGAAGACTAAGTCTCTAGAAATAAGTCCCCAATAAGTCTTCAATACACCAGACAATTTAACTGGGATCAGGGGACTGAAGTAATGACATCTCCTTCTATTATATCGTGACCTAGTCGGTGTGACCGAATGTTCTTGCATGAAAAAGAATCATGCGGTGCCCTTCTGGAATGTGGGGCGGGAGAAGCCAGCAGTGAGATTGCAGAAACCAAACCTCTATCTGTGGGGCATATTACAGAAGGTAGCTGCAAACACTTTGCATATAACCAGTCCCAGATTGTGCAAAATTTGCTTTTTGATACCTCTCTGCATCGTCCTGGGAAAAACTAGGAATTGAAGTCCAGCAAACCAGCTTGCCCAAGTTCTGACCAATCCTAAGCACTACAAAAATCACACAGGTGAATGAAGTCCTGCGGTACAATCAGTCAGCTGAGATACAGCCAGCCAGGACACTAGACTAGACTGTCTCCAGATTATGTCACTTCCTGAGGGGAGGACATTCCGTTAGCTAATCAGTCAATCAGCCACACAGGCCATTTCTGCACTAGCCTGTTATAGTGCCATTATTCCACTTTCAACATCCTATAGAATCCTGGGGCTTGCAGTTTAGGGAGGGGCCGGCCAGCCTAGTGCGGAAACGGACTTAATTTCACTGCTGCTATTTGTTTATCAACCACTATATTTTTACAAAAGAAATGGAGGTTCACATGCAGAAACGATGACTGCCTTTCCTTTATAGCAGGTAACTCTTTGAAGCCAATTTTAAATTACCCAGATAAAACTTTAAATTCCCTAGCAAAATTTAAATTCTCTAGGCTCATTGCTCTTCTACATCAGCTTATTGCTGCTAAGTGTGTATGTTTGGGGCAGCAAGGATAGATGAATGGTCTTGCCTTGTAGCAGACTAGTATGTTTTCTACTCCGGCGTCCAATTTTGGTGTGTGATGCAGCTGCCTCTCCACAGTTGCTAGGGTTAGGGGCACAGGACCTCTGCAAAAGTGAAAAACAGCAAATATCAAAATATTTTTGCATGTCTTTGGGAAACGGGCCAAGGCATGGTAGGGAGAATGGACACCCAGAGTCCAAACCAGGCAGAGAAATGGAAGGAAAGGGGGTGGTTCAGTATAGTGGCCCTATGCTTCCTTTCTCTTGCCCATCTCCTTTCTTGGGTGTGGACGGGCATTAGGAGAGAGTTAGTGGTGCCAAGAAATTGGGCTGCAACCCATCCTTAGTTGGCCAAGCAGCAGCTGGTGGAGAAGGAGGAAGACCAGAGGCAGGTTGTTAAAGGGCTGTGTGTTCTCCTAGGAAAGAAGCATTTGAGGTGGGAGGGTAGGGGCTGGGAAATGAGCAAATAATCAATTCCATGTATGTTAAACCTGCAAATGTAGAGGGGTGACAATAGCTGTGGAGAAAAGAGTCTATTTTATTTTCTTTCCTCCTTGCTGTTATCTTCCAAATCTCAGTGTGGTGTCAGGTTTCTAACCCTAATCCTTTTTCACTTCATGCCAATTTTCACAGATCTCCTTACCTTTATTAGTCAGCTTATGCTCTTGGTGACGGAAACAGATGATGTTCATTTACAAATGCTTTTCTATGTAGCAGAGGCCAACTGATTGGAATGCTCCAGTGTGTGAGCCCAGCTGGGTCAGATTCCTGTGGTACAATCACTTGTTTAAAAAAGCAGATACCTAGATCCACCATGATTAATCTGGATCTCTCTTCTAGATTATTTTGTGGCTATTTACTAGTGATGTAGACTTGAGTTGATAGACTCGGACTCAGGTCAGAGTCAACTCAGATTTGACTCGGCAAAAATTACACACTGACTCGACTTGAGACTTGCATATTTTTAGTGACTGACTTGCTTTACTTGGTTCAGTAATGTAACACATTCATCCAGAAACCTTAGAACTTACTGATCACATGACAATCTGTCTCAAGCCCAAAGTGTAGACACATTTCTCAGAGGGAACAGCCAATAGCTTAAGCAATGGGCTTGAGGTGGGGTTGAGGTCTGCTCAGCAGCCTGTCTCTGCTACACATAGGAGGAGCTTTCTAAAACTTTTCCTAAGAGCAGAAGGCAAAACTCATGCCCAGAGTGCACTGTGTATTTCTCAGAAGGGAATAGAAAATATGTTACGCAATGGGCTTGAGTAGGAAGGATCCTTCTTTCTAAAGCTCCTAAAGCTTCAGTAACAGAGAATAAGAAGGATCCTATTCCCCACATCTGAAAAAGCCTCCAGCTTTGCAAATGGGAAGTAAGAAGCTGCAGATGGAAAAATCACAAAAGTAGAGGTCTGACTCTACTTAAATTGTTAAAACTGACTTTATTTGACTCTGTCCAAAAATTCTGGAATACAGGTTGGGGCATAAAGTTGGCTCCCAGGTTTGACTTGAAAGATTTGACTTGAAAGTATCTTGCAAGGACTTGAGACTTGGAGAAAAAGGCTTAAATACATCACTTCTATTTACTGCAACAGAAGAAATGAATTCCACATGCTTAGCAGCCAGGAAGGGAAGTATTACCTAAAGCTGACAGCCTGTTGGGAGGTTACATCATTGTAAACTTATGTAAAGTTGAATCGTGCCACTGTGCAATATTTATATTCTCATGAGGAAAAGGGAGACATTCCTACGCCATCTGGGCCACTGCACCAGTGGAGCCAGCAGTGTGGTTGTTGCACAACAGTCCTGTTGTCCTATGTGTCCCATTGTGCAATGGACTCTGTTGTGGAATGGGACACCAGCCATGGTGGTCTGTGGCACATTGTTGCAATCCACTAGAAGGGCTGCATATTGTGTTAGAGACGGATCTATGTCTTTGTAAAATTACACCTCATAGTGTAATTTTATTATTCCTGCCCCTCAGTGCTGCCTTTTGCCTCTTTATTAGTATTCACCTTTCTGAGCAGTCCTTTTCTCCCTCGCCTTCTTTCTTCCTCCTCTCTTCTTCTTCCTAGACCATTTCCGCACAAGACTGTTAAAGCACTATGATTCCACTTTCAACATCCTATGGAATCCTGGAGTTTGCTGTTTAGGGAGGGGCCGGCTGGCCCCTTCCTAAACTGCAAACCTCAGGATTCCATAGGATGTTGAAAGTGGAATCATAGTGCTATAACAATCTCGTGCAGAAATGGCTGTATTGTTCTCTTAGTAGATCACTCTGAGCAGATCAATCCCTACACAGACATAGATACCCTGTCCAAGGCCCTTTCTGCATTACACTGTTATAGTGCTATTCTTCCACATTACACTGTCATAGTGCTATTCTTCCACTTTCAATATCATGTGGAATTCTGGAGTCTGTAGTTTACTGAGGTCAAAGAGCTCTCTGGATGGGTTACAGTCTAATGTAGAAATGGCCTAAGAACTGTTACCTGTTATCCTTACAGTTTCAAAGTTGATTTTTTTCCTTCTTCTTCTGGAAAGAAGTGTTTTCACGGAATTTCTTTTAAAGCATACTTTTTTGTATTAATTTCTTTGTGTGTGTTTGCCTTTAAAATCAGGATTCATTTTAAACATACTCCTATTCTTTACAGATTGCAATCTTTTTTTTAAGGGTGGTTTATGATTGCAGAGTTAATGCTGTCAGCTTTAACTGCCATGACATTTGCAGCCAGCTTCTGCAGAAAAGAATGGAGCAGGAAAAATATGCAAACAATTATTTTAAAGGTGTCACATTTTCACGTAAGAGACTGAGGACAGTTTTTGTTCCTATTGAATTTGTAATGAAAATAGTTTTGTTTATTTTGGACTCAATGCTTATTTCTATTACAAATGTCTCTCTTGACTGTTTACATTCTCCCACGAATTATGATCATAATAATATAAATAAAGTAGAGAGCTGAGGGCAGTGTAAGCCTTGTAAAAATGCTTCATGATGTGATACACACAGATTCGAAAAGGCTGAGCCATACCTGTTCATATCTGACAGGTGATCAATACCAGTGTGCTATTGAGAAGAAAGGAGGAACAAATTATGTATATCCAAGGTCTGTTTCACAGCAGAGTTGCCTACCAGAGCCTTCTATTCCCCTCCACACACACAATTACAGCACCCCTATTTGACGGAGAAGGCAATTGCCCCTAATGATGAGTTCTATCCTATTGGCTGTATTCAGCAGTGACTTTCTTTGGACAGGAGTTCAAAAGATGTGCTCTCCTTTAACAGAAGTTCTAATCACAAGCTCTGTCTTGAGGTACCTGAGAACTGAGTGCCACACAAAAATTTCCTTTGATTTAAAGACACAAGAAGAGGGAAACTACAGGGTTTACTGTTCATTCAGTACCACACTGCCTGTCCCAGCAGAACCTTTCTGCCCTACTCGGTGAATTGCCAAGAGTGAGTGAGAAACAGCAAGCTGCAAATTGAGAGATAAATGTGTCTTTCTTTGCCCACCCACCACTGGCACAACCTCCACTTCTGACTTATTGTGGAGCTAAAACATCTGTATGTAATTGGAGTGCCACCTGCTGACTGCTTCTTGCTATAATTCCAACACATACTATTTCCGCACTACTTGGTGATAGCGCTCTGATTCCACTTTCAACACCCTCTGCAATCCTGGGGTTTGCAGATTAGGGGTGTACATTTAGAGGGCTTCAGTAAACTACAAACCCCAAGATTCCACAAGATGTTGCAAGTGGAATAATAGCACTATAACAGTCTAGTGCAGAAACAGGCTAAAACATTCACATTTAAACATACTCCTATTCTTTATGTTGCAAGTGGAATAATAGCACTATAACAGTCTAGTGCGGAAACAGGCTAAAACATTTAAACATACTCCTATTCTTTAAACATACTCCTATTCTTTACAGGGGGTTTTCTTAAATGTAACTTTCTGGGGGACAAAGTTAGGGTATCCACCTTTGTACCTTTGCGTTAGAGCTTGGGAGGAGAAAGGAGATTGTTATAACTTTATTTGGAAGGGCAGACATGTAAAGCTAGAGACAGTATTCTTCATAGTGCAAGTGTAGAACACACATGTGTTCCTGGTTTGAGCCTCAGTTTCCCATCTCTTGCTTTGCTTCCATCAGCCCACAACTTCCTAAAAAGGATCTGTGATGGATCCTGAACCAGAGCAAACTGCATGGAACATTTCCTGCAACATCAGTTTTTCACAAATGCAAGCACCACAGACCTTTTTGAATATCCATGGAGCCTCTCTTCAGTGCTTATCAAATATGCTGCTTTTGACAGCAGAATGTTTTACCATCCTGGACTATGTAAAAGGCGCTAGAAGACCCTACAAGTATGTAGAGTAAGGTGGCAGCCTCAGGTGGCAGATGCTGGCAGGCAGCAACAAGATGTTGGAGGAGAGAGGTGTGTACCACATAATCTGTGCCCCTTAACTAGACTGCTGCTTTCAAGGATCTTTTTACACGATACAATTGTAGTGCTATAATTCCACTTCTAACTGTCAAGGTTTCATCTTGTGGTATTCTAGGATTTGCAGTTTAGGGATGGGTATGTATAATCTTCATCCAGAGATCTCTAGTTCCTCACCAAACTACCAACCCCAGGATTCCATATGATGCAGCCATAGCAGTTAAAGTAGAATCGTAGCATTATAACTGTGTAGTGTGAAAGGGCCCAGGTGTGGCAATGATTAGTCTCTGTTGCCTGTGTTGAAGAAGCTTCAACTGCCAATCCAGTCAGTTTTTGTAGACGAATGGAAGGGTGCTAACTTGCTCTTTGTCTCAGGCAGCTAAATGTTTTCTTACCAGTAAAACAAACAAGAAACAGCAAGGACTGATAACACCCAGTGAAAGGAACATAGAAAAAAGGGCCTTTCCACACTACACTGTTACAGTGCTACTATTCCACTTGTGGAATTCTGAGGTTTGTAGTTTACTGAGGCCTAAGAGCCCTCTAGCTGAGAATTCTAAATGCCCCTCTTTAAACTGCAAACCCCAGGATTCCATAGGATGTCGAAAGTGGAATAATAGCACTATAACAGTGTAGTGCGGAAAGGTCCAAAGTCTTAAGATGTTGCAAAAGATGATTTTGTATTTCCAATGAGCCCAACATATTTTAACCTAGTAATATTTAATGACCTTCCTCATGGGAACGCAACTTTTAAGATCACCTGCAGGGATTCCTTAAAGATTGTTTTCTGAGCTTCTACCTGGCAACTGATTACCAGGCCAAAGTATGTTGGGCTCACTAGAAAAATAAAATCATCTTTTTTAACACCCTGAGACTTTATTGGAACTTCTCTATATCCCCATCTAAATGTTTTTAGATAGCCCTACACAGTTTTCAAGTTTCATTCAAAAGTCTATTGTCTCTCCATACGGATATAAGGTGACAAATCTGTGGAGTTAGAACTATTGCAAAACAAACTAAAATAAGCATATAGACCTGACTAATCATGTTTATGTTGCATTGCTACCATTTCATACAGGCTTCATTATGTCAGACAGTGTGTGTATGACTTCAGTTTTTGTGTTTCACCATTATTCGGGAATGATAGAATATCTACACTCAATTTTGATATTAAAGAGACTTTTTTCTAAAAAAAAACACCTCTTTTGAACTAAAGCAGTAAAACAATAAATAAAACCATTTTTTAAAAATCTCCATGATGGTCAGCAAATTGCATCATTGTAGAAAATGCCGTGACTAAAAGCTTTATCCCAGGTTTAGAACATTTTAAAAAGTTTACAGCATTATTGGATCAGCTATAAAGAATTATCATTTCCTTTCTGCCTTTGCCCAGGACCTGATGATGATTCCAAAAATAACAAGTCTCCCTGATGTTGGAAAGTTAAGTTCAAAGAGTTTTTGTCCATGTTTTCTAAATGAGACACAAGCAGTTTGCCAAAAGAATGGAAAATACTTGAATGGTCTAAACATGAACATGTGGCACATAAGACAGAACAGTCCTAAAATGGAAATATGGTAATTTGCTTAATTCTCTACAAGGGCTGCTGCAGCAACACTTTGCAAGTAGTCTGTTTGATTAGCCTATTATAGCTCCAATGGACTTTATAAAAACACAGACCATAACTGGTTGTTCTTTTGATTTCTCCTCTAGCAAGATAGACAGCAAGATCATCACAGATGAATAGACAATCCATTTATGGGTATGAAACAAAATGCCTTAATTTTTGTTAATAATTTTTTTTAATAAGAAAAGAAGGAGCTTTCTCAATTAACCAAAAGAAGTTTTATCTTGTTTTTTTTAAAAAATCTGTAGCACATAATAGCAAGCATAGTTTAAAGCTGTGCCAGGAAGATATCACTGCATACAGACAATTGTCACATTTAAAGTGGAAAACAGAAAAGCATTCTGGAAGAGTTATCTTGCAGTCCTAACAGGGCAAAGACAGTTACTAGGTTCATATATTCAATTTATGAAGGATACTGAGGGCAGGAGGTATGTGGCCCAATATAGACAGACAGACAGACATTTCTGATGAGGAATGCCGCCTGGAAATGCTGGACTCAGGGATAGGATTTGACTGACATGGGTGTGTAACCATTATATGTTTTGGTTAGTTGCTTCCCCGTCCCCCCTCTACTTCGACATCTGAAGTATCAGCATAACTCATGTCAAGAAATTTTCCACCAGATTAAACCAGCACTGTGACAGTGAGATTTTTCTTATCTTTCTTTGTTCTCTCTCTCTGTACATGTTCGTATCTGTTCTATAAGGCTACTTATTTATTATTCACTTATTTTCTTGTTGAAGTTATGTAGACTGCTCATCAATGTGCATTCTCTAGATGTTCACAGAGCCAAGACTTTCTGTATATGTCACTTCAGCATTTCTCTGCTTATGCTGAAATTTAGCATGTTTATCTGAGGTTTGTGGACAAATAGTTCTCCCCTGAGGCATTGGAGTGTAGACCCTGTTCCACTGTGATTCTTGGATAGAAAGGGAAATTAAAAGCTGAGTGCAAAAGCCAGCTTTGCTCCATGTTTTGCTATTTTAGGGTTAGCTGCTGCGATCAAAACTGGCCAAGGACAAGTTGGCCAACTGAAGCTGTGCTGAATCCAAAATGCAAGCAGCCTAGGGAGACTGAAAATTACTTTGGACTACCCCTGCCTCACCTTTGTGCTGGCATTGTGGCTTCATGACTGGGCTGGAGCAGGTTTAGATTTGGCAAAACCTATCTCCTCTCTCACTTCACCCTTTCTCTGCTGTGTTTTTGCCTGTTCTGCCAGCAGAGCAGTTCTATTGACAGTCTGCTCTGTTAGCAGCCACCTGAGATCTGCCAGTGGAAAGGCATTTCTGCCAACAGAAAAGTCTTGTGCCTAATCCTAATCCTAATCCTTTAGAGTTGGCAAGTTTTTGATCTAGGATTGCATTGCCCATTCCCCATCTCTAAAATAAAGATTACCTGTCAACATTGCTTGACCTTTAAAGGTGTTTTAGTACTTGTAGGGCTTTGTCCAAGAAGATGGGAAGAAGTATAGACAGAGAAAAGCTTAACTTTTGCAGCATGCAGAAGTTAGTCCCTACAGAGTACACACACATTGTGCATTTATGAGCAGAATAGGTAAGACTACCACACCCCAAACATGCCAGTTTGTTTAGAATGCAAATACTGCATACTCCACAGGGCTGATAACTCCTGAACTACAGAGCATTTCATAACCTGTGAATTTAGTTCGCTTTATTATTATTTCCTTTTTCTACAGCCCAAAATCTGAGGTCTGTTACAGGATGATGGCACTCCAAAAATGACTTACTAGAGAAGTACTGGTTTTATTGGGTTTTTAAATATATTTGGCAGGTTTTCTCCTCTACAATATTTTGAGAGGTCTTTTTTATCTTTCCCACATGAATCTTTAGACACTTGTATTGTATAGCACAGAAGACAAAACTGATACTGCAAGTGGCAAAGTGGGCCAAAGCATATCTCTGTTTGTTAATAGAGTTTATAAATTCAATCATTTTGGAGGTATACTTGCAAGAGACACAATGGTTACAGAATGTTCATGGATGCTTGTTTTTTTTCCTCCTCTTAAATTGCTATTCATCAAAACGTCTCTGATGTTTTTGGTTCTTTTAAATGAAACCTGGGGATTTTCTTGACAATCTGGCATGTGTTGCATTATGTGCCAATGTTTTCTGACAGAACCCTGTAAACTGTTGAATGAAATATGACGGAAAGTGAGAATGCATTTGAGATGATTGGATTATGGTTTGTCCTTTTCTGTAGTAGTTTGGAATGTGGTTGTTGTTGTGTGCCTTCAAGTCATTTCCGACTTACGGCAAACCCAAGGTGAACCTAACACAGGCTTTTCCGGGGCTGAGAGTGTGTGACATGCCAAAGGCCACCCAGTGGGTTTCCATGGACAAGTGGGGAATTGAACCCTGGCCTCCAGGGTCATACTTCAACATTCAAACCACTGTGCCACGCTGGCTTTCACGTCATGTGGATATTCTCTGTCAGTTAATTGATTGGTCAGTACACAGGCTTCTTTTCTGAAGTCATTCTCATTGGAACAGTTCCCTTTTAATCTAAGGAACTGCCCATAGGGGAGATTACATCTAAGTTATTTAGAATGTGAGCTGTCACATCTTCAATAAGTGTTGGCATCTGTGGGTTTTCTATATAGGGAAGTTGTGAGGGGATCTTCTGCTTTTTCCCCCTTTTAAATCCAAAAAGGGGATTTCGGCATTGTTGTATTCTATATCAAATTGTATATTGGTTTCCCTAGAATTTACCCACATGTGGAAATCCATGAGATCAATTGCACTCCCTGTCCTAATATAAAAAAGCAACTTCTAAAAATCTGGCCCAAAATATCAGTTGTTTTTTGAACCCACTTCCATGACAGGTGATCTCACTTTCAAACCATTCCATATATAAATTGGGCACCTCTGGGGCGATAGGACAACTCTGTTTATCAGCATTTATTAATTTTAAATGGTTAATTCCTGTCACTGCATACACACACACTCTCTGCAGAATGCAGAGGGCAGTTTAAGGTGTCATGATTAAAAAGCGAGTACCATTTTTATTCGTTAAACATCGACACTTTTCATTCTTTAAGTAATCAGTAGAGGGCACTGTTCAATTTCCAAATGCTTTCCTTTCTACACCATAAATTCATCTACTTCTTCATGCATAGATCACGATTCAGACATGCTTCAGTTCTCTGCTTGGAATTTACTAGAAGTAAGATCATGTCTAATGTATCAACTGACAGCAATCTGTTGGCACTCAAGCAGTCTAAAACTGCAAGTTTCACTCAGCAACTGGGATTAATTGAGGCCATCACATTTTAATTAACAGCACTGAAACATGCATATTTATAAGTTCATATGGTTCCAAGAGTGTTACTTTAATAAGGAACAAACAGAAAAGATCTTCCAGGAGTGAATGACATGGATGGAATCCAGCAATTCTGAATAATTTTAATTTGTTTTACTGTGAATATTTTCCTCTTTCTATCAGTTAGATACAATTTCCTGCTGCCTTTTTATCACAGCAGTAGATATTGGTGGTAAAAAGAATGAATGAGATGTGCTATTTATGTATACAAATAGCCCTTCAAACTGCAATCACCCTATCCCTGCCCTCCCCCTGCCAGTGCCATCCCAGTACTTCGGCATATATACATTATAAACCATCATTTTAAAAACTAAATACTACACATGGGTGTGATTTTTTTAAAGGAAAAGTTGCAAAATCTTTTGGGACGGGGTATCACAAGTTTTTGGTGTTGTACATACCAGCCAATCATTGCTGTGAGCAGTTGATTTCTGCTATAAAAAGCCTTATTATACTACATTGTTATAGTGCTATATGCCACTTTAACTGCCAGAGCAACATCCTGTGGAATTTTGCGCTTTGTAGTTTAGGGAGGCCCAAGAGCATTCTGGCTGGGAATTCTAAATGCCCTTCCCTAAACTGCAAGTCCCAGGATCCCATAGGATATTGCCATGGCAGCTAAAGTGGAATATAGCACTATAATAGTATACTATGAACATACTATGAGAAGAGGGAAAGTGGACAATCAGTATCTGAGAACTACAACCACAGTTTCAAAACATTCATTCTTGGAGGGAAGTTTACTTTCTTTTTTAGACATAGCCTTTTTTGGCTATGCTGCCTGGGGGATTCTAGAAGCTGTCCAAAAATGTAAACTTTCCAAGCTCTGAACTCAACCTTAGAGTGCTACCTGGAGGCAATGTCGCCAAATCATTTCCACAGCAGTTCAAATACTCAAATGCACATTTTAATTTTACTGTAGAATTTACAATGGCAAGAAGCAGCAGTGACCACCTTAAATGGCTTCTTAACTGGATTACACGTATTTGTGGAACCTTGGTCCATCAAAGACAGTTCAGCTGCAGCACTTCTAATGGAGTCTCCACATTCCAAGTATAAAAAATATGAGTACTAATAGGTCCTAGGTGGTCCCATGGATATGAATTTCAAACTTTGTTTGGAAATCTCCTAGATGCAGCTGACAGGACACAGCTGAAGAAACATCTCTGGACTTTGGGGTTATCCAGCATGACAAATTTTAATTTCTGGAATATTTCAGTATAAGGGTTGACAATCAATCTAAATAATTCACAAGTTGATTCACACGTTGGCCAAGTAAGTGTTTGGCAAGTCATGAACTTTATATAAAACTACACGTTGCTATATGTGTAAATATTTTTACTACCTTTATTATGTCAAAGGAAGTCTGACAAAGCATCATTTGTTTTACAAAAGCTATCACTCATAGGATACAGAAAAGATCTCTAGTCTTTCATGTTTCTTATTAAAGCAACACACTAGAATCATATGCACTTATAAATATGCAAGTTTCACTGCTGTTAATTAAAATGTAAAAGCCTCAATTAATTGCAGTTGTTGATTGAAACTTGCCACCAGAGGTTCCTTCTCCACTTCATTGAACACAGAGTTTCAGCATGGTTCATAAAAGAAGGGACTTCGTGAAAAAACTTACAATAGAAGGATTGCTTGCTGCACTATGAAATAACTAAATGAGAATTTACTAGGGTTACTATAGTTGCTTGTTCAACTTGCACAACATGGAAAAAAGGCACCTAATCCAGCTATTTTTGTACACACATCCACAGAACAAGGCATGCATCTATGATGAAGCCATCAGGGACATGCCTAGATTTACAGGAGAATGATTACAGTTGGTCCTCCATATCCATAGATTCAACCAACTGTGGCTTGAAAATATTCCAAAAAAAAATAAAAATAAAAAATAATTCCCAAAAGCAAACTTTCATAGAATCATAAAAATTGGAAGAGACCACAACGGCCATCGAGTCCAACCCTCTGCCATGCAGAAAAGCACCTCCAGCAAATGGTCATCCAGCCTATATTTAAAAAGTTCCAAAGAAGGTGATTCTACCACATTCCGAGCCTGCACATTCCACTGTCTAATGGCTCTGTTAGGAAGCTCTTCTTGATGTTTAGGTGAAATTTCTTTTCTTGTAGTTTGAATCCACTGCTCCATGTTCCAGTCTCTGGAACAGCAGAAAACAAGCTTGCTCCATCTTTAACATGACATCCCTTCAGATATTTAAACATTGCTATCATGTCACCTCTTAACCTTCTTTTCATCAGGCTAAACATGTCTAGCTCCCTAAGCCACTCCTCAAAAGCTTTGATTTTGCCATTTTATATAAGGAACATGATATTATTAAACCATTGTAGATAGGGGGACTTGTGCATCCATGAACGTTGGTAGCCACAGAGGATCCTGGAATCAAATTGTGGTGGATACTGAGGGCCCACTGTACTGTCTATACAAATGCTGCTGCTGGGTGTAGAATTACACAAGGAAACAGAATATGAGCACATGAGCTCTTTGCTAGCTCTACTGCAACCCTTTCAATATATGCACAAATCAGAGGCTGGAAGTGTTAATTTTTGTATTTGGAGGGAAGGGTTGGAAGATTCTTGGAGCTGTAGTCCAGCATAAAATTTTCCAAGGCTCTGGCATGTATTCAGGGAAGGGTGAAGCAACTTCATGACTGTTGTCTTTCAGATAGCAGGCTGCTGTAGGAGCCATAGACAGACTTATGCACCTTCTCATAACTTATCAAACCATTGCTAAGATTTTCTGAAATACTGCCAGAAAGAGTAATGTATTATCACAACTGGCCTCGCAGGTAAATAGAATTTTCAAATATTTAAAAGCTAAATTTGGCAATAAATAAGCCTACATGTGGAGGAAGAAAAGAGTAAATGAGGAAATGAGAAGCAGAATTACATTTCACATGGCAGAACTTGTAAACAAAGGATGCAAGCCAATCTGTTTTGCTTGTGTTTAACAGTACTGTAGCCATTTGGCATCAAACTAATGGGTTTTGAAAAAATAAACACATGAAAGAACTCCACCAAGAAAAGCTTTTCTTCCCACAAAAAAAAAAAAAATCTAGCTAAAGAAGAGAGGCCTATAACAAGAACTTCCTTTCCTCTGCCTATTATTTTTCATTGTTATTTGACTTCAGCTCCAACCTATGGTGACATGTCCTATGATTTTCTTTGCAAGATTTATTCAGAAGTTTGCTGTTGTCTTCCCCTAAGGCTGAGAGACTGTTACCTGCCCAAAGTCACCCATTGGGTTTCTATGGCTGAAAAGAGATGGACTAAATGTGGCTGAAAGCTGTCTTCTGCTGATGTATCACATATCTCTACGAGTTCCCTACCTCTTGAACGGTCTTAACCATACTTAGTATACTCTGCTCAGTCATCTGAAAATATCCATCCAAATTATTTCCAAGACTGACCAGCTGGTAATGGCTCAGCATCATAATTCTATCTCTTCACCACCCTTTAGGATTTGTCAAATGTAGTGCTGCACCAATATGGCATTTGTCACTGAAGTGTTCTAATACTGAGTAATGTTCATTTGGCATACCAGGGAAACTCGGACAGGATTTGCTGCAACTTCCCCCCTTATTTTTAAGCAGAATCTATGCTAGAAATGCTGTAAAACTGTTCCAGGAAGGAAACATGGTTGGTGAGATCAGAAGCACCAAGGATGGCTGGTGAATCTGTTACACAGAAATGGCTAATCCACTCATAGCTGTATGGATAGTCCTCCTGCAACTACTCTGGGATGCATGGGAGCTCTCCTGGTGCCAAATTCCTACTGATAGAAACAAGTCCAGCACCTGGATGACTCTTATATAACAGAAGAACTGCAGGAGGAGCAGTAATAAGAATGAAGAATGGATTCACCGCCAGCAAAATAACAAATTAACTGGCTGCTCCTCAGAAATACTAGCCAAACATCTCTGTACACAGTTAGATTGCCATTGTCACTACAATGTACTAGAACTTATTTATCCTGAGCACAACTCTGCAATGGGTTCGATTATTGTGGCAATCTGATGAGTGTGCTTCTAGAGGTTTATAGAATCATAGAGTTGGAAGAGAGCACAAGGGCCATCCAGTCCACCCCCTGCCATGCAGGAATACACAATTGAACTGTCACAACAGATGGCCAGCCAACCTCTGTTTAAAAACTGCCAAAGAAGGAGACTCCACCACACTTTAGGGCAGTGTATTTGACTGTCAAACAGCTTTTACCATCAGGAAATTATTCTGAATGTTTAGGTGGAATCTCCTTTCCTGTAGCTTGAAGCCACTGCTCCATGTCCTAGTCTCTGCAGCAGCAGAAAACATGCTTGCTCCATCTTCCATATGACATTATTTCAAATTTTTAGACATGGCTATCATGTCACCTCTTAACCTTCTCTTCGGCAGGCTAAACATACTCAGCTCCCTTAGCCAGTCTTCATAGGACATGGTTTCCAGGTCTTTTGCAATTGTGGTTGCCGCCCTTGGAATATGTTCTAGCTTGTCGATATCCTTCTTTAATTGTGATGCACAGAACTGAACACAGTATTCCAGGTAAGTTCTAGCCAAAGCAAAATAGAGTGGCACTATTATTTCGTTTGACATAGACACTGTATTCCTATTGGTGCAACCTAGTATTTCATTCACATTTTTAGCTGCCACATCACTGTTGACTCATGTTCAGCCTGTGGTCCACTAAGCCTCTTATAACCCTATCATATGTACTGTGGTCAAGTCAGGTGTCACCCATTCTATATCTGTGCATTTCATTTTTTCCCACCTAAGTATTGTACCTTACATTTCTCCCTGTTGAAATTCATTTTGTTAGTTTTGGCCCAGCTCTCTAATCTGTTAAGGTAATTTTGAATTCTAATCCTGTCCTCTGGGGTATTAGCTATCCCTTATAATTTGGTGCCATCTGCAAAGTTGGTAAGCATGCCCTCTATTCCATCATCCAAGTTGCTGATAAAGATGTTGAATAGCACTAGGCCCAGGACAAGACCCTGTGGCACCCTACTCACTTCTCACCAAAAGGAGCCATTGGTGAGCATCCTTTGGGTTTGGTTGGTCAACAGTCACAAATCCACCTAACAGTAGCATTGTCTTGCCTACAATTTACTGTTGTTTGCAAGAATTTCATGGGGGACCTTGTCTGAAATCAACATATGTTACATCCACAACATTCCCTTCATCTACCAAGCTTGCAACTCTATCAAAAGAGAAGGAGAAAGAGAAAGATTAGTCCTGCTAGCTGTTTGTAAGTCTGTATGCACGGGTTCAGTTATATTCATGGCTGAGTGATACTAAAACTGATTCCTAGATACTCTGCTTCTTAGAAACCGAGATAAAAAGACATTAAATCACAAGGAATAATTTCTCAGAATCAGGAACAGCATTACATATAACAGAGCAACATTAAAACTGGATAACAGTCAAGCTCTCCAGACTTTGAGATTGTTTTCTTACTACAGATCAGCCTGCAACGTAAGTTGCAAATCCAAACAAGCCTTAGAATTTACGTTCTGGGTCAAATTCAACATAAACAAAGTGTATGATGGGAATATCAATTTTGATTTCATTGGTGGATTGTCCTGTTGCAACACATTAAAACAATTTTAGCACAAAAGCAAGTGAAAATAAAGCCTGCTTAGAATATCATCTCAAGAAAAAAACATCTTGGCAACCAAGGGAGATTTTTTTTTGAAAGAGTGTGGAAAGCATAGAGTTTGTTCTTATTTGCTATTGAACTGGAAATATACATTCACTGGACATGCATTAGCTGTGTATTTCACTTGCTAGGTTAACTGATACATGAAGCTGCAGCTAGAAAATATAAGTGCATATGGGATACAAAAAAAAATCACTTAGGTTTGCTATAGCAGTATACTACATGTTGCTGCTCACTGCAAAAGCATACCGTAGCATGCAAAACAGGTGAACAACAATGTCCCTTGTAGTTGTTTTTGGACTGCAACTCCCATCTGCCATAGTTAGTATGGCCAATAGTGAGAGATTACAGGAGGCAAAATTAAGTAGCACCTGGAAGGCCACAACTGACCACACAGTACAAAAGAAGTCTGTGGTTCCAAAATAAAAATGATAAAAATGGTGAAAGTCACTGGTATGGAAGCTCAATTTCAAAATAAAAAGCAAGGTAAAAAAATAAAAAATACATGAAAAATAAGGCTGCAGGAAAAATATTTGATATTTTTTTCCATCTCAACTGTATTTCAACCTGAATGGCTATACAAGCCATTCTGAAATCAACTCGTAGAGAGAAAGCATATACTTTATTATAAAGGAAGGACAGAAAGATTTTTGTAATTACTTTAACCATTAAAGAAAAATACGTACGGTTCTAATCGCTGAATCTAATGAGTATTTCACTGCCTTTATGCATTCCTTTTCTTGGTTAAGGTTTCTACATTTCTAGCTAGCAAAAAAAAAGTTCAGCTCTTTTAGTTCAGCTTTGTCATTCAACTAGGAAAAAAGCAGTGAGAATTTAAGTTATTTCAGGTAGCTTGAAAAGTATGCATTTATAGAAAAATCTGTGTTTAGGGTTATGGGGGTTTCAAAACAGACATCCTGCCTTTCATTATACTAAGTTTGTTTTCAGATTTATAATAGTTTTTAGGCTACATTCCAATGATTCACAAGGGAAGTTTTTAAAAATACACACAAGGTAAAAGCATCCTGGTCTTCTGTTCACAGGTTATTCACAAGCCCTTCACTCCTTTTAAGGGTTTAGTGCAACTGTGTTAGCCAAGAGATTTGGTAGTAGCCAATATATAAAAACAATTAGGTCACTCAGACAAGTTAAGGTTAAGAATTGCCTAACAGAGTTCTGTTTTTCAGGCTTTCATTACAGCTGTGATAACCTCAAAGACTATTCCTGAGAACTCATTTGTTTTTCATTATGCAGTCTCAGTAGGAGCTGTTGTTTGTTGTTATTTGGATCATGTGTTGTAAATCCTTGAAGCTCTTTTTGGTACAGTTTGAGCATCTGGTGAATTTTCTTCTTGTTCTTCAGTTTGCTTCAGTTTAAGAAACATGTCTGACTTCAAAAAGCGGCTGTAGCTGTCATACTTCATGAGGTTGAAAATCTGAATGGAGAGAAGACAAAGACAATTAAATGAATGAACTCCTACCACCATCACCAAATAATAATAGCAACGAAGTCTTAGCCATGGCGGATTTCCATAGGTTCCCAAACTGTTAGACCGCAATCCAGCACAGTAACTCAAGTATTGAATCTGTGTAAAAATGTCTATAAACTAAAAATGTCTATAAGCTAAGAGGAATAGTCCATTCCTATCGACACAGCCTCTCAAAATCCATCCCTAATAAAATATCAATTCAACAGCTAAGTTCAACATAAGATAAGTGAAGAAAAGCAGAACACTATCAGATCTCCATTTATTTTTTCGATTGCATCAGTGACAATACATTTGTTCTTGCACTCCCTAGGCATGCTATCACTTCTGCAATTGGTTGTGCAACCTGGAATCAGGTGAACAGCTGGAAAATGCATTCATTTCCTCCTGTGCACATAGTCCAGAACTAAGTGTCCATGGGTGCAAAGTTATTTATGCTAGTGGATGTTACTATTGGATACTTGCCTATGAATCTCCCAGAGAAAAACCAAATATATTTAAAGTATATTAAGATCACAATGTTAAAAAAACCAAAGATACACTGATATCTGAAATACCCTATACAGTGCTATTCAATCCATCTGTATTTGAAACTTCTTTTATTTCTTGAAACAACCAGATCCACTCATTATCAAATAAACAATGAGAGAGCATTATAACACAGCTATTTTATGCCATTTTATTTCATTCCACCACTGTAAGTTAATATAGCCAGGGAAAGATATTGCCCAAACACAACAAAATAATTGCAAGATAATCCACAAGACAGATATAATGAAAGGTTGAGGGGGAGGTTCATGGTTTATATGAGAGAGAGAGAGAGAGGTAAAAATATTTTTAAAAACCTTTCTTAAGGACTGTATTATATTAACCTCCCCACCCTTTTTCTGCCATTATTCATTGTTTTTCCATTCCTGGCTCATTCCTCGTTAAGAACCATCTTAGTGTACTATCTTTGGCATCCAGTAGTTAGTCAGCAAGCAACTGACAAAATTTTTGCAGGTGATTGGTAATTCCAAATCTACTACATGGAATGTGCTACAAAATAATATGAAAAGTAGTTTCTCTGTTCAGTAGTATTTTAATTCACTGTGTAACCCACAAGTAACCCTGTTGTGTCAATTTAAAATGTATTATTGTTTAGATAAATATTTTGGATATGCCATTACATTTGTAATACACAATCTTCTAATGTACTTCTCTTACACTAAATGTACTGGAGAAAAAATAATCAGTGTGAGTAGAAGGCATAAACTGTCGCCTGTAAAAAATGTGTGCAAGACATTTTAGACTCAATGAGTTAAACCAACACTGTGTACCTGAATGGAAAAAAATTATCTAGGAATTACATATGATCACCAGAATTTTATATGACCTATTACACTATGTAATTTTACATATACCTAGCTACGTAGGAGAGACACTAAGAAACTCTTTACTGAATTGTGAAGATATGTTAAGGGGACACCAGCAAAAGTGCCCAATGTTCACTGGTGCCTGATGTGCATTGGGAGAAATGCACATTAGTCCCATTATGCATCAGTCCTATTGGGCATTGGGCATGAATGCACATTGGGCACTTTGCTGGCTCTGCTACATAGTAACCTGACAACAGCTCTCTACCAGGTATGGCCATTATGCAATGGCACAATTCTCATTCCCATATACCTGAGTGTACTTACAAACAGGACACTGGCCATTCTTTCTAATCTCACTTGTTTGTTTGCATACCCTCAATATTCACTCAGAACATTCTATATATTACAGTTATTTCAATTGTAAAGAAAACAGAACGTAAACTTTAATTCTGCCAGCAGAACAAGAACAGCTTTTTTCCTGAATTGCACTATTAATAATGTTATAGTGCTCAAAGCAACGGAACTACTAAGGGCTGCTTTGTATTCTCAAGTGAAGCAGGCTAACAAATCTCATGTGCAGAAAACTGGAACAGGAGTTTCTGGGGCTCATTTCTAAAATATATGACATGCCCAGTGAAACTGCAAGCTTTAGTTTGAGCATTTTAAGCTTCTGTTTTCCTTTTCTCTCTACAGCTGCAGAAACTCATCACAACATAGCCATTTTGCAACAGCTTTTATATTAAGATGTATCATTGGGTGGCAGCTGCAACACTATGTTCACCAGATAAAGAACCTGATGATCCTATGCATGTTCAAACCACCCATATGTTTCCAAGTTTTAAGTTGCTTTAAACAAAAGCAAATGCTTTTGACCTGTGACATTCAGACTTTCAAATAAAGGTATATTAAGGAATTAGTACATCATATTACCTTCCATCAATTAATATTTTTTGTATATATAATGTATTTCAGAAACTTTAATGACCAGTTAAGTGTTCAATGGGAGAGATGTGTATTTAGCAAATCCTGTAATGCAATATATTTTCTATATATTAAAAAAGAAAACTCTAGCATGTCAAGAAGTGGGATGGATGTTCAACTCCTAGATCTCTCTCAATCAGATAACACAAGTCTACACTGACCACTGCTGGTTGGCAGCATTTCTGCAAATATGCACATGAAGTCCACTGCTATGTACATATTAGGAATGATTTAAGGTTATGATGAACCTTCATGCAACTTGTGCCATTTTTCAGGAGCATATCACATCAATCTTCCCTCCTGTCATTACTGTTGCTCCTTTATAAAGAGCAGGAGAAATGCCTTGGGAGGAAAACATGCCTTCAAAAGGATACATATACACACTATCACAAGTATCTGCAGCACTTTTTAAAAATACGGTTAATGAACAGAATGGCATTGAAAATGGGCAGGCAACCATCAGTAAAACAAGACTCTCTACACTGTATCAGTTTCACTGGAGGACACGTTTAATACAGGTGTACCTCAGTTAATAAAGTCAATGTGTTCCTAGACATTACTGCCTTAACAGAAAATCTCATACCAGAGGCAGAAGTAACAAGGAACGAATGCAATTATAAGTTCCTACATGACAAAGAAGAGCAGGTCAAGATGCTTCAGTGAATATTTTATTCATAACTAACAGTATGCACATGTGAAAAGAAACAACCAGCTCATGTTAGCCTTGTATAAATAAATAAAAGCATTTTGAACTTTCAAGTTAAACTAAAAGGGAAGTGGAATTCCAATTTTTAAAGATTAAGTCTTATATTTCCATGCCTACCCCACTGTTCCAAATATAGTTTAATCTAGATGAGGTGGGGACACTTTTGCCAGGGACTGGGAGCCAATTTTTTTTGCCATAGGTTGCACAAGGCCCCAAAATCTTATGCTAAGAGAAAGGCAGAATATAAATAAAATAAAATGACCCCACAAAATGTTGAAACAAAATGAAGAAATTCAGATGAGATGACTGAACAGAGGAAAGGGCTGGAGGGCTACATCTGGAAAATCCTGACCTGCTTAAAACTGAAACAGATGTTTTGCAGATATTTTCAGCAGGGGCATTCAGGGTTACAGGTTGCAAAGCAACATCTTGAGGGCTGGGTTTAGCTTGCAGGTCACACTTTACTTACTCCTGGTCCACTCTGTTCATTGTCAAGATGCTTCTGACTTGGGTTATCAGTCCTAAATATGGATTGTTTAATATACATTCTTACTATTTAAAACATTTTTAGACTGAGAATACAAAAAACATACAAACCCAACAACCATGACTTATTTTCAGTTACCAACTTTGATTCTGAACCATATTCTTCTAAGACTGCTATGTACACTTACAAGAGTGTTAAGTTCTATTAAACCCAACATAATACTTACCTGGACTGGCATGACGAACATCACTGTCAAGGGAGGTAAGCTTTTGATGGTCTCCATGGAGTGAGACCAGAGTGTTATTTTTGACTGGTGTTAAGCACCAGATCAAGACATGTGATAGGGGAAAGGAGACAGTGAAGCAGTTCGCCCCCTATACGTGTCATTCGGTGCTTGACACTGACCCACCCTCAATGCAGTGTGAGTTAATCTGGTCACTTCGAGGCCGGATAGGAATTTCCCCCTCCTTTTCTCAGGGTTTTTTTTTTTTGCCTATCTCATACTGTATTTGATGGAATTGGGAAAACTGGCTCTGGGTGTTGTTGTTAAATAGGTTGTCCTTTGGCAGATAATGGGGGATAATCAAACATCGGTGATCACCTATTGGCACCCATTTGGTGTAGGGTAAGGCTCTGAAACCACCTCTTTAGGATCCTGCATCCCAGGGGGTTCAGTGAAGGAGGCTACCCTGAGGTTAACCTGGGAATAAGACTCTCACTTTTAGAGCCATGCAGCTTGGGTGGGAGTCCCTGGGTTACCTTCCAAGATGCTGGACTGGGGAGCAACCAAAGAAATTTGGATTGTCCCTGGGGCTCAGATGTTACTGCCCATGGGTAGACTGAGCAGGTTGTCACATTGTGACCCCTGGCATCAGCTTGTCCCGTATCATGTTGCTCCCCTTCTCCTGTATCTTTCACGTTAATGCAATTTAAATAATACAGGTCAAAATAAAGTGGCCCTTAGTTAACCCAACTTTGTGTCTGGTCTCTTTCTTCCATGGTTGAGCATCAACTAATTTTTGACCAAACGTGCACAGGAGTAGACCTAAAAGTGACTATTGTTCCTAACATTCCATGGACATTGAACATGATGGCAGAAGCTGATCTGAAGATCAAAACATCTGTCTAGGAAGTGATTTTACACACCTAGGAAGTGATTTTACAAAGAACAGCTGTATTTTTCCAAACTTGGTCTTCTAAATTTAAACTGTGCGCCTGTATTAGGAACCTACCAAAGAAAGACTGAAACACAGCACTGTCCTACATGATTATTTCCTTTATTTAATCTTTTATTTGTTACTGTTGTTTTGATATTGGACTTCTCACAGTTCAGGCTAAAAATTTATTATACTGGAAGTGTTTTGCTCAAGTCCGAAATGAGAGTTGGAGCAAAGTATACCTTCCTGTTGTTTTTATTCTGAAGTAGAATGTCTGATAGCTCCTGTTAGCAAAAATGAGATAATTGACTCTACCACCCACACACTCTTTCAAAGTGATATGTCAGCTTCTGAGATATCTGAACCTTCAGAATTGGGATGATAAGTGCAAACCATTTTCAGTCTCTTCCTAATTCCCATATTATTGTTTCACTCACTTGAGTCAGAGAGAAGGGAACTGACATTCATCAGAGTAGGGAGGAACAATTCTCAGAGTAGGGAGGAACTATTCTCTCTCTTGGTGACTGTTTTTACGGATTGCTGGAAATCTGGTTTTCCAAACAGAGTTGATAATTGCTGACATGGAATTCTTTACCATTTGCCATTATCGCATAAGGCAGATTGACTGTCTTGTAGTTAGTGTAGTGAAACAAAAGAGAATCAAACACAGTACATGTGAAAGCACATACTTTGCTGGTGATCACTTGTTCTTCAGAAACATTTTGAGAGTAAAATTTGTATCTTCTTGGGATCAACTGAGTTCAATTGGATTTACTCCCTGATAAATGTATATATATGAGAATCAGTGTGGAGTAGTGGTTTTAATGCTTCACTAGGAAGGACTCTGGGAGACTAGGGCTGCCAAAGATGTTGACAACAGTAGAGATTTTGGGAGTACATGTTTATACAATCTGACAGGTTTACGTTACTTCTAAAATGGTGATAGCCATGATTTAAGTGGCATGTGTGATAAGAGAGACATTATAATCTCCAAATGGGGAAGATTCTAGTGTGTTTGAGATTCTTACCAAAACAATCCATTTACACCTTCCAAAACTCATTGTGAGTCAAAGTATAGCTTACTTCAAAATTTAAGGTATTTCTAAGATGCAGGGTATATTTAAAAATATACTAAATCATCCATATATTTTAAAAATGCAAACTGACAACAATTTCAGTGCGGAAAATGTGTACAGAAATGCATACTTTAAGAAAAGCACACAGATAAAGCCTGTGTTGCTGGAAACACATATGGAAAATGTGAATAAATGTCTATGCAGGAAGCAAATGTAAAGGTTTCCAGCCTGAAATAAAGGATGGGATGAAAATGGAGATGGGATATGAAGAAATTCAACAAAACTGAGACTAAGCAATTCTCACACCCCAATCTTCATTGTGGCACAATGGTTTTAGTGTTGGACTAGAACCAGAGTTCAAAACCCAAATCAACCATGGAAGCCCACTGAGTAGTGTTAGGCAAGTCATACTCTCTCAGCCTAAGAGGAAGGCAATGGCAGAACCCTTCTGAATAAATCTTTCCTAGGATACGGTCACTATATGTCAGAGTCAACTAGAAGGCACATAACAATAGATCAATAAAATGAATATATATGATGAAAGTCTTACTCTTATCATTCATTACATGAGATACTAGGCACTTTGTGTACAGAAAAAAGCTGAACCATTCATAATCTTATCAAGCAATTCACTTTGACTTAAATCATCCTGCACAGAAATGGTATGACTTTACTGTTTTTACTGTAATGTGGCTACTTGCCAGAATCTCTCAATGAAGCAGATTTATGTCGGTAAACAGCGACACTCCTTCAAAGCAATTGGTCATTGAAAATTGTAATTGTAAGTATCTTCACTTAAAAGAGTAAGGAATTATGGCTAAACATGCTTCAGCTACGGCTACGAATCTTGCTCAAGAAAATGAATCCATGCATGGTATGGCTCTAATACTGAACTATACCACAAAATCACCTGCAGATTCAAACTGGAGGTAAAACAGTACTAATAGAGAGGCACACATGCATGATATGATAAGCCCAGCAATTCATAGCAATTCTGACTTTTGTGAATTAATAGCATGTTAGTGCATACTGCTTAATAACTAAGCCAGTCACACACACACACACACACACACACAGCTCAGTACATTTTCAGGGTTCCCCCCCCTTGAGAAGGAACAAACCAGTGAAAAGAAGCTGCCTCACTAACCAAATGTCATGGTACATCAACTGCGGAGTGCAGTTTGTGATTTGTCTAGCCTTTTCCGCTGCATGTGATAGAGCAGCGGTTCTCAACCTGTGGGTCGCGACCCCTTTGGGGGTCGAATGACCCTTTCACAGGGGTCACCGCTCCTCTATCCTGCCCCGCCCCCTTTTGAAACAAGGTCACTGATCCTCCCGCCAAAAGCCAGCTCCTGCTGTTATTTGGCGGCCTCACAGCCAATGGGAAGACTGTTTCTGAGACCCCGCACTGGGAGGAGGGGAGAGGAGACAGCTGTTGCTCCGGGCGGGGGGGTTGCGCCATTGGAGGAATGCCACCCCCTCCTCCTCATCACCGCCACCGCCCCGCCAGCGGCCTTTCACACTTGGGCCACCTCCTCCTCTTGCTCCTCGGCGCAGCAGCCGAGCACAGGCGGGTGGGCGGGCTCTGAAGTAGGACACGGCGCCATCTTTTCCTCCCCCTGTGGAGATACCAAGGCGAGCGAGCCAGCGCTGGGTATGAGAGGAGGGCAAGGCCCTGCAGCGGGAACAGGGTCGCGGGTGAGCGGGGAAGCTCCAGGCACCCCGCAACAGGAGGAGGGATTGCGCTTTGCGCAGAGAGGGGAGAGCCTGGTCAGCGCCGCCTCCTGCCAGGCTCGCCCCCTCCCTCCCTCCCTCTGGGCTCTTGGTGCCCACAGCACCGTTTGCCGTGGGCGGCTTGCGTTGCCTTTCCCGCCCGTGCTTTGGGCAAGTGGCAGAGAGGCAGAAGGAGACGCGCCACCTACCCTCACGCTGGGTTTGCTATCACGGCAGCGTGGGGGGATCGTTGTTGGGGAGGGCTCTGAGTCCCCGGGCTCCCTCCCTTGCCCCCGCCCCTGCATGCACGCCAAACACGACTGCCAGCTTCCAGGGCTGCCATTTTGTCACCGGTGTCACTGACTTGGAAGGGGGGGCGGAGAGCTGCAAAAACACCCCGATCGGGTGCTGTTTGCATGGGCATTGGCGGGGAGGGAGGCAGGGTCAGCGGGTTGCAGGAGAAGGGGAGGTGTTTTGACGGAGACCTTACGCGAGGCGGGGGGCGGGAAAGAGAGCTGTGGGTTGGAGCAGATTCCAGGCAGCCCAGCACTCCGCAGGATTCGGCAGGCAGGCTGGGCAGCAACCTGGCACGGGTCTCAGCCCCTTTGGCGGAGGCAAGGAGCTTGTTGTGCTATCCCAGGGATTCCTGGCCGGGCCTGTAAGAGGAGTTTATTTCAGAACAAGGGGGAGACCTCCTTTTCCTAGGAGATGGGCAGTCTTCTCTCTCTCTTTCCAGCCTACTTTTGGAAACTTCTTGCTTGAATTTTGCGTTGCAGTTACTTCCCCTCTTCTCATTTGCCCACCCACCTACCCTCCTACCCAATGGTAGGCTCACCTTAGGGTCAACGTAAGTCAGGAACAACTTGAAGGCACACACAAGAAGCTTGTGTAGTCCCCCAAGATATAATTAGAAATAAATATTTCACAATATATAATTACATATTCTTTTTGTGATTAATCACTATGCTTTAATTATGTTCAATTTGTAACAACAAAATACATCCTGCATATCAGACATTTACATTACGATTCATAACAGTAGCAAAATTACAGTTATGAAGTAGCAATGGAGATAATTTTATGGTTGGGGGTCACCACAACATGAGGAACTGTATTAAAGGGTCGCGGCATTAGGAAGGTTGAGAACCACTGTGATAGAGAATAAGAAGTATGTACCAGTATACTCCTCCTCCATGACAAGTCAAAGAGCTCATGGAACCTTGGTTAGGCATGTTATAGAAATATATCTACTGAGAAAGATTCTTATGCTCACAGCTGGGAGAAACGGCCTCTTCACTGTTTCATAGATATGAATGGAGAAACATCCTTGTGACCACTGGATTTGGTAGAATTTCTTTTAAATGATGCAAATCATTCACGACCATAAATTGAGCCCTCATACTTCAAAGAAAACTAGGAAGTGTTATTTTACTTGGACAAAACATACAACCCGCTGCAGACTGAGAAAGTACAGTGTGCTGCTAAAGTTCTATATTCATTTAGCAGTTTATTGAAGCATTTCTGGGTAGTTCTAAATCATTCTCTTTTGTCTTTAATGGTTTTTTGACAAGTGTTATATAATATGATACTTCTATGAGAAATTTTGTACCCCACCCCCATGCTGCATTCAAGTTGTGTTACTTAATTACTTAACACTTTTCATATCAATCCTATAAACAGTTCTTTCCAGGGAATAGTGTCTTTCCTCATAACTATGACAAGTCCATTTACATTAGCTCTTTCAGAAACAACAACATCATTTTCACAGATCTGCAGAAGGGCAGGAAAGCAGCACACCATATAGTCTGCTTATTTTGTCTTTACTTTGTGACCTCTTTTTCACCCATTTCTGATTTCCATGACCAAATCTTAAGCCACTCAGACTATACTTCCTTTTTCTCAGCCATGGATTGTATCCTCTCTCTCCTTGCCAATGCCCCCTGGTGTGACACACAGCCAGTCCCAGGGGCTGACCATTACTGCCTTGACTCTTCAAGTTTGTCCAACCCAGTACAAATGCCAGGAGGAAGAGAATCAGCCAGCCCCTCCCAAAACTGCAAACCCCAGGATTCCATAGGATGTTGCAAGTGGAATAATAGCGCTATAACAGTCTAGTGCGGAAATGGCCTTGGTCAGGATCTAGTCATTTTCTTTATACAAGATTGTTGAGAAAGTTTCAGAACTGTACCTGATCTTGAAGTTTTTGAAACATTAGCGGGTGAGGTTCTTCCAATATTGATTCATCCAAACGGGACTGCCCTTCAACATTGACTTGAGAAGAAGCTTTACTTGACAAGAATGTCATATAAATTTCATTCGCTTTTGTTTTCATCTGTGAAGGAAAGGATACATTTACTAAGCAAGCAGTCTCTTTCTTATTGTACAGAACTACAGGCTGGGATCCTCAAGTGCTCTGCAGATTTGTTTAAGCACAACGTGACTGATTTTCTTCAATGCCATCCTTTCCTGCTGTTGGTACCCCACATCTGCATTATAGATCATCCTGTTCTGGAAGGTCCCACCAGTCTTGCAGAACAATCATGGGAAGGTGCAGCTGAAGTGGCTATAGAGGGAATGCATACCAGGGCCCAAGCCATAACTTATTACAACCGTGGATTCAGAAAGGTCTTTTTAGGCATCCTATCTTAACTGCTTTTTTCACCGGCTACCTCACTGATTACAAGTGAGTTGCAGATAATGCATTTAGTAACAGTACAGCAACTACAACATGGAGCATATGCACAGAATTTGCTTTCATCACAAGCTAAAAGTACCATGGTTGAGGATGTGGAGCAATAGATTCAAAGGCATATTCTGCTTGTGGCAACTAACTAAACCTAAACCACTCTAACAGATACTAATCTATTTCCATCTTACCCACAAGAAGCAAATGCATAAGTTTTCTATCAGATCTCTCCCATTTGCAGATAAGAAATTCCTAACAATATTCAATTTACATGTCCTACATCTTCATTCTGTTAACTCTTGCTTCTACTCACTGCTTACCCCACACTCTCATTTAATCCCTAGCATTGCTGAAAAACTGTTCTTTCTCTTGTTTCTGACAACTGTAACTGTTAGAAAAATCTTATTCATGTTTAGCCCACTTAAAACTACTATGTGTCTCACACTAAATATAGCTTCTCGGATTTCTCAGCCCCTTGTTACTAAATGTCATAAAAATTAAAACAATTCTCAACTACCTTCATGTTTGATGTAAGCTGAATATAAGAGAACCATTTTAAAGGTTAACTAGGAGTATAATATAACAAAAGATAAACCAAGTTCCATCGAGTGAAGACGTAAATCTTAGTCCACTCTTTTCAATGTCACTCAGTAACAACTAATATTTGCTGGATTATCCCCACTAACTAAATTAGTCCATATTATGTTAAATAAAGAAAAGCAAATTCAGGAACTTAGGCCGAAAAGTACATTTTACAAGAAATGGAAATGAAGAGTAAATTTACATTCTCTAATACAGATGGATCTTGTGACAACTTTATAGTGTTCATTAGGTTGGACTGGGGGCAGAGGAATAAAGAGTCCCTCCAGATAATGGGTTGCAAGTTCCAGGAGCATTAACTAGCATAGCCAATATTGAAGAATGCTGGGAGTTGCAGTCCAGCAGTACTTGGAGGGCCACATGATCCCTATCCCTGAGTTAGACACAGTACAATCTTACACATGCAAGATCCCTCACACCATTAAATATAATGGAACTTACTTCTGGGTAAACATGCACAGGATTGAAGTATCAGCACATCTGAAAAAAAGAATCTGCCAAACAGATACAGTGGAATTCATGCTAAATATAGCAACTCCTCCATTGCTTCCTTTTTAAAAAAAATCATTTAAAAATATTCATTTTTTAAAATTGACACATCTTGAGAGAACAAAGAGATCAGACTGAAAGGAGATCCTGATGAACTGCAAGCAGCAAGATAGATTGCATCATTTAGGAAATCCATTTTATACTTATTAATACCAGTAAGAAAACTTCAGAAATGAGCAGCAAAAGAATGACAGCCTTAGCCAGCTCTGGGAACTGCCATACTGCTGTTCTGAATGAATTTCAGCACAACTTTTTGACAGATGTGAAAGTTGATAGGAACAATCACATGTAAAGCTCTCACAGTGTATGTTCATGTAGGAAAAAGAGTAAGGCATGGTACAGTTAACCATATTTTTAGCATCCCTTTTGCAAACTGTGCATACATTTCTATGATTCTATGATTCTATGTCAAATGCTCCTTTGCAGAATTAATCATGTATTATGAGATGGAGACTGAATCTGCACTGGGACAGGGTAATTATAGTCGAATTACAGCTAGGTTAACTTTCACATCTCCTTTTGGTATATAGCTTCCAGAGTCAGCACTCTGGCCTCAGCCTGAGCAAGCAGATTTGTTTCCATAATATCTTCAAACTTCATCCAACTACTTCTTTTAGCCTGCCCTCAAGTTGTTTATTCTCAGTTCCTCTCTCATACACAGATGTAAGCAGTCTGACTTGAGCACCAGATGTGCTCCCACATACTGTAATTATTTTTGTGAGCTTTATAAAGGGTGATCTCTCTGTCCTTTGTGTGTATGTCTATATGTGCCTTCAAGTCGCCTGTTAACTTACAATGACCCAACACATTTCATAGCATTTTCTTAGGAAAGAATATTCAGAGGTCCTTTGTACATGTGCACAAAATATGAACTTCTATAAAAAATTTTATATAAAAAATGCAGGAACTACCACTACAATGCAGAAACTGTTTCTAGTAACCGTATCACAAGAAAAACCTGCAAACTTTCATGCAAACTTTCAAAGCTCCACTGGCTTCTTCATCAAGCAAAAGATGTTGAAAATTCACAGTTCTTACTCTTTACAACAGCGGAACCAGATGTCTTTCCTTGAGGCAATGTTTCCAAAGCAATGATATAACTTTTAAAATCACTTTTAAAACTTTGAATCTTTTTTAATCAATAACATAATGTAATTTGTAATTGTCAGATCTTATTTCATTGTTTATAAGGTTAATCTGTGATGCTGTCTAGACACAATAAACTCTTTACAATTCAGTTTATAAAAGGACTTTACAGATAACAAGGATTTATAGGAATGATGTATAGAAATTTTTGAGTTAACTGTCTTTCTGTAAGTAGAAATAAAAAGGCTGTGACCTTCCCACATTTACTATATTTGTGTAAAAAGTAAAAGCTATGCCATATGGGACCCATTTTTTTAAAAAACATCTGGTTTTGATTGCTCTGTATCCAAGCTTATCAGATGAATTAATTTTCTGGCTAAAGTAACGTACCATAATTTTTAGTTCCATACTTCCCAGGTCAGATTCTTTGTACTTTTCCAGAACTTTTCTATAACAAATCTTGAACCAGCTAGACTGAATTTAGGCATAAGAGACTACTCCTTTATTTTGTTCCTCAAATAAGTTTAGTTCCTTTATTAGATTTTGTCCTGTAATCCTATTTATGTCTTCCAAGGTCCCACGCCAGGAAATGAACACGAACAGACCCCCCACCATGGATACAAGGCAGACACAGGAATGGAATTCTTACTCAGAAAAATATAGGCCACCACAGCTTTTATCAGACCACTGCCATCAATATTCTATAATTCAGGCTAATATAATCTATCAGAAGCACAAAACATGAAAACCAGAATTATGCGTAGAACCAATAACTACATACCGAGTCACAAAACGTGCAACACGAATACATGTAGCATATTTTCAAGGAACTGGGTATTTATTTTCTATTCTGTCTTTTTAAAGAGAGGATAGGAAAAAAAATAACCATTTTATGAATGGTGTACATCATCTGTAATGGAGATTTAGTTTTCTAAATATTTCCTACTACTTGTGAATCTAATACAAATACAAGATTTATTCTGAGGAGGCCTCTGTCTGAAATAACTATGTGGGCTCCTCTGTCGCCTTTTCCCAGTTCCACCTTTGTGTCGATAGGGAATAGAACAGAAACAGAAGTCCAGCAAACAATCTTTCGTACTCTGGTATTAAGATGTTTTGATATTTCTGCATCTTCAATAACTCCCAGCATCTACAGACATCATGAGCCAGCATGGTATAGTGGTTTTAGTGTGGACCAAGACTTTAGGAGACCAGGGTACCAATCTCTGCTCACCCACAGAAACCTGTTGGGCGACCGTGGGCAAGTCAAATCTTTTGGCCTTAGAGGAAAGCAATGGCAAACCTCCTCTGAATAATGAATCATACCAAGAAAATGCTATGATAGTTGGCTTGAAGGTATACAACCACAATAATGGATAGCTTGCTGGATAATGATGATGGTGGGAGCTGTTGTGCAAAACACCTAGAGGGCACCACAATTAGGAAAGGTGAAATCTTTTCAGATTAATTTAGAAAAGATTACCTGTTTCTTATCTTGTATCTTCTTAAATTCTTCACATGCTAGCCAAAACAAAACATTTTCTTCACTAAATTCTCTCTTTAAAAACTCCTGAAGGAAAAAAGAAAAAGAACTGTTAGGGGTATTTAAAAATGTCATAACCTAGCTGCATATTGGTAGCCTCATACAGAGGTGGCCTCAACATATGCTGTCTTTGTCTGTACGTCTATCCAACGGTTAACTCACATCCAACCACTCGGAGGTAAAATAAATCTGCACTTGATTCTAGAACTCAGTAACAGAACTAAAAATGGATATGAACAATGGTGAGCCAAATGGTAAGATGAGGGTAGAATAAATAGAAGGATGAGGTTTAAGAAAATGGAGATGAAACAATAAAGATCCTTCAGACAACAGAAAGAAAGAAAAAACCCAGCCAACTGAGATCTACTAGGGATGGCCAACCAAATGTAACCTAAAGAGTCAGGCCTGACTGATCCAGCAGAGCCATATAAAAACAGCAACATATTTATAATTATAACTTGGGGCAACAAAAAATGTACTGTAACAGAAATGCCATGTGGGGGTAGAATAAAATGGATCCACAGCCACAGAAAAACCGGGCCCTTCCATACTATACAATTATAGCGCTATGATTCCATTTTAACTGCCATTGTTCTATCCCATGGAATCTCGGGGTTTAAAGTCTGGGGAGACACCTTCCCCAGGATTCCATGGGATGTAGCTTGGGGAGTTAAGAGTAAAATAATAGTGCTATATATTCAAAATACGGAATGTCCCCTGTAAATCCACTCTGGATTTTGTCACTCCTCCTTCCATGGCTGTACTGAAATGAATGGGATCACTGCTGGTGTGGGATCAGCACTGCTAGAGATCCTGTTCAATTCAGAGCAGTTATTAGAAGAACAGTGGCAAAAAACAGAGTTTATTCACCAGCCCCGTGGCTGTAGATCCACCAGCCTCTCCCAAGCTCTTAGAAATTTTTAAAAAAACACCTTTGCTTAATATTTAATAAATATAAACAGCAGTAGGAGTTAATTTTGCTCAATATGGCTGGACTATAATGACATAATGTAACAATTTATTTAACTTAGCTGCCAGTTTACAAATTTTCAATTTCTACAGTGAAGGAATACTTATTCCTTCTGAGCTGCCTAAATGATTTTGACAATTATATTTACTCAAGATAACTCATTAAAATAATTTAAGCAGTAAGAAAAAGCCAATTTCTTCCTCACGTACAGTGAAGGAATATCCAATAGATTCCAATTTATAAGACCAGCTTTTATTATCTTTGCAAAATGTCTGTATGTCTAATTCATAACATTTTGCAAAATTTTTAAATTAGTAAAAATATGACTCCCCCAAAAAGATTTATGTAAATGAGACTGTATTTTCTAGTAAATTAATGTTCATCAAAAGGAAAAGTTTAAAATTATATATCAATATTTAATGATGTATACACAAGAACTTTTATTTTAGTTTTGAAATGTCACTCAAAGGAGTAACAGACGTGCTTCTGCAATGATATAAAACCCACACATAACACTGAGTCATAACACAGACCAGCTTGTTCTCAACAACTACCACATTCTCTTGCTTTTAAAAAGCTTTGCACAACATCTGCTAATGGGTGACCGTGGGCAAATCTCATCTTCTCTGCCTTAAGGAAGGCAAAGGCAATCCTCCTCTGCACAAATCTTGCCAAGAAAACCTCATGACAGATTCATCTTAGAGTCACATAAGTCAGACACACAAAAACAACAATATCTAGGATCACAGTAGCACACGGTTACTGAATTCTACTAGAATTCTACATTTGAAGATACATTTTGACTAGGACCCAACAATGTACTTCTATTGGATTCCACCACTGCAACTCCCAGCAGCCCTAGCCAGCATGGTCAAGCCGGCTGGGGGATCCTCAGAGTTGTAAAACAAAAGGCACCATTTCCGTGCTCTGGGAAAAGCTACAATTTGTCACGGCACCCACCTATGTTGAATATAGTATTAATTCAAGGGTCTTATTAGTTGGCTTCATACTCTACCAGCTCAGAAGAAAGGACAATCTCCAAGCCAGTGCCAATAAGCACAAAGAACATGCAGAAATGGATGTTCTATGGAAGTGGTTTTCAGCAGTTTTTGCATTAAACCCCCCCAGTTTTGTTGTTTAAAATATACTTAGGTTCTGATCTATCAAAGCCCTACATTTCTTCTCACATAAGCTTGATAATTCTTCTAGACATAAACCAGTCTAGAAAGAAGCACTCCTTCAATTCTTTTGGCTGCGATCCCCACACAACGTAAAATAATAAAACCATAGAACCGTAGAGTTGAAAGAGACCACAAGGGCCATCAAGTCCAACCCCCTTCCATGTAGGAATACACCATTAAAGCATTCCCAACAGATGGCCATCCAAACTCTGTTTAAAAACCTCCAAAGAAGGAGACTCTGCCATGCTCTAAGACAGTGCATTCCACTGTCAAACTGCTCTTGCCATCAGGAAGTTCTTCCTAATGTTTAGATGGGATCTCTTTTCTGGAAGTTTGAAGCCATTGCTCCATGTCCTATTCTCCAGAGCAGCGAAAACAGGCTTGCTCCATCCTCCATATGACATCCCTTCAAATATTTAAACACAGCTATTATGTTGCCTTTTAACCTTCTCTTCTCCAGACTAAAAGTACCCAGCTCCCTAAGCCTTTTATTGTAAGAAAGCTCCACTGAATTTACTCAGGCCAAACTCAGAATAAATTTTCTGTGCAATGTTGATTCCCTTAATGAAGGAAACAAACTACATTCAATACTGTATTTGCAAAATATTGTTTGAAATATTATTTAAGCTTATGTGGCCAATAAATAAACAAATAAATAAATCAGCAACCCTAAATCTCTTGACTCCTTCTCGGTCTTCCAATAAATTTTCTAGGGATGTAGCCCATCTTCTGGTGCCATTCAGATTTTGTTGGCTGCTGCCTGGCTTGCTGTCACTGTCATTTATTTCTGAAAAAATAAAAAGACGTTAATTAAAATGTTATACGTGTCTATGGTCTACCTCTAAGTGCTGAAGTGTTTGTTTTTCTGCCACTGGCAATGCCCTCTGAGATTTTCAATCAACCTGCATTGATGAAAACACTGTGATATGAGGAATCATCTTAAGAATACAGGAAGTTTAAAGATACCTTAAAATGAAATTGTTCTTCCATCTAGCCTAGTACTGTTTGTTCTGACCGACCAGTGCTCTGCAGGATTTCCAGTGTTGGCCTCTCCTATCATGTACTGTCTGACTGTTTTAACTGAAGGGGCCTGAAATCAAACAAAAGACATTCTTCGGGAAAATGTTGTGCTCTGACCCATAGATCTTCCCCCAAAAATACTGAGTCAGCAGAGCTGGGTAGAAGAGATAAAACCTGGAGATCCTCCTGCAAATCTAGGCAAACCTATCTTACCTGTAAGATTAACAAATGTTTACAGACACACCAGGCCAGAACAGCCAGTAGCCTCAGGAGAGGTGGAGAAGAACGCAGTCTTATTGAGAGAGGATCAACAATTTCCCGAGCCAGTCATACTGATGCAGGCTTAGCTAATGAGGAGGTAGCATGTATCCAGGGTTGTAAAACTGTTGCACATTTTTCAAAATGATATCAAATTTCTAGAAGCTGAATGAGAGCAACAGATTGGACAGCGCAGCTACTGGGATCTTTCTAGTCCTATATTTAATTTTTCATACATTTTCCTGATCAACGTTATTTTCTACTAGTGCAGTGGGATCTACACTGTAGCTTGGGGTCAGCTTACATAAGCAAATAGAAAATAATATTTTCAGATTTGTATTTTTTAAAATGTATAATCTGTTCAAAAATCAGTAATCAACAATAAAAAGAAAATGAACTGCTCTCTTAATTGGTTCTTTTTAAATATAACAAGGTAGCAAAGTATGGCCTTTCAAATGCTGCCATTAGATTGCAACTTGCATGAACCCTAAGCAGCACAGCCAGTCATGGGGAATGCTGGAAGCTGCAGTACCTTGGAAGGGCCATACTTTGCACATTCCTGCTACTGAGCAAAACTACTTCAAGCTGTACACTAATTGTTCCTGGTACTGTTAACATTGCTGGCTGGCTTAGATCACCAAAGTTATGAGATAACAATTGGTAAAATGCTGCCACCCTGTTCAAAATTAAGACTTTGGGAGCAAGATGAGGGTGTGATTACATCTAGGGAGGATAAATGTGGCTTGCTTTGTTAAGAAGGAGAAGAAAGATGTCTGAAGCCTAGATATGGAGTTATCTTAATGGTCAGGTTGACTGGCTACAGAAAATGCTGCTAGGTTCTATAAACATATTTCTTGTTATTTTATGCCATTAGAGACATTGCCTAAACAATGACACACACTCCCAACTAATATAGCATTAAGTAGGATGAAATGGGATAATACTGAATATTTAAGAGACTAGAACTATGCAAATCAAATCACAGGCTGCAGTACAAAAACACATGTATCATACTCTTTTTTTGACTACCCTTCTCTTGCCCATTTCTTTAGAATCTGCACTCTAATCTATTCTTATTGAAGTATGACTGACTGAACATTGTGTAAATTAAAAAACAAGTACTTCTTTTATCGTATGCACTCAAAAATTTGCAAATCAGTCCTAAAAGTGCTCAGGTTTGTAGCATTAAAGTTATATTATACAAGTGAGGTGTGCTTTGAATTGTTGCAATGTGAACATCCCTGCTGCAGACACTAACCCTTCTATCAGAACAACACTCCAACAGCACAACACTCCATCCTGTTCCCACATCCAGTGGACACTCAGCATTCTTTGGCTATGGAACATGTTCAGTCCTCATTTGGCTTGTGTGGGCTTTCTTTTCTTTTTTTTTGCTTTCCCCAATTTTTAGGGTTTTTTTATTATTATTATTTTGAGGGGGGGTACTTTCTACAAACCTTTTTTTAAAAAACAAATAACAACTTTTTATCTCTTAACAACAACAACTTTTTATTTCTTGCCCACCTCTTGCAAAGGCAAATCTTGAGGTTTACACAAACATTCTAATATTTCCTGTTTCTCACGGTACATTAAACACACAGTGTGCCACCTGGGAATAAATCCAATTGCTAGTCCCACCTGGAACAGACCCACTAAATCAGAAAGTTTACATAACCGTAAATTTACCATTTAGTACTTGATTCAACGGACCTATTCCAGATGAGATTAGCAACTAATCTCCTTTTCACTCTAGAACAGGAGTATCAAACTCAATTTCATCTTGGGCTGCCTCAGCATTATGGTTGCCCTCAAAGGGCCAGTTGTATCTGTAAGACTATATAAATGTATCTACTCTTCTGTCATATTAAACAATTGCCTCTGCGTTCAATTATTACTGGTTTTAGTAATAACTATCTCTGAAACTAGAAGTCTAGGAAAAATAATGGCAAGCAGATATTCAAGTGTACAACTATTGTACAATTTATTGAAAAATGAGTTTTGAAATCAGAAAGTTTTTTTTAATCATCAGACAAATATTACCAAGCACTTTTTATTACATAAACTTTGCTTAACTTTTTGGTCTCAGTTGAGACCCCCTCTGTGCCATTTCCTGCTCCCCAGACCCTCTCTGTGCCTCTTTCTGCCCCCCTGCCCCTCCTCTGTGCCTCTTTCTGACCCCTTGCCTCTCTCTGTATCCGGTAAACCCAATCCACACATTGCAGACCCCTGGCTGCCAGTATTCTGAAGAGGGGCCCAGCAGCCAGCACTCGTGATCTACTTCTATTTCTTACTGCTCCTCTGTCCAACTCTTGTGAGCTGCGTGGAATGTTGCCATGGTAACCTATGGCAACACTCTGCCAGCGAGACTTGGACAGAGGAGCAGTCAGAAGTAGAAGTAGATCATGAGCACTGTCTGCTGGACACCTTTTCAGAATACTGGCAGCCAGGGGCCCACGATGTGGGGATCAGGCTTGCTGGAGGGGGAGTGCTGCAGCTGTAGGAGAGGTGTAAGGACCACATGAAATGGCCTCGCGGGCCAGATTTGGCCCGTGGGCCTTGTGTTTGAGAAATGTGCTCTCAAATAAGTAAGAATGACTCAAAATAAGAGCACAGTTTACACATTTCAGTAGGGGAGGTTTAAATGATTCCTCTTTTATTTACATTTTTAAAGACAATGTGATATTAGGCTGCACATATCTGTTTAACACAGAGCTTGGAATACTAGTTTTTTGGACTCAAAATCCACCGTACCAGATGAAATATTCTGGGAGCTATTTTAAAAGTAACATTTCCAAGCTCTCCTTCAATGTGCAGTTTGACCCTCAATGACCATGTTTGGGCTACAATCCTTTTAGCAACTCAGTGGAGTCCATTTACTAAGAGTAATGATAGTTTTTGACCCCAGGGCTCCTCATACAGTATATGCGCAGCACATTAAAATAGAGTCAGTACAGGAAAACAACATACCAACAAAACTATGATATAAAGTCATATAAAGTCAATTCTGTCCATCAGAATTGGGAACATCAAATATATTCTCATTTATCATGAAAAGTATTAATTTATTTATAGAAACATATTCATTTATTTACAGAAAAAATGTATTTCACCAGATGTAACAACAAATAGGGAAAGAACTAGATATACACAGAGGCAATAGAATTACAGAGTGTATGCAAAGCAGATTGAGGCCTTTTCTGTATGACAACACTCTCGCATATCATCCCGTCACAATCCCAGCAGCGCCTCTGCCAGGATGGAAGTGTGTTCCCAATGCTCCTCTTTGCATGTGTCTGGCTGCCTGCAGAAGGAAGTGTGAGGGACACACTCTGTCCTGCTGGACTGCAGCCAGCCTTCTTCCCATGCTGTAGTAAGGGAAGAAGCACGCAGATTGCTCTTCCGGCCTCACGGCATGGCCGGCTACAACAGATGGTTCACACTATCGGGGGTCATTGATGGAGTTTCTCCATCAATGATATAGCTCATGATCATGCCAGATGGAGACACAAGAAGGATGGGACCATGACGATGTCATGAGGAAGCATCATCACAGTCCCACTCCTCTCGCATCCCAATGTCGGGACACTGTATTCATGTGGAAAGGGCCTTAATTCCCTGTACTCCATAGTAATACTTCAGATAGAAAAGTAGCCAAGCACGATCTGGAAATCTCAACTGGTAAGCAAATCATATGGAAGCATGTGATCTCTGGACTCTTTAGTAACATAACCATCACTTTGAACTAGGGTCAGAAGCAGAAAGTCAATGTAGATGGAAAAATATAAAAGTAGTATGTCCCAAGGGCCTAAATACTCTAAAGATACCAGAACCCATCTGATTTTGTAAGCCAAGCAAGGTCAGCCCTGGTTAGTACTGGGAAAGGGAACTGCCAATGAATACCAGGTGCTTAAGGCTATATTTCAGATGAAGGAACTGGCAAACCACCTCTGAGTACCCCTTGCTTAAAAAAACCCTATGAAAATCATGGGATCACTCTAAGTTGACAGGTGACTTGAAGGCACATACACATAATGCGTCCCAAATAAAGAGGCCATTATTTTATCTTAGCAGTTGCATTTTCAGATGCAGTTTCTGAACACTATTCAGAGGCAATAGGATGTACAGCCTGCTGTTGCAGCCTAATCTAGACGTGAACAAAACATGTGGGACAGAAGCTTCTCCAGACAGTACTGAAATCAATGCACTAGCCAACAAATGCAAAATCACTCTTGTTGTTATTAACTGCCATCAAGTTGCCTTTGATTTATGTTGAACCTATGAATGACAGACTGCAAGGCAATCCTAAAATCAACAGCCCTGCTCGGGTCTTGCAGACTCAGGGGCTGTGGCTTCCTTGATTCAGTCTATCCATCTGCAATGTGATCTTCCTCTTTTCCTATTGCCTTCTACTTTACCAACCATTATAGTCTTTTCCAATGAGTAATGCCTTCTCATGATGACTATGACAGTCCCAGTTTAATCATTTAAGCTTTTAGGGAGAATTCATGCAACTGCTTTAGGACTCATTTGTCTTTTTAGCAGTCCATTGTATCTGTAATACTCTTCTCCAGCACCCCTTTTCTTCCTATCATCTTGGTTCACTGCCCAGCTTCTACAACCATACACAGAAATTGGAAACATGATGGCATGGACAATCCTAAATTTAGTATTCAAAGACGTATTGCTATCCTTCAGGATATTGTCTAGTTCCTTCATAGCTGCCCTTCCAAGTCCTAGTATTCTTTCGATTTCTTTGTTGCAGTCTCTGTTCTGATTGAGTGAGCCAAGGTATGGAATGACTGAGCCAAGATATGGAAAATCTTGAACTCTTTCAATGTCTTTATCATTTAAGTTATGTAAATTATCTTTGGTCATTATTTTTGTTTTCTTAATGATCAACTGTAAACCTGCCTTTGCACTTTCTTTCTTGACTTTCTTCTGTCATTGTTCCAAGACTTTGCTATTTTCTGTTAGCTGTATGGTGTCATCTGCATATCTCAAATTGTTGATGTTCTTTCCTCCAATTGTCATGCCTCCTTCCTCTAAATCTAATCCTGCTTTACATATTATATTAAATCAATATAATATATTATATTAAATTAAACAGATAGTATGGTAAAATGCAACCCTATCTGACTCCTTTGCCATTTCTCTGTTTTCTGTTCTTATGGTAGTCTCTTGTTCTGCGTACAGGTTATATGCTTCAAGACAATCAAATATTGTCCTTCTGTATTTCTTTTAAGAGTGATCCATAGTTTGTCATGACCTACACAATCAAAGGCTTTGGTATAATCTACAAAGCACCAGCTGATTTTCTTCTGAAATTGTATGCTCCATTATCCAACACATGTTTGCAATATGATCCCTAGTGTTCTTTCCTTTCTGGAACCTAACTTGAACATCTGGCATGTCTTATTCCATATATGGCAAAAGATCTTGTTGTTAAATGTTGAGCATTACTTTGCTTGTATGGGAGATTAATGCAATGTCCTGTGATTACCGCAATCCCTGGTGTCTCTTTTCTTGGGGCTTGGAATGTATATTGAGTGTATATAATCTGTGGTTCCCCCCCCATATTTATTGACAGAGTTTTGGTTAGTACTAGAGTAGATTCTGTCTCTGTCATTTAAAGTAGCTCTACTGGTATGCCATCTGTTTCTCCCAAGTGCTCTGAGCAAAGCTTTCACTTCATTCCTTGATCAAATGAGTCATCCTTTCATCTCTTTCATATAGTTCTTCAGTGTATTGTTTCCATCTTCTTTTTATTTGTACTTGGTTATGTAATGTGTTCCTCTGCTGGTAGCAGAGCATCCCCACTCTTGGTTTAAATTTCCCTTTGATTTCTTGGATCCTATAGATGTCTCTTGTTCTTCCTTTCTTGTTGTCATCTTCTATTTCTTTGTATTGATTGTTACAGTAGTTTTCCTTGCTCTTGCACACAGCTGAATTCAGGGTTCTGACACTATTTCTGTCACCTTTTACTTTTGCTTCTCATCTGTCCTTAACTGCTTGAAGAGTTTTGTCCATCATCCATTGAGACTTCTCATAGTGCCTTTTTGCATTCCTCCCTGATGATGTCCCTGGTTTCAGCCCCGAGTTCTTCTGGCTCTTGTTTAGTTAGGCTTATATTTTTTGCATTATCTCTAAATTCTACAAAGAAGTTCATCAGGTTGTATTTTGGCATGGTGGTGAGCTTAGTGTTCTTCTTTAGCTTTATTCTAATTTTTGATATTAGCAGTTCATGGTTTGTGTTACAATCTGTTCCTGGTCTTGTTTTAGCAGAGAGAATAGAGCGTTCCCATCTTCTGCTTCTGATTATTTAACCTATTTGATTTCTATATTAACCATCAGGTGATGTCCATGTATACAGTAGTCTCTTTGGTTGCTTGAAGAATGTGTTTCCAATAAACAAACAGTTGGCCTCACAAAATTCAATCAGTCTCTCTCCTGCTTTACTTCTTGATCCTAGGCCAAATTTTCCTGCTAAATTTGATTCATCTGTTTTCTGCTCTTGCATTCCAATTGCCTATAATTAACAAGTAGCCCAGTATGTGGTCAATTTCCTCCTGGACTTTAGCAAAGAATCTTTCAATTTCTTCTTTTTATGCCTGTGTAATTGGAGCATAAACTTGGATTATAGTTATATTGCTAGGTTTTTCCTCTGATGTTTCATTAATATCATTCAGTCAGACTTTGGATTATATCCTTTGACTGCTTTTGCTACATCTCTCCTCACTATTAATGCCACCCCATTTCTTCTCAGATTTTCATTACCTGAGTAGAACTGTGAAACGATCTGATTCAAAATGTCACAGTCCTGTCCATTTTAGCTCACTCACTCCAAGTACTGCAATACCTATATTTTCCATGTTTCACTATGTCTAGCTTCCCATGAGTCATGCTTCTCACATTCCGTGTGCTTAAAATATGTGTTGTGCAGCTTCAGAGTTTCCTTTCACCTCTGAGCACATCAACAGCTGAACAGTGCTTTTTGTAGTTGTTCTCTGGTACACCCCAGTGGTTTGTTGACTGCCCTCCAATTTGGGAGTCTCAGCTTCTGGCACTATCTCTTGTTTCTTTCTGGACTGTCTCAACACAGGCTTTTCTGGTAAAAAAACATTCAAAAGGAAATTACCATGCCTCCTTCTGTGCAGCACTAACAACTGTTAGCTGTGGTACCACTGCTGTTGTTTCTGAGAGATCCTCCACCAGCATCATATCCCAGTACAGTGCTGTTGCTTAGTATTTGGCACATTTAGTCTGGCTCCTCAGCAAAAGCCCATCTGGCATGGGATACCCTTCCAGCAGCAGTGCTGCCATCAGCATACCCTTTTGCCACACATGAGTATCCAATCTCCCCACTGCAGAAAGACAGTGCCAATACAGGGAAATCACTCTAACCATAACAATAAATGGGACATCCAGGAACAGGGTTGGGTCCTGGATTACCACAAAATTATGGTCCTGATCCTTTGTACCACCAAATACGTATTTAGGGAGAAAAACGCAAACAAACAAATGGAAAACACTACCTTCCAAAACAGCATGGGATTTCCATAAAAATTCCTCTATGACAGTCATAACATACTCTCATTCTTGACAGCACTACTGTTCCTGAAGCTATACCATTTTTGTCTGTAGTATCACATATTGTGTTGGGGCATTACTACAAATATTGCATAGGTGAAAGAAATACTATCTTCTGATATAATGAATGGGCCTCCTCCATGTCTCATGACACAGTGACACTACAGTGTGCCATTTGAGGACACAGAGAGGACACAACCACTGAGATTGCGATTTGTTAGTTACCTTTTGCGTATGCTGGACATTTTGATAATGCCACTGGAAAACATATATCATATATCAACCAAATAAAATATACATGAGGGGAAATATAAACCATAAAGTACAGCTTATGACACTACCACAGCAATATGACTGGAAATGAAAGACAGTTCCTTAAGCCTTAAACTTTAGTTTAAACTTTAAGGTATAGGAACTCTCTCAGGGCCTGAATTTAGCGGTCCTGAGCTCTGGGTCTGGCATATTAAATCTAATCTGGGGAGAAAAAATACAAAAAAGATCTCATAAAATAAAAGGACTTCTGAGATATATAGGAGCCAGCCTGTTCTTCCTTTGAGCTTAGAATCAAAGTAGACATGATGTTAAATATGCTACTGGCAAATATATTTGGGTGTTTTCAAAATCTGATATTGGGAACATAATATCCCTTCACCACAAGCCAACAAGAATCCTGAGAAAAATTCCTACCCCAGCTGCAATTAGCTTGGAGAAAACACTAAACTTTAGAGAAAAAGTATTTTCTAAGACTAAATGCCACTGAAGCGGGGTGCGTTCATTAGAATCACGGCTGGGGATGCAAGCTTTGAAATGCCCAACTCAGCCACTTAAGTCCTAATGAAAGTCCTCCCTCTCCCATGTTTAGCACATATTTGGACGAGAAAAAAACAGAAGTAGTTATGAACATATTTAGTACCATGTCTAATTCATCCTTCTTCTCAACAGTCTGTCTTAGTGAAATGTTAAAGATAGTGGGTCAAAGAATTTCCTTGAGATTTGATTATTTCCTTTGTTTGGCTATTGACAACTTATTCAATGCCAAGAACAATGATACATGGAAGTGGTTCATAGTTTCACCAAGATTTAGCTTTTGATCTTCTTGTGGGTGTACTTACTTGCTTTGGCTGATATATCTCTGGAAGCTGTTTATTCTTTTTTGGAAGCTGATTAGTAGGAAAAACTGACCCAGCAGCAACAACTAATGGAATGAATGCTTTACTGGATTTGTGTTTGTTTGACTCTACTAGAATGACAGATGTCAGGTTTGTATTTGGGCTTTTATCCTACTAAATACTGATTTGTAAAGAAGCATTTCTTCCTATGTAAATACAAGACAGCAGCAATTTTTCTATCAAAGTGTTGCAGTAGAACATTCTCTGGTTGCATGATTGTTTGATGTATTTGAAACATCTTAAGAATTAGTTCTGTGAACTTTCTGTGCTAAGAAGAAACCATAAGATAGTTTAGGTTTAAACTATGTTGTGGTTTATTTATAGCACAAACAATTCACAGATTTAATTCTTAAAATGCTTTCAAATGTACTTTAAAAATATCTATGCACTGTGCACACTAACTAAGAAATAAGTTCCACAACTCAGTGGGACTTACTCTCAGATACATAGAACATAGAACATAGTACATAGAAGTGCAGCACCTGCATTCAGCAGTAACCAGACCCCAGTCCAGCTACAGTTTCAGTGGGGCTGAAGTTATTCATAACAAACTCAGGTTATGGCTTCTAATGATTCTGTGTTAGGATTAGCTGTAACCTGATCAGGGCCATGATGTTTTCAACAGCATAAATATTACGGCAACAGTCTAGTATCAACAGTAGGACACCTGCACACGACTCCCACACATTTACCCAGTCTCCTTCCCCTTAGTCTGATCAAGTTACTTGAGAATTCAGACAGTGATCTACATGTGCATCTGACAGGTCCACGCACAGATTCTGTTCTCCAAAGGGATTCATTATGCTTTCTCACATGCATCTTGATGTACAGACCAAGTGCTAGTAGCAAACCAAGTCTATGTTAAGTCCCATCCAGACCCCTCCCTCTATACATGGCCTCTGTACTGTGCCAATACCCAAAGGGTTAAAAGGAAACTTAACTGCTTAGAATGTACAGGAAGGGATACTGACATGTAAATACATTCTGACTAAAAACTTAAACCCATTTTTTTTCTTATTGACTACAAAAATGTAATCAAAAGTATGAATGTACATCACTTATTAACTTTGCTTATATTGTGGGAAACTGATAGTAATAGATATATACATGCAGTAATTTCTCTTTTTTTTCCTTTTTCTTCTTTTCTTCTTATTCACACTAAAAAGAATTTAGTATGAATAATTTAATAGAATTTGGAGGTGTTTATAACTTTAATACATTGTGTGAGTTTTGTCAGACAAGGAATTAGTTACCTAAGATAATTAAGGAGACATATTACTCATATTTTCTCATTATTTTGAATGGATGATCTCATATTTTATTTTTGTAACTCTATACATATATTTTTCTTCTTCTTTTTCTCTGTATAATATATTTATATACAGAACTATAGAGATAGTAGACACTATATTTTGGAATATAAATGTATATTTCAAACAAAACATAATTTTAAAAAATATTTAAAATTTTGCTTATATTACAGGGTAAAAAGATAAGCCTCTAAGATTTAGGGTGGGAATGACTAAGTGCCCATGCAAGTGGCACAAAGCTGCAAGTTCCATCTCTGCTTTGCCAGTTTTAAAACACTGACATGCAATCTTATGCATATCTAGTCTGAAGGAAGGCTCATGGAGTTCAACTGGGCTTATTCCCAGGTAGGCACATATAGCAAGGTAATGACCTTAAACATACATGCTCAGAAGTAAATCCTACTAATATCAGTTAGACTCTTCTTTCACACGAAATGTTCAGGATGCAGTGTAAGAGAAAAAGAATTTTTTTCAGTTCTACCACCAATGACAGTGCTTCCAGGCAGAGGTCTCCAAGAACTATTGTTTGCTTAGAAATATTTATAGACAACTTAGATCCGATCGTTTTAAAGCACTGAGCAAAAAATAAAAAACACAGAATAAATGGAGTGCACAAAAGCAAAATGTAACATTTACATTCTCACGAACAGATAAGAAGGTTGACTAAGTATGGAAGGTTTGCACATACAGGTTTGTTTCTGTGGTTAAAACTCAACAGTGTTGAAGCATGTCAAATTCACAGGGAAGGATATTAGCAGATGCAACAATATTAAATGCATCTCTAGTTTTCCAAATACCTGCAGAGGAGAGATTGCAAGTGCTTATTAATTAAAAGGCTTTGTACTGCAATGGATTTGTCATGGTAAGGGGAAAAAAAACAGCAATGGGACAACATGAGTTATTAGTAGAGGATGTCATATACCCCATACAAATATTTATACAATATTATATTTGAGGCAGGGCAACTGCACAACAAAAGCCTCATCTGGAAGCACCATTAGATTACATTATCTCATAACTTATTTATTTCCCTGACCAAATATCAATTAAAAAGCAACAAATATATAACCAGCTAATGCTACTGGGCTGGATCCAAGCCAAACTGAATTTACATTCCATTGATTTCAATGCAAACTAAGTGTAACTAATTCTACTTGGATCAGCCCAGTGACCATAAACAACTTTATCCTTTGCCTCCCTTGTCTAAACACCATGTCCACTGAAATGTTAAGAAATTATTTGTTTTTAACTCCTGTTCAACCATAGCTAGCACAAATTGTACATTTTTTTCATTCTTCATTCACAGACTTATCTGTATTCTGAAGAAAGCTGAGAAAACAGCACCAACAAAACCTCTGGTGAGAATCACTTACAACTGTACAACTAAAGAGGTAGTCCCCTTACTTTCCATGCAGTCAAGAGTCACTTGAGGGAGTTCAAACATATGCTTTCTTCTGGTAGCTGCTGTTTCTGAGATAACATTTGAGCTACAGCAGCTTATACAGTACTTCTGAATGTCTAGGTTTGCTCAAATTACAAGACCAAACATCCCCTTCTAAACCACTGGTTACTACTTTTAACTACAAGGAAGAGAACTTACAAGAAATTCTGCACATTTTGCATATTTGGTGTCATTCACCAGTAATACATGCAATGTTTGAAAGCAAAAACACCAGCTTTAAGCCACATTGTTCTCTCACAAAAAACAACAGTGAACTACAGTAATACACTTCCCTTACATGTATCAGCCCCAATCTCTTAGTTCAATTTCTTTGAGCTACTAAATTTGTCATACACAAATGAATTACAACAGGAAAAGCATATTCTCTCCATAGGTTTCAAGCCAAATGCATTTTGTATGAAGTAAAATAAAAATATCCATTAGCAGTGGTATGCTTAATTTGGACATTCAAACTTTAGGTAAGATGTTAGTAAATGGGGAAAGATTTGGATAACAGCAAAAAGAATGATGAAGCATTTAAAGAAACGATTCTTCTTAGAGGTTTAGGAGGAAGATAACTCTCATACATGTAAAAAAGCTTCAGTATCAGAGTTAGAAAACAAAGATGGGAAAGAATGGAGTTAAGATTTCAGCCCTCAAACATTTACTGGATACTTATTTTTGTTTATAACACCTTTCAAATGATAAAAACAACATTCCAGTGGACCTCAGATCCTGTAGAAGCAGTAAGTCAATGGGTCTACTCATCAAGGAAAGATTTTCAAAACGGGAAACACATCCAAAAGCAACATATACATTACTATTTCCTGTCTGTTAACAGGTGTTGAAAGGGTGATAATGAACTATGACCTATCTGAAATTAGATACTTTCTTTTTTCCTAAGTCTATATACGGTAGTTTTCTTCAGTAACAGAAAAACAGAAAAGACAACCTAGATCTTTAACTCCAAATCGTACTCTTTCTGCCCTATACATAATGCTCAAAAACAATGAGATGTGATGACAGCCAAGGCAGAAAGGAATTCTGAAAATGGTATTGTAGAACAGAATCATTTCAGTCTATAGTGTGAAAAAGAATAAGGGATCATTAAAGCCTTCTTAGTAATTAGCATCTTTGCTTGGTAATTCTAAACTTAAGGAATAACTTTTCTGGTTCAGGGTATGATTTTTGGAAGCGTTCAAAACACACGAAAATTCTAATAACATCAGCTAAATAGTTAGCTATTTTTTCCTCAATGTAATCAGGTAAAAATATGGCTATTTCCCAGTCCTAGAAAAATTCGCCCTGATTCTTGACTAAAAGGTTTTTTAAAGAGAAGATGCTGTTCCAGGTACAGAACACTGAAACAATGTATTTCAGTTTGCTCTAGCATTGTTACCATAAAAATCTGTAATGCAGATTTGTAATGCAGTAATCAGCAACTATACTTGCAAACAAAAAACAAACATTGACTCTAGCTTTTTTCTTTCTTAAAAAGTTGCCTATTTCCAGCATTTCATTCAAATTTTGTTACAATACAGAGTGTTGTACGGATTACAAAGTATTGTAAAATCATACATCCGGGTTCAGTAGCTCTTAAAATGCTATACTGTCTTAAGTAGATTTTTTTGGTGGAGAAAGCAGGTGGGTCTAAATATGTAGCAAGAAGGTAGATCTTTCATTTTTTGGGATGGACATGTTTTTCCAGATGGATGCTGGCACAGTGCCCAAAACTGCTACTGAATAAGCACCAGGATATTTTATTTTTGCAAATACACTATGGTTTCATAATCCTTACAGCAAATGCCTCCATCCCCAAGTATTTCTCTACTACAAAGTTGATTTGTCACATACTCCGAGCCCTTGGATTCAAGCAAAAGTCAAACTAGGCTTGCAAATAGCTCAGCATGAATGCCTGATGGTTCTTTTCCTATTCTTATTTATTAAATTTATGAGTTGCACTTTCCATTTGGAGAGGCAAGTTAGTTAATGGCAAATTGGCAGCGGCCTTTGTCGCTGGCATTTGTTCCAGGGCTTCTTTGGATGCTCCTTGTCATAAAAGTAACAGCAGAAGGAGTAGCTCTGCCCGTCTGACTCACAGGCTAAGAAAAAAAGAGAGGGCGGGTTGATCAACACATCTGGAAACAAAAACTGAGTAGACTGTTGTAGTGCTATTATTCCACTTTCAACATCCTATGGAATCCTGGCCTTTGAGGCCCCTCCGCAAACTGCAAACCCCAGGATTCCATAGGATGTTGAAAGCGGAATAATAGCACTACAACAGTCTAGTGCGGAAATGGTCTGAACTCGCCGTCTCAGATTTCCAGATGCATCTTAACAAGAAAACCCCACAGATGAACAACCCCCCCCAAAAAAAAAATGAATAAAAAGAGAGGGGATTCACAGCTCCAAACTATCGCACGAGTGTCTCTCTTTCGTTCTTCCTCTCCTTCCTTTTTGAACCTTAGCGTCTGGCAATCCCCTGAGTCAGACAGCCCAAAATCGAGCGGCGAGCCTTCCTCTTTCAGCTACAAACTTCCTCTGACTTCTCTTGCGGCTTCGCGGAGGCAAATGAGAAGCCGCCCTGCCTGGCTTCTTTCCTCAGCCCTGCGAAGAGCGGCAACAGCAGAAGCAACAGTTCCCTGCAGGCGCGGCGAAGAAGCAGCAGCCGCAGCAGCGGGGCAAAGCAGAGCGGGTTCGCTAACCGCGTGTCCCACGGGGGGGGGATAAATAACCACCCCGCCCCGCTCTCCAGTGCAGTAAAGCAAGACGGCTTGGCTCCCCTCAGCCCCCCTCCTCCTCCTCCTCCGCCCCCGCCCCCCCACCCACTCAGGACTGGAAACCTTTCCCCTTCTCCGGCTCAGCCTGAGGGCGCAGCGTCTCGTTCCCGGGACGCGCCCTCGTTGCGCCCAGGGGGCCAACCAGCTTCCCCCTCGAGCCAGCCCTTTACCTGACGGCGGCCGCTTTCTGCTGAGCCTGCTCACCGCGCGGGTGAACATGTCTCGCCGGCAGTCCGCGGCCGTGCGGCGAGGAGGAGCCAGGAGGGAGGTCCCCGACCGGGGCGCTCTCCCGGCCCGCGTCCGTCTCGCCGACCGTCCGACCGCCCGCCCTCCCGACTCCCTGGGAGGCGCTTCGTGCCCCGCTCTTGCGCGCGCTCTGCCTGTGCAGCGCGCGCGTCACGTCGGCGCTCCTCTCCGCAGCCGGGAGGCATCCTCGCAGGGAGTGCCAGGTCTAGCCCGCCCCAAACTTTGGCGGGAAGGAGCGGGGCGAGTGGGTCGGTGGGTGGGACGAAGCGCAAGGCGCGCCGCACCCCTCAGCTCCGGCTCCTAAAAAAAAAAAAATTCTCCAGGGCGCTGCTGCTTTTGTAGGGGCTTCTGGGAAGAAGGGCTCTTATTTTGCGCTCTGCTCTAGGTCGCCCCTGAGGTGTGCCCCTGAGGTCGCCCCTTCAGCTTCTGGGCACCTCCCTTGCTGCAGACGGGAGAGCTGGCTGCTTCCCTTCCCCGACTGAAACTTAATAGAGGGATAAGCGTGTCAGTGAGTTGAAATGAAAACAATTAAGGGCCTTGTAATGAGAGGGTCGTGAGGGCACCTTCCTCAGAGCCAATGTGCTGTACCGGTTTGAATGTAGGACTAGGACTGGGAGACTAAGGGTCTTTCCGCACTAGAGTGTTATAGTGCTATTATTCCACTTTCAACCTCCTAGGGAATCCCGGGATTTGCAGTTGAGGGAGAGCATTTAGGATTCTCAGCCAGAGAGCTCTTTGGCCTCAGGAAACTACAAACCCCAAAATTCCACAGGATGTAGAAAGTAGAATAATAGCGCTATAACAGCATGGTGTGGAAAGGCCCAAGAACTCAGATTCCTGCTTGGCCATGGAAAACTGGCCACGGGCAAGTCACACTCTTTTTCAGCCTGAGAGGGAGGCAATGGCAAACTTCCTTTGAATAAAACTTGCCGGGAAAGCCTGGTGATAGGGTGGCCATAAGTTGGGAAGGACTTGAAGGTAAACAACATATGCCTTTAATTTGCCCATCAATTCAAACTAACCCCATGAATTCTATAAAGTTTTCTCAGTCACGGACTAACCGGAGGTGCTTTAACCAGTTTTAATTGGGATACACTTTTGTGGACTTCAGCCCACTTCATCATAAGCATACTGAAACTGGAAGTCTTCTCTCTGAGCTGCTTACACCCCTGCGGGTGAGATGTATCTGCCTCTTTGTGTGTGCAAATTACTATTCTGTAAATTGCAGTTTGAGTGGTTTTTTGTTTGCTGTGGTGAGCTGTAATCCACAAAAAGCATGTGCCATAATCAGGAGCCACAGAGAACAATTCCCTCAAGGGTTCACGTATAAAGAGGACTCACACAGAGGGGACTAACATACATTGCCATTGTCATTGCCGCAGCTCAGCTGCTTTCTTTCAGAATACATTTAATCTGTGCTCCATAAACCTAATGGAAAAAAATTACTGGGGGAGCTCCTCTTTTAGCATGACAGCATGAGCAAGAGTCCTATAGCTGCTTACTAAGAGAAAGCAGTCCAGCCCAACCCATATTCATACATGTTGTTGCTGTTGTTATTTATATTATTTTTGTCCTTCTTTTTTTTCCTTGCAAGGAACCCAGAGTAGTTTTACATAATACTATACCATAAAGGCACCAGATCCTGTCTGATCATGGAAGCTATACAGGGTCAGGCCTGGTTAATACTTGGATGGAAGAACTTCAATGAATATAGCTGTATGCTATATTTCAGAGGAAGGAATTGGCGAACCACTTCTGATTATGCCTTGCCTGAGAAAGCCCTCTGAAATTCATAGGGTCGCCATAAGTCAACAAGAGACTTGAAGGTACTCACATATACTTCCTCTCCACTTTATTCTCACAACAACCCTGCAAAGAAAGTTAGGCTGAGAGTCAGTGACTGACCAGAAGTCTCCTTAGCAAGTTTCATACCTGAGCAGGGATAGAACCTGGATTTTCTGAGACTATAGACATGCACTCAGACCATACGTGTCATTGTTCCAAGTGAAGGAGTTTCAAACGAACCTTCTTCCCCAGGCCTCTTGGTGTCTTGACCCTAATTAATGTGACTTTAAAGTGCCACAAGATTCTTCACTTTTCATTCCTCCAGCATACATACACGTTCCGTCAAGTTAACAAGCTTATGCATAGAATCAGAAAGGGACCACAAAGGCCACCTGCCATACACAAATAAAGCATTCTTGAAAGATGGCCATCCAACCGCTGTTTATAGGTCTCCAAAGCAGAAGAGTCCAACACAGTGAGGCAGCATATTCCACTGTCAAACAGCAATTACAGTCAAGAACTTCTTCCTAATGTTTTGGTGGAATCTCTTTTCTTGTAATTTGAATCCATTGGTTCATGTTCTATTCTCTGGAGCAGCCGAAAACAAGCTTGTTCCATCTTTTGCATGACATCCCTTCAGACATTTGAATATGGTTGTCATACCACCTCTCAGTCTTCTCCAAGCTGAACATAACCATTCCTCATGGGCAGTGTTTTCCAGACCTTTCAGCATCTTGGTCACCCTCCCCTGAACATGTTGAATATAAAAAAAAATAATGTATTTTTTAATGTAACCATTTGACAATAGTTTAAGAAATTATACTTTTGCATTTTTTAAGAACAGCTTTGACAAAGAAATTGTTATCATTTTGCTTCATCCTCTGGTATGAAAGCTGTGACTAAATGAGGAATATCTACTTGTTGATGCATTCAGGGTAATATGAAAAAGTACAGACTAAGAATCATTTCCTTGACTGTGCATTAAAAAAAAATCAGCCAAGCATTTTGCAATGCAGCCTTAAGTCTAATCCTATGGATGCTTACTGTGATGGACATGTCATAATATTCAATGGGACATATCCTAAATACATGTGCATGGGATTGTAGCGTTAAAGTGGTAGAGCATGGGTTGACATTCTTATGGTATGGCATATTAATGACATCCAACCTCATAGTTAATGAATTAGTACAACCATCATGCTTTATTATCTTTTCCCCACAATGGCATTCCTATATCTAAGCCTATTTGATATTCCCATGTTGCAATATTTTCTGATCTACTATTTCACAAACTAATCTTACCGGCACTTCTAACCCCTTCTCCTTTGTGTATTCATAAGAAGTTTTTCTTTGGCCCAATTGCTATCCTTTGCTATTATATTTCATGCTATTTATCCTGTATTTGGCCTCCAGTCATAGATTGTGCAGTTATGTGCTGTGCTGTTCACCTGCCTATGTCCATCTGTTGTATGAGATCAGAAGCAGAAGTGACAGCACGAATATGTTTTGAGCCAAACCATTCTGCTTCTAATCTTCCTGCTTCCAAAATGCAACAAGCGGGTTTTGTAAACATAACTCAGTATGTTTACTGAGTTATGCATTTGCTCTATGATTTGCATACTATTTTCTAAGAAATTATTTTTGTTACTATAAGGAGGCTGTCATTCTCTTTCCTTGACAATACACTCCTGTGTATGTTTATTAAGGGTGCTTCCATATGAGGTTTTTTTTTTTCTGCCATGCAACTGCACTTCCTCATAGAATTCTGTGAAGGGTCCATATTACATCATCATCCTTGTAATGCCCTCATGTTTTCTTATCTCTTTTCTATTTTTGTTCTTTTTACAAACATCCATTCAGAAAGAAAAGGTGAAACTCATGCATAATGTCTTTGATGGAGCAGCCTAAGATATTTGTCCCATTGAGTTCAATGAGATGTACAATGTTGTTATTGCTGTGGTTGTTGTTGTTATGTGCCTTCAAGTCATTTTAGACTTATGACAACCCTAAGGGAAAACTTTTTTTTTTTTGCAAGATTTATTCAGAGAATAGTTAAAGGTGGCACCTCCCATAAAACACCTAAGTCCTTCCTGTTAACAGAGGTCCCACCCTAGAAGTCCTACCCTAGCCAGAAGTCCCATGCTAACTGGATGTCCTTCTTTTGCCAGAAGTCCTGTCTCTAGGTGGAGCATCCGGAGAGGGTCATGTGACCTTCCACTATCACGTGACACCCTTGTGGATCAGGAGGAAGAGGTTTCAGAGCCCCATGACCAATGTGAATAGAAATGGCCCTAGGGTCATATCTGTCCCTCCCTGTATTGGCCCAGTGTGATCATACAATGATCATGAGACCCTCTCATGGACCAATAGGAAGGGGCTTCTGGAAATGGCCCTTTAGCTGCAGATTTGTTCAGCAAGATCATGTGACCCCTCTGTGATTACATGACATCCCTGTGGATCATAGGAAGAGATTTCAGAGCTCTGTGAGCCAGCTATTTGGAAATATCCAATTGAGGTGCAGTTTCCAACATCTCTCCTGATTTGCTGAGTGTGTCAGATGTAGAAATGGCCCCACAGAGCCATTTCCACAGCCCACTCCCTGGAGTGGACCCTCTAGAACCATGTGACAACTTAGCAAACACATCCTTGCAGAAATGACCAATAAAAGGAGGGTTTAGAGGTATGATTTGCATCCTGTTTTGTATACACAGACATACTGCTTTGCTGGATATGTTTAGAGAAGACAACATGGAGTCGCCAGCCACTCTTCCCTATTCCATGAGTTTCTACAAAGGAGGAACAGCCCATGTGAAACTGTAGAGTCTACTCCTTTCCCCCAACAATGTCAGAAGCCGTGAATTTTTCCAGTCCTTGTATGCCCTTGTGTGATAAAATTATGAGAGAGGCAATGAAGCCTAGAAGTCTTATGTTACTCCTCAAAGGTTTGAAAACCAGCAGTAGTGAGGAAGGGGCTTTTCCAACTCAGAATGTAAGAAATTTTTTCTGCAATGGAGAGTTCACTTGCAGCTGTTTTTACATATGGACTAGTCCCTGATCCTGAAGAAAAATAGCCAGTTGACTGGAATATACATCGCCCTGATATGATTGTCTGTTACAGAGTGTGATTGTGGTTGTGATCTGAGACCACTTTTCCCAAAGATGCGAAGACTGCAGATTTCTGGTGCTAAAAATGTAGATAGAGAGCTTCTTTGTAAACCAGACCATCAGAACATCAAGATAGTGGTGGGAGATCCTGCCCCAATCTGGTCTACTTACCAGTCACTCCTTGATGACCTATGGAAGATGGTCAGGTGAAGGATGATTTGGTGTATAACTCTGAAAAAACAGATGCAGGTTACAAAAGCTAGATTCTAAAAGTTTTATTACTGAGGTGGTATTATTTTAAAAAAGAGAGAGAGTTGAATGCAATACTCTCTTTACTAAACAATGTTTTAAATATTTTTCCAATAGGAAGATGGTGTGCATGGAAGTGATGTGCAGAATCTTCAGATCAGGTACTTACAGAATGTAAGCATATCATGCATTTCATGCGTTTAAGTCCCAAGAAGTAGACATGCTCTGTATTTTGCAAAAAAAACAAAAAACATTTTTGTTCTATACCTGTGCGTTCATACTTAGCTGACAAAATGATGGAACATAAAACCATCCTAAAGAATATATATTATACACTCAGAGAAGCTGGAAACTTTGGAAGTGTTTACTCCCTCTTTCAGGAGGCAAAAAACCACAGCGGAGGCATACGGACTGGGGAGCTATGAGGGTGGTCCGCCCCAGGTGGCAATTTTTGAGGAAGTGCTCTGCGTGATGTGGCCGCACCTCTGCCCTTCCTCCCCTTGCCCCACCCCACCTCACCCCACCCCAACTCCAAGTTATGCGGCTGAACCAGAGCAAAATCATCCAGAAGGAAGAGCTTACTAAATGGTTTTGGTTCTAGAGGTATGAAACAGAGATATAAGACAAGATGAGAGAGTTATGGGAATAAAAATTTTAAAAGAAGCTTGTAAATGTAGAGTGTTTGCTGATGATTTAGTGGCAGTTTTGGAAAACCATTTGGAATGTATAGAAGGCCTAATGGAAAAATCAAAGAATTTTGGTTTGTTGGCAGATTTCAATATTAATTACCAAAAGATGGTGCTAGTGAAAAATATAGTTACAGAAGATCAATTGCAGTTGATCAAAAAATTGGCTTTCAAAGTTCAGAAGAGTTAAATGTTTAGGTATTACTTTGATGAAGATGAATACTATCTTATTTCAAAATAATTATGTTAGGCCATGGAATTACTGGTAAATCAAGAAGGAAATATCAAGATAGGAGAGACTAAAAAACTTGTCTTTGTTAGGAAGAATTTATGTGATAAAAATGAATATCCTGCCTAGAATGATGTTCTTATTTCAGGTAATACTAATTTTAACGAGACATGTGCCATCTAAGCAATGCCAAGAACTTATATGAAAGTGTGTTTGGTAAGGGAAGAAAGTGTGGGATGAATACAATGTATTGCAAGATGCAATGGAGAGAGGAGGATTGGGTTTAGTTGGGATGAAAGAATGAATAAAGCTGAGAGATAAAAGATTACTAGAGTTGGAAGGGTGTGACCTGAAATTTGATTGGCTTAGATATTTATGGTATGATAGAGTTAAATTTAATGGAGATTTTAAAAACCCCTTTCTGATTGCCAGATAAGTTGTCTAGAATGTATACCCCTAGACGATTATTTCAATACATGGCCACAGCAGCAAGATTGCTATATGCACAAGAGTGGAAGAATTCAGAAGTATCTACTATGGAAGAGTGGTTGTTGAAATTGATAGATGTGGCAGAAATGAATAACTTGTTTGATTAGAGAAAGGTCATCCGTGATTTTGCTCAAAGAATGGGAACCCTCTATTGACTTTTTGCAAAAGAAGAGGAAGAAGAAATGTTAATTTTGGGTTTTGATTATTAGTAAGGTCTAATTACAGGAAGAAGTGACGTGATCTACAGGTTAGTGAGTGAGATATGAATAACATGTTTGTTTATATAACTGCTGAGAAGAAATTGGAAGGCAGGTTTTTTCTGTTTTTTTCTTTTACTTTATTCTTTCTTTTTTGCTTCATTACTTCATATATCTTTTATTGTATTGTTATAATCTGTGATAAAGAATGTAACAAAACAAAAACAACAACACAATCCTTAAATTGGCTTTCTGAGCAGGACAGTTACATGTTACATGAGCCAGCTAAGGCTCATTTTAAAAGAAACAAGACTATTTTATCTAAAGTGGATTCTCAATGGCAGATTGATTTAGTTGACATGCAACAATTTTTTACTCATTAAAGAGGAGATTCTTTAGCTTTTTGATTATTAGCTTGCAGGAGAATTTGGTTACAGCTACTTACGCCAACTCTGTGGCTCCTCCCCCGTAACATGCAACAATTTGCTAAGTATAATGAGGTTACAAGTAATATGTCTAAATATACCTGGGATTTGGCTCTGAAGGATAAGTTGAGTAGAGAAGTGTACAAAGCCTTTAACACTATTTTCAGAGAAGATGTAAGGAAACCTGGAAAACTACAGACATATCATGGTTGTGAATTTCTAAAGAAGCCTGTAAGTGGCCTATTAAAGCAACATGGCATGCATCACTTTGTCACGACAACATAATTAAAGCAGTGATTGTGGGGCAGTTTAATCGAACTTTAAAAATGTAGAGATATTTTACAGCTAATAGCACCTTTATCTACAATGATATATCACCATTGTTTCTGAAAAGTTATAATCATAGTTTTAACTCTACTATCAAAGCAAGGCCCACACATTAGTGATTCCAAAGCTCTACCAGTTCAGAAAACAATTGATGGAATTCATGTCAAAAGAGAAGAAGAGGTTCCACCAGTCAGAAAAAGAGACCACATGAGGATTTCTAGAAGTAAGGGAATATTTGCTAAGGGCTACAAGCAGAATTTTACCACTGAGATATTCATTGTGGATGAAGTTATCAGGAAAGCAGAAAGGCCAGTGTTTCTGCTGAAAGATTATGAGATTGAAGCTGTTGTTTGCACCCTCTATCCTGAAGAATTACAATAGATTTAACACTAAGGAGGACTGGGTGTACTGGACTGAAAAATTCTAGCCACAAAAGGGAGGGGGTGGGAGAGACCATTACCTAGTGAAATGGCTAGGCTTGTCAAGCAAGTTCAACAGTGAGTTCTTGCTGTTATGGTATATTATATTTTTTAAAGTATTGCACCATACAAAGAATTAAAACTTACAAAGAATAGAGACTTGAGCTTGCAGCTAATGGAAGAAGACCAAAAGGATAGACTCTTTCTCTGAACATCTTTTTGTGTAGTAGTCAGCCTACTGGGTTTGATTGGCTACTAAAACTTGTCTCCAAGTCCCAAGGAAAACTGATAGGATATGTCTGTGCTCCTCATCTCCAGGGTGGGCCTTATGTTAGTCACATGATTTTACCTGCGCTCCTTGTGTTAGATACCAAACTTTGCTCTTTCTTTTGAACTTTGCAAGGAGATACTCTGAGTAAAGTTTATAATGCATGTTAGAAGCCAGGCTATCTGTGGCCCTTTTCACATGCCGACGGGGAAGCGGGCAGGTCCATGCGGAAACGGGGCTTACCTTTATTCTGTCGCTGCGTGGAGCAGCCCATTTCGCTGCTCCACACTCGGCGGCGTCCGTGGCGTCCGCTGCGTCCGGCAGCACCCAAAATGGCAGCTTCTGACTGACGGAGGCTCTCTGCCAGTCGGTGAAGCTCACCAGCCGGAAATCTCGCCCCCCGTGCGATCTGCAGGCACGCCCTTGCGCACGCCTGCAGATCTATACTGGCGTTGCGACTGGGCTGGACGGGGCTGCACGCCCCGTGCTTTTTAAAACCCAAGGACAAGTGGTTTTTCAGAAGCACGGGCGGCGCCTCTTCCGGTCGCTCCTGCGTGGATTGGGGTGTGGATTTACTCTAAAGTAATCCAGCCCAATCCAAGTTACGGTGTAGATGACCTCCGCGGAGGTTGCTCTACACCATTTTTTTAGCCCCATGTGAAAAGGGCCCTGTATTATTACTGTTTTTAGATTAGGGGTCTGTATGAAGTTTTTTCTCTAAACTCTTTAATTTAAAGAAACCCCCCCCAATCTGTTTTATTTCTGTTTTTAGATTTAAAGGATGGGTCTCTGTATGAAAGATTTTTTTTTACATTGTTTAATTTAAAGAAAGCCCTCCTATTTTAGATACATCTATTTTTTCAAGAAACATGTTTGCTAAGGAGATTTAGGAGTGCATGAATACTGACACCTCTTTAAACACACACATAAACACACACACCATCTCTATAGTAGCTACTTTTCAAAGAAAATCATAACCACCATTTTGAACAACCCATTTTTAATTCAGTAGTTTGAAAACCTTTAGCACATGGTTTTTAAAGTCTCACAGTATTCACCAGTTTTAAATCAACCATTGGTCAACTTTTATTATTCAGAAGCATCAGTAAAAAATGTTTTAAAAAGTCTTGTAAGAGCTGTTTTTCAGTACTTTAAACACATGTCCTAAAATATCTTTGTCATCTCAAAAGGGATAACCTTTTGAGCTATCCCTATGCTGGTTATCAGTACCAAGACATAGTCTATGTATTCCTTAGTTAGCAAAAGACAATTGAGTGTGTATGCTATGAGGACAGATATGTGGGACACACTTTTGAAGCATATCTTCCCATGTAACACATGCAATTTTCTAGAAATAAAATGTTTTCTCTGGGTGATGCAATCATGTGAGCTTTGCCCAGGAGATCCAATTACACACCACTGATCAGTCATTAAAGAGCAAAAGCGGAACACAATGTGAAATCAAGGTAAAAACAGCATATATTCCTAAGTGGCAGTTCTGCAGCCAGCTTAAAAATCACTACCAGATAGCATTCGCTATGGTCAGACTGAGCCATGATGAGATTTGACTAATTTATTCCAAGTGGAACATGCTATCATACAAAACTTTGCAAAATGCCATCAACAGCAACAACATCTAAATGTACGGGCAAAAAAGATCAGCAAAAAAAAAAAAAAAGTTTGTTCTCCCCTTCTTTTAAGCCAAGAACGATTATTGTATGTGTACCTTTACTGCATCAGTTTGTAACACAACAATAATTTGCCCAGAGAGGAAGCCACTGAACAAACCCAAAAGGCAGCTAAGATAAAGCCACTCAATATTTTGACCCAGCTGCTGAATTATGTGAATTGTTCATAGCATACAATGGTTTCTTCTCTCAGATTTAGATTTCCAAATATACCACCATGAATTCCCAGATTAGCAGTTTAAAATCTAATAGCTAACATCAGTGATGTAAATTTGAGTTGATTGACTCAGACTCAAGTTAGACTTAAGTCACTCCAGTGACTGGACTTGGAATTGACTTGGCAATAAATGAGGCACTGACTCGACTTGACTCATGACTTGTATATTTTTAGTGACTAACTTGCTATACTTCTTTCAGGAACATAACACATTCATCCAGAAACCTTACAACTTTGAGCAACACTTCCATCTCTTTTTGCCTACTAGTTAGATGATGATCTGTCTCAAGCTCAAAGTGTGGGCACATTTCTCAGAGGGGAACAGCAAACAGGTTAGGCAATGGGCTTGAGGCAGAGTTGAGGTCTGCTCAGCAGCCTGTCCCTATAGTGTATTGGAGAAGCCTTCTAAAACATTTCCTAAGCACAGAGGGCAAGATTCACCCCCAAGCGCAGGGCGCATTTCTCAGAAGGGAACAGCAAATGCGTTAGGCGATGGGCTTGAGGAGGAAGGCTCCTTCGTTCTAAAGCTTTTGAAACTTCAGGAATGGGAAGTAAGAAGGATCTTATTCCCCACTTCTGAAAAAGCCTCCAGCTTTGGAAGTGGGAAGTAAGAAGTATCTATTCCCCACTTCAGAAGCTGCAGACTGGTTTAAGCCCATTGAGATAAAGGCCTCCAGCTTTGGGAAGGGGGAGTAAAAAAGGATCCTATTCCCCACTTCCAAAGCTGCAGATGGCAAACTTGGAAATGTGGAGAGCCAACTCTGCTTAAATGTTTAAAACTGGCTTTATTTAACTCTGTCCAGAAATTCTGGAATATAGGTTGGGATATAAAGTTGGTCCCCAGGCTTGAGACGTAACTTGAGACTTGAAAGTAGAAACTTGAGACTTGAGTAAAAAGTTAAATATATCACTGGTTGACCTTATATTTTTCTATTGAGATTTAAATTTTAATTCAGCATTCAATATGATTAGAAACATTGATATCTTTTTCATATGTCTCCCAATTAAGATTGTTCTTAAATTTCCTATACTCTTCTCGTAAAGTGCTGGTATAAACAGGTGAATTAACATTCCAGTTCTATGACTGTATAATAAAGAGAGAAGGAAAGAAAGAATTTGTCAAAAATACTCAGATGTAGAATATTAATTACATTTAGAAATTACACTTTTTCTTAGCTCTCTAGTATCAAAAGTGTGTTGTCTGCAAAATCCTGCTTCCTCCTCCATTCCCTCCAGACACAGTATTCTACTTATGAAATACCAGAGAAACACACATGATGTTGTACTTCTCCATTCCAACCAGAGCCAAAAATCTTTTTGTGTGGTAGCTTTCTAAGTTGCAGGGGCCCTTTTCCACTTCTCTCTTTTCTTTACTTCTCCCTTCTCACTGCAAACTTTGAAGCTGCTGAGCTAAACTTTCCACTTTGGCTAACTTTAGCAAGACCTGTGATGTTTTGTGACTGAGTAACATGTTGTCCAAGAAATATCTAAAAACTAGAGAGCAAAGAAGACAGAACTTTCATGAAAAGCTAGTTGTTCCTCCTCCATCACAGTTCATGGTACAAAGCAACATGCAACCTGACAAAATAATTAGTCCCCCAAAGGATTAGAGGAAGCCATGTTTTAACTGGAATGAATGCACCTGGAATGAATGCATCAATACAACATGTTGCCAACTCCACCATGAACTTCTATTTTATTTAGTTATAATATTTGTACCTTACATCTCTATCACTGGGATTCCTGAGGTAATAAAATATAAAATAATAAATTGTAACATAACATAATGAGTGAGAGACAGTAACTTCAGCAAAATATCAAATCCTATTAAAAGCTTCATAGTCAGGACACAAAGAAATGGATGAGAAGAGACTATTCAAGGCAACTACTACTGCAAAAGATCCCCCTCCCTTTTTTTTTTTTATGCTATCATTCTCATCTCAATATTGTGTGGCACTTCAAGCTTCTGAAAATCTTAGTCATCAGAGAAACTCACATGGACATAGGCAGTCCTTTCAGTCAGTACAGTCTAGTGGCTTTCATGTTAGTGGGTGTGATGAATTTGCTTTGAATTTTAGTCTAAAATTTAAAGAAACAATTCATAGTGCTGAACCTTAAAAATAGTGTTCATTACTTTGGACAGCTCTTTTAAAGTTTAGGCTTAAACTCAGAGCGGATTCATTGCCTCAATGACGTGGAAACTGTCACTGTTGATACCTTGGTCCCAAACTGTTTAGGGGTCTGTCAACCAGAAACCATCACTTTGAATTGTGGCTGGAAACAAATAACTAGTCAATGTAGCTCTTTGGCAAGGGTGTATTCCTTAATATTTGTCTTGCAACTGTATTTCGAACCTACTGTAGTTTAATCTTTAAAGGCAGCCCCACATATAACATATTAAAGTAATCTGACTTCAAAGGAATATATGAAGGGGATAGTTTCCACCTCACGCCCCCAAGAGAAGCTATACCTGGTCCATCAGTTAACACTAATAAAAAGCTGGGTTGTTTCTTTTTTTAAGTAAATTTAGTACTATATACCTACTGATTTAGGAAATTAGTGCTAATTTACTAATAAATTAGGATGGATGGATTTAGTGAATACGAATAGGTGTTATTCACTTATGTAGTAAACAAGAATGGCTGTGATTTAATCACTGAGAAAATACCTGAGCACCCATCCATAACAATTAAAATAATAGCACCTCCAAACTTCAAACCTGATGCTTTAAGTCTGGGCTAAACAATCTGAAGACTTGGAGTCGCGTGGAGCCCTTGGCCTAATGTCAAACATCCTCTGCAAGTGATCAGTTTGGACTTCTAGCAACAGAAATCTGCCAGTAAACCACTGGGCAAGCAGGTAAGCAAGCTGGGAGGGGGCAGAGAGAGAACATAGAAGGATCCATACTTTTTTTTCCACTCTGGCCATTCCAAACATCAGTGATGGTTCCTCATCCTTGGTTTTGTAGGATCTGCAATCTCATCTGGTCCAGAATGGCCAAAAAAAATAAAAATAAATCCCAGTTTCTGTCCGCTGTGTCTTAGCTGTGTCTGAGCTTCCCTTTACTGACCTTGTTCTATCCTATTACCAGTTCCAACCTTCATAGCAGGAATCAGGGCTTCACAGTTACACCTGAAGATAGTCATCAGCATACTGATAAACTCTTACCCCCTCCCCATGTCTTAACCACATGTCCAGAAGTTTCACACATGTATTAAGCAATATGGAAGACAAGATAAAAACTTCAGCTTTCCAGAAACACTGGAAAACACAGTACCCTCGAACAATATACAAATTTTAAGATGAGAGTTGAGCACATTGTGGCCCTCTATATGTTGTAGGACTACAACTCCCATTGCTTCATACTGCTTGGGTCTTAGGGGAATTATCAGATGATATCTGAAGGGCCATGGGCTCTCCACTACGATTTAGAGTCTTCGGGGGGGGGAATCAATGATAATTTTTGCAAAAGATGGAGAACTTTTAAAAGGCTTTTTGCAAGAAAAAGAGCATATAATGCTGACTGTAGGTTTCAATAATTAGTATTTTTGGGAAAGGAATAGTTGAAACATATGAAGAAAATTGTAATTTGATACTTTTTTTTCTATACAGTTATCTATAATCCGTTTTAGGAAAGCTGTAAACCATTTTTAAAATATTCCTATTGTCTTTAATTATTGTACAGTGTTTAGTATTTTCATTTTTCTTATTTTTTTTGTATATTCGTTGTTTTAATTTGTTGTGTCTTCTTGTTGTGTTTATATGTATTTGGTATTATTTTAATGAAATAAATAACATATAGAGTCTCTGGATGAGTAGGGTCTTCCAAACCTTAGTGTACAATTGGAACAGGGACTGGAGGGTGAGCCGAGAGGAGGGAAGTCTACTTACAGCAGTCTACATGCAGCTGGACGCAAATCTTTCTGTCCAGTTGAGCTTAGAATGTAAAATGACAAAACTGAAAGCTGATTCATGGAAACATTCAGTGTAACATTGAATGTTTGAGAAACCTATACAAGGATATTAGAAAAAAACACAGCTAGGCCCTCAGGCCCTGTTTACCCAATTAATAACCACAAGAAAAGTACGCATCTAAGTAGGGCCACCATACTGGTAAGACAATACCACAATCATCGCAGCCTGATCCAGTCTAGAACCAATCTGTATCATATTGGAGTTAAGAAATCACACCAGAACTCTATATTCTATACAAAACACTGGTTGGGACATAAAAGCATAAAGAATGAAGGACCAATTCATGCTACAAAATTATAGTACTATGATTCCACTTCAGCTGCCATAGTTATATCCTAAGAAATCTTAGGGCTTACAGTTGGGGGAGTGGTCATCTTAGGAATTCTCAGCCAGAAACCTGTAGCACCTCACCAAACTATAAATTCCAGGATTCCATAGCATGGAACCATGACAGTTAAAGCAGAATCATAGCGCTATAATTGCTGTGTAAACAGCCTCTCAAGTCACTGGCAAGCAAAGAGTTTCTCCAGCTTTTCCTCACCATCCTATTAAGTTGCTGTGGAGTTTTGATGGATATTCTGTTAAGAGCTGTAGACTTGGTAAGGTAAACAACACCCCATCTTTGTTTAATACTAGGTAGGAAAGTTAAAAGGGAAAAAAGGCAGCATTTTGTAGTCTGTTTACTGTGTGAGGAAATAAAACTCTAAACTTGCATGTTGAGCATGTTTTTTTTTCTGTTCTATAGCACGTCCTTTTTTAAAAAATAGTGCATCCTTTTTCTTATGATATAACATAGAAAACAATTTACAGGAGGGTCAAGGTACAAATACCACTTACGAGGGTTGATTTCTGCAAGTCAAATACCTGCCTCTGTGGTACAGCTCAAAATAATATCTGTTTTGGACTATAACTCACAGGATCGCTCAGTCAGCAAGGCCAGTGACTAGTAACTTCCAAGCTTTCTTGTAAGGAACAGGTCATCTGCTTAAAATAACATTCATCTCACATTTAAAAGATACTGAATTTGATACATGAAGCATTTGCAGGCAGCTTATCCTCAAAATATATATTATATAAAGACATTTTCAAAAGATGTGCAGCCATGGAGAGGTGGTGACAAGCTATTTCAGAAATATATTCCACAGAATACAACGAAATCCGAAATCCACAACACACCAATACTATTTTGGGGGCCAACTAAAAAGCATGAAATACATCATGCAAGCTTTCAAAGTTCCACTGGCTCCTTTGCTGGGTAAAAGATGTTAAACAAAATCATAGAGGAAAGGAAAAGTAACAATGTCAAGAGTCATAGGACTACATTTTGTACCAGGCATTGTTTCTGTTGGTCTGGAGGGATCTCAGTTCAAGCAGAGGCCACTCCCCTTTTTGATTGTGTGGGGACTAAGGGCAGCAAAATTTAAACTCCACTAGCAGCGGTAAAGTACCTTCTCTTCAGATCTAAGCTGTCTCTGTCCTTTCTTCTCCCATATGATTTTTAAACATCTTTGGCCTGATGAAGAAGCCAGTGGAGCTTCAAAAGCTTGCATGACATATTTTGTGCTTTTTAGTTGGCCCCAGAAAAGGCATCACTATTTTGTGGATTTGGAGTTTTGTTGTATTTTGCTGCATCGCCAACATGACTACCCCTGAATAAAATTCCACACAGGTTTCTGAAAGCCTCAAAATATGACACCAGAGTAAGCAGCAAAATGGGTGCACACATGCACATGCATGCAGACAATATCTATATTTATTTTCTAGTTGCCCTTACATGATCATTTTGTTAAAGCAGACCTCTGGGCAAAATTCCTAAGAGATCAGGGGAGGCAGGAAGGATTCCTGTGGCCCACCCCTGAAAAAAGGCCAAGCCAAGCAATTCAGCAGAGGGAAGAAGAGAGAGAGAAGTCATTGCTAGGATCACATCCTGTGGAAGAAACCAGAAATAAAGGTTAGATTGTTACAGCTCTCCTTCCTTTGCAGAATTGTGAAGCTATGTTGAGTGAGTGATCTTTGCTTCTTTCCATTTCAGAGCAATTCATGCCATTTCTATTTTCCTTCAACTCACCTGGACAGCAAATGTGAATACTTTAGTGAAAACTAGTCATAAGTGCTTTGATGTGGGTTCCTGCATGGCCCCCATGGTCTCTTCCAACTCTTAATAATTCTATGAAGAGCACCAAATGTTTACCAATCAGCCACCCCCTATTAAAACAAGAAAATAACTAAAATAATATTGTAGTGGGGAAGGTGAGAGCGCTGCGAAACCAGCTGTGCAAACTCACTCAATGATTCAAGACAGTGTTTGTGTCCTGGGGTTTGGACTGAACCAGATTCTCAAAAGTGCTGGCTGAGACCCTTCAGCCCTACCTCAACTTTCCAGCAGGGAGAAGAACGAGTGAATCTTCATTGACTGAAGTGTCAACTAAAGGAGAAACATTCCTCCACCCAGCACTGTGGTTGAAGAAAAGGGAGAAAATGCTGTAAGCATATGAGATGATTGAAAGGAAAGAGAGAGACAAAATGCTTTGGTGTCCCATTCCCTGAAATCATCTGGACCAGAAACAGTGGGAATTCTACCCTGGTCCTCCAAAATTCCTACCCCTGAGGTACAAGATGAACCTGGAGCAGGATAATAACAACATTCTCTTCCTTTCCCCCTATCTCGCTAGATGAATTATCTAAAATTCTGAAGTCTTCTAATCCTTCTACCTGTCCCTTGGATCCTATTCCTTCTCAATTCTTAATAACTATTTCCTCCTGCTATTCTTCCTTTCTTGTGTCATGTTGTTAATTTGTCTCTTTCTTCTGGTTCATTTCCTTCTGCTTTTAAACATGCCACTGTTTCCCCAATTCTTAAGAAGCCTACGTTTGATTCTTCTTCTCTTACCAATTATCACCCTACATCTCTCTCGCTTTTCCTCTCTAAAGTGCTGGAATGTGTTGTCCATACACGTTATCTTTCCTTTTTGCCTCAGGCTACTATACTTGATCCTTTTCAGTCTGCATATCATCCTTTACTCTCCACAGAGACAGCTGTTACTAAAATAACCAATGATCTTCTCGTAGCCAGGTCCCAGGGCCTATATTCTATCCTTTTTCTTCTTGATCTTTTGGCTGCCTTTGATATGGTTGATCATGTTAGACTCGCTTCATGCCTTAGGGTTCACTGGGTCTGTTCTTAGTTGGTTTTGATCCTACCTTTCTGGCTGCTCATTTAACGTGGTAGTTGGTAATCGTAAATCTTCTTCGTTTCCTTTCTCAGTGGGTTCTGTTTTGGGCCCTCTCTTATTTCTCTTTACACTCTCTCCCTAGGTAATCTTATTAGTTCTTTTGGGTTTCAATATCACCTCTATGCTGATGATATTCAACTATACTTTTCCTTCCCTGAATTTTCAATGGATATTGAAGATTGTATTACAGATTGTCTTTCTGGTATTTCTTCATGGATGCTTCACCACCATCTTAATTTGGCGAAAACTGAATTACTCATTTTTCTCCCTAAGCCTTCTTTACTTTCCACTTTTTCTATCACTGTCAACAACACACTTATCCATTCGGTGAAAGAAGCTTGCAGTCTTGGATTCATTTTTTACTCTTCTTTGTCTTTTGCTTCCTATATTGAGACTATTGGTAGGTCATGTTGCTTCTTTCTTTATAACATCTCTAAAATCTGACTCTTCCTATCTCCCTCTTCCTCTAAGACTTTAATCCATGCTCTCGTTATTTCTTGTCTCTTGTCTTGTAATCTTTTACTTACTGGTCTTCCTTACAGACTTCCTCATCTTTCCCCTCTGGTCTCTGTTCTTCACTCTGCTGCTAAAATTATCTTCTTAGCCCACCATTTCGATCACATTACTCCTCTCCTGATCTCCCTTCATTGGTTACCTATTCCTTGTAGGATCCTTTCTAAACTCCTTGTTTTGACTTTTAAGGTCTTACATAATTTAGATCCTCCTTATCTTCTTGCTCTCATCTCTCCTTACCAGCCTGCTGGAAATCTACATTCTGTGAATACTTGTCTTCTTATCCAGCCTAGAGTCTCTTCCTCTTTAACTCGGTTACGCCCTTTTTCTGTGACTGCCCCCTAGGCGTGGAATCGCCTTCCAGTGACCTTGCAAACTGCCTCTTCTCTTACTGTTTTTAAATCTAAATTTAAAACTTTGTTTTCTGAAATTTTTGGAATGCTAATTATTGTTAATTAGATATTGTATTTTATTGGCATTTTATTAACATTATGTTGTACTGGTTGTAATTGCATATACCTTCGACTTTTTTCATTTTTTATATCTTCATTTTATTATGTATTTATCTATGTCAATTGTCATATTTTAATTTTGTAAAGTGCCATGTACATGGATGGTGCTATATATATAAAGGATGATGATGATGATGATGATGATGATAATATAATAATAATAATAATAATAATAGCAGCAGTAGTTATCTAAAAACAAACAAGAGAAGAACTTCAGAGAGAATGAGACAGAACTATTATTACCATAGAGTCTCAGATACAACACAGTTACTTTTGATCTTTTTGGTAGTGGCAGGGCAACATGCAGCCTTCCAGATGTTGTACTGCATCATCCAGAAGCCTAAGCCAGCATAAACCAATAGTGTGGAATAGTAGAAGTTGCAATCCAAGATTTTAGAGGGCCACACTTCCAACTCTGCTTAAATGAAATGACCTGCCACTATTATTGCCAGTACTAGTGAGATGATAGATAGATAGATAGAGAAGAGAGAGAGAGAGAGAGAGAGAGAGAGAGAGAGAAGAAGATAGATAGATAGATAGATATTGGATTGCAACTTCCAGCATTCCACACCATTGGTTATGCTGGCTTAGGCTTCTGGATGATGCAGTACATCTGGAAGACTATATATAATGGTTTCATTTTAATTCAACCTGTGTGTGTGTCTGTGATCCTAATAGATTCCAGTGGCAAGAATCTGAATTAGTATCAGATGCTTGCAAAGAAATGTAGAATTTGGTCAATTTGTCCATCTCAGCAAATTTTTGTGGCATAGGACTAATGTGCAAGTGCTGCACTAGGCTTGTGAAGAATTCTTCAAGTTGGTATGTTCTTGATATTACTTGCGAGATCTCAACACCATGAGATGAATCTGTTGACATCTATTATATACTTACTAAGTTGGTAGCCAAATACATTCCCTGAGCTCCATAGCAATATGTCCACTGAGCTCCATGGATGAACAGTTACCTGAAAAGATTTTCTAATACTGGCTTCCCCAATCTGCTACTCTTTCCCCAAGTATGTTGGATAACAGCCATCATAATTTGGATAGCCAATTGATATCATCCCAGCCAATACTGCCACCTGACTGGGGACAATGGGAGTTTTAATCCAACTCATTCATAGGGTGACCTAATTCAATAAGCCATTGAGTAACGTTATTCTATTTGGCTAATTTTTCAAAGAACTTCCCAGGTAATTTAAATCAGAGATGGGCAACTGTGGCCCATCAGATGGGTTGCAGCTCCAACCAACCCTAGCCATGATAAGTAATGGTGAGAAATACTGGGAGTTGCAGTCCAGCATCTGGAAGACCACAGCTACTCAGCCATGAGTTACATGTTTACCTCAGTACTAGGTATGATTACTCAGATCCAAGTTGCACTGAGTTCAGTTGGACTTACTCCTATTTAAACGTACGCAGGATTGTAAAATCCTGCTTGAAGCACATTGTGATCCTACAGTATATGCTGCCTAAGGGACAGCATGCCAGCAGAGATTCTTCACTGTTTGCCATGTGTAAACTGAGAATAGAGTCTTATTCTAAATATTTTTAAAAGACTTTTTGAATTTGTGGTCTCCCTATACAAGTCAGCATGAATCTTCCTGGAAAGCTTGTTTGCCAAAGCTGTAATGAATACAAAGATACTTTTATTGCTGTTCTGTGCTGTAGTATACACTAATGTTAGGAACTGAAGTCCAGAGCATTTTTTGTCAAAGACTTGCACCTATCAAAGCCAAACCCTACCAAAGTATTAGCAAGCAAATACGGGGAGGAAAAAAAAAAGAATCTTCATGTCTTCTTTCTCACACATATGTTCTATTAACGTCCTGAGAAAATAGATCTCTGTGAAATCTGTTTCTCTTTTCATGTGGAATCATCAAATTGCAGGATCAAGAGCATTCTGGTAACTACAAGGTTGTGTATTGGCAAAGAATTCTGGTACCAAGCAGAAAATCATAATCATAGTTTGTGTATCAGTTGATTCCAATGTCATTCGATCTGTTCTTGTTAACTTCTTTGAATCTCTCTAAGGAGGAAATTGCAGGGTAGAAATATTATAAATAAAAGCATAACTCCTTAGCTACTGAAACACCAAAACCACATCCTCTCTTCACCAGCTCATTGAAACTTGGGCTCTAGAGCCCCACATGTTATATTAGCAACCAAGTGCAGGGAGAAAATATTGTAATAGTGTAGGAGAATATGAGAGGGAAGCAGGAAAGAAAATGTTTTGCTTGAAACCAGATTGTACCACTATGTAATTGACCACAGGACAAGACCGGGCAAGCTTATTCATGCCAGTTAGCCCATTTTTTATTTTCCCATATCATTTACTAAGTCTGAACAAATAATTTCTCTGTGTGACTTTAAAAGAACTAACAGTCACACAGAAGGTTTATTATACTACTAAAATGAAATGCTTAAGGATATGATTGAGGCGTTTTAGTTTTTTTTTTTCCTTTACAAAGCTGATTCTTGTTTTGATCTTCACTCCAAAAAGATCGAATCTGATTCCCAGTCTTCTCTAATAATGCTTCCTCTCTTCTCCAAAATATTATTTCCACATGCTCCCCACACCACAGCTTTTCTCTTTCCAGTAAGTACTTCCTAGGTCCATCCAGCTCTTTTCTCTCTGTACACAGAACCATTATGTTTAGGCCCCTTCTGTTCCATCTGAATGTATAATCAAACCTCCTGTTTCCTTCTGTATCTCTAGAGTTCATTTAAATACTCTGACCGTTCCTTTGTGCCTCTTTCTATATCCAGCTGCTCATTTCTGTCCCTCAAATCCCATTGTGTAGAATTTGTTCTGCTGTTTCTGAAGGATTGTCTCTATTCAAATGGTTTATGAATGAATAAATAGCAAGAACTATGCACAGCCTGCTAACTTAAAGATGATGTCTAGTAAATTCACCAGGTTGGATCCAAGGTTAGTTACCTTTAGAGTAGACTTGAGACTTGTAAATCATCATTATTTTAATTCCCAATGATATCAATGGTCCCTGTAAGCCTGATTGAGATTCAATCCATTGTCTTTGGGATGGTCCCAAGATGCTGGCCTTTCAAAGGATATGTTTGTCACAGACCTCAAGACTTTAATAAAACTATGTCTTCTTTACTTCAGTTCTGAGTTTCAATATAGAAAACATCTAGACCCCTTCCGCATGTGGAGGGGGAAACGGGGGGAAACGCGCTAAAATGGAGCTTACCAGCAGCTGGGTAAGTCCGTCGCCATGTGGAGCAGCATGAGCTCGCTGATCCGCAGTCCTCCAGCATCCAAAATGGCGGCTTTGACATCCAAAATAGCGGCTTCCAGCTGGCAGAGGCTCTCCACCAACCGGAGAAGCTTGCCAGCCGGAAGCCCACCCCCAGCAGATCTGTAGGCACGCACTAGTGTGCACCTGCAAATCTGCACTGGAGTGCGGTGACAGAGCTGCACGGGGCTGCATGCTCCGTGCTTTTTAAAAATCTCCAAATAGAGGTTTTTAAAAAACACATGGCACCACCAGTTCTGGTCGCTTCAGAGGGGATTGAGGTGCGGAACTACGATAAAGTAGTTCGCTCCAATCCACTCCACAGTGCAGACGACCTCCGTCGGAGGTCGCTCTGCACTGTTTTAATACCCCGTTGCAGAAAGGGCCCTAGTTTGCATAACAGTTCCATGGCGGTGGGGGATATCATTAATCATTAATAAAAGGCATCCCTCAAAGAAATTAGCTATGGTGTTTTTTATCTCTCCCCAAAAAACAAAGGCCAGACCAACAGAATAATGATTAGCAAACCTCAGCAAAAGCATCCACTACTAAAAGATCTACCCTAAACTGCTGCTAATTTTGTATATTTTTAAAGCTGTGGTGCCAATTACAGCCTCACCAGTTAATAGAGAGGTCATACTTGAGATTCACACTATGAAAACTACAATTTTAAATTCAGTAACAGATCAAATAACAATGAGCTGCCCTAAAAATGTATTGTCTGAGGAAGCCACCTAATGGTAGGACTGGCCCTGCTCTGTGAACAAAGTTATAGGTCAAATAGTTAATAAAAACATTTCTACTGAGCCATTCCAGCCACTTAAATGTGACCATTTAAGAGACCCTCTTAAACACCTGTACTATAAAAGTTAAGGCCAACTGGTAAACTATGCAGACTCTGAACACATATAAAAGGCATGCATTTGGAATAAGCTTTCCCACAGGAGCCGGGAGTTAGTCATCTGTAATATAAACAAACCTTCCATATGAGTTTGCAACAGCTGCCTTTTCTATTTTAAACCACCATGTGCTAGACAAGTTCAAGCACAATAGAGAAAAATCCTATCCATCATGTGATCATTTCTTAAACCATTGTAAAAAATGGATACTGTCTTTCCCTGGGATACTGCCACTATAAAGCATTTGACCCAGAGTCTAATCTCCAGTTTACAGTCTCCTGTCGATACTCAATCATGATAGGAATGGGCAAAGGAAGGTGAAGTAGAACAAAAAAACATGCACACTGCTACATCTGGAATATCTACACTCAGGCCTTCTCTTGACAGTTTAATTGTTTGCTGCTCTCAGAAAAACTGCCAAAAGTACTTCAGTGGCTTTCATTGTTTTAATTAAAACACTTTCTTTCAGTTTGGCTATTTTTCATTTGAGGCACAAATATTTCTACAGGAAATGGTACTACATACTTAAATATGAAAGCAGAGAACCTATTACCCAATTTATGTGCAATAGACCCTCCATACATGGGTTGGTTCTTTTCCAGGAACCCCAGCAAAAGCAGAATTTGCAAATGCCCACATCCCATTATATTCAATGGTGGTGCCATGTGCATGGATGCTTCAGCACAGCTGTGTATATTGTAACATTGCTAAATTGTTAACTCAGCAAAATAACATCGTATCACTATTGTATATTAGTGCATGGTGTGAGAGAAGTCTCATTTTAATTTGAGCAAGATCTCCTTCCCTGAGAATAAGCCAGTATAGGATAAGCAAGAGCGTGATCATTGTTGCTATTTCCAAAATTAAACAATGCTTTTCCTTTTTAGGACAATCTCATTAAACACCATTTAGACTTCCATGTGTGTTTACACATTCATTCCTGCACAACTGTTTAAGTGCTGGTATTTTGGATGGATTTTTCCTCAATATATGCCATAATTAAGCAGCTATACTGGATGCTGAAAACCAATGTTTAGCTTGAAGCAACACCTACCTGTTGTATAGATTTCAGTATTATTTTAATCAGTCTGCACAGATGTAAATCTCTTCAAAATGCAGAGGAAAAACAAAGGCTTTACATAAAGGAATACTTTGACAAAGTATCCAGTAAGTGGAGTTATGATGGAACCATGGTATGACCACTTCCCTCTCCTCCTGTCCCCAAAATAAAACACTCAAATTTGAAAGCATATAACTTGCAGTTCTGAGGCCTAATTGGGCTATCAAATAGGAACCTGCCTCATGGATCTGACAGAACATAATGCTGAGCCCAACACTTCACTTATTATCTTCCCAATCTTTGTGGAAGCAATCTTACGATCTTCCCAGTTTTGCAAGCAACTGTTACAAGGAATTGTCTTTGGCAGAATATGCATTAGAAACAAAGTTGCTGGAATAAACTGAGAAACCATACACAAACTCCCTGTGCAAGAACTGTGTGTTGTGAGAGAAGCACTACAGGCAGCATCATAGTTGATGTAACCATCTTTGTTGAAGCTAATCAGGAATGGATGTAGTTAATACATAAGTAAGCAAGACAGACTCTTGCATGTCATTTTCAACTTCCTAAAGCATATATATAATCCAGTTTTGTCCACTGTTGGTTCTTATTCACCTTCTTTAAGCCATTCAGCATACATAGAAAATGTAGATCTCATCTAACATAAATAGGATACCTTTATCTCCTTTCTTGAGTGTTCTGGTAGTACACTAACTCTGGGCAAGCCTCATGCATAATGCAGTTGATGTACAGCAGCCACTCTTCTAGTATTTTCCTTCAGCTTTCAAAAGAGCTTGGTTCTCTTCAAGAGATTCATCAAATCCTACATTATGTCCCTTTATCTTTCTCTTGTGTGTGTTTAAGTGTACAATACCTGTACATGTGTTTCTGTTGCTTAGCCAAAAACCATGTGCTTTTACCAATAGATTTGGCAACCCAAAGATAGTAATTGTGTGCATACTCCACAAAATTACATAATATTGCAGGCACATTTTTTGAAAAATTTGACCAAAAAGATTACACATGAATATTAAAGCAAAATAGAAATTGATCCATTTCCCCAGTAGTTGAGGTACTTACTCTTCCCAACTCAAGCCCAGTGCCTGGAAAGGTATTGTTACTGGAACTCTTTTGAATATACAGATGTTAACAATTGCAGCTCCAACAAACACACACTCCTCTTTTGTAATTGTCACAGATGAAACGTTTGCATCTAATAGGAAACATTTTGATGTTTAAGTACATGTAATTGTTTCATGGAACTCCAGTATACCTGTATTGAGAAGCATGTGTGTCATGAGAGGAGTTTCCCCAAGCAACTTCACAGATTAAGGGATTTAGTTTATAATACACTGCAGATTAGATATTGTTTAACCAAGGCCTTTATGGTAGATTAAAGAGTTGAACAGGGGATCTGAATTAACAGACTAATAGTTGAGCAGGGGATTTGAATGAAAAGTAACTCAAGAGAATGAAATGTTTTGCTTTTTCACAAATGGTCCAAAATAAATCATGTTGGTATTGACCAAACTTTCAAGGATGCTGCCTCAAATATACATGTGATGTTCTAGTACACCCAAGAAAGCAAGTAACAAAGCAAGCAAGCAAGCCAGGAGGCCCATCTTGTAAGGTCACACTGTATAGCAGGGATAGGAATTCTCTAACCCTTCATATACTTTTGAATTGCAGTGCACAGAATTCCACTCCATTCCTTATGCTGGCTAGGGCTGCTGGGAGCTGCAATTCAATAACACTTGAAGGGCTAGAAATTCCCATCCCTACTGTATAAGGACAGTGTACACACTATGAGAATGTAGCATGAACCTGATGTTTTTGGTTTATTGAAACATTTTCCATGTCAATGGAAATCTTAATTCAGGCCTCCACATGCACTCACAGTTTCATCCATTTCTGAGCACTCCACATTCCAGTGATATGAAGTTAATAGCAGATCTTGCAGTCAACAGAAGAGGTTACTTCAGCACATAACACTCTGGAGGGAAACAGTATAGCATCCAAAACACTTCACTACCAAAAAACCTTTGGTGAATAGTTTACTTTTGGTGAACTATTTAAGAAACAAATACTTAGTGCTCAGAGCTTTTAATTGTCATTTAAGTCTTACTAGGCTGCAATGCAATATCCATTTCTGATCAGAATATATGACTGCATTGCTATTGGATCCAGATATTCACCCCCCCAAAAGAAAACATGCAGAAGGTAACACCCTGCGCCCTTTCTCTCTACCATACCCCTGAAAATATTATATTGAGGATAGGAGGAGAGTAAAGGAAGAGAGAAGTGGATTTTGAATGTAGAATAGAAGATGACGTCATCTGATTTCACATTATCTACCCCTGTGGTACATCCCGCTCCTGTTAGCAAGGATCTCAACCCCCCCCCCCGGAAGCATTTCCAAGGGCCTCTGGCAGAGACAAGAAGAACAGGGACAGTCAGGTGCCACCCTTCCTGGCTGCATGTGAATATCTGGATCCAATCCTATGTATCTTGTGGCATGAATAGAAGAATGTGTAACATGGAATGCAGCCCTTTAGTTTTCTATCTGTCTTTCAGACTTGAAGTGATGTATACTAAGGACTTCAGGATTAGGATCTCAGCTGAGCTTCCTATGGCACATTTCTGACTATAATGTACAGGCTCAGAAGATATATTTGCCTAACCCAGCCTTCCTCAACACAGTGCTTCTTTAAGTATTTTAGAAAACTTCCATAAGCTACATGCAGAAGTACAAATGGTCAGAGATAACAGGAGCTGAAGTCTTACAAAATCTGCAGGCCACCAGTTTAAGACCCACCTGTTATAACACTTCTGGAAAAGGTTACCATTTGTTACTTTTCATTTATTGCTATATACAGTTTGAAAAATGAAGCTAGGTGATATAAATCCTTTTGCAAGCAGCTGCTATTTCAGGGCTTCCCTGATGAATAAAATGTTCTTTAGTAGAAACAGGAATATTTGGTACTTATGAAGACTTCGCTATATAATTTTGGCTTTTTCTCTAATTTTCCAGCCTTTAAAAAAAATAAATTCAGAACTTCTAAAGAATATTTCTAATAAAGTATAGAGCTTAGCATACTGGAAACAGCATTGATTATCAGCTCTGATAGCATTTCAGAAACTAATTTCAAACAAAAGTCAATAAACACTTGATCCTTTCAAGCAATGAACATATGAATTTTTTCTTTTAATTGTGTTATATGTAAGTCTATGCCACACCAAACTAATACTCCACATTAATTTTAGGAAATGAATCAAATATGCAAGGCTTCCTCGTATTTTCCTGAAAATGTAGTCCACCAAAACAGAGGTCTCTTTTCTTTTATTAATGGAACAATTTTTCAGCTCAGTGATGGCATCAGTACGCTCAAATTCAGAGATGAAGCATCTGCACCACCTAGTTGTTGTATGTTCAACACACAGTTTTTATATCTTAACTAACATTCATTTTCAACTTCAAACTTATTGAGGAAGTTGTGTCAGTGTACACACAGAGGGAGAAATAACCCAGGGTATACCATTTGGGCAACTTCATGATTTTATCCTGAAAACTATTCAGTGCACAAACAACCCAGCATATGTATAGGTTTGTTACAGGCAAGCCATCCAAAAATACCACCCAAAAAAACAAAGCAAATAAACAAAAAATCCTAGGTATAAGCCACAACTAAGTATACTTGTTCCAACTGCATTTCCATTAACCAAATGGCACATTAAGAAACTTCTAAAATAATATTTTAACAAACTGGTTAAAAAATCAGTGGGCTAAACATTTCTGGATGTTAAAAAACCCCAAGTTCTTAACACTCAGATACTATACAACTTATAAGACCTTCAGGTACAAGTTTATCAACCAGAATATTTACATAATGGGTAACATAAAGTAAAATAAATCAGATTTTAGTGATAAAAGAGCTGAATTGAAGATTTATGAATTAAAATTAAGGCTCTTTGTAGAGTAACTTTTCACTGTAAATAGTAGTTAACTTTGGGGAGTATCAGATGTGCACATTCTTGTCAATTCTACTGCAAACAGAGCAGAATTATGTTCAGTATTTATGTAATGAAGCACTGTGTTAAATATTTACATTGTTACTTCTAGGTCTGAGCATGCTTTCATAACATTGTAGGTAGGTATAAAGTTATATGTAAAATAATCAGTATGATCTCGTCAGCAACATACTTTTGAAAATCCCAAATCAAATGCAACTTTGCACTTCAAGGAAACTGATTTGATTTTTTTTTTTAAAAAAATGCTCCTGAATAGCAATTAGTTGCTCAAGTATTGCAGACAGCAGTGTTTTCTAGCAAAGAATGAAACATTTATACTAGGCTTCAGTTTCTTTGAAACACACAGGAAAAAAAATAAAAATAAAAGCTATTTCCATGAATATGTCTTCTGATGGCTTTGTGGTTACTGAAGAAAACACTATCTTCTTTGATGTAATGTTTGGTCCACAGTCAAAACGTTAGGTTTTACCGTTCAACTAAAAGCATCTTTAATGTCATTTTTCTTAAAATCTGTGATGTAAAACACTGAAGAAAAAAATGGAATAGTAATCTAAGAATCAAATTGTTAAAACATTTTCTCCTAATATATCAAAATGTGAAGTCAGAATTGTCTTTATTGGCTTTATTTTAAATTTTGTACATAAAGAAAACATGTTCATATCCATCATGAACACAAAACTTAAAAAGGCGTAACTAGAAGATATCTGTGTCCTTCACCAAAGCAAATGCTGTGCTAAAGGTTCCAAACAGTTTCCATTTTCAAAATAAATATTCTTTTCCCACCCACCCTCCCACCAATGTCTATATTCCAGTCTTCAGAATAATCACTGGAAATGAAACCTATCTTGAAACCACACTTTTAAACAGAGTCCCAGCTCACTGTGTTTGGTAACTTGCCATACCATATCCAGCCTGATTAGGTATTACAGGAGCAGCTTGTCCCTGGGCAGGCTGAGCACCAAATCCGCTCATCCAGGCTGCAGAAGGTGTTTGACTTTAGTGTGAGATCAAGAAAAGGAAAGAAAAGCAACATATGATTTATCAGGAAAACCAAAGTTAATAAGGTAATCTTTCCCCTATAATTTGTAGACACTAGTCTCTATCCCAAATATAAAAGCTGAAAAATTCAGTTCACTAAAAATTTGGGAGGCTTCATGCAACTTGCAATATCCTGAATGCATTCAGTAGTCCTATTCTCATGTTTATTTACTGCAAAGCAACGCTGTAAGTAGGTACACATTTACCCTGCATGCTTGTTAGATAAACTTGAAGGTGAGAATTTTTATCATTTATTTAATGAACTCTGAAGTGGTATTTCAGGGAATTTTCCTCAAAAGGTGGTTTACAGTTTCAGCAGTCATGATCAAATAATAATTCCAAATTATTAAAACAAAAGCACTGAATTATAACAGAAAATAAAATCATGTAGTAATACATAGAACCAGAACTTGTCCAAACATGAACTAGAAACTGGTTGTTCTGGCTGACAGAAACTGGACATGCGGGAATGTGTTCCTGTTGATTCTGATGGACCTCTTGAAGGCTTATAGTGCCAATCAACCATGGCAGCCTTCTGGGCCACTTGTAGAGATGGAACTTGGACACACTGTTTTATAGTGGCTCTGTTGCTTCAGAGAGGGGCAAGGCCTGAAGGTGATGCAGGGAGATTCTGATTTGACTCTTCAGCCATTGCTCTGCGGTGTCCCTCAGGACTTCATTCTGTACCCAATGCTATTCAACATCTACATAAAACTGCTGGTAGAGCCCATATGGAGATTTGGCATTTGCAGCCACTGTTATGCTGACAACACCCAATTCTGTTTTTTCCTTTCCACCTAACACCAAGAAAGTTGTCTGATTCTAAACCTGTGTCTGGTATCAGTTATGGTTTAGATGAGAGTAAGCAAACTGAAGCTCAATCCACACAAGACAGAGGTGCTCTTAGACAGATAAAACACAGATTCTGAGCAACCAAAAAGCACAGCTGATGCAAACTTAAAGCTAGTCACGAACTGTGATATTTCTTGGAGATGCCTGTCTAGGCACAGTGACACATGCCTTAGTTACATCCTGTTTAGGTTGCTGTAACAACTCTACCAGGTTGCCTTTGAAGAGAACTTGGAAACTTCAGTTCATAAAAAGAACTGCAACCAAAATGTTAACGTTATGTTGGTTACAGGTGTCAGGTTACACATGTCAGTCAATTCTCCTGCCCAACAGCTCCAACGTCTGTTAATCTGCTTCCAGGTACATGACCTATAAAGCCCTATATGGCTTAAGTTGGGGCTATCTGATAGGCCACATCTCCTCATATGAGCCTGTAATCCACCAGAGAGACCCTTCTTTCAGTCTTACCATCTCCACAGGTATAGTTGCTGAGGACATGAGATGGGACATTTTGTGTCTGACTCTAGGCTCTTGAACTCCCTCTTCAGGGAAGCTAAAATGGCTGGCTCCCTCCTTGCTGTCCTTCTGTAAGCAAACACCTTTTTTAGGTTTTTACAGAAAGGGCTTCTGAGGGGGTACTATATTGTTTAAGTTGTACTGTTTTAAAGGGCTTTCTATTATTTTTATGTGTATTTTAATTGTTTTAATATTGTTAAAAGTTTAATGCTATTTTAATTTTGACTTTTTTCACAAGTTAACTATACTGTAATCATTGTAATTTGTAATCTGCCTTGAGTTCCAATCTTGGGGATCAAAGCAAGGTATGGACTACTGTAAAGGACTGTAAAGTGGACCTTTCTTTGTTCAAAAACTTCAGTGGGCCCCAAATGCTACATCGAAAATGATGACCAAGGACAGTTAAAAGGAACATATAACTAACTCCCTATTAAAAGAGCTTTGCTGGCTACTAGTTCATTTCCAGGAAAAATTCAACAATATCATCTGGTCAACATCTATAAAGTTCTATACGGCTTAGGTCTGAACTATCTGGAAGACTGTATCTCCCTATCTGAACCTGACATACTCTTTAAGATCCATTGGGGAGAGCTTTCTCTCAGTCTACCATCACAGGCTTACTTAGTGAGGACATTGGAGACAGCATTCTGAGTGGCTGCTTCTACCTTCTGGAACTCCCTTCCATGGGAAACTACTGAGATCCCATCCTTGCCCTCCTTTCACCAGCAGGCAAAGACTTTTTTGTTCAAGTAGGCTTTTAATGTGTAATTACTTGCTGGGAGGATTCTGAGTGGGGGTGTACTTTACTTTTAACTTTTCTACGATTACTGATTTTATATTGTTTTTTAATCTATTGTTTTAATGGGATGATTCTGAATGTGTTTTAAATTTTTATTGTTTTTAGCCGATTCTTTCTGTGAGCTACTTTGGGTTCTTCTCCAGTAGAAAGGTAGCACATAAATGAAATGAAGCAAAATGAAAGAAAGAGAGATAGAGAGATAGATGGTAAGTAGAGAGACCATATGTATTTTCCTGGGATGCTACTGAGAAAAAAAAAAGAATGTCCCCATGACCTACCTAAATGAGATAGCAGGGCTTCACTGGACAGGTTCACACATGTGCTGGCAGTTCTTCAGATAACATGATCCCTAACTGTTTTGGGATTTTGTACTAATACCAGCCTACACTGCACTCAAATACGTACAGTCCATCAACGTAACTGATGCATAATAGATGTAATTTGATGTAAATGCCTAACTTCTGCAAGCATTCCAGCTCTTAATTTTCATCTCTTTTGGAAAAAGTTTCAAACAAAATTATTGAATGTGGAATTGAAAATCCTCAGTATCATCTCTTCTAAACAAGACCAGAATCACTACAACCCTTTGCCTACATCCTGCTCTTCAGAGGAGATGCAGAAAGATATGACAGTAAATGTTTTTTTACAGCCATTTAGAACTAGCAAGATCATACTTGCTACTCCATTCTCTGGCACTTGTCAAGGCAGTTCACTTCCCCAACCACCTAGGAACTGGACTAAAATGCACTTAAACAAAATCCTCCAAGATGGACTATACTGCTACTTCCTATTAAGTATCTTGGGCATAATATACAATACAGTAGAATAATCACTAAGTATATATACTTATACCTGCTGCATATTTAATCAGTCTGAATCCATTTCATCAATTAAATGACAAAAAATTAAAGAATCTGCTATGATACTGGAACAAGTTAATATAATTTTTAGAAATTTTTCTCCTAAATACAAAAATATTTATAATGCACTACATATTCAGTTAGGAAAAGAGAAATCCAGTAACACGTGATAATGAAATGAAAAACCTGGAGATCTCTGTGGTGTACTATATTTTATTACAGGCAAATAGAGGTATTCCAAAATCCAAAATATGAAACACTTCTGGTCCCAAGCATTTTGGATAACAGACACTCAACCTGTATAGTGGGAAATATGTTGATTTTCATTTAAATTCTATCTATTGCTAACTATGTTAGCTGTTTGAGAGCTGGTGCTTTTTTTAAATAAATAAATTTCAGCATAGATTTTATGAAAATCCACATAAAAAATTCCAAATATTTTGTGGATTTAAACATAATATGTCATGCATGCATCCTATTTTATGACTGCATTTCCCACTTGATGTCTGCTGGTTTCAAGTCCACACAAACGGCAGTCTCAGTCTTATGCTCTTCCTCTCTTGTTCACAGGAGAAATACAATCTTAGCAAACAAATTTCCTTAAAAAAAATGGGAGATCACTGGGGATGGAGCATGCAAGCCCAAGATTCTGTTCATGGACAGAGACTGTCAACTGGCATTGAAAACTAGTACACAACTAGTACTTTAATTTTTTGTCATTTAATTGATGAAATGTACACCAAAGTCCCAAGATATCATGAATAAAAAGTAATACTCACAACTTAGATTGGTAAAGACTGTGTATGTAATTCGCCTTCGAGTTGCCTGTCGACTTATGGTGACCCCATGAAATTTCATAGGCTTTTCTCAAGCAAGGAATACTCAGAGGTGATATTGCAAGTTCTTTCCTCTGAAATATTGCCTACAGCACCTGGTATTCATCTCCCATCCAAGTACAAACCAGAGCTGACCCTACTCAGCTTCTAAGATCAGACAGGATCTGGTGCCTTTGGTACTTACGCCATCCTGGTAAAGACTACAGATCAGAATTTACATCCCTGGGAAACAGTGCATACAAACACAAATATGAAAGGGAGGTACTTACTCTACACCAAATCCCTGCTGATTCCATGCTTGTCCATACATTCCATAAGATGGTACTTGCCATCCATTGGTCACATATTGTCCATACTGCTGTGGGTTCCCATACACTTGACTCCACTGCCCCCACTGACTGTAATCTACCTGGTGATTGAAAAGAGGATTACATTTCAGAAAAAAAATCAAGCACTGATATCTGTTTATCAGAAAAAGGAAGTCATATTTATTTTTTAAACATTTAATAAACAGAAAAAAAAAACGAAAAAACACCACTACATAACATTACATGAAACTACAAATACATAATAAATAACTCATTTTAATCAAACGATTACACCTATTATTCCTTAAATATGTACCAAAAATTAATATTTGTTGCTACAGAAACATAAATTTAAAAACCAGAAATAGTGCATTCATACCAAGGTTCCACACACTGATTTCACTCACTTGTTCAAATGTATGCAAACACCCAAGGAAAACACTTGAGCATACTATTAACACTCCAATTACCTGTTGGAAGTTTTTTGTCATATCAGGTGATTCTTTACCCCAGTAACATTTAACAACATGTCCTTCAATGGTAGTACCATTGACTGAAACAATAGCATGTGCTGCACTTTCATGAGTTGAAAACCTAACAAAACATTAAGAGAGATTTTACAACCATATGTACAGTGAAAAGCCCTCTAACACTACTCCTACATATTAAAATGTAATTAAAAGTAATTAATTTATTAATTTTCTACATGAATATATGCAGACTCATCAAAAGAAGTACAAGAATTTTCCTCTTCCAAACTTGATAGTAACATAGCATTCATATACATGATACTTTGGAAATTAACACAAAGGAGACAGACAAGTCCCTGGTCTAAAGAGTTTACAAACTATATACCACTAATGGAAGAGAAAATGACTTAAATGGAAGAGAAAATGGCTTAAATAATGCTATTATGCTTTTCTTCTTTTTTGCCTTTGGCCTTGGCACACACCAAAAACAGCTCTTGGAGGTGTTCCAAGCCATTTATAGTGATTTTTGGGGTGCACAAATACAGGTGAAACGGGGAGAGGAGATTACTCCTTCCTGTTTCCGCTGATGGAATGAGTTCTGTCACAATATTTTTCCAGAGGGATTTATAGCACTACTCCCAAATTTACTGTTTTAGGGGACTGAATCAATCATCCAATGAGACTGGCAACGTCCAAACGCTTCACTTTCAGGAATGTAATCCAGTGATTCAACTAGTCAAAAACTTCTGATATAAAGATGTGTCAAACAATGGAAAAAACAGGGAATACTCTATACCAACATTCAACACTATAGCGTTTTTGTTTGTTTGTTTTTGCCTACTTCTAAATGCATGCTGAGACCTTTATTTAAACTTGAGCTCCCTCCCCTATTCTTTAGGCACAGCAGACTTTGAACAGTGTTTTCCATGTATTACTATGTAAATATTTTAGTATACTATTGGTCCAAACAAGTAGTATTAATTATCCTACCTCACAAATGAATAGCCTTTTCCTGGAAAAGCTCTTGTTTCCAAAATCTGTCCGAAAGGCGAAAATGTCTGTCTCATCAACTGATCTAAAAATAGAAAAATTTTCTGTTAACTGTATTTGTGCTCAATGGCTTCAGCAGCTGTGCTGGAAGTACAAATGTGATTCTTACCTGTTAACCCAGAAGCAATTCCTCCACAATACACTGTGCAGTTTTTGGGGCTTGACTGATTTACTACATCTTCAAATCTCAGTTGCTTTGTGCTGTCTGGAAGAAAAACACTTTGTAAATGACTGCTATTTAGTTATCTGCAGAAACTGTCAATCTCCTAACACACATCATTGTCAGAGCCAATATGGGGATCAGTTCTTTTGGGGAACACCAGAATTTAATTTTATGGAGAACTGGTCTAGAATAATACTTAACAGTCTATCGCTAAGGAGGTGGGAAGTTCCTGGACAGAAGTCTTACAGAAGACAAAAATGCATCACGTGTCCTGCTTCACATGATGTGATGTCACCTTAAAAACTTGCATCACTTGCTGTAAGCAATTAATGATGTCAAATCTAGTTTTATTGCATGCCTAAATCCATCAAAACAGTATATATTCAGATTTTCTTTTAAAGACACTCTCAAGGATATAGTGAGGAAAATGGTAAAAAACCCAGCATGACCCCGTCTGGCATCTCAGTTCTCTTGATATTTAACCAATTAATATCCAGAAATTCTTGTTTACTCAGACCTTGCAACCTTAATGGTCTAGTTCAATGCACGTTTACTTACAAAAGTTCTGTGCAGGGATGCTATAAGACCATATAATTTGCTATTATTATATAATTTACCATTCCCTATAATTCCAAATAATTTACCATTATTATTTAATTTTGTAAAAGAACAGTTTCAGATGAACCAGTAAACCAAGCTTCTTTTGAGATTTGTATATCATAATATGTATAACTACATGGCAAATTTTATTCTCTTGTGTGATAGATGAGCAAAACCTCCAATAATATCCCCCATGCTGAAACCTTCCCCACCTCACTATAGAATCTAAGTGGAAGAATGCTTGCTTCAGGCTAAAGGAAGTTAATTCAATCAGGTAATTTCCTTACTCAGACACTATTAAAAAGAAAAAAGAATGGAAAACATTAGCTGGAATTGCTTCTAGATCTTTCTGGTCCTCAGTAATTTGAAAAGCCTTTTCATCTAAGTGGCTCTGCTCCAACAGGAACCACTTAGAAACCACATCTTCTGAGCCAACCAGGAATTATACTGAAGGCCACAAGAGATCAATTTCCTTAAGCCTAATTGTGAGATTCTAGTTCAGTCGGTTGATATGAGAAAACCAGTTGTTTCCAACCAATATAGAGCTAAATATATTTTGGCTGCTAATTTAAGAGAATGACAAACGGCACTTTGAACTGTTCTGATCCCCAACAACCAGTTGGGCCAAAATTGCCAATTAAAAACAAATCTCTTTCTGAAATATGAAATTTTGAAATATGAAGAATTATCCAATAGACTACGGTGTTACTGGAACTCAGAACTCTGTGTTTTTAAATTATGTGAAGTAGATCTTACACTACTTCAGGTTCCAATTAAATATAGCACTGAAACTTGATCCCTGTCCATCATCAATTCACTTACTTTCTTGTGTACTTTTGGGGGCAGGCGGCTTTCGTGTTGCCCAATTAGTCCTGATTTGACGACCACCTAACCACTGACCTCCCATGTGCACAATTGCATTTTCTGCATCCTGATAGAAAAACGCAGATTTAGATTTCAGCACAAATGGAACAGAAAGGCACTTTTACACAGTATATGTTGAAAGTAAAATCTAAAGCATGTTTTCTCAGTTTATCTATAGCCTCTTCTTTCTGAATTTTGATCATTTTGGAATCTGTAAGATGGCCCATTCTCTCTCGTTGTGACTCTCAATTTTTCCTGGATGCAGATGTTACAAAATATCTCCAGCAACTGGATGTTGTCAAGAGAATTTGTGGAAATCCAGGTACACAAAGACACTCATTCCCATATTTGTACATTGTTCCATTCAAAAGCTTGTTTCCATCTAACAACTGAAGAAGTCTGTTAATGCTGTGCTGCCTTGACACAGAAATCAAGCATGAACAAGAATTCCATGAACTTTAAAAGTTCATATCTTTCATTCTGAAAACAAACTATCTACATAACGATTATTTTCTCATTTGCTATACTTCCAAAAGTGTAGTTTTAGAGTTATTCACTTAAGATATTAAACGTGAAGTATGATATTTTCCAAATATACACACCCTTATGTATCTCACAAATATCAGAGATGAGACAAACTGGTTTATCCTGTTATCGATTATTTTAACATGTAAACCTGTGTTATTATGGTATTACCTATTTTATGTGAAACAGTTTGATTTTTTTCAACCATGCATAGGAGGAGGAGGATCCTCAACAATGGAATATGTAAGATATAGCATGGAGGGATGCTGCAGGGAGTGGGCCAATGAAGAACAGGGAACTCTCTCTCCTCACCAAGCAGGAATGTTTTTCATTCTTATTACTGCTCTGCTAAAAGCAAGTACCAGATTACTAGTAAGGTCTGAAATGGTGTATTTTTCATCTTTTACCCAAGGGCCACAACATGGTCTCCATATACCACACCCTCTACAAGAATATGGAATTTTGCTCTTCACATGCTTCAACAATCAATGATTTATAGAAAGGGAATTTATGGTAGCATCCATTAAGCATAAGTTGAAATATAGCACATAGACCAGGAGGTTAACTTTCAATTACTCACTAGTTTATTGTAAAATGATACAAAGCCATATCCTTTTGATTTTCCCGTTGCCATATCTTTAACTACCCTTGCATCCCTGGGAAGAGAAGCACAGTTATATGAGGAAAATATTAAAGATTTTCAAAATAAAAACTAAAAGGAACCACACACACTGTATTGTGAGCATAATTTTTCCTATTATAATCTCAGTAACTCCTATAACTATAGCCATTCCTAAACTCTCCCTAATGCTTCTTTACCTGTTAGAAAAAAGCAGTAGGACAAAAAAATAACATGTAATAAACATGCAACCTATTATATAACCTACACTTTCTATAACTAAACTGTTCAGATCTGAAATTTTTAAAAGGAACTAAGTTTCCTTTTCTAATATTCTATTGGCTAGGGTTCACTAAGGTTCACTGTTCTATAAATTACTGTAACATTTCTAACTATTTTTACCATGCATTTTCTAAATAAATGCCCTCTGCCTAGTGATATAAAATATGAAATATTAAAAAATTGAAAAAGAGGAAAAAAATAGGAATTAAAAGGCATACATGGCCTGTTAACAGATTTCTTTATTTTTCTTGGTCAATTCTCTACCATCATTTTGGAGTTTGGGTAGCTGTAAATTTTGAAAAATTGACATTTTCAGAAATTTAAGAAAGGAGAATAAAACTAACAACAATGCTAAGCACACCAGTACGAAAACAACAAATTTTACACATAAATTTTAGTGAGTAAGTTAAAATGATTGGAAATATAGAACTGCACTGAATATAGAATGTTAAAATGTAAATACTAAAATATGTATATATAAATAATGTATAATAAGAATAAATAGAAATGAGAAAAAAATCTACAACTGAGTTCCAGTGTGCACAGTTCCTTGCAGTTAGCTTCAAGATCCTGTCCATTCTTATGAGCAATTCTGCAAAATAATCAGAATGCTATTACTTTTAATTGTGACTTGGACTTTAGAAAAACTGCAGGTCTCAGGTATAAATAAAGATTGAGAAATAGCAACCTGTATAAAACCTTTTTATATTGGCTCGCAAACAGTACTACTTACCACATTGAGATAAAAAGCAAAGTAAACAAAACAGACAAAATAAGATTTATGTTTCATTTGAAAATATGTACAGCATATAGAGAGAAAATATTAACTTATTTATTTTGGCACAAATAAATTCCTGTAAAGTTAACACAAAATGTTCAGCTTTTGTTGTAGAGGCTAGATTATGCAACAAAGGAGACATATATACCAAAACACTTACAGGAAAGCTTGCAATGTTTAAAATGTGCAGTGAAAAAGCTGTGGATGTTTGCAGTCTAATCCCCATTTAAACTGGTTTATATAGAGAAAAGGTATTTTTTGGATTGGCAAATACTATTGTAGTTAAAAACTTACCAGAAAGATGTGAGTTTTAATCTCCATATTCAAAAACCCTTAATCAAATGCCACTTTCAAAAGAATACATGCACATAACTGTTTTTTATAGCTTGCTACAGTAAATAATATAATTTGCCTGCAGTTCAACACTACCTACATAATAGATGTGTAAGATACCTTGATGCTTCTAACATGTTTTTATATAAACCCAAACCACAGTTTTCCTGTTCATTTGCCAATGTAAACCCTCAAACACACAGCAAAGGTTGAAAGCACTCAGCTTCCAAAAGTTTTGATGCAGAAACCTTGGTCATGTTTGTATGGGACAATATGACGCAAACCCCCCCCCGCCACCAAAAGATCACTATACATCACAAAATTTGAAGTAACAAATTAAGCAAAGTGAAATACATCAACTGTAACAGAAGAATACTTGTGTATCATCACTTGTTCTGCATTAATGATTTCAAATAAAAACCATGGTACTTACGATATTTTACCAAAAGGAGCAAATGCTGACTTGATGTCTTCTGTTGTTATTTCTGGACTTAAATCTCCCACAAATACATGAAAGTGATCTGAAGGAAAGCAGAATGTAATTACAGCTGGCCCTCCACATTCACAGGTTTGACTTTCACAGATTTGATTATTTGCAACTTTCCCCAACCCCTGTCCCCCACTTCAGGTACTACATTTCCTGGAGAGCCTTCCTTCTTAGTGGCTCCCATCTGGTCACACAACCCTTCAAAAACCTGCCTCTGGTCCTCCTCCTCCTCCAACAGCCACTGCTTAGCCAGCTAAGGACAATCCTCAGTCCAATTTCTCAAAATCATCATCCCTCTCCAGATGCCGCCCCCTCACTGCACCCAAGGAAGGAGATGGGTGTGAGAGAGGAAGTACAGGGCCACCATGCCAACCTATCCCCTTTCCTTTTCCTTTCCCTGACTTGGTTTGGACCCAGGGTACCTGCTCTCCCCACTACACCTTGGTCCCCTTCATTTTGTTATCTGTGAGTTTTCCATTTTTGCAGAGGTCCTGTGCCCCTAACCCTAGTGAATAGGGAGGGCCAACTGTATTCTTTCTCACTCTGATAGGTCTTATGACGTATCAGCTGGATGGTTGCTGAGGGGCAGGGTATAAAATTAATACATAAATTATTGTTATCCAGTAAAGTAACTTCTGCACTCTTACTGTACGGACATGAGTGGGACTCCATCTCATGTTTAAATGTAGCTTAACCTATAATTAATCTTCTCTAATGTAGTAGACTATTCTGAGAATGAGGTACATCATATAAAAGTGAAGCAATTCGGCTAATGTAAGAACTCAAAATGCAAGAGAGATATGGTAGAACAAATAACTATGAGGTCAAATATACCATTATAATTGATTTTAGTATAACAGTTTAGGATCATTAATGTTACTTACTTGATGTATCTTTTTTCTGGCTACTTGGTGTTGTTGCCCAATTAACTTTTACTTCCTGAAAATAAGAAACAAATCAATACTGACATAATTCTAGACAGCAAACATCAACCAAGATACAGTGCAGGATCAATGTCAACAAAAGGTTATTTATTCTTTATAAAAACATTAGCTTTCATCTAAGAACAGTGTCAAAAACGTTCGCCACGAATCATAATTAACCTATTCACTTCATTTGCTTCATCTTTTTAATGCAACGTACCTTTCCCAAAATTTTTCTCCCATTCATAGCAGCTAATGCAGCAGCTGCATCCCTGTGTTCATAAAATTCCACAAAGCAATAAGGGTCATTGCTTGTATGCTGCAAAACAGAAAATCCAACAGAAGAGTTGACCCTTCTGCTATCGGGTTGCTGAGAAGAAAATCCAGGAAAATATATTACTTAAAGCTAGAAAAGAAAATATTACCATAAATGCTTATAAAATAACCTTAAGAATTGTTGTCCACTCCATCATACCAAATGTTTAATAACATTCACAAAACTATACTTGTGCCCCTACTCTAGAGATCAGTATGAGGCAGCAGACTGTATGATCAGTACCACAAAGAAAGATATCATTCCAAATAGAAGCACTCTTAGTGAAGATACCAGTGGTGATCTGCTTCTGAAGGAGTGGGACTAGGATCCATCATCCAGAAACAGGTAAATGATGTGGTAACTAACACTGCAGGCCTTCTAGTCAATGAATACAAATGTGACACCAAGCCAACAAAAGAGCACTGAGAACACAGCACAGGATGCTGGACATTGCCTCGCTCACATTTTGTACACACTGGTTTGGATTCAAAAGAGACTGATGCAGATAGGCCTACTTTCAGAAAGGTTTTCAGATGAGGCTTATCTTCCTTAGATTGGACTATGTATGCACAGACCTCATGGTTTACTTTTTAGTTTGATAACTCAAACTATATATTTGATAACTCAAACTGTATATTTAGACCCAAATAGTTGTCATTCCTAAAGTCAAGATTTTTGGAGTTGACAGAACAATGTTTTCAGACTTTGACAAGACAACAGTGAAAAACATGAGGTGGAGCTTTCAGTTCTTATACAAAAAATGAACTAAATCATTCATATTTTCTCACGTATCTTCAATTTAATATGAAGAAAATTTGAGATATACTCATATGTTAGAGGAACCTACTAAATGCAGTAGATGGCATAGAAAAGAAGCAGTCAAATGCCTGACCTACAATATTCAAACTTACAAAGTCCATTATTGTGAAGTACTCTGCTCTTTAAGGCAGGGGTGATCCACCTATAGCCATTTAGAGGGTGAACTGCAACTCCTTAGTAATGATTCAGGCAGACAGGAGATGTAGTCCAACAATGCACAAAGAGTTGCAAGTTGTCCCCCTCTAAGATCTCATTAGAAGGAAATCACATACACTTTGGAAAAACAAAAAAAATTCTGCATGTGTATGAAGGACTTTGCTATTTTCCGTCTAACATTCCTCTACATACATACAACAAGGTCCTGATCCAAATTTCCAATGCATTTTGAATGTTGTTCTTCTGTACAAGAAGAATGTTCTTCTTCTGTTCTTCTTATTAGCTTGTCAACTGCAGAATGAAAATCTCAGACAGAGGTTTCTTTACCTCTCATTAAAGAAGTGTGGAACATGAACCTGAAGAATATTCTAGATTTCTGAAGAAATCAAGAATACCCTTACAAAAAACAGACGTGATATACAACCATGATCAACTATGCCTCTGAAAGAAATTCTGGGGACATTTAGACTGAAGATGACACTTTTAAGATAATACACAAATATATCTGTATCATCAGGAAATGTCATCAACAGTGTAATTATTGCGTAAATTGTCACTGCACTTAACTGCATCACTGAATGGTGATTAGTACCTAGTACTGTAATCACAGGCCAAGTTCCAATGCTGTCTCCAACAGTAGCAGAACCAAGATTTTATCCCCATCTTACTATTGCTTTTTGTGGCAGCAAAAACCTGTTCCAGATAGTTCTGCCTGCTAGAGCAGGTTTTCAGGATGCACTGGTGGTTGCAGGAAGAACAAGGTTGCCAATCCTGCAAAAAGTGGGATCCAAAGGAAGTATGACATGGGATCCTGATTACAGAGGTAAAGATAAAGTTCATAAGCACTGTCACCCAGAGGAAAGACAAGCAACAGGAAACCTTAGCCTCTTCCACTGACAACTATATCACAGACACCTGAAAGCAAATCCATGCTGAGGATCTGCAACAAATATAACTGCAATAAAGGTATTTTCTATTCCAGGGAAGGAGTAAATTAAAGCAGAACCCTCAAGTCACTCATATGATAAAGTTCACTAATATCAGTTTTTCAGACTAGCAATGTATGAAAGTTAGAAAAAGCTAATCAAGACAAATCCCACTTAGAATAGCAGAGTAGAAATTATCACAATTAGCTTCCAATTAACTTTTGTTAGATGGCTCCCTTTATTAATATGCAATCCTGCAAAACTTAAGAAAACAACAGTCCAGTGGTGTTGCCGTATTTTAAATAAACCCTTTTTATACTTAGCAACATTAAAGAAGATAGGCTGAAATAAGAATGGGGCATGCAGCTCCAAGATGTTAAGTCTATTCCCATGGTATTTCAAAAGAGTCTAACCTGGAGCCTTATTCTTTTCAAAAGGTCTTATGGTGTCAGAAGATCAGCATCCAATAATGGGAAAAAATCAGGAGGAGGATCAGTAATACAAAATGAGGCTATAAATTTATACAGCTAGTTGTATGGCAGACTTTAAAGTGTTTTCTCATTCATGTTTTCACCAATGCTCAGAAAGACAAACGTTTTTAATGATACCATAAGAATTCTGTACTAAAGAAGCACAAGTTGCTCAGAGAATCCCAGGCTTTGTGTTCTGTCTAACCAGTAATGCTAGCCCTCAGCCTATGAAGTTATGACTGTTACTGAAGTTACCTTGAGGAAAGCAAAAATACTTATGAATGGTGATAAAGTACAAGATACACTGGCTACCTTTGAGCATGACAATAACTTATTGAGTAGCATGAGAGGACCCATCCTTCACCTCCCCACATGCCTGTAGCCTCCTCTACCTCACTGAGTACAGCTGCAAGATCAAAAGATTCTGCAACAATATTAAGGATAATTTAGTGTGTCACCTAGACTGTAAACTTCAGTTAAATCTAATGATGGTTTGTTTTAAAAAGACAACTTCATTACCTATAGTTTAAAGCTGACTTCCTTCAAACAAATTGCAGTTACGATTAATCAGTTTGTCAGATTTAGATGAAGACCCACAGCTAATCAAAATAAGAATGAAAATTTCAAACCATTCTTCATGGCTGTCAGATGAAACGGGATAGTTAACTCCAGGTGTTCATGGAAAGGAGAGTTTCTTTTCTAAATTTTTATTAAGGTTGGCTATCTCAAATAAAGATGCCCAGTACCAAAGCTAGAATGCAACTGCCTCTATACAATGACTAACTTCTACATGTTGAGACCACTTGTTTAAAAATAATCAAGCTGCTTCTATCAATTATGATACTTGTTTCAATTTTAAACATCCTTTTTATTGACATTATACTTAAAATAATTAAAAATGAAGATTTTCTTATAAATAATATAATACGTATTTTGCAGAAAAAAGCATACATGCATTATTTTAAGGTTATATGTATGTCACAACAGATAAAATGTTCTCTCTTATGCAGAAGGGGAAATGGTTTCTGCCACCAGTTTTTTTTAAAATAAAAATGTTAAAAGTAAATTACATTTTTGAGATTATGAACTGTTTATCTGGTCAAAAGATTTTAGGACTGATCAATTATTTGACTTAGAAAACAATCTTATAAACACACCTGGGCAAAAATCCCAATGAACTCCACAGGGCTATTTCTTAAAAGGTAAGTACAATATTGCATTGTAGAGAATGGAATCCTAACAGAATGTTTTAAGTGTCAGAATAAATAGTCAGCTTAATTCTTAAATAAAATTATATTTGATATAAACTACACAGAGCAGCTTACCTCTGTTATCATTTTACAGCTTTTGCAGGGTCCAATCTGACTGAACAACTGAAGTATAAGCACCTCAGTAACATCTCTGGAAAGATTTCCTACATAACTGGACAGACAAAAGAAAAAGTAGTATTAATCAAAAAATTTATTTCTTGCCAATGATGTTCCATGTAATTTATAGAAATATAAGGTACGCGTTTTATAAACAGAATGCTTTATTATTTGAAACAGATGGTATACCACATGACTTCACACACCATATTAAATAGTCCATTGCATTTTAAAAGGATGCCATGCCAGTAAAAACGTCATATGTGATTAGACATCCAAAGTGTACTGTATTGTCCATCAATGAATGTACTTATACGCATTACAGTTTCATAAAATCTCAAAGAACACAAAAAACCCAACCAAACACAATAACAGAATCCAAAATACTGCGCCTTGAGCTTCAAAATTTTAAAAGAAGCTTGACTATTTGGAACAAGAACTTTTCATCAGTTGTGAAAATAGTATATGCATATTGATGTCATTTTCTTTTTACATACATTTATAAGCACCACCCAGGGAGATAAAAGGAGACATTTACTGGTTCTGTGAGAGAATCTTCTAAGGGAAAAACAGTTGGAAAAAGTCTGTATGCATGCTTTAACAATGCACATAAATCCTATCCTGCTTACAATTACATCTCTCCATAAAATGTATAGCACTACGGGGAAAACTCCAGTATCTGGAGTATTGGGCAACATTCACTTACATGAGAGTAAGCCCCACTGAATTCAGTGAAGTTTATTTCTGAGTAAATGTGCACAGGATTGCACTGAAAAATCAAGAATTCTGTACCATGGAAGTATTGTAAAGAGTATCTAGATACATTTCAAAAATATGATGCAGCATGGTAGGGTAGGATCAGAAGCTTACATACATCCTTTTAGCCAATCACAGATTTCTGGAAATTCTGAATCCATGGTGAAAAAAACATTAAATTTCCAGAATAACTGAATAATAACTGAATAATTGAAAAATGTAATTTATTACTCTCCCTTACAGACTGAAAATCACTTTACTACTTTAGGACCATAAATTTCATTATATTTAACTCTGCTTGGCATGAAATTATCACATTTGGTATATTAAAAATACATTTTGCTCAGAATATAATAAAAAATTGAACTCACTTTTTAAAAATATTACCTTTTGCTCCAAATGGACCTATAAGGTCTTGGACTACAAAGGAAACCCAAACTATAAGGAATCTCTTTGTTTTTGCCAGTTTGAGAACCAGGCAAATCCTCTCCCCCACAAAAAACAGAACAAAACATAAACATTAGTAAAACAGAGCAATTTATTTTGTCTCTCCTAGTTCTCCATAGTTTCAAGGTGTAACACGGGATCCTGATCCATAGGGAGAGAGACATAACTGATCCTTGTATTAATAAATCACTCATATACAAGCATATGTACAGGCATACCTCAGTTAACAAAGCCTCTAACAAAGAAGCACCTTTTTATGCCTCATCCCCCTTGTTCTTCCTCATCCCCAGCATAGTTTGGAGTTTTTAGCAACATCAGCAGTGGGAGGATGGTGATGGCTGAAGAAACAGACTTTGAGGATCAGGTTGCAGCAGTGTGTTTACACAAAACAATACAATGAAACTTGAACAGTGAAACGGGAGATTCTGCTTTAGCTAATCCTACTGTGTCTGTATATACCTTCCTACAACTGGCAAGGTAAACAGCAGCTGTCTCCTATACTGTGAACAATAAAACTGAGAAAATGGGAAAGTGGATATGCCTCCCTCACCAGCTTTCTCCAACAAATTAAGAAAGCACAGATCTATAAGTTAATTCGCCCAAAGGGAAACTGTAAGAAAAGCGGAGGCTGATGAAATAGAAAGTCAGCTCCAAATGCATTTTGAAAGAAACTTTCAGGTGGTCTCTAGAAGATCCAGAAGTTTTTTGTTTCCTTAGGGAAGGCTTATCCAACCTGATGACTTCATTTCACAAATGCATAAAATTTTGATAAAAAGTTTACTGAAGCATGTTAACCTGTTTTTGTTTCCTGGTTCCTTCCATTTATTTCTGCCTGTTACTAACTCTTATGTTAAACAATTAATGCCGAGAACACATTTACTTTGTTCACTGAGGTATATCTGTAATGTACTCATTTCCATAAAGTGAACAGAGAAAACAAAACCAAGACCAGAAATAATAGTGATCTATCACTGTAACTATTCTTAAATGAAAGGATTTCTCTTGTATAGGTTTTACAAATACTTTTGGGAGGATTAAACATGTGAACAACTTGTCCTAAACACTTTATTCATAATTCTAGAAGAAAATACTCCACAATGCATGCTTTCTATTCTTCTGGAGAAAAAAAAGTTTTGGGAAAAAATTGGGAAATTCTCCCCCTAATATTTCTCCCCACCCCAGCCCTTCACATCTGGAGTCTATTTTCATGATGAAAGCTCCTGCCATAACAAATATCCTTGTTTTTAAAGTGCCACAAGACCTTGCTGTAACAGATGAACACAGTTATCCCTCCAGCCACCGTTGAAAACAGAAAGTGATCTAACTCAGCTCAGGTTGACCACTTTTATTTTGTTCAACTTTCATGAATCATCAATGTTTCTGCATGTAACTTCTCTATCCATGGCTCTCCTTCCTCAACATTCTTAAGCTTACTCAGATACACACAGTGTTTTGTTTCTATGTTTAGGTTTCCCTACAACCATCAAGACTTGACAACAATCTCAGGTATCCAGTCATCTTAGCTTATATTGTTCTTGTTACCATCCAAAAATTGGAAATACTTTTTATTATTCTTTTCTCATGAAGTTTTGCAACTACTTATTTCTGAGTCTCTTGGAGTGTACAGAACAGCAAGCACACACTATAAAAGATGGTCTGCTTTATTAAGCTGGTAAGTATTTCAGGCTGAAAGTTACAAATTCTTTTGCAAATAAATCCTCTTCAAAGTTTGTGTTTGAATACATGGTGCTTTTAAGCTGATTTTAGGGCAAAGCAGAATGAAAGTTTATTAATGATAACTAAACTAATAAACAAGTAAAATATTTGCCTCTGTAATAATGGCATAAAAAAGTCAAATTATATTTTGTATGTCATTTGTTTTGATTGGTCTAATGAGATGGCACTATTTAAAAAGAACAGAATCCTTTACAAACCTAAGATTCATAGAACTGTCCTGCATCTACTCAGCTGAAGATGCCACAAACAAATTATGAAACTCACTGGCATTTAGGCATCAGTTAGATTCAGCAATAGAACTCAGCTAAAAAAGAGTTAGCCTGAGAAGGGTAGTCAGCAATGGGTTGTGCAGGATCTCAGAGGCAAGAAGTTAGTACGTTCTCTGAATAATGCTGCAAGGTCAGCATGGAAGACAGGAACTGAGCTGAAAGTCAGGGAGCAGAATCAGCCCAGAATTTCACCTGGCAATTGTTGCATTCATGATACTGTTACTTATCACGTGTTACAGCTCTGCCACTAACACAGTTTTGATTTTGTCATAATGATATGCTATGGTCAATAATAAACTGTTAATCCTAGAGACCAGCCATATCACAGAGACAGAATTATTTTGGACTCTAAATCAGAACATGGGAGACATGCTGGGACTAGTGAGGAAGTATTAAAGGGTCACCACAATTCCCTGCATTTGGATGTTCAGCCTGTATTATCAGTAGACTGTATGAGATACAGTCTTTAGGAGGAAAGCTTCTCATCTTTTAGTCCTGGTAGATAAATTGGCAGAAGAGCTACTGAAGGAGAAACCGGGGCTCTTCCTCAGTTATGTACTAATTTTGGACACAGACCAAGAATTCCTAAGATAAGTGAAACACCATTTTTAATGAGAACTACTGATATCTACAATGAAATGTGCAAACTTTCAACTTATACAAAAAACCAGGTAGATTTTTCAATGCTGAACTAGAACCTTGAGCTCACAGAACAGTCTTAAACAAGACACAGTCAGCTCAGACAACCTTATTAAGTGGCTATTTGTAACAGAAAGACAACGCTGTTTGTTCACTTTAGATAGTTCTTCTAAGATTATGAAAAATCTCAAGTGTTTCTCTAATTTGCACATAAATCCACTTGCTACTCTGAACCACAACAGACCCACTCACTCAACTGTTGAATGGTAGGTCAACCTTCATGAAAACCTTACTGAGTCAATGGGTCTACTCTAGTTGGGATGAGCAAATGGATTTAGGCTTTGGTACACTAAAGAACAGGTCTTTAAAAAGATCTCTCACACAAAATATGGAAGGTACCTGGAAAAACAAAAACAAAACCAAGGATATTAATTTGTGAGCCTTTCCTATGAAATCACATATTACAAAAGTAAGCTTTTGTATTAATTAATTTCAACTGAAAAAATAACTGGGAATATGAAGACAGCCTGCATAATCACAAGATTTATTCTTCCCTTTCTTAAAAAAGGCACATTTTGCAACTTCATAAATGTTTGGTCTGAATTATATTAATCTTGCAGAAGACTGTAATAGAATATTTGAAGTAAACTAAGAGTTTGTATAAAATACCATTTTTAGTCCAACTATTTCCTAAAAACACATAATTTGTAAAACCATAAATAATGAAATAAAGGCACATACTATACCTCTATAGGCTGTCTCCCTAATTCATGAGACATCACTTATGCTGCATTGACAGGCATAGTATAGAAACCTAGATAGATAACAGAAGTAGTTTATATTCTGACATATATAGGTTCCAATACTAGGTACTGCTCTGCATGTGAAAAAAACATTTATATATACTCCATAAAAGAGAAGGAAAAACAACTCAACCTATAAAATTAATTAAAGCAGCAAGCCTGCACACACTTACCTCACCTGTACATAAACCCTAATGAATTTGATGGAATTTACAAGTAAATCATTGCTGGGATCACAGTGGCAACTTATGTAGACAGAACAAAAATAACTCCACCTACCTGACATGATGAATTTTCTGCATTCATCATATTATATTTACATTGACTTATACCTTATGAACAGCAAAATGTAACCTGGGTATTTTAATATGCTGACTACAATCTAAACTTTTAACAAATGTTCAGTTTGGAGGAAGGCTAGTTTCAAATGGATAGTTAACTGCTTATAAGCTTCATGAGACTTTACAGAATTTTTTCAATGGAAATTACTTGTATTAAAACTTGAAAAGCCTGGTTTTTGCTGCTGTGTGCCTTCGAGTTATTTCTGACTTATGCCAACCCTATCACAGGCTTTACTGGGACTGAGAGTGTGTGATGTGCCCAAGGTCACTCAGTGGGTTTCCATGGCTGAACAGGGAATCAAGTCCTGGTCTCCAGTGCTCAAAACACTACAATCTCTTGGCTATAAAGCTAAGCTGGGAAACTACAACCATCTGCATACCCTTTGATGCCATGTAGTGAAGAACTGTTCAACTAAACAATTTTAAGCAAAGTTCTTACTTTATTATTTGGCTGCACTGTTTTTGTTCTCCAGAAAAACTTATCTTGGACAGTTTTGCAACATGTGCTATGTTAGACAATCATCTACACATACTAATATTTCAAAAATATTTGACAATGAAGGGACTGATGTCATTAGGAGTCAAGTATATGACTGTGGATGATTTAAGTGTTATAATTTTATGCAGAAGTAGACTAAGCACCAGTTTGTCTCTCAGTTTTCTGTCACTATCGACTTTAAGATGGTAGATCACACTGAATACCTGATTTCAGAAGGTAAACAAGGTCATACTCGGTTAGTTGTCACATGGAACACCACAAGAGAATACCTAGACTCTCCAATTAGGAATAAGAATTAATCTAATCTGAAATATATGACAGGTGTTGCTAGTCACAGTTGATAATAGGCTAAGTATAAGGTAGTTTTTCCTATGTAAAGACTGGCAAAATATTTCAAATCCACACACATTGACACATTATAGATATCTAGGCATCCAGATATTTATCAGCCCTCATTCCAGGAATTATGAATCCAGTAGAGACTCGTTTCTATAGAACAAAACATAAGGTTTCCATTGCACTGCAAAGCAAGTTAATAGTTGATAATACTATAAATTGCTTCAGCCTTTGCTTCTTGCTTTTTGTCAGGGTGAATATGACCTCTAGATTGTATCTTTACATATTCCTTGCAATGCTTAAGGATAGTTTTGAGTACAATGTAACAAAAGGATGCAATACAAGGCCACGAGCACACTATAACCTCACCATTCCCTATATGCCCACTTCTTTTTCAACAGGGGACAGTTTCTTATTTACACACACATGGACTTGCACAATTTAAACACTATTCTTCTAGTGTCTGTGCACCATTCACAGAAGTTCACAACTTAAAATCACAATACAAAAAATATATATTCAGTAAAGAATACAGGTGCAGTAACAATATATAAAAATCCTTTGAATAAAGCAGTCATTTAGAGAGCAAAAGCCTGTCACAATAGAAAAGCCCAAAAAATAAATCCAGAAAGGAGGTTGCCCACACTTCATGGTGCAAGGTATTATCTCATAATATGGGTTTAATGTCACATGATGTGATGGGTGGGAGACATGTGAAATGGTTCTAATCACTTCAACATGTATTGTTTGCCTTGTATAAACTTTATAATGATTTTGAGTCAGCTCACAACTTAACTACTATAAGCTCAGTCAATTTTAAATAAAAAAATCATTTAGAGTGCTTTTTTTAATCTTATAATCACATACAGAAATGCTTATCCTTTTAGAACTTATGGTGGAATAGAATTAAACATGACATATTCATCAGTTCTATCATATCTGTCAAGACTTCTTCCATTTCTTGAAAATACAGGCTAGCATAACATTATAATGTTAAGAGAAACAGCACTGTTCGTTAATATAACAAACAATGCAAGATTACAAGAAGTTGTACACAAACTGTTCTGGCAAACAAAACAGTGTAGACTTGCAGAATTCTGGTAGTGACTTGTGCTTCCAACACACATATACACAATGCAGCAGGATGGCAACTGTCAGTAGAAGAACAAACATATAATCTTGAACTCTAATAGTATGCAGCTTTGTCTACTCAAATGTTCCATCGAATTCAATGGGACTCATGCTCAGTAAACATATATAGGATTGTAGCTTGAGATGACAACCAGGCACTAGGTATTGTTGCATCAATGCATTAGAAATCACCCAGCTACAATGTAGAAAGCAATAGCACCAATGGAGTGCTACAAAACAAAAGTAATATTTTTGTAACATTTCGAATATATTTTCAGGTTTGCTCAAACCCCCCAATTTCTCATTTATAAAATTTTTTGCAGACAAGAAGTGAAAATAGTGAGATACATGGTTATACTAGATGCTTAAGTTTACCCATACAACAGCCATTTATCACTTGCATGCTAGTTGCATCGCAGCTGCATCTCATTCTACCTTCCTTTCCTCAGGCCCTGTCATCTCTTTTCTTTGGTGACCCTATCATGGGGTTTTCTGGGTCAGAATTGTTGGGAGGGGGTGCCTTTGCCTCCTTCTGAGGCTGAGTACGTGTGACTTGTCTAAGGTCATCCAGGGTGTTTCCATGGTCATGGAGATTCAAAGTCTGGCCTCCAGAGTTGTAGTACAATGCTGAAACCACTACAGCATGCTGACTCTTTAGTTTGCAAAAAACAAACAAACAAACAAAAAAACACCACAACATTCCTAATTCAGGCTACTGAGCCAGTTAAGATCAGTGCCTAAAGATTCAGAATAACTAGGGTGAGTTGTTTTCAAGCATTCAGCCAAAGCAGAGACAAAGTAAGCCAAAGAAATTGTGTTTAAATCACTTATTCACTTTTGTGGACAGGGAGAGAATGGAAGACATCCAAAAACATTTTGTATGAACCACAGAAGCTGAGTCATCATTTTCAAACAGAGAAAAGATTACATTCTCAGCTCATCCTGATGGAAACTAAAAGTACTGAATGTTTAATTACAGAGAACATTTGAATGCAGCTTCCATAAATGCAGGCCAAGATAGCCATACACAACAAAAATGGCCAACATGCACCAACCTCCTCTGAGAATTTTTGTTCAGCTATAAGCTTTAATCACAATTCTGAGAATTCAAAACTTCCTCTTTTTATTGTTTCCAGTCATGATAGAAAGTTTGAAAATCTGATGGTAAAAATGTTAAATAACCAAGCAAAGTCCCCAAATTAGGTTGTCCATTCAGTTTAATTTTAAGACCAAATATTTTCTAAAGCAACTACATTTCTCACATTTGAAGATATTTTACAAGTCTCACAGAATAAATGTGAGAATAAACAAACATCTTTACCTCTAATAAAGTTGTATATACTATTATTTTTCATGCTTTAGTTCTTTTAGACTCTTCCTTCTTTTTTTCTCCAACGTGGCTAACAAACTGAATCTATTAGTAACCTCTTAGTTTCCTACTTCAAAATGTAAAGAACAGTTACACAGCAATTGCTTCATCATTCTTAGTTAGGATGCTTAAGTTGTACTTGTATGTATTGGGTAGAAGCAGTGAATTCATTTACACATTGATAAGTGTCAAAAGACACTCACTACCAGTGTTCCTGAAAATTCCATTCTTCTTTTCTTTCAAAAAGGAGGAGAAATGGAACATGAGAACTTAAAATAATATTGATTGTTTAGCTCATGGCAGCTGAAATAGTGCCATCATTTTACTTACATATGCATTTTTTCTGCAGGAAGGAGAAGAGGCAGCTTAATCTGGATTCATATAGTAAGCACATGGTTCATATGCTTTTAACATCCAGTTTCCCAAAGGCAGAAAAACCCTTACGAACTTACCTTTCAACTGAACAAACCATTTTAAATCTTATTTTGATATAGGAGGTCTCTTACATGACCACACCTTTAAAATAAACACTTTTCAAATTTCACTTGCACACTGTCCCATTCTTCTATCTACTTTGTATATCATGTTTTTGTTGTTGTGTGTCTTCAAGCCGTTTCTGACTAGGCAATGTAAGGAAACCTAACACAAGGTTTCTTGACAAGATTTGTTCAGAGAGGGTTTGCCTTTGCTTTTCCCTTCATCTGAGGCTAAAAAAGTACTTTTGATATATTATTCCATTTTGCTCTCTACAGTCTTCCAGGCTTTATCCAAGACAAACATCATTCAATGTCTCTTTGTAGTATTTGATTATCTACACCTCTTTGCCCTCTGTCCAGTTTTACTATATCTTCCTAGCACTTGCAGATAACCCATAGATTACTTACTGAAAGCTTCCTTCTAGACTCACAACATATATGAAACTCTACCCATCGTCAGAATTCAACACCCGTCGTAATAAGCATCCTCGCAGTAAGGACTCTGATAGGACATAACTTATTTGTTACGTTTGAATTACGTCTTCTCCCAGTTCTTTCTGATGAGAGACGTTCATGGGCCTTAGAGTAGGTAACCTCTCCAGTTCATATGTACTAACTCGTGGGAGGCAAAACTATACAAATGAGGTAGGAAAAAATAACCCTCATCACTTCACAAATACAGCGACTACCACAGGTTAACCGTTCTATCCAATTTCGGTGTCTAGGCGTGCCACAGAGACATCAGGAAAGGCAGGTTGAACTAGGAAGACTAAAACCTACCACAAACTCCCTGCAGTATTGCGCTTCTTTTCCCCGGCTTCATTCCTCTGGTCTCAACATAATATCTCCCTTTCATTTATAAAAATCTACTACATCACATCATCAACGCCCGTCGTCTCTCCTCAGGAACAGGACTCCCTTGTACCCCACCACTTCGCCTCATTACCCTAAGTCCCCTGGCTCCTTCCCTGTGGAGACGTTCCCCCCTCCATCTCGAGCGACCATTCCCGCCTGTCACAACCTCTCGCCCCTCAACTAACCAGACAGGCCCTCCCGGTCCCCTCCCCACTCACAGTGTCTTGGGCTGCCCGTCGTCTTCCATGGCGGTGAAGGAGGGCCGCTCGCAGACCGGACCCCAGACACCGCACGAAGGCAGAAAGGACAGGAAAGCTCCGACACGCAGTCCAAGGACGTGAGAAGCCCGCGGTCTCTCGTTCCGTCCAGGCCCAACCAAGCAACAGTAGGACCGAAAGAGAGACCGGGGGTGGAGGAGGGGGGTTATCAAAAGATCCACAAAATGGCCGCCACCGCCAACCACTCAGGAAGTCAGCTAATGCGCAAGCGCCGTGCCGCTACCGCCGCGAAGCCGTCTCTTTTTCGAGACTATAGAGAAAAAATGGCTAGAGTAACCCATGCGGTCTGGGTTCCGGTTTACTGAGATGGGGGGGCGAATGGGTGGTGGTTCTGTTTTCCCACATAGAGTTGAGGAAACTGGAGGGGCTTTCGCGTTAGCGAACGAACCTCCCCCAAAAATCTGCGTTTAATTGACCACTGATTCGGAGTGTGGGAGAGTCTTGTGACACCTTTTTTTAAATAAGACTCTTCAGGATGCTGTTCGATTACAAGCATACCTCAATTAACCAACGGTCTTTCTGCACTAGTTCCAGGGCTATTATTCCACTTTCAACATCCTATGGAATCCTGGGGTTTGCAGTTACTGCAAATCCCAGGATTCCATAGGACGTTGAAAGTGGAATAATAGCGCTGTAACAGACTAGTGCGGAAATGGCCCAAGTCTTCTACAGTGAAGGCTCCCGTTAAAAATCTTTTTATCCTCACTTTTCCACCTTCGTCTTCTGTTTTGCTGAATGTTTTTAGCAGCGTCGATCACAGAGAAAGAAGGCTGCAGGAAAAACAGATTTTCAGTGCCCGGTGGCAGGAGCCTGTCTTCTGTAAACAACGTAATAGAATTGAAGCTGGGAAATTATGTGTTCTCAAACTGATCACACTGTACCTGGCTGTGCCTGCCTACCAAGGGCAACAGCAACTGCTTCCAGGATCCCTTGCTGAGCGTTCGTGAACTGCAGAATAGAAAAGAGAGAGCTGATAAGTCTATCTCATCATCTGTCTCCAGCATATTTTTTAAAACCCATAGAGCTATTAGTTTGGCCACGAATATAGGAATCGACGTCTGAAAGGGAAATGAGAACAGTGAAGGCTGGTGAAAGTAAAAGTTATCCCTGCATGCGTTTTGGGAGAAGCCTTCAAATGATCTCTGGAAGATTAGAAATGTTTGTATTTATTCATGCAAGACTTACCTGACCTTTTGTTCCATTTTACAGATTGCATATTGATAGTTTAGAATAAAAAGTTTGCTAAAAAATGTCCAACTGCCTTTTTATTTTTTTGTGGGTTAAAAACCTGCCCCTATTTTTTTCATGCTATTTCTGCTTGTAGTACCAAATTTTCAGTTAGAAATAATGCCCAGGAATACATAGAATCATAGAAATGTAGAGTTGGAAGAGACCCCAGGGGCCATCCAGTCCAACCCCCTGCCATGCAGGAACACCCTCAAAGCACTTCCGCCAGATGGCCATCCAGCCTCTGCTTAAAAACCTCCAAGGAAGGAGACTCCACTACTCTCGGAGGCAGCACATTCCACTGCCGGACAGCCCTGACTGTCAGGAAGTTCTTCCTGAGGTTCAGGTGGAATCTCCTTTCCTGCAGCTTGAATCCATTGCTCCTTGCCCTGGTCTCTGGAACAGCAGAAAACAAGCCCTCTCCTTCCTCTACATGGCTTCCCTTCAAATATTTAAACATGGCTATCATGTCCCCTCTCAACCTTCTCTTCTGCAGACTAAACATACCCAGCTCTCCAAGTCTATCCTCATAAGGCATGGCTTCCAGGCCTCTCACCAGTTTGGTCGCCCTCCTCTGGACTTGCTCCAGCTTGACCATGTCCTTCTTGAATTGGGGTGCCCAGAACTGGACACAGTATTCAAGATGAGGTCTAACCAAAGCAGAGTAGAGTGGTACCAGTACCTCCCTCGATCTAGACACCATACTCCTTTTGATGCAGCCGAGAATTGCATTGGCTTTCTTGGCTGCTGCATCACACTGCTGACTCATGTTCAGCTTGTGATCTACTAAGACTCATAGATCTCTTTCACACGTACTGCTATCCAGCCACGTGTCCCCCATCCTATATTTCTGTATTCCTTACACTTCTCTCTATTGAATTTCATTTTGTTAGCCTTGGCCCAGCTCTCCAATCTATCCAGGTCATTTTGAATTTTGATCCTGTCCTCTGGCGTATTAGCAACCCCTCCCAATTTGGTATCATCTGCAAATTTGATGAGCATGCCCTCTATTCCCTCTATTGTTGATAAAAATATTGAACAGCACTGGGCCCAGGGCAGAACCCTGTGGCACCCCACTAGTCACTTCTCTCCAGGATGAAAAGCAGCCATTCGTGATCACCATTTGGGTTTGGTCGGTCAACCAATTACAAACCCAACTAACAGTAGCCCTGTCCAGCCCGCACTTCACTAGTTTCTTTGCAAGAATGTCATGGGGGACTTTGTCAAAGGCCTTACTAAAATCAAGATATGCTGCATCCACAGCATTCCCTTCATCTATCAAGCTAGTAACTCTATCATAAAAAGAGATAAGATTAGTCTGGCATGACTTATTTTTGAGAAATCCATGTTGACTTCTCGTGATTACCGCATTGCTTTCTAAGTGATTAGAAACTGCCTGCTTAATGATCTGCTCCAGGATCTTTCCGGGTACTGATGTCAGGCTGACTGGACGATAATTATTTGGGTTCTCTTTTTTCCCTTCTTGAAGATGGGGCAACATTTGCCCTCTTCCAGTCTGCTGGAACTTCTCCTGTCCTCCAAGATTTCTCAAAGATTATAGCAAGCTGTTCCGAAATGATCTCTGCCAGTTCTTTTAATATCCTAGGATGCAATTCATCTGGCCCTGGAGACTTGAATTCACCCAGTGTGGCCAGGTATTCCTCTACCACCACTCCACCTATTATGTGCCTCATTTTCCCTGCTTCCTCACCTTGTCCCCAACTGCCAGGTTGAGTGCTTGTATCCTTCTGGGAAAAAACTGAGGCAAAGAAGGTGTTAAGTAGTTCTGCCTTTTCTCTTCCCCTGTTAGTAATTCGCCATCTTCTCTGCGCAGCGACCCTACTGTCTCCTTCTTTTTTCTTTTGCTGCGGACATATTTTAAAAAGCCCTTTTTATTGTTTTTAATGTCTCTGGCCAGCCTAAGTTCGTTCTGTGCTTTATCCTTTCTGACCTCCTCCCTACATCTCCTGGCTACTTGCTTAAATTTTTCTTTGGTGGTTTCCCCTTCTTCCATTTCCTGTACATGTTTCTCTTAGCTCAGCTGAGAGTTCTTTAGTCAACCATTCTGGTTTCTTCAGATGCCTTCCATTTTTCCTCCTTATTGGCGCAGTTTTAGACTGTACCTTCAGTATCTCCCTTTTTAAAGGGAACGCTCATGCCTCCTGAACTCCTTTCCCTTTCACTATTCTTGACCACGGAATTCCAGCCAGCAGCTCCCTAAGTTTACAGAAGTCCGCTTTTTTAAAATCTAAGATGAGTGTCTGGCTACCCTTATCTTCTCCTTCCCACTGAATGCCAAATTCCAATAGGGCATGGTCACTCCCCCCTAAAGATCCAACCACTTGTTCCTCATTAACAAGGTCATCCCTGTTGGTCAGGATCAGATCTAGAATATTTGATCCCCTTGTGGCCTCTTCCACCTTCTGGACCATGAAATTGTCTGCAAGACAAGCAAGAAACTTGCTGGACCTTGCTATCTTGGCAGAGTTTGACTGCCAACATATATCTGCTTTGTTAAGTGAGTTATATCCATGCTTAGGTGTTTGCTGCAACCTGTAGTTTATTTTGTGTGGGATCTCTTTGTTATAGGGATTTTGTTGCCTGAAACAAAGAACATAATAATCCCTATCCATACAATCCACATACAGGATCCCACCAGACTGGCATCTGAATCTTACTTCTACACTAGCCAAAGGACAGTACACAAGAGGTAACAGCAGTTTAGATTGCGGTTAGTGAGTAGGCCGATTTAGTGAGATTGGGGGGAAATGGAGGAGATCTCATCACCACCCCACACTCCAGTATTTATATCTGAGGTAATCACTTCTTGCTGCCTAATGTCCTTGCAGTTGGTAGCCCTGCACTCATCTCCCTCTATGTTATAGTGGTTCCTGTGTTGCAGAAAAAGCAACAAATGTTTTAGTCTTTAGTCTTATGGCATATTAAAGTATGAGATCTCTTTTATAATACACAATTGTAGTACTTTGATACTATTTTAAATGTCATGGCTCCGTCCCATGGAATCTTCGGCTTGTAGTGTCATGAGGTATTTAGACTTCTATCCCAAAGAACTTTAATGCCTCATGAAGCTACCAACCCCAGCACTCCACAGGATGGAACAATGGCAATTAAAGTGGAATTATAGTGGTATAACTCTGTAATATGAAAGAGACCTAACATTTTTCATGTTGCGTCTGACAGAGTCAGTTTGCAGTCCATGAAAGCTTACACAAGACATTTTAGTCTTTATGGTGCTTTATAGTTTTACTCCAAGTGTTCCTCTGTAAATTTTAAAAGTAGATGGTACTCAGTGTACTTTGGTAACTAGTTCTTGATTATTGACATATAAAAATATCATCCCATCCCAAAATACCTTGTAAAATTACAAAACCCTATTTACCCAGCAGTAATTCCTATTTCTGTGGCATCATATAATTTATCTGAAATGTGTTGGCTTGACATTGCAATTCAAGTTGTTAGTAATAGCAATAACAGTTGTTAGCAGATTCAAAGGTAAATCTGAAAAATTCCTTCAACTGAAGGGGTTCAGTTTTGTCAGAGCAGGTTATGTTTAGGTACAAAGAAAATCTTGATTATCATTTTATTGAGTGGAACATAGATAGTTATTTTGCCAAAACTCCTGCAGGGGGCTACAATTACTTTACTCATTCCTCCTCAGTATCTCCTCTATAATTTTGATGCTCTAGTCTAGATAGCAAGGTTTTGTTTTTTCTCCCTTTTTTTCCCCTTCAACCTGAAGCCTTTTTTTTACCTCAATTAAACTACACAAATTCTTAACTGCATTACGCTAGTATACTACTCCCTTGGGTTCTGTGGAACCTCTTACAAAGTAGTAGTCAAACATTTAAACACTTTGCAGATTTGTTTAAACATTTTTAAAACCACAAAAAAAAACAACAATCCTGCATATATATACTGAATCCAGCAAATATGTTCTATCTCATATTTCCATCTACTCCACAAAGCAGAATTTGCTGCAGAAATCTGGCTGCTCTGCAGTTACTGTAGGCAGCTTCAAAGTCCTAAATTAAAATACAGAATAGATGCAAACAAATAAAGTCCTCTAGAGCAGCGGTTCTCAACCTGTGGGTTGCGACCCCTTTGGGGGTCGAATGACCCTTTCACAGGGGTCGCCGCTCCTCTATCCTTCCCTGCCCCCTTTTGAAACAAGGTCACTGATCCTCCTGCCAAAAGCCAGCCCCCGCTGTTATTTGGCGGCCTCACAGCCAATGGGAGGACTGTTTCTGAGACCCTGCACTGGGAGGAGGGGAGAGGAGACAGCTGTTGCTCCGGGCGGGGGGGTTGCGCCGTTGGAGGAGCACCACCCCCTCCTCCTCACCGCCACCGCCCCGCCAGCGGCCTTTCACACTTGAGCCGCCTCCTCCTCTTCCTCCTCGGCGCGGCAGCCGAGCACAGGCGGGCGGGTGAAAGGGCGGGCTCTGAAGTAGGACACGGCGCCATCTTTTCCTCCCCCCGTGGAGCTGCCAAGGCGAGCGAGTCAGCGCTGGGTAGGAAAGGAGGGCGGCCGAGCCCGCGCCTCGAGAAAGGCCCTGCAGCGGGAACGGGGCCATGGGAGAGCGGGGAAGCTCCAGGCACCCCGCAATGGGAGGAGGGATTGCGCTTTGAGCAGAGAGGGGAGAGCCTGGTCAGCGCTGCCTCTTGCCAGGCTCGCCCCTCCCTCCCTCCCTCCCTCTGGGCTCTTGGTGCCCGCAGCACTGTTCGCCGCGGGCGGCTTGCGTTGCCTTTCCCGCCCGTGCTTTGGACAAGCGGCGGAGAGGCAGAAGGAGACGCGCCACCTACCCTCACGCTGGGTTTGCTATCACGGCAGCGCGGGGGGATCATTGTTGGGGAGGGCTCTGAGCCCCTGGGCTCCCGCCCTCACCCCTGCCCCTGCATGCACGCCGAGCATGACTGCCAGCTTCCAGGGCTGCCATTTTGTCACCGGTGTCACTGACTTGGAAGGGGGGGTGGAGAGCTGCAAAAAGACCCCAATCGGGTGCTGTTTGCATGGGCATTGGCAGGGAGGGGGGCAGGGTCAGCGGGTTGCAGGAGGGGGGAGGTGTTTTGACGGAGGCCTTGCGCAAGGCAGGGGATGGAAGTGTCCATCTGCCGGGAAAGAGAGCTGCGGGTTGGAGCAGATTCCAGGCAGCCCGGTGCTCCACAGGATTTGGTGGGCAGGCTGGGTGGCAGCCTGGCACGAATCTCAGCCCCTTTGGCGGAGGCAGGGAGCTTGTCGTGCTACCCCCGGGATTCCTGGCCGGGCCTGTAAGATGAGTTTATTTCAGAACAAAGGGGAGACCTCCTTTTCCTAGGAGATGGGCAGTCTTCTCTCTCTCTTTCCAGCCTACTTTTGGAAACTTCTTGCTTGAATTTTGCGTTGCAGTTACTTGTCCTCTTCTCATTTGCCCACCCACCTACCCTCCTACCCAGTGGTAGGCCCACCTTAGGGTCAACATAAGTCAGGAACAACTTGAAGGCACACACAAGAAGCTTGTGTAGTCCCCCAAGATATAATTAGAAATAAATATTTCACAATATATAATTACATATTCTTTTTGTGATTAATCACTATGCTTTAATTATGTTCAATTTGTAACAATGAAATACATCCTGCATATCAGATATTTACATTGCGATTCATAACAGTAGCAAAATTACAGTTATGAAGTAGCAACGAAAATAATGTTATGGTTGGGGGTCACCACAACATAAGGAACTGTATTAAAGGGTCATGGCATTAGGAAGGTTGAGAACCACTGCTCTAGAGGAAATTTACCCATCATATTTCCTAATTCAAGGTGGCAAGGGCCCATTTTTTATTCCTGGCAAACACTACTACTCTTCTCTCCTGACGTCTTTCAAAACTGAACTGATCAACCAGCACAGATCCTTCCTTAGGGTCTTCTCACCTAGTGGCCCAAACCAGCATTTCACTGGGATTGAACTAGCAGGCCATACTATGCCAATTTGGATTATCTCTGTCTTGATACTGTACTGTTGTTCTGAGAGTAGGCCAATACATATGGGATTCTGCAATCAGATCATGAGTTGGTTTAAGTGCAGTGCAAAATAATTTGTAGCTCTATCTATATTTTGCATATTTTTACCAGACAGATGGATATGTGAGGTAGAGCAGTTTATTTTTCATATGTTTTTGCCTGTTTCACTTGGATGATCTCCATAAGTAAGTTTAGCCCAGAGGCTTGACCATTTTGAATTAACGTGATTGATTGAAACGAATCATCAAACTTCATAACAAGGAAATCTATGTATCGTAGTTGTGTGAAGCATGCAGTCTGCCTGCTGCCTATCTGCCTATGTATTTGATTTTTCCTCAGGAGTTCAGGACAGCTAGAAATCTACATAAAAATGCATAGTTAAAATCACAGATTACAACTATTCAAATTAGAAATCTCTGTTCAAATATGATAAAAGCAATATAAACAAACAGAAGAAGAAGACAAAACATTTGTTTATTCCTCAAAGGCTTGTACAAATATGTTCATGTTCGTATGGCAAATGTTACATTGAAGCATAGAATATTTCTATTTCTTGCAGTTCCATGGGGGTCCTCACACTATTTTTTTTCTCATGAAATGGGGGCCAAACCACTGCTATATTCCATTTTTGTATCATCATTAGAAGCCAAATAAAATTTGATTGGGGGCAGATCTGGCCATGGCTTGTCAAATTTCAAGGACAGCTGGGTCAGGTATGAAAAAGGTTTGCAATTTTCCCCCTCATTTTAACATAAGAACAACAGTGACTTTAACTTCAAGAAAAGCAATAGTTGAGACACATCTTTATTATATAGAGATGAAGTGAAAATGAGGCTTATACAGACAGAAAATAGTAAGACTTTTTTTAAAATCCTATCTACACATGCAGTAGCTTTATAGTAAGCAGACATTTAATATGTATAGCATTTCCCACTCCTTATTTCATTTTGAGAGATGTTACACAAATGGAATATCTGTCAGTCACAAAATTGTTCAAAGCACAGTGGGAAGCAGTGATGGTTAAAGAAAGAAACAAGGTGGGTAATTGTTGGAATTATAAAATGTATTTCTTAAGAAAGTAATTACTCAACGTATTTTCCATTACTCTACATGTTGTTAAATAAAGCAGGTTTGGAAAAAGGAGTTCACTTCTATAGGCCCGGCATTTGCCATGCAAAGGGGCCTCTGGAGCATCCATGATTGCAATCGTGCAATGCTGCCGGGGTCGGCAGGTGCCAATCGCACATTATTTCATTTTTGGCTTGTAGACGAAAATGGTGCGTGATTACGCATCACTCCAGGGCCCCGCGCACACTTACCATGCATGCAGAGCCTCCAGAGCCGTGGTGCTTGCACTTCCTGCCCCAGCGCAGTCTGGGAAAATCCCAGGCTGTGCTGTGGAAGGAAGAGGCAGAGTCCTCATGGTGGCTGCCAGCTGGCAGGCAGCAGCTGTGGAGTCGAAGTAATGGGGATGCGAGAGCCTCTCACAAAAGGCTGCTCGCGCAATCCCCGTGCCCCAGTGCCAAGAAAAGGTACGTTGCAGAAAGGGCCTCTGTCTTTTAGTTCATCTGTAACTACAAAAAACTAGAAATTCCAAGGTAAAGTGTTTAAATCCTTCATACTTCACACATTCCCTTCTAAAAGCCCTTCAAATACTAGAACAGTCTGTTGTCAAAAACTGTAATTTCAGGACTTTTCAAAATACTAATCTAGTTAAAACCATAACTTGATCAAGAAACCCTCAGGAAGCATTCTACAGCCTTTATATATAAGAAGGCCATTGGACCATATATAAACACTCTGTTCTTGCCAGCTTAAAGAAATGTCTCCCTGACAATGCTTGAGTTCCCAACCCCATAAATTGTAAATAAATAAATCTTGGAGTTGTAGTGTTGCTCCCAGTTAGTCAGACCATTAATTCAAGATGCTAATTGGATACAGTCCCATGTACTTAACAGAACCAAAATTTGATCTGCCAAAAAACAGTCAGTGAAGTATACTGCATTAATAGACAGAATATCTGCTGTCTTCAAGCTAACAGAAAAGGAAAGTCTTGGGTCATGCCACCATTTGTTTTTTAAAAGAATTTGGGTTGTTCTGCAACCTAACTATGGTTTTGGATGACTGAAGAATAATGGTTGTTTTATTTCTTGTTCAGTTAAACTAAACCAAAATGTTGTGCTGAAATATGATTCCCCTGCAAAATGACCTAAGCAGACACCTGTCAGTTCTTAGTAGTACTGCTCAAATACTATGCCTGTTCTCTCAGCAAATTGGAACAGGCCTAATCCAAAATTACACAGGATGAGTATCCTCTAACTATAATATTTAAACCAGAGATGTTTCAGATTTCAGATTTTGGAATATTTGCACATATATACATATATAAAAATAAAACAAGATATATACTGGTCTCTCAATGTGGGGTCCGTATGCTGCTTGCAAGATGAGCCAACAGGGAAAAAATGTACCAAGCCAACTGAGAGATTTTGCAAGCTGCATGCATGTGCAATCTAAAGCAGAGTAAAAGGAGAAAAAAAGGTGACAAGTCAACTGAGACATTTTGCAAGCAGTGTACACATGCACAGTCTCAAGCAAGCCCCCATAATTCCTTCATGTGTCCTACAGGAAGAAGATTGGGTTCTACTTTTCAAAAGTTTTGGATTTTGAGGCAGTTTAGATTTCAGATTGTCAGATAATGAATATCCAACCTGTATAGTAAACGAGATTTGAAGGATTGTTGTCATGAGAGCTTTAACACAGTAAATATGTTTCTTGCTCACCTTTACAGAAAACCAAGAAAATCTTTCTTCCTGTTTCTTCCAGCAAGGAATTATCTGTGTCCTGTTTCCCAAACTGCTTGATTTGTTGCTGTCAAAATTATTCACACCTCAATGACCATCTCAGATAATTGGTTTTATACACCATTTCGTGAACATTTTAAGAGATGCATGGTTTTTTAAAAGCTTAATCCTTTCCTTGGTGTACCACTTGAATGGGAAAGTATTTATATAGCTGTTGTAATAGGAGTGGGGAATCTCTGGTCCAAATTTTGTTGGGCCCCAATTCCCATCAATGCCAGTCAGCCTAGTCAGTGATCAGGGTTTATGGTAGTTGCATTACAACATCTAAAAGACCACAGATTCCCCAGCTCTAACAGAATGGATGGATGGATGGATGGATGGATAGGCAGGCAGGCAGGCTATCCTGGCAATGGCCCACAATTTAATTAATCTTTCATATTCTTGCCTTCTCTGCTTTTCAGAAAACATGCACAGTTCTTTCAGACTGTGTACTTTTCATCTTGAGTACTACAGTACATTATCTGCCACAATCTATTTAAAAGAAAGTGGTGGATGTGTTCTCTGCTGACAGCAAAACTATCTCCCATGCATTCTGAGAGGATGAGAGATTGTACTGCCTGCTGATGCTAGATGAGAACTAGTGCTAATAAAGTACTATGAATAAAAATTGGATTTTATTGTTGCCTGAAAAAGTCCTAAGAGACCATTTATAAAAAGCCATTTGATCTGAGTCGCTGTGTATCAAGAATGTTAAAAACACTGTTGGATCACACCAACCACTCATTTAGTCTGGCTTCCTGTTTCCCACAGTAGTCAGCCAGATGCTTCCAGAAAGCCTGCAAAAAATGTAGGAAGACACTAGTACTCATTTGCCATATTTGATTACTGGCTAGTCATTTCAAAATCTGCCAGTCCCTACTTCTTTTGTAATTGCAAGACATACTCAAGTTACTGCAGCCAAAATTTTATGTGGTTTATTCAAATCAGTATATGAAATTAATCTCCTCTGCATCTTTGCCAGCCCACCAAGAAAACTCCTTTTTTTCCTGGGCTATTCCCTTCCTCCCAGTACAACACTGCTCCCCTTGTCCTCTGTCTAAATCCTTTCTGAATTTCACCTTCATCCTCACTTGACTTTCCCTCTCAGTCTCCTTTCTCCTTGACACTTCAATTGCTTGACCCAATGTCTCTTCCAACTCTCCCTCAAGCGTCTCTGGCCATTTCCACACTACGCTGTTATAGTGCTGTTGATGCTATTATTCCACTTTTAACATACTGTGGAATCCTGGGGTGTGCAGTTTAGGAAGGGGCATTTAGAATTCTCAACCAGAGAGCTCTTTAGCCTTAGTAAACTACAAACCCCAGAATTCCACAGGATATTGAAAGTGGAATAGCAGCACTATAACAGTGTAGTGTGGAAATGGCCTCTGTTCTAAAAATTCTGCTGTACAATCCCTAAATTTATACTGTTTGCCTATGCAATCTTACCTTACTCCATCTCTCACCCATTGCATCTGCTAATGAGAGTGTAGAAAAGTTATTTTTTCTGAGCTGTACTGCCAAGCACCCAGCCTCTTTCCATTTCCTACTGCCAAAAAACACAGCTGCTCTTATATTCAAACCTTGTGTGAGGTATTTCTCCAGACTTTTAGCCATTTCCCTTCATTTCCTCTTGCTTTCCCCCACCTTCTTTAACTCTTAAGTACTTAATGTGATTCGATGTTTGAAATCTAAGTAAAATAAGCACTGCAAGAAGAGGGAGAATTCTATTCCTACCCTGCTTGCAGGGTTCCAGGTTCATCCAAAGATGGAGAGGGGAGCTCTGCTGTTGAAAAATTTTCTCCACACAATAGGGGGATAGGGCTAGAATGCTTTTCCTCCTTGCATGTTTATTTTACTCCTATTCTTAATGCCAAAATACGACATGTATTTCAGTTTCCGCTCCATTCTTCAACCTACTAGGCATATTGTCATTTTCTTCAACCACTTTGCTAGTAGCTTCCTTGTTCTTTTACTCCTTTGGTGCCTTATTTTTCTTTCTACTTTCCCACATTTTTTAATTCCTTCTCACATCTTACTAATGGTGCACAGGGTGTATTATTTCAAGTCTTCTCTGTCTTCTGTCCCCTCACCCTCATCCCAATCTATTTTCCTTCCAGAAGCCTCTTTTTCAACTTTTCATTGCTGACATTTATGCAATGAAACTTAGAATATTCATGTACGTTTCATTATTTCACCGCAACTTGCCCTGTAGCTTTGGGTGGTCAATGAGGGAGGCAAAAGTTATTTTTTTAACTTACTTACATCTTATTTTTTGCAGAATTAAATATTGATCAGAAGAACTGTCTAGATTCCGCTATATAATTGGAAAAACATAGCAGAGATTTTATTACTTTACCCCAGCTCTGAAAATCCAACCAAGCTGAATGTTTAAATGCCAACCATATATCACATTCTCTCATAACTAGAAATAATTCAGTTTTTTTGTTTTCTTTTCTCTCTCTGCCTCTTTCTTTTGTCCCCACACAATAAAAAGAAATATTTTTGAACTAAGAAATTACTCAGAAACATTCTATCAAAACACATTTTCAAAGGGAGTTACTTTACTTCTGTTCATTATTTACAAAAATGGAATTTTCATATGCATTGATGCTGTCATAGATTACTTCAGCAATTAAACAATTTCATACATTATGTGGTTCTGTATTAATCACTCAAGCTACCTCACATTACCCTGAGATAACTCATCCCTATGCAACAGCATTGATAGCTAATACACACACACACACAGGATAAGTGGGATGGAGAGATGAAAAGTGGACAGGAGCAGAATGACTCCAGCCAAATCACTAACATTCTCTGCTATTTATAGTTAGGAGATCTGCTGTGATGTGTTGCAGTGTGGAATGCTTCCCTTCAGACTTCCAGCTAGCCATGTCCTACTCCAGGATACTGAATTCCATCCCTATCTTCCACCTACAGACAGAGGCCCTTTCCACACCTTACCTTCTTCCGGTGCTGGGGTGCGGGGATCGCATGAGCAGCCTCTGGCAAGAGGCTCTCATGTTTGGGGTCCTTTGGCTCCACACAAGTTGCCTGCTCATGCGAGAGCCCCACCTCTTCCTTCCGCAGTGCAGCCAGGGACCTTCCCAGGCTGCGCTGGGGCAGGAAGCACGACCGGTGTGGCTCCGGATGCTCTGCACGGCAGGTAAGTGTGCGCGGGGCCCAGGAGCAATGTGTGATCACGCACCATTTTCAGCTTCTAGCCGAAAATGAAAAGGTGTGTGATTGGCGCCTGCCGGCCCCTGGAGCATTGCGTGAATGAGAGTGCGTCATGCAGATCGCTCCCCACAATAGTGTGACGTTCCAGGCACCCTTTCACATGGAAAATGCCGTGAGAAAAGGGCCAGAGCCCCCAGAAATTTTTTTTAAGGAGTGGGGAAGCTCAACATTGGCAGGCAGGTTGTTATTCATCTTGCCTGCTTGCAGGTACTTGCACAGGGAGAGCAAATTATTTCCCCCATATATCATCACTGAAACATCCTTAAATATGAAGACTTTTACAAGCAAAATGTATATTTAGAAGTGCCCTCCATGTGCAATTTACTTCCAAGTAAGTGTGCACAGGATAGATTGCAGGCAGCCTTTGTTATTCTTGGAAGGGCTTAACAACAATAGCAGTTTTACAGAACAAAATCTAAAATCCACAAAAGAGCAATACCTTTATTGGCCAACCAAAATGCACAAAACACATCATGCAAGCTTTCAAAGCCCCAATGGCTTCTTTGTCAGGCAAAAGATGTTAAAAAATCATACAGGAGAAAGAAAAAAAGGGGAAAAAATGACAGTACTGGAGTCACAGGCCTACATTTTGCATCTGATATTCTCTCTGATGTTTGGAGGGATCTCAATGGAGGCAGAGATCATTCCCTCCTTGGTCATGTGAGGACCAAGACAAGGGACAGTAAAATTTAAACTCCACTAGCAGTCTTAGTATTTCTGAGTGTGTGATTGTTTAATACCTTTCTGACAGATAACACCTAAGGAGGCTCAGTTACAGAACTCCTAGTGATTCAATTTTGCCAAATTATTTTGGAGGTGGGCTTGCTCCTTCCATGCCAACAGATATTCCATGCCCTATGACCACTAAGCATACTCAGGTTTTTGTTTTGTTTTGTTTTAATTCAAAGGGCCAAATGTGTCATCGAGGGGATGCAGTTGGCTATTTCATGTATCTCTCTCCCTCATTCTGTTTTAAGCTTTGGGTGAGGGGGGAGGCTTTTTTCAAACAGCTGCTGTTTGCTTTTGTTTTTTTAGCCAAAAGTGACAATTTCTTGTTTTAAAGAAAAAGGTCTTTATGGCCTTAAATGCCAGTGACAGCTGGTGACATCCTTGTGAGTTGAACTGTAAATCCATGCAGGAAACTGCTATACTATGCTGGCTCTCATAACATTACTTTTTTAAAAAACAAAACTTTTTCTATAACACAAGACTGAGTTTTATCATCTTGTTTTGTAAAGGAATTTGAAGTAAAACGCATTTCTAAAGTGTAGTTTGTCCCACCTGGGTACCTGTTTAGGATGATTAAAAGTCTCTCCAAAATCTCTGAAGGACATTGGATTGGGGAAAGCTGATTTTAAGAGTCCTTAAGCCCGCTTTCGTAAAAGCTGGATATGCCATTTAACAATGAAGACCTTGCTGATAACCGACCCCCTACCCCTTACCTGATGACTTTGAGAATAATGATAGGGCAGAAGTAGGTAGGGTTGTATGCCAGGGCCTTTTCCAAAGATAACCCCATGTACAGCGTGTTATAGAAATCCAAATGGGCTGTAATCCAGGAACCTGTCACAGTTGAAAGATGTGATGGCACAACAAGAAAACAAAACAACTCGTTCTTGCAAGCATGTAGGCTGCTCCATCATTTTACAGACACCTCCTATTATTTTGTTCTCCTTGGTTTGCAACTAGCAGTGCTAAGTTATAAAACTCATTTTCAATTGAGCTTTCAGCCAGATTCCATCCCCCCATCTGTTACCTTTCTACATCCAAAGATGAAAAGATTTTACATAACTCAAATGCATCTTATTGGACAAACAATCAGCACTTGGCAGGTTGTTATGAAGGTTCCTTGCAAACAGCCAGGTTTTAATTGTCTGGAGTCTAGACACTGGCCATTTCCGCACTAGCCTGTTATAGCGCGATGATTCCACTTTCAACATCCTCTGGAATCCTGGGGTTTGCAGTTTCGGGAGGGGCCGACCTGCAAACTCCAGGATTCCAGAGGATGTTGAAAGTGGAATCATCGCGCTGTAACAGGCTAGTGCGGAAATGGCCACTGGATCTTAATACACATGAAGGAAACCAACTGCTCTGTTTCCCAGAACAATGTAGGGACAAGGACATTTGGAAACAAAAAATCCTGTCGTTCCAACAGAGAGCCACTGTTATTTTTTCCTGGATTCACTGAATTAGTGTTCACAGATTGCTAGCTAGTTTGGTGTGGGAGATGGACCAGCATCTGTACATTGCTCTGATGACTCAGGAATAATGCTTACAGACCTTCTGTTCTGGGCAGGGAAAGGACAGGGAGAAGGACTGAAGTCAAACGTGCCTTCCTGCTAAGGCATAAGTCCTCACTAAGATGCTGCAGCTGTTTTCCTGAGTCAGTGCCATCATGGCTCCTTGCCCAAAGTCTGGCCTCGGCAGTGGAGCCTGTGACACGGATTTATGAGCTTTTGCAGAGTAAGAATATAAACACTGTCTTGCTGGAAAACGGGGCCAGCCCAGGATATTTTGCTACCTGAGGCCAAGGAAGATTTCCCCGTCCCCCCAATGGTATGTACAGGCACCAACTGGACTGGCAGCTTAACCTTATTTTAACATGCTAATAATGGGATTATGGACTTCACCACACTTTAGGCTAGTTTGGGGTGCGTGGGAAAGGCAAGTACACCTTCCAGCTCCAAGAGAGGCGAATGCCCCAGTTGCTGCTTTTGCCTCGCAGCATTTGCCACAGACCCTGCTGGGCAAAACCAACGTCATGTTGTTAATCTGATCTAGCCACACCTAACCCATCCCTCAGGCTGTTGCGAGGAGGGTGACGTTACGGATTGTTAAGAACACTGCACCTAGTAAACACGCAACAGGGTAAGAATGAACCGTTCTGATGTCTTTACCCAAATGTTTTAATGATTGCAGCACAACCAGCAAAACCAGAAACACGGAAGACCACTTGTTGCAGATAATGGCTTTTAGCAGCGTCGTGGCTCCTGTGAAGTACTTTTTTTTGGTAAGCAATACGAGTTAGGGGGCTGAGTCCCCCCGTCTTTCCTTACGTGTGATAAAGGAACAAGCGCGTGGTTACCGTCTTATTCCGCATCAGCGCGCAGCTTGGAGTTCAGTCTTGTGCTGATTGAAGCCATTTCCTCACTAGGCTGTTCTAGTGCTATTATTCCGCTTTCAACATCCTCTGGAATCCTGGGGTTCATAGAATCATAGAAATGTAGAGCTGGAAGAGACCACAGGGGCCATCCAGTCCAACCCCCTGCCATGCAGGAACACCCTCAAAGCACTCCCGACAGATGGCCATCCAGCCTCTGCTTAAAAACCTCCAAGGAAACTTTCATAGAAATGTAGAGTTGGAAGAGACCACAGGGGCCATCCAGTCCAACCCCCTGCCATGCAAGAACACCCTCAAAGCAATCCTGATAGATGGCCATCCAGCCTCTGCTTAAAAACCTCCAAGGAAGGAGACTCCACTACACTCCGAGGCAGCAGATTCCATTGCCGGACAGCCCTGACTTCAGGAAGTTCTTCCTGAGGTTCAGGTGGAATCTCCTTTCCTGCAGCTTGAATCCGTTGCTCCTTGTCCTGGTCTCTGGAGCAGCAGAAAACAAGCCCCCTCCTTCCTCTACGTGGCATCCCTTCAAATATTTAAACACGGCTATCATGTCCCCTCTTAACCTCCTCTTCTGCAGGGTTTGCAGTTTAGGGAGGGGCCTCACACCCCAGGATTCCATAAGATGTTGCAAGTGGAATGATAGCACTAGAACAGCCTAGTGAGGAAGCGGCCCGAATGTGCGCGGTGTGGATGACTCGACTTCCCAGCTTTGACGACGGCTCTCCCCCGCCCCCCGCCTCCGTTTAACCCCAGAGCGGGTTCAAGACGAAGGAAATTAACCTTTCCAACTCGCCTCAAATCACCGCCCAGCAGGCGGAGCAAAGGCGGCCGCCCGTCACAATCGAGGCGCGCGGGTGAATAAGCGCGGCAGGGAGGGAGCGTGACTCAAGGCGGAGCTCTCGGGCCGGCGACCCAAAGGCGCGCGAGGCGCCCAGAAGTTTCCAGCGGGGCAGCTGCCCTGCGTCTCTCCTCCTCCTCCTTCCCCTCCCCCGTCCCCTCCTCTTTGGCGCGGAGCTGCTATTTCCAGACACTTCCACCCCCTTCTGTGTCCCCTCCCTCTCCCCATTGAGCGATAAAGGTGCCCGGCCGGCTGGGGCCGCCTTGCTCGACTTTCCCGGTGGATGGCCCGGCGGGCGGCGGTCGCAGCTCCCTCGCTCGAGCCGGTGCGCCCCGCTTCTCTCCCTCGCGTGCGACATGAGCGCGGCCGCCCAGTCTCCCGCTATGGTGCCGCCGGAGGCAGGAGGCGGCGAGCGGGAGCCGCTGCCTCCGGGCTGGGAGGTGAAGATCGACCCTCAGACCGGCTGGCCTTTCTTTGTGGATCATAACAGCCGCACCACCACTTGGAACGACCCGCGGCTGCAGGGAGACCGTCTGAAGGTACCGCCGAGAACAGCGGAGAGGCGGTTTTCTGCCTTGGTTTGCGCGGGAAAAGTGGCGAGGTTTGGGACTTGGGGGCCGAGCCGGGGTGGGGGAGAGCAGGGGCTTTCGCTTGCTTCAGTATTATGTGGGTAAACCTGAGGGGCGAGGAAGGCTGAGGGCGTCGTTCCTCTTATAATATGGGGCGGTCTCTACTATCCCCCCCCCAAAGTTTCGTGTCCGGGGGAAACTTAGCACTTGCGGGGAGGTGGCGGGGCGACCATGCTTCCTCCGTACAGATTTGAGCCGCCAGGCAGAGACCCCTTGGCTTGGCGGCGCTGAGGCCGGGGACGCTGTCTGTCGCCCCTGTGCGTGAGGGGAGAGGTCCCTCTCGCCGAAAAGTGTCCTCCCGTGTGCGAGGCTTCTTTCCTCGCTCTGTGGCATCGCTGTGGTGACTCAGGAGTAATGCTGACAGGCCCTCCGTGCTTGCCAGGCAGAGGGGGCGGAGGGGAGAGGGCCCAAGGCTCCCAAGGGCAGTGCCCACGGCGCGCTCTGCGCCTCCTGCAACTCGCCATGGCACCGCTTGAAGGACGGCGCCCGAGAGCTTCCCCGAGGCGCTGTGCCAAGGCGATGCCGCGGGGCAGTGCCAGGAAAAGCCTGTCCTCTTCACCCCCCCTCCCCCCTCAGTACATGGCAATGCAGTGAGGCCAGGAGCTGGCTTTTGTCTCTGACGCACTGCAGTCCTTTTTTGTGCGTTAAATCATTTGATACCTCAGTCCTCGCGGTGTTTATTTAAAGTTGGCTAAGTCCAACTCGGCCTGTAAAGGCGAGGCAAACTTCTGGTGCATTTGGCCGCGGTGCGCATCTCCAGCGGAGGACAGCGTTTCTTATAAACCCGCTTATCTAGGCGGCTTCCTTGTACTTTTCTAGCGGAAAGGAAAGAAAGGAGTGGGGAGAAAAGGTGGGACTGGGAAAGCTTGTCCCCTAATGTGTCAGTGGAAAAAATAATAATACTTTGGACTGCTGCCTTGGATCCACTTCTTTAAAAAAATCGCAGTCTTTGAACTTCAGTTCTCAGATGTGTAGATTGTGTAAAAATATTTTCCATTTCTATTCCCAGTAGTCTGCTTAGGCAATGACAGGATGATTTGGAAGCTAAGAGCTGTAGTGGAAAATAAGCGTTGGGATTTCCTCCTATTCGCTTGCAGGATTTTTGTTTGTTTATTTGGTTTGGAACTCAGTATTATCTACCTACAAAAAGACCTACCTTTTGGGGAGGCCATATTTATAATGGTCGAAAGTATGATGTGCATAGATTGTGGGGGTTTTGTTGGGCTGTTGGGACCATCAGAAGTCTCCAAAGTGCTATTTAGAGAGATGTAAGCATTCTTACCTGGAAAAAAAATGGCGTTTCCACATTAAAGTTTCCTATTTTCAATTGCTGGAGAACGTTTCTGATGTTCGGGGAACCATATTTTACCTTTGCTTTTAAAAATGGAACAGTACTAATGGTCTGAGAGTTATAGAGCTAAAACTGTAGCTAAAATGAGCCAGTGTGATATTTCTTTTAAAACTGATTCAGATAACACTTGCTTTGTAAATGCCCTGGGGCTCAGTACACAAAACCAAATGGCACGCAAGATAGGCCATACTTTCAATTGTTAAATATTCACTTCTGCTTAAGTATCTGAAGGGAGCTAAGCCCTACAGGCAATAGATAAGAGCTATGCAGAATTGTTTGTGGACATGCTCTTAGAAATTAGTACTAAAGCTATTTGTTGCTGTGTACATCACCTTACATGGTCATTTGCTCAAGGAAACATCTGCGTGCCTCATCATGTGAGTTGTAAAATATAGTCATCCCTCCATATTTGCTAGGGTTAGGGGCATAGGACCCCCGTGAAAGTGAAAAAACTGTGAATAACTCTAGGCCTTCCCAAACCATATTTAACACCCCAAAAAATGTTTGATCACCATATTCAATCCACTGTGGATTCCTTTGAGGCATCAGGGTTCCTTCACAAGGCAGAAGTGAGTGGCTGCTGGGCCTTACTCCCACCTCCACTGCTGCCCCACACCATTTTTAATAGGGACTTACAAGCCTCATTCGCAGTTTCTCAGTCTTATGAGGCTTGAAGTCTGTATTAAAAATGGGATAGGGAGGCAGCAGAGGTGACAGCAAATAATCTGTGAATAATCAAATCCACAAAGTGAAACCCACAGATAGGGAGGGCTAACTGTACTGCATTGAGAATTCCTTCAGAAAGCGTTCAGTTCTGTAGGAATATAAATGGAAGGTACATATATAAACAGGTAAACCTCATGTAGGTTACATGTAGGTACATATAAACATGTAGATATGTAGATACATATAATTCAAACTTGACAGAGCTATTCTAGCTGATTTAGAGACAATTTAAACTTTTTTTTTAAAATAACATGATTTCCAGTCCATTTTCTTGACCATTTTGAAATACAGGCATCCCGTCCCATTTGCTAAGGTTAGGGGCACAGGAAAGTGAGAAAACTGCAAATAACTCTACCCACCTCCCCCATATTTAATACACAAAAATGTATGGTCTGTATATTCAGCCCATCATGGATGCTTTCAAGGCATTCAGGTTCCTTCACAAGGCAGATGTGTGAAGCTGGTGGGACTTGCTGCTGCTTCCACTACTGCCTTATGCCATTTTTAAAGAACACTTACAAGCCTCCTTTGCAGTCTCTCAGTTTTGAGAGGCTTGAAGTCTCCGAGGCCCCTCCCTAAACTGCAAACCCCAGGATTCCATAGGATGTTGAAAGTAGAATGATAGTGCTGTAAGTGTAGTGCAGAAATGGCCCCTATTAAAAATGGCATAGGGCAGCAGCGAAGGTGGCAGCAAATCATCTGTGAATACAGTGGGTCCTCGGTATCTGCTAGGGTTTAGTTCCAAAGCCCCCCTTTGGATACCAGAATTCATGGATGCTCAAGTCCCATTATGTACAATGGTGTAGCAAAATGACACCTCCTTTTGGATTTTTTAAAAAATATTTTCAAGCCATGATTGGTTGGATCTGTGGATACAAAATTAGTGGATATGGAGGGCTGACTTTAGTCAAATCTGCAAAAGTAAAACCCACAAATGTGGAGGGTCAACTGTGTATGTTGAAAAGAGTGGTGAACAATTCTGTTTGTTCGTCAAGACTCTTCCTGTGATCTGGGTTTCTTGAACCAAACTTCAAGCCTCTGGCTCATTAGGAAATGTTCTAATAATTTTGATAACCCATGGGTAAGTCAGCCAGTAAGGATCATATATCATTAATAAATCTAAACTCCATTTTTGTGCTGAGGCTACAGACTTAGTGAGATTTCATGTTACATGAAGTAAACTGATACTTTAGCATATGGTACAGTAATGTACTGAATATTCTTTTCTTTTAAATGTACTACACAAAACTGAATATTGCACATATCAAGATAGAAAGAATAAAGCCTTGTCCAGATAAGAACTTTGTACTTGGCTTGGTACTTTACTACTTATTAAAGCAGTACCTTTACTATTAATGAAAGCAGTATCTTCAAAAAGAATGCAGTTTATATGATTTTAAGATTTCTCTGCCTGCTCTGAGGATTTGTCTGGCATGCAAAAAATTAGATGAATCAACAGATTCAAATACCAACGAGGAGGAGGAGGAAAACCAACCTAAGTGGCCATGGTCTAGATGTGATATCCAGCGAATATCTCTTTTTTATTTTGTTAAAGTTGGTTGAGTAATGTCATATTACAAAGGGGAATGCAAAATAGAATTTTTTTGGAAAACATGGGAAAAATATTATATCTTCTCAGTGGTGTAAATTGGAGTTTATGTTACATAAATGTCTGATTAAATTAGGATTTATATCACCTGAGTTCCATATAGAATATCTGTGACAACTGGAGATACGCAGTCTTTTCACCATCTAGTAAAAAGACTCACTATTTCGACATGAAAACTGGTCACAGTACTTTGGAATAGCAGTTGCCCCATGTAGCTTCTGTAATGTGTGGGAAGAAACAGCTCAATACCTGGATTGACCCTAACATATGGAGACTCTCTATGGTAAGCAGTCCACATTCTGGGAGTGATTGGTGTTTGTATGCAGACTCTTCTACAATGGTGCTGATATATCTCGCAAATTTCTACCACTCAGTGCAGAATGTGTCTGTAGTCACTGCCAGATGGAATAACTGCAGTGCCTTTTCTATGGCTTTTGTAAGTTTGAATTGATCTTCTGTGGATTGATGTTCTCAGCATTCTGAATTATATGCTCTTAACATAGCACATTTCGAGGGTAAGTTCTTGGAAGTTAAGAGAGAGGAACTCATAATTTCTACATTGTGGTTTAAGAAGCTAGAGCAAACATTCATATAACATTCTCATTATTAGTTTGACAATGTGCTGGATAAAATGAACAAAAATAGTTTGTTATAATGATGTAAGTATTTCACCAAAAACATTGTTTTAAGTATAATACTATCTGTAGTTTAAGGCTGCTTTTTTCCCACTTGCAATGAGGGAAGTGTTGGTGTTGCATATAAGTTATAAATAAGAACAGCATGTACTGTAAACTGCTATATAAATAGTTAGAATAATACAGTATTATGCATAGTCATACATTTTTGAAAGCTCATCCTATTGATTCTAATGAAATTTGCTTATACAGCATATGATTGACCTAATATTGGGTAAAAGAGTAATAGCTTTTTTGCCAGAAATATTTGAACTTTTTTTTTAAATAACTGAATAATTGATCATGGAGTAATGTTTAATATTCTTTGAGATAATTTGAAATGTGTTGAAGTTGTGTTATTGGTCAGTATACTAGATATGAAAATGGATTAACAGTTATTTCCAATATGTCACACAATCCAAATTATGTTGCTTGCAACTGGTAACCTTAGCAGAGCTAGGCGTGTATGTAATTTCATATACCAATAAAGTGGACTCGGATCATACAGATATGTTTGCTCCTGAGAGAAAAGTGAGACATACACTGGGTAGACAGATAGTATTTTGGAACCTAATAGATTTCATCTGAATTTGCACATGTGATAAATTCTAATATTCTTTTAGTCTTTTAAGTTACTCTTATTGTTTGTTTAAATTGTTTTTATCATACACTACCTTGAGATCCGTGGATATAGGGGAAGGATATAACCATTTTAAAGAAATTAATTTTAATAATAGCATGTGGTAGTAAATCCCTCTGAGAGCACTGACTATACTTCATTGAAGGAAATACTCAGATAATTAAAATTAATTCACTGTTTTATGACAAACATTTGAATATGCCATATCCATATCCAACATCTTGTTTGCTTGTGTTTGTTGCACTGTCAGAAACATTTGAAGGACCATTAAATCAAGAAAGCTGAGGTACATCTGTTTGATCTGTCAGATTAGGTTAATTGTAGGAATTTGCTAGGTTATTAACAGGAGAAAAGAAACTGAATATAAAAATTATAGGAACTAATCAGGTCAATAAAGAGAGGAAGCCTAACAGGGCTGACAACATATGTACCACTTCCTCTTTTTTAAAGTAAGGGCACCCCCTTGTTAAACTGATAGACTTGATAGTGGGCAACTTATCCCTAATTATTTTTTAGGTCCATCTCCTGTAGTCCCTCATCATTGGCTATGCTGATGGGAACTGGAAGCTGAAATATCTGGAGGGCCACAGTTGCCTACCCCTTGACTTAAGTGTGTGTTTATATTTATTCAGTAAAGAAGTGAAATTTATTATTGTTATTCTATTTATAAATGTGTTCCACTTATTTTAAGAGGGCTGAGATAGTAGCTGTTTGCCTTCCAAATTGTTGTGCTATTTAGAACTGCTAGAAATCTTCCAGTTCACTATTTGATCATGTACTTGATTGAGGTTCTTCTTTAAGAGAGCCTTAAAAGTCTGCCAGACATCTGATTTCTTTCATTTATGCTTGAGACAAGAGTGAGCATCAGCTAATAGTTTTATTTTAGGGTTTCTTTGCAGTGGGGTAGGTAACCTTATTGTTTCTGGAGTTAGGAAGATCAGTAGGACAAACAAATGTACTTTCTTGGTATATGTAATATTTATATGAAATGAGTACCTTCTTTATTATAGCAAACAACTTCCTCCTGTATTTCAGTCTTCTTCCAACATATAAAATTGTGCCTCTTACACTGGACTTCTACACTAGCATTCCCTCTATGTAACCCCCTTTACAAACTTTATCTACACAGTCCCTGAATTGGGGATGTTTAACCCCCTTCTCCTTCTCTTCTGTGCTAGTAGGCCTCTGATTAATACTTTGAAATCTGCATGACTAGATCCTTTTTGAGAAAGAGTTATTTCTTGTTACTGGTTTTTCACTGTGTCATTGCAGACTCCTTACTGTGCCTCAGTGAACATGAAAATTATAGGTCCACTATTCTGCTTCTGAGACACATGCATGATAAATAGCTTGCTAGAACATGTGTGCCTTCTTCCTCTTCAGCAAGGATTGATCTTTGTAAAGCTCTTTTTAAAGGGCCTTATTTTAATCTTTGCTTTAAAGTCTGCAGTGCATAAATGATGCAAGTTCTCTTTATGCAACATTTATTTAATCACCTTCTGATAGAGTATTTGAGTCCAACTTCCATTTATAGGCACATAGGGTGAATGGCTCTGTATGCTTTAGGAAATACAGGACATTGTTGTCAGTGAGAGCACATTTCAGTCCAGAGAAATCTTTTTGTTTTGACTATAAAAGTAGAGTACACTAGAATGCAAGAATATGCAGTGAGACATTATGCATATTCTTAATTGCCCAAGGTTCTGTTCCTTCCTTGCCAACATGTTGGTAGTCGTACTGGTTCAGGAAATAATCACAAGGCCTCTGAATGAACACATGTGTGAATTGCATAAATAGCATATGAGATAGAACTGATTGATTAAAACATTAAAAATGAATGAAGATGATGCATAAATCAATGCTTTAAAAAGTATTCTTGGCAAATGTTTAAAAATCCTGCTTTCAGTATTTTCAGATATACTGAAGAGTAGTGAATGAAACAATACAAATGTAAAACATCTCTACTAGCAGAATATGTGGCTATAATATCATTGGACTCGGTGTCTAGGTTACATTAAGTGAGAGGAGCATAATGCAAAAGAGATAAAAAATCATAGTGAAATTGCATCAAGCAGGAAAGAAACCTCAAAACTCTAGAGCACAACTCTAGAGCACAAGGAAAGACAGTCATCTGCCATAAGAAGAGGAAAGTAAGTTGCAGCGCCATCTTTACAGTAGAACTTTTGACTTTCGCCCTTTCCTCTATTTATCTGATATGTTTGTTTATACAAACACAATCCTAGCCAGGAAAATTACACACTGTTCAGGACATGAGGCATTGGGGGTGAGACAAAAAAGAGTCTAGCTGTGAAGGCAGGTGGCAGGTGGAGTGTTGGGAAGCAGTGTTCCAGAAGCTTTCTGATTTTCAAAGTCAATTTTCACTAGCCATTTCTTTTTTCTTTTTCTTTTAGTTTAAAAAAAGTCTTGGGATTCCTTGCACTCATTGCTGTCAACCTGTGCTCCAGTTCATCATGGAGCTTAAAACTGGCAGTATCCTTGTATCTCTCTCCAGTCTAGTTACTGCCTCACTGCTCTTCCACCATTATTAATTTGTGACTTGTGCACAGTTACCTAGTAGTAAGCTGAACACAACGGGAACAATGGCAACCAAAGAGGTAGAGGATTATACTGCCTAAAAGCTACCCATAGTTACAAGAGACAGTAGAATGCGTGTATAGAAAATGTACCAATAACAATTTAGATAAATTAAAATGAACTGCAAAGACTTGTAAAAGAGAGTTGCTGGTGCAGATATTGATATGATACACTATTTGGAGCAGCAGAATTCTCAAAATCACAATATTGACATGCCATTGCACTTCTTGCAGCATTCTTGTACATTTGAAGATATAGCTATATCATGTGAGTGTTAGCCTGCGTAAGGAGTTTATGAAACCTAAGCAAGGGTCTTAAGATTTGCTGTGCCAGTGGGAAAAACTTCCCCCCTCATGTGGAGAAATACCTGAAGAATCATCTCATAAATGAACAGACCATTCTAAAGTGAACAAATTTGCCATCTTTGCCTCCTTCTTCTTTTTTTCTTTTAATCGTTGAAGAAACTGACTTTGATGTGGCAAGTAAAGCTAAGATTTTCTTTCATATCTGACTATGCCTTCCTTTTGGGAAGTCATCTGAAGGATACAATGATGGAACATTATTCTTTCCTGTGGAATTCATGCCAACTGCACCTTTGTTTATCCTGCTGATGACCTCACACTAGCAACCCTACCCTTTTTAACAAGACAATTCTTGCACTTCTTCTTTAGCAAGTCTTCTGGTATGCTGTTTCTCCAGCATATTATCCTCTGGTTTACAGGCCTCTTGTACTTGAAAGAGTTCATCCGTTTCTTCCTCTGCATATGTGTAATGAGGGCAGGGAAGATGAAATTTCTCACACATATATGTGGGAGGAGGGAAAGGTGGTAAAAAGCTGAGTGGAGCAACTGCTTCCTGGTACATTCTTCTGACTTTCTTTTGACTTTGATGGGTTACCGCCTCCACCAAAAAGGTGGAAAGGCAAAGATAAATATGTGTATTTGGGAGTCAAATAGTAACAGGGTATGAAGGAAAGAGATCTTTTACTTATGCCTTCTATATTTTTCTCTCCTTTTGCTTTTACCAGCTGCTTCACAAAACCAAAGAGAAAACATACAAATAGAATAGATTGTTTAGGACAAAGTTTTGTTTCAGAATTATTTTATGAATGCTATTCACAAGTTTTATTAGTTTAATTCTTTCTTAGAGTGAAATACAGAAAAGAGACTAAGCTTAAATTTGTGTGGTACTTTTGCAAATCTAAGCAGTTGTACAATTCAAGTGGAATAAGAGTTCATGATGTTCTTTCAGAGTATTGTCATCATTTCCATTATAAAGCCTGCATTTGGTATTTAATGGTTGCAATAAAATTTTACTCCAAGCAGAAACTTAGTACAAGCCATTCTTGCTTGCTTGTCAGTTATATTACAGTTTCATCTTTTTTTCCCCTGAGATTTAAAATATGTACACGAAGTACTGGAAAGAAAAGCACTTTCAGAGAAAACACAGTAGCCGTTTCCTTGTTCCAAAGGTAGTGCAGAGAGAGAACTGAAATGAGTCACTGATACAGATGTGAGGGAGTGGGATGTTAGAAATAACAATTGTACAGTGTTTTAAATAATATTTACTGGTAGTTGTGCAATCTTAATTTACTAAAAGCAGCTAATATTTTAAGCCTCTCTTAAATGTTGAATCAAAGGCTTTATTATTACTTTCTGTGAAAGAAGAAATACCTACTTTTAGACACTAAACATTAAAAGTATGGTACGTATTTGGTGGCTAATGTGTTCTAGAATAAGCTGGTTAGTCTGTTGAGAGGAATTCTTGAATCTGAGAAGCTTCAGCCACACATTTGTTTAACAAGAAAGGAAAAGTCATTTCCTTCTCAATCTCATTTTCCATATAGAAGAGAGATAATGGATGTTTCCTTTTTTTATTTTGTTACAAAAGTAAACATTGTGAACCATTTCAATTTTAGAATTAGACAGTGGTATGGGATGGAAAATATTCCAGTGTTCTATTTTTTGTAAAAACTACTTTTTGCATAATACTCATTTGCAAACAGCATTGGTGTATTACATACAGTTCTTTGGGTGAGTTACAATTAGTATATAAACTGTTTTCAGTACCTTAGTTACTTGTTCCTTAAAGGTAAACAAACACTGTGAGGCAAATTCATAATATAGCATAATTTGGCATTAATATGTGAGCAGGAATGCTTTCATCATTCCTTTCAATTGCCTGGGAGGAAGAGAAGACCAGAATCTAGTTTTGTTTTAGCACAGGTGACCAGGTGTGGTGGAATGCATGGCTTCATTCCTTGCCAGCACAGTCAGTGAATGAAGCATAATGGACGCTGTGATTCCACAACATACGAGAGGCCACTTTTGCCTCACCTCTGCTGTGGAAGATTCCTGCTTTCTATTCAAATGAGATTAAAATGTGTCTATTTTTTCCTTGGTCAGTTAGGAGGAGGATTTGGGAAGGGGGAAATACACAAATCTAGCATTTTAGCCAGCATCTAGCCAGCAAGCCTGGCTTCTCCTAAAATCAGTCTAAATTCCAGTTTTTTACTTTGTCTATATAGGAAAAGAAGAGGGAAGTGCTTGAGTCTGGCATTTAGCATGGGCACAATCCTGACTTATCTTTATGTGTTTACTGGGTCATTATCTTCGACATGCAAAAGCATTCAGAAAATTATAATTCCCATGTAAAACTTTAGGTTAATTTGAACATAAAATGTAAATCTCGTGTAATCAATGTATTTCAGTTCAGCTGTAGCTAATAAGACATTAAATTAATATGAAGTACTTCCATCTTTGTTTATTAGGTGATAGGCAAACCTGCTAAATCAGGTCATGCTTTCTTGAAGGCATTTGAAAATTTTCTAATTCAGTTTTCCAGAAGACCTGCATTATTGCAAGTCATTCCCTTGCTATGCAATGGAATTTTCAGTCAGATCAGGATTGTAAATAGCCCTTTCCTGGTAGGCATTAGCGAGGAAAATGTGCTTTTAAATTGCTGCTTATTAAGGAAGTTTTGGTCAGCTGATCCTTTTACTTTTCAAATGGGCTGTGAAATATAGACACAGGGCCTGTGTCAGCAGGGACTGCATAATAACTTCATTGAGCAACTGTACTAGTAATAGATGTGGTTCTGTATGAATTTATTCTTATTTGATGCTTTGATGGTGTATTCCTGCATTTCAGGGTGTTGGACTCAATGACCTTTGTGATCTCTTCCAGCTCTATGATTCATTTCCTTACATCAGTGCTCGATGAGGGCAGGTATACTTGAGTTAACAAAATAGATGTGTTCCTGGGCACAACAAAAAAGTTGGTACCAGAAGCAGAAATGACATGGAAAGAATAGAGATACTTTCCTATACCACTGAAAAGAAGAGCAGTACAACGCAAATCTGACATGCCAATTGTAGGTGCTGTGGCAGGCTTATCTGCTTTCCCCTTTGGTCTCTATTTGTTGTTTGCACACACTCAGGCCCTTTCCGCATCCTACCTTTTCTCGCCACTGGGATGCGGTGATTGCGTGGGCAACCTCTTATGAGAGGCTCTCGCTTCCCTGCTTCTTCAGCTGCGCACAAGCTTCCTGCTTGCATGAGAGCCCTGCCTCTTCCTTTTGCAGTGCAGCCTGGGACCTTCCCCGGCTGCACTGAGATAGGAAGTGCAACCAGCCTGGCTCCTGAGGCTCTGCACACCAGGTAAGTGCATGTGGGGCCCGGGAGCAGTGTGCGATTGAAAGCCAAAAATGCAAAGGTGCGTGATCATTGCCTGCTGACTCCTGTAGCCTTGCGCGATTGCGAGGGCATCATGCAGATCCAGGCCCTCTTTCGCATGGCAGATGCCATACGAAAAGGGCCTTAGTAGGGGATTCTTGAGGCAGTTCCTGGTTTCTTGCCTGTTGTATGTAGGCACACACAGCTACTGTAGGATCAGCTGGAATAGCGTCCCCTTCTTTCCAGTTCAACTTTTATTACATGGTTTGCTGTAGCCAGACTGCTGCAGCACAATACCAGATGTCTGTGTTTCTTCAGCTCTCTTTCACCATCCTGCCAGTTCCAATGTTCCTTTGAAAAAAAATCTAGCTAGACAGAGGATACAGAGAAAAAAGATGGAGGCTGAGTGGGCATTAAAAAACTGCTAAAAGAAGATTCTTTGTCACAGCACAACTGAGGTGTGTCTGTATAGCTCTCTTCTGAGAGCCTTCAGGTAGGACCAATGGTACATTTCCCTGTTTAAATGCAGATCTGACTCATTCATGTGTAAAGTTCAATTTAAGTGCAGTGTAAAGCACAACAGAAATTTGTGAGCGAGGCACACTTCATCTGCTGCTTTCTCTCCCTATCCCTTTTACTTCCAGGGTAGGAACCAGATGAAGAAAGCAGCAAGGAGATCCAGGAAAATAAACTCCATAGGAAGAGTTTGGCACCATTTCTTTAAATCAGTAGCATCACACTAAATGTATTTAGAGCAGATCTGCCTTGAAAGATGTGTGTGTCCCTCTGTCACATGTAGTTTGGCCCTTATTGAATGATATTTATCCTGTGAGCAACAGAAATATTTGTTACCTGATCTTACTTGGAGATTCATCTAGAATGTAGTCCCAAAATAGAAAGGCCACTGCAGGAAGAGCTTCATTAGAGGACTTAAAGGGGGGAAATCTCTTGTACAAATTCCATTTTCATCCTATGTAGTGTGTTGGTATCATGTTACAAGCATATTTAAGCTTGAGAGCCTTTATCTTCCATTCCCTGGCAATAGTTTTGCTTTTTATCTTCCTACTCATCCTTCCTTTCTCCCACAGTTTCATTCTCACATTGTTGCAGCTGGTAAATCTCTATTTGATGTTAGGTAAGTCCATCTGCATACACCATCAATAGCATTCTTTAAATTGCAGCAAGACAGAAAATTCCAGCTTTGCCCTCTGATAGAATCCTGTTCAGTATTTCTATGTTGACACTTTTATTGTAGAGAAATTGAGCCAATCTATATAATGTTTCCAGATTTGCATTCCAGATGTGTAGAGATGAGAAGGCCTAGGGGAGAACAATGGATCTGAATATTCTGGTTTTCAGATCTCTAAACTGCTGATGTCTAAGAATATAATGTAGACTTTTATAAGAGAATACATATTTGGCTTAGGGTTTAAATGAATCTGCAGATGTGTGGATGTGCATAGAGTGAAAACATACCATTCAGTTCACAAAGATTTAAAAGTTTATTCTTAAGAGTGAAAGATTGCCATAGCTCTGGCTTCCATTTATTGAACTGAGCCTGTAGAGCAGCTAAGAGTTCTCAGTTTAAGCCAATTTAAGGAACAGTGTTAAGAGCATTTGCTGTTGTTAGCTGATTAGCAGTTTCTTTTAGTCTCCTCGTTCCTTAACTTCATGGACTTCAGTTTTCCTAGTATTCTTTCTCCTGTCTTTCCCAGTGCAGAGCTACTTCATCCTTAAGCTGTTTCCATTCTTGGAATTCTATTCTCCTTTTGCTGGCAAAGATCTTTTTATTCAAACAGACTTTTATTGATTAATTGGTGACAGGGAGTCTTTTATGGGGGTTGTGTTGTGGTTTTAACTTTATTGTTATATTTTTAAAATGATGTTATATTTTTAAAGATTTAATGCTGTTTTAAGGTGATGATCGTTTAATTGTGTTTTAACTTTTTCTTACCAAGCTTTTAGATGATCTCATTTTTAGCCTTTGTAAGCTGCCTTGGGGCCCAAGTTAAAAGAAAGACAACTTGTAAAATAAATGAATACATAAATAATACTGTTTTAAGTGCTTTCTGTGCTTTTAGGTATATGTTTGTAGTTTTATTTTAAAATTGACTATCTTTATGTTTTTAACTATATTGCAGTCAATTTAATTTATAAGCCTCCTTGTGTCCTAATCTCGGGGAAGAGGTGGTATATAAAGGTAGTAAGGACTACCACTTTGTTTTAGTTATTACTTGCTTGTTTAATTTGTGTTTTAACTTTTGTAAGTTATGACTTTTTAGCTGTGCTTCCTTTTTTAAACATACTGTAAGCTGCTTTGAGTCCTTCCGAGGAAAAAAGCAGGATGGTAACAACAACAACAACAGCAACAACAACACTGCTACTACTTTGGTTCTCCTGCAACCCAGAAAGTTGAATTCTTCATTATATCCTGTCCACAGTAGTTTCTACTTTGGAATGCTCAGCATGGAATGTAAAACTGTGGACCCTGGCTTGTCCTCTCTTTCTAAGGCAGTGCAGTGTGCATGTGCTCCCTCCCAGGCTGTTTTCGAACTCCTCGCTGCCTTGGCTCCCTAAATTTTTTTCTTTGCATTTAATTAAAATTTTTCCCATGGCCTCTGTGGGACATGAAGCAGGACAATTTCCCCATGTTTCATCCTTCGTCCCTTAGGTGCAGGTAAGGCCTTATTTAAAAAACAAAACAGGAAGCATTTTTGACTTCTAGTTGACTTCTAGGCTGAGAAAGACCTTTCTGGGATGTCAGCCAATCCATGGAGGCCCTAAAACATTATAAAACATTACAAAGTTGCCTCCTGTGACTCTAGGGGACATAGAGGGCCTATTAGTGGGTGGGTGGGGAATCAGGAAAAGCAAGGATGCAGCTGGTGTTGGGTGCAGTGCTGCAGGATTCCATAGAAGGCAGATGCATCCCACAAAACCTTAGCAGTTGTACACTCCAGTTGTAAAGTTAGGATTTTCCTGCCTCTTCTACTGCATCAACAAAATGTGTTGGAACTGCAACTTCAGGGGAAAATTGGAAAGTCCACCCCCCCACACCTTCTTTGCCCATACTGGACAAAGAAGAAAGGAGCTAGTATTTTGAGACTTATTTTTATGAAGCTGCTTAAGGCTGAGCTATTTTATTTATTACTTTACACCCTCTTTTCCTCTAGTAAACTTAAGGCAGCATGTGTAGCTCTCTTTTCTCCTATTTTATCCTCATGACAACTCTGTTGAGATCAGTCAAACCAAGACAGTGTTGGTGACCTAAGAATGCTGAGTGAGGATTTGAACTTGGATCTCTTAGGTCTCAGTTCAACACAGTGGTTCTCAGACTTTAGACCACTTGTCCATCTACCTTAGTATTGTCTTTGCTTATTGACAGTGACTCTTCAATGTTTCACAGAGGAGTTTGCCCAGCTGTACCTAGAAATGGGGAGCTAGATTAATGGGGAGCTGGATTGATTCACCTCATGGGCCTTCCAGCTGTGAATCTATGCCAAAAGCTGTATGCAAAAAGATCCAGATTAATTGCCTGGTACCTAGAGATACCAGGCAATTAATCTGGATCTTTTTGCATATAGCTTTTGGCATAGATTCACAGCTGGAAGGCCCATGAGGTGAATTAATCCAGCTCCCCATTGCTTGCCTCCCAGCACTAGGCTGTATCTTGTAAAACATCTTCTGAAAATATGCATTAAACTTTCATTAACAACAGCCAACTTAATTTTACATGTTGTGTTAAGTGCTTTCCATGTTGATTCCAAAATGCCAGGAAATTGCAGCTGTTAAGGCCCTGCCCTTAACAGGTGTGTTATTTAAGCATTATGATTATAGTAGGCTATCCCATATTCTGGCTAATTCTAGCTTCGCTGCTCCCATGGAGTTTGGATGGCTGTCAGCGGACTGCTGGGTCTTATGTTCAAGATTTGTTTTCACTGGAACAGACACATGGAGTCGGTGCGATTAAAACCAACATGCAGCTGAAGCTACCATTCCACGTTGCAGTTGTCCAACTGGCAACCTGTACTGTTCACGTAGATTCTGTTCTTTGTTTTAGAACTACTGAATTTGGACGAGGTCTTGAAGGTCATCTAGTTCAACCCATCACACAGAAATAGCAAATCACATTTCATGTAGTCAGTTGAATGAAAGAAAGCTCAGGAGGGAGATTTACATTTCACTGGTGTCAACATGACGTCACACATAGTAGTGTGTCAGACTATGAGCAGTATTGTGGCAAACATTAGCTTTGGCAGGTTCTCGAACTATGATATAAAGCATTACTTTGAACATGTGTAGAGTGTCCAGACCACATTACGGAGCTGGTTTTCATATCAGAGAATGTTCCCTCCTTGCAGAACTATAGGCCCATCAAATGGCTATATTGTTTTAATAGCAGATTAATAGCACTTTGTTTTCTTTAGTTAACACTGAATTTGTTCCTGTGGAGGAACGTCTATACCCTGCCCCAAGTCTTCCACCATGCTCTTCTCCACAAATGTAATATGTGATAAAGGTTATGATTGCAATGATTACAGTATTAAGGAAAAAATAGTACTTACTTAAATTATGTACAGTTGTTAAGAGTCATTTATATATGTTGCTGTAAGCCGGAATGAACATGGAAATCTTCTAACATAACATGTTGAACTGAAAGGTTTTGTTAATAGAATTTGATTACAGTTTGAGAAGCTATGCCTAGAACATTCTGATTAGGCAAACTTGAAACTGCAAATGAAAAAGGAACTGGAAAAAGCAAGGAATAAATATGATTAGAAATCCCAAACCATTTGGAAAGATAAGAAAAAGGGAAATGTCTCTATTAAGTGGCTAATTTATTAAGTATATAATAATGAGCCAAGAAATCTGATGAAGATGTCAAAAAAATTTCATAGTTTATCTGGAAAAATTCTAGTCAGAGCAGATGGGAATAACTGAGCTATTAACCATTTATAGGCAAGCATGCACACATACACACCACTGTGTTTTCTGTTTTTCCTTTTGCCTCCATTCAGATGGTAATATCTGAACTATCAACAAACAGCTGCAGAATGCACACATTTTTTCCTTCCTCCTCTCCCTCTCCATGATTGTTAGTTGTTGTTTTTTCCCCTGCCTTTGTCTCTTTTATACTGTTTCTCTTCTGTCTGTCTGCCTGGGAAGTACAAAGGAACTAGAAGACAATGTGTAAACCATATTTGAATTGCTCACTTGACAACAGAACAAGACTGATTCAGAAGGCATACACAATCCTTTCCACAGTTGATGGAGAGAGCTACTAGGGAGGAAGTAGGTAGCAGTAATTTTAAGGGAAGATGGGAGTTTTTGACCCTTACTGAATTTATTAACACAGCTCAAGACATCCGTGCAATTCATGTATCTTAGTTAATGCCTCCCTCCCTCCCCAAACCACCAACACCTCAGAAAACGTACAAAATTGGCTAAAAATGGCAGCTGGAAATGTAATAAATATATTTCCTAATTTTTTCTGCCCCTGCCCCCAGAAGGGTGCACTGCAAATGTACTGGAGAGATGCTGTGGAAGGGGATCCAGCAGAGATAAAAAAAGAACCAACAAATTCTATGAAAATCCTCAGCACAATAAAAGTCCTCTGCAACTTGGAAATGAGTCATATCCTCAGTGATACTCTTGGGACCTTTTCGCATGGCATCTGCCATGTGAAAGAGGGCCTGGAGCCTTGCGCGATTGCGAGGAGAAATCTGCATAACGCTCTCACAATTGCGCAAGGCTCCAGGGGCCGGCGGGCAATGATCGCACACCTTTGCATTTAAGGCTTTCAGCCGAAAATGCTGTGTGATTGCACATTGCTCCCGTGCGGAGCCTCAGGAGCTGGGCTGGGAGTGCTTCCTGTCTCAGTGCAGCCTGGGAAGGTCCCAGGCTGCACTGCGAAAGAGGCAGGACTCTCACACGAGCAGGAAGCTCATACGGAGCTGAAGAAGCAGGGAAGTGAGAGCCTTTCACAAGAGGCTGCTCGTGCGATCACTGCACCCCAGCACTGAGAAGAGGTAGGATGCGGAAAGGGCCTTGCTTGAAGTGCAATTTGCGTCTGTAAAAAAAGGGGGAAATCTCAGTCAGCAAATCCCAGGATGCAGGCTTTCTTCCCTGTGTGACAATGCTTTTGTTGGATGGGCTGGGTTATTTTAGCCCTTCTTTCCCCATAAACCAAAACTTTAATCACACTTGACTTACATTAAATAAAAAATAAATGTTGGTCTTATGCATTGGTTTTTTGTTTTGTTTTTTAAAAGATACCTTTTGTTTTCTCTATAATAGGGATGGAAAAGGCATAATTTGTGGGCTATCTGCAATTGCCTACGGTCATTTTTGAGCCCCTCCACAAAGGCATGGGGCAATTTTGTCATGTTATGGGAGACCCCTGGATTGTTTTAAATCTAGGAGATGCTTTTCTTGAATCTGGAAATGAACCGAGAGTCACCATGACAAATATTATCACCAACCACAAGCCAAAAATAGTCTGGAAAATTGCATTTTTACTCAAATTTGTGAATATGTTGCGTCTCTTCTATCACATAGCACATTATAGGTGCCTCCCTCAACTTAGCCCCAAAAAGATATGTACAAAAGATGCAGCAGACATTAAGAAAACAAGTTCAAAGTTCAAACCCAACGAAGTCTGTTGGAAAATTCTTAACAAACCTGTCATGTTGTTGGAGTCCCTCATTAGACCTTAATCAACCTCTCCAACACTGTCAAGTTTCAAAAGAACCCATTGTCCCATTTGCAAAATAGAAATTATAGCAGCTTCTGTCCCCTGCTTCTGCTTCCCCCAGCGATGGTGGAATGTAACTCTTCTGTCTTACTCTTAACGTGGGATCGTGCTTATAATGCTTTTACAGTTTCTGTAATCTAGTAATCAGTTGAACAAGACCATACACTAAAACCATATTTAACAACGTACTACAGACAGGCCTGCTGTTGTTGTTTGTGTATGAAAGCATCTTTGAAAATATTTACCCTGAACTATCAGGAAATGTTTAATGTACAGTGTGAAATAGCTATATCTTGAGTGATTGTATTTTATCAGTTTCTGTAGGTAACCATTTTCAAGTTAGAATATGATTTGTTCTTCTGGGAAATGAATCTCAATAAGGTGGCAAGGAGTGTATCCTGATACATAGTGTGACATTGTTGCTAGCTACTTTTTCTGATCTCCAAAGACCCGAATTTCTCAATCTGCACTGTGTTGTCTGTTTGTCTAGGAAAGCCAATCAGCAAATGGTCCATCTAGAAATAGTCCAAACTTGTCCCCAGCAAGAGAAGGAAACATGGGATACCCAAAGCTTCGTGCTGGTTACATCCCCATTCCAGTAATACATGAAGGTTTGGACAACAAGCAGCAGCATTCATATTATTCTGGCTATCAGCCTGGCATGCAGCGGGTCAAGGCAGAAACCATTCCTTCCACAATGCGAGCCCCATCACCTCTAAGAGGAAATTTTGCTCGTCCACAATCCCCAAGTAGGGGAACTGCAGAAGCTGGTCAGGCAGATAAACAATGTGGACAGACAACAGCAGCTGCACCAACACAAGTTCCCTCCTCACATGGATCTGAGGTAAGTTGACAGAACTGCTGTGGTATGTTTTGGATTGGAATCTTTACAAGGCTTAAGATCGAAATGATAGCATGGGACTGAATTATAGTTGCCACATAATTGGCTATTTAAATTATGACTAATTATGTACAGGTACTTCCATATATTCAGACAAGATAGTAAGCAGACTGGTTTTTTTTTTCTCTATAGCATTTTGTGTGACAAGGCAATTGCACACCATTTGTTTTTTTATTAAACATATAAGCATGCAGGACATTGTTCTTTTCCTGCATGTTGAGCAGTTCTGAAAAAAATGATTACTGCAAACCCAAAGCAGAATTGAACTGGTATTGTAATATTTGTGGCTTACATTTGCTGTTTTTAGAGAAAGCTAGCTAACATTGAAAAGCATGATGATTACAAATTAAATTTCATGTACAACTGAATTACTTCTGCATCTGTTCTCCTGAACCACTCTGAAATCTTTAAAATGAAGATACAGGATTGTTTATTTCACTAAAATAGATCAAGTGATACATATCCATACCATACGGATGTATATGCTGCATCAGGTGTAACCCTTATCTTTCAAAAGAGGAATATTTAACCCTGAAATACAGCTGCAAGGGTTATTCAGCTACAGATATTTTCATATTATTTCTATTAAAATGAAGAGGAGTTTATCTTCATATTTCAATACCTGCTTGAAGATTGCATTCTGTCAGTGTGACTGAAATCTACAAAATCTTCTGCTAAAATAAGTTAATCAGTCTTAAAGGTGCTGCCAGATTCCTTTTCCTTTTGCGCTGAAACAGACTAACACTGCAGTCTCTCTGAAAAGAGAAATCTCAGTTTTCCTAAATTGTCATAGCTGTTTCATTAAGAATATAACATAATCTTTGAGATTTTTCAGCGCAGCAGTTGTGTTACTGCAGATCCTTAGTATCCTTCCTTTTTGAAGGTGCCTGTTAAATTGTCATTTTCCCCTGTTAAACACAAAAACAATGATAGTGCTTAAACAGGAGCAAACAGGATCCAGTATGATGTTATGCCAACATTGCATGTGATTCTGACTGTAGCTGCAGTATAGTGTACCAAGCAGTACATATACTGCAAGTTGGACAAGCATCAGAAATGTATTCAGCTGGTAGGAAGTAGGGGAAAAATGAATGTTGCATTCATTTTTCTCACAAGTAGGAATCTAAATGGTTAGCTAATATATGCTCATAGGTACTGTTTTATCCTGATTTATATTAACTCAGCCATAAGAACATACCATAGTTTGAGAACACTGGACCTTGTTTAGCACATCCAAAATCCTTTGTTGTCATGTTCTTTCAAGTCGTTTCCAACTTACAGTGACCCTAAGATGGCCCTATCACAGGGCTTTCTGGGACTGAGAGTAGGTGATGTGTCCAAGGCCACCCAATATGTCTCCATGACCAAGTGGAGACCAAGTGGTCTCCGGGGTCATAATTCAGTGCTCAAACCACTACACCACACTGCTTTGCTTAAGTGATGGCTCTTGTCAGGCCTTCAGTGACTGTATGTAGCGGACTGCTTCAGTACTATGGCAGTGTCACACCATGCATTTGCTAAAAGCAGGGCAGTCTGTGCCATTAGAATCCTGGCAGTGCTTATTAAACCACTTCCAAGTTGGTTGTGCTAACCGTGGTTCAGGAGGTACATGTCTCCTTGAGTGTTTTGGAATTACTTTTGTTAATTTTCCTTTATAATTAATTATTTAAAAACAACTTAAAGTAATAATAGAAACTCATAGAACAAAATTAAAACAACAGTGTCCATCATTTTTGGAGTTCCTCAGTTTTGAAGGAGCTGGGAAAAATCTCAGAGGAAGCTTTCCTAGGATTAAAACATGTTGCTAAGTATACTTGCTTCAACCTGTTGTGATCCTTGATAGCTTGTCAGTCTCCAAGCAAGATCTGTTAGTAAAAGAAGTGCATTGAGACAGGTTATTTCTAGCATCTAGGTCAGGTTATACAAGTCTGCTCAATCAGTCACTATACTGTGTATCTGCTGTCACGGCAGTATCAATGTTGGAACTGGGTAGAATCGTGAACCATCAGGAATCTCTGTTTGAATAGATGGCTTCTTTTTTGACATTGAACTTCAGTCAAACATGATGTCATGCTAATTGCACTTTCTCCCCACTCCAGCAGCCTCCGTCAACTCCACCTTCTGAATCACCAACTGTTTCCCCTCAGCCATCTGGGAGACCTAACCAGCTCCCTCGTGGATATATTCCTATCCCTGTCATCCATGAGGGAAACGTTCCAAGACAACCATCACAGGCCTATCATCAAGCACAGAAGACACATTATCCAGCTCAGCAGAGTGATTACCAAGCTCACCAACCAGTGTACCATCAAATACAGGTTGATAATGCGGATCAGAAGCCACAAAGGGCACAGTCCCCATTTAGAGTATCACAGAGAAGCTCAGGAAGTCGTGAAAGTTCACCAGCCAGAGTCCAGTCTCCAACTCCCATCAGAGTACAATCAGTCAAACCGCAAGTGAGTGTGGTGAACCTCTTTGATTTTCCTTAGGAATTGTTCTCATAGTTCCTTGGATTGTATTATTGTTATCTCATTTTAGAAAGAAGAGATGAAAATCATAGTCCGTTAATTGATGTGAAGAACTGGCCAGTAACTTCATGACAGTAACTTCCAAAAAATATACTTCTGTTTTGCTTTGTTTTTAATTGAAACGTTTGCTCATCTGGGCTCTGACATAGCCATATGAAAATAATTATGTGATTTTTTTCTGCACTTCTGCAGTCCTTGGCTATATAAGATAAAGAATCTAGTGATTATATTTGATCTTCACAGTAAGAAAGTAGTTGGGGGTGGGCAGTGGTCTCTTGCTGGCTTTTAATAATGCTTTATTCTGGTCATGTTCTTAGAAACAACTACGCAGATCTGTGACCTGTTTGAGTTGTAAGGGCCATAATTAAAATAATGTATGTGTGCAAAGATGGCTTTAAACCATTATATACATTCACATAACCTAAGATCTATTGAATCTCAGAAATGCTCCGCAACTGAACATGTTGAAGTTAAACTTTGTAACTGTTTAAAGGTGTGATCCCTGCACTTGTTCTCTTGGTACACATTTACCAGTAGTCACTGTGTTGTTCTCTTTTTCCAGGTTTCTCAGCAACAACTGCCTACCCAAGGATCACTACCAACTTTACCAACTGATGCTAAGTTTGAAAATAGGACAAGCCCACGTGGAAAAGAGATTCCAGCTTCCTCCATCCCTATTCAAGTCATTCGTACAGATGCAGATACTAAGCCACCCCCACAGAAGCCACCTTCCACCATGGAAAATGTTGATAAAAAGATTCCTTGCCCTCCTAAAGCACCTCCAGTAGAAGAAGGATCTTTACCTCAAGAAAATGAACCGCAGAAAACTTCAGAGGCAGAAGAGTCTCAAAAACATCCAGGACTTTTGAAAGTTGAAGCTGTTCTAGATAGAGTACAAGCACTAGAGCAGGCAGTTGATTCTTTTCAAGGTAAGAAGAATGACAAAAAATACCTAATGATAGAAGAGTATCTGACCAAAGAGCTGCTAGTCTTGGACTCTGTGGACCCTGAGGGTCGTCCTGATGTTCGGCAGGCCAGGAGAGATGGCGTAAGGAAAGTCCAGAATATATTGGAAAGACTCGAACAGAAAGCAGAAGATGTTCCAGAGCCCAGCCAAGGGGAGGGACCTCAGCCACTCTTGCCTGAGAGTACGTCACCATCACAAGAAAAAATGGATGTGGAGCCTAAGGTGGAAAACGTTACTAAGGATATAAGTAATGAGAATGCCAAGGAACAAATCAAAATGGAAATGAATGAACCTGAATCTAAGGAAGGAGTAGTCACCACTCTTGCCAAAGAAACAAACACATCCAAAAATGCAACTGAACCATAGCCAGAGGCAAAAATTAAAGTCCTTGGACTCTTTAAGTTAAAGTGTGTGTTAAGTGAATTTTAACTTGCATGCATTCAGGAGCTTTGCACCAATTGGTTTTAATCAACATAGCAGCTTGGGACACTGTAAACACTCAGGTGAGGGAGATGTGGAGGCATAAGGAAAATACATTTAGCCTATGTTCTGTATATTGCTCAGAGGATGTGTTCAAAGAATATCTTGTAAAAAAAAAAAAGGAAGCCAACCCATTGGAAAAAATGGGTTAATATTGGCAAGTATAGTGACTAATGTAAAGTGTATTACCTAACCACATCAGGATAATGTTTTTTTTTTAAAAGACACTCTTAAGGAAGAAAAATGGTTTTTACTATTAGGCACTTTAAAGTAACAATGCCTTGAAAGTGTGTTAAGAAAATATAGGGATATTTATATGTGTTGAGAACTTTAGTGCTATATTTTAAATGGGAAAAGAAATAAAAGTCCTGTAGAAACCTGATGAACCTGTGTGATTTATAAACTTAATAACTGCCTTTTCAAGGCAATATTACACTTTTCTAGAACTAGTTGTTTTTTTATTTTTTATGGGTGGGTAATGCTCTGTTTGGACTTGGGAAATGTCTGTTTACGTATGCTTTCTAATTCAGTGATTTGTACTTAATTCATTAAGTTTACATGCAATACATTTTAACCTATCTGAGTAGTCTACTGAGGACATGGTATATTCAGAACTGGACAATCAAACGATGAGGCACATTAAAATACAGAAATAACACATTTAAGCTGCCAGTTTTTCCTGTTTGGTTCAAAATAGAGATATAACCCATAATTATATGTCATAGTTAAGCTAGGAGAAATGTGCTTAAAGTACAAAAAGTCTTGTAGTTGGAACATAAGGAACTGAAGTCTTCATGTGATACAATAGTACTTTAGAAATACCAACTGACTGATTTCACCAAGTCTTCCTAACTTAGGGTTGGTTACACAACCTTTTACATAACATACTCTTTCTAATCCTTCTTTCTTTCTTTCACCAAGAGCTCAGGAGGGCAAGACAGATCAAGAGAACAGAATGATCTTTTGAATAATCACAGTAAATTGTTAAGTGTGATCCTAGAGCCAAACCAGCTATCATAATGGAAGCAAAGACTTGCCAAGCACATGTTTCACTTATTATATGGAGTGGAAGTTTGAGGCCTCAGACCATTTATGTACACATACACACACAAGCGTGTGTGTGTGTGTGTGATCATGCTTCCAATGTGAGTGTGCCTGGGGGAAAAAGGCCTTGGTTTGGCACTCTCAGGAGAGAATCAGGAATACAGAAGAAATCAAGCACACACTTCACCTTTTCCTTCTAAGGCCACTCCACTAACACATTCATGTTACCTCACCAAATTCAAATTTGGGAATATTATTTGCTGAGCTAAGTAATAAAAGATACCTGGCTTTGAATTGGGAGCACTTGTATACAGCCCTAATGAAATTCTGTATCATAGTACTGGATAAATAAATATCCTAGATTTTAATCTCAACTTTGAAGATGCTACCCAGGGTTAATGTTCAGACTAAAACTTGGACTGGACTCACCACCATCTGACATTAAATCCATCAGCTTCCAATGAAGCACTCTGTAGGAGGGCTGCCATCATCTATCATGACAATCCTTCAGGCCACCAGCTTGTCAGGTAACGACTGAAGACACAAGATCTGAAGTGTTCTTTGGATTGTTATAATTTGCTTATGGTCATAGGCCATTCCATAGACCAGAGTCATTTATTTTAGTTTCACTTTGAGAATCAACAAGGTTATATTCAGAGCATTGCACTTTGGCACTTTCCTTGGCAATATGGTCATCATTCCAGTATAAATGGGCCTGCATAGTTTTTGTATGAGCTCACTAGCCACATACTCCTGCAGATTCCATTTTGACAGGACATACAGCTGACATCAGGCAATAAGAATACTTATTTAAAATGGGGAGTCAGCCATAGTGACTTCCTGTGTATGGGATATAAACAGGAGCACTCTTGCTTACTTTCTCTTTCTGACTTAACAGGTTTTTTTTAATGTTATGCTGAAAGAATTTGTCCTGGGCTAACCAAGATAGCAATCACTGTCTTGCTACTGTCCCTGAAACTTGTATGCCTGTTGAAGTAATAGCTATTTATTTCATTGCTAATTCTTGGTACAGGCTATAATGGCCAGTTTAATTCAACAAAACTGAGTGTTATCAGTTGGTTACTGACAAGAGTATTAGTTCATAGCCCTACTGCTATTCATCATGGGGCTGTATCCAGTTGTCTGTTTACCTGAAGAATGGAAGCTGCTGAGGAAATAGATTCTCCCTCACACCTGCAGCCGTTATAGAACAACATGGGAAATAATGCAAAATGGGCTGAAAGGGAGGAGAGCAAGTGGAAGCCATCTTACAAGAGTAAGAGCCTGCTCACAGTACATTGGATATAGTCCACTGTGTGGATTATGTCATTGTGTGGTCTCACCTGGTGGTATTGGACTCAGTTTTATCTGAGTGGTGTCAAGAATTTCTTGAATCTATTTTACTACTGTGTAAAAGAAAATTCTTGAGTGGTAAGTCCTCTAAGCCATTGCTACTCAAAATGGTGTTTCCTTGACTAGTGTTGGTCCCCAAACTATTGGCTGCTGGTCTTGCAAATTTCAAAGAGAGAAAGAACCAGCTGTGGCCAATGGATCCAAATATGGTACCAGCCCCTCACACATTGGGAAAAACTCATTATTGGTCGCTGTATCAGGCAGACTGAGAAGCACTGCTGTAAGCCTTGCACTGTAGTCATGCCAATGCCACAAAAAGTGGTATGTTGGCACCAAAAATCACTCTGGCAAATGCATTTAGGAACTTTATTTTTAAGAATACAGGTGAATGCTAGTTGGAAAAGCTGGCCATACTAAGTATAAATATCTGATGGAGTGTGCTATAAATTTTCTTCCTTTTAGTATTGCCAATTGTTGGGTTGAAATAAGCCCAGTAGAAATCAGGGCATTTTAAATTTTTTACTAAATAATGCATGCTCTTCCATTTGGAAGTAAAGACAACAGCTAGAGGTATTTTTAAGCTGTGCAATTTGGTCTTTTGTGCTTCTCAGAATCTGGGCCATTTCTACAATGTGGGGATATTGCCTAAACATTAATGTTTGCCTTCAGAGGTGAAGGATTTTTAAAAGTACGTAAAAAGCAGGGCAGTTATTTTCCTGATTTACCTGGAAATGTCCTTTTGGCATTAACACAGTCTTGGCAGCTTTTGTCTGAGCTTTTACATTTGCTACTGTGTGTCTTCAAGAAGTTTCCAACTTAGGGCAACACAGTTTTCTTTGTGAGATTTGTTCAAAGAGGCTTTTTCTTTTCCTTCTTAATTACATTTTAAAAACCCAAATGAAATATTGGAATCCTTCTCACTCACAGTTACCACAGTAGAGAATCATTTTTTTTGTAATGAACTTTAGTCCCCAAAATAATAGATTTTATTTTATTTTAAAAGGCAACATGTAGTCCTTCAGTGGCAACTTATCAGGTTGGTCCACATCCATCAATAAAATATGGTTAAAAAACATAATGGAACAACAGCAACAAAACAACAAGGTGTGGCCGTCAAACAATAAAGGATCATCAGGAAATTTGGTTGCTTTGCAAGAAGCCTCATCTGTTCTGGCACCCAGCTCATGCTTTCCTTAATGAGGGAGCTTTACTGCTCAGTGGACATGCTTATATTAAAAAAAAAAAAATTTCCCAGGATGAGAAGGGCATACAGGATTGCAGAATTTCATTGGCAAAGGTGAGTAAGTCTATGATGCCAGAAAGATAAAGCAAAAGCTTCTTTCTTAGATTCCAAGCAATGACTGTATGCTCTGATCTGTTAACTTGATTGCGTGGACCAGTTACCCTGACTGGCTTGACAAGCTGAGGCAAGCTAAAGATCTAATCTATTGAGTTAAGCGTTTACAGTAAGTATTGCTTTTGAGTATTTGTTGCTGAATGAATGAATCAGGCTTGAACAAGCAATTTCAATGGGAGGTGGGGAAGTGTCATTTGAACCTGATCTCCAAAAACATGAAGGATGAAGCCGGGACATGACATGACCAAACAAACTGGTGTATAGGTTGGCTGTTTGCACCCTGGATAGTTCTAAGAAGGACTGTGTTTTGAAGGAGTGCCTGCCCTCACAGGCCCAATCTTTTATTACTACAATTTGGAATCAGCATTTTCTTGTCTTCAGCAGCTTCCATAGCAGGTATGTACTATCCCCTTCATTCTTCTTTCCTGTGCTTCATACAGAACTGAAAGTTGGGGCAAGCTTTGGCTTCAAGCTTTGTTCCTATTAGCTAGGATGACTAAAAACCAGAGAACTCCACTTCTATAGCAGAGACAAGATTGCTAGAATTCATACTGCATTCCTGTCCATTAGTAAAAGTAGTTTATATTTATCTAAGTGGAGGAAAAGGAGAGGATAGGATGGAAGCTTGCCTTTCCCAGTAGACTCAAGCAAAAGCAAACTGCTGAAGACTCTCTTAGCTTGTCTGTTTTTTTCATTAGTAACTTTTGCCATCTTGTCCACACTGATGTTACTTGGCCGCATTTTCCCAGTTTTCATCTGTGAAAGATTGAAAGTTATGTATTACTCAGAACTGAATTCATCCTAGTTGAAGGATGTGATTCCTTTTTTCCATGGACAGTTTACATTCATTTGGTATAGTTTTTAAGCCCTAGAAATACAAATGGCCACATGCAAGTCAAGGCAGCACAAGGATTCTTCATGCAGCTGAATTCTGGATATGGACTCAGAGAAGTTCTGAGATGGGTTTTAAGTATATTGTTCTTTGCTGCAACCTTCAGTGTAGCTTTATGGCAGAGGTAACCTTGGCTAAAAATCCATACTGGTTCTAGCTTGAACTATTACCTACAGTCTTTTCAGGAGAGGAAGGAAAACCCTGCTACACAGAAAGTTCAAGCAGACACACGCTCTCTGCAACTAGGAGGATATTTTGTAGTTGGAAGATGACTGGTTAAGTTGCTTCATCTACCTTTCTTTTTATTGCATGAACCTGAACATTCCTAATCCTGTTCCCATTTCTTATTTGCCACTCCCAGGCTTCCTAGCCTGTCCTGGACATCAGTGGGTGTTGTTACTCTGCATTCCTCAGTGTTTGCATGCTTTGGATACTACACAGGTGCACATATAAGCACCAAATAAAGACAAATGAACATTAGGGAAAAAATTATTATTTTAAAGAAATGTAACAAATGATAATTGTTCAAACTATATTACAGATTGGAAATGGATGACCTAATAACGTAGATATACAATTGGCCCTCTGCATCTTCAAGTTTAGTTTTCACAGATTTGCCTATTTGTGAGTTTCTTCAACCTATATTGCCCCCACCTCATGCTTCTTTTTCAGGGGAACTTTTCTGTCAGCAGAGAATCAGACCGCACAGCCCTTTAAAAACCTACCTCTGGTAGTCCTTCTCCTTCACCATCAGCCACTGCCTGGCCAGCTAAGGATGGATCACAGCCCAATTTCTCAGCACTACAAACCCCTTCTCAATACTGCCCACATACCCAAGGAAGGAGATGGGTGAGAGGAAGCATAGAGCTACACCCACTCCCTTTCCCTCTCCTTTCCCTAATCTGGTTTGGATCCTAGATGCCCATTTTCCCCACCTTAGCTTGGTCCACTTTCCCCCCACACTTTGATATTTGTTGTTTTTCCATTTTTGTTGGGGTCCTGTGCCCCTAACTTTTGCAAATGTGGAAGGCCAACTGTAGATCAAATAAATAACTAGAGAGAATTTGTGGAGATGTATGGTAATGTAAGGTTGCAGTTCTAATGCATACTTGGGAATAAGCTTCATTGAACTCAGTGGGACCTACCTGTGAATAGTCATGGATAGGATTACACTGTAGGTGTCTCAGCATAACATCTGTGACAAGTAAGGCTGGAGAAGCTAGTATTCAAAATTAGGCTGGCAAATGTTCCAATGACAATGAGATTCTGAAGAAAAGTAATCTAGGCTTCTGCAATGGAAGAGTATGCCCAAACAACATGGTAAAATTCTGGAAGATCCTGACAGCTATATACAGCTGTATGAACTGGGGATTATAGTGTATCTGGACTGCCAAGAAGCAGAAATTAATAAAAGTACAGCTTTGAGATGGGAACAATTTAAAAAGAAAGATTCAATGGTTTTCTACCTCAACAGTAAGATGTAACAGTAGTTCTCATTAGTTTTTTGTTAAAGTTTCCGTATATTTATGTATTAGGATTAGTGTCATGTAATGCATGTTAGTAAATGCAAAAGTAAGCACAATGAGAAAATAGTGCTTCCTACTTTATATACTTACAGATATTGAATTGGTTGCATTTATCCAAGATTAATACATCTCCCTGACAATATCAGCAGAGTAGGCTGCAACAACCAGACATAAGAAAACAATGTAAGGAGAGGTTATTTAACTCATACAGAGAAAGTAAGAGAGAAGGAAAAGAATTCAGAGAAAGAGAGAGAAAACTCTTTATTCATTGGTTAAAATATATGAAAATGTGTTTACGGTTACAGTTCCAAGGAATGCATGATGTCTTGAAAAGGCTAAATAAACATGTTTCTGACTCATATGGAATTAAATGATAGTTTCACAAACAAATACTGGTGCCTAGATACAGCAGGTATGGGTGTGGGGGAAGTGCTTCAGGTGCAACAGACATAAGATGCAATGCGCAAACATATAAATGCAGAGACCTGGTTATTTCAAGGGAGGATCTGGAATACAGGAGTTGACAGTACTAATTATATTAGTAACCATTATGTTGTTTATCACATTAATTCTTGGAACCTTCAGGCTTTCCTTGTGCCATGTGCTATAAAACTATTCATGATGTTAAAATCTTTTTATTCTATAGAAAAAAAAAGCCAGAACAAATTTTAAATGCCAAATCAAGGCCTACAATTCTGAGTGGGATAAGATATGTAGTGGTATCATCAGGAAACATATAAAAAGCACTGAGTTCCAGCCCTGACTGACTCAAGCATGCATGCATAGCTAGATAGAGCACTTAACTGTTTGGAGATGCATAGCTATCTATCATCTATCTATGACTTAAGTGTTTGGAGACTACTAGATATATTAACAGCAATGAAGTGGAGCATCTTAGATTATAGATAATGACTTTTCTTTATGTTAATTCACAGTATTGGCCTATCTAATCCATTATCCGCATTCCAGCCCTGATATTGCTGAATTATAATACCTACTATTCCTAACTATTGATTATGCTGGCTAGAGCTATTGGAACTTGGGCCATTTCTGCACTAGGCTGTTATAGTGTTATGATTCCACTGTCAACATCCTATGAAATCCTGGAGTTTGCAGTTTCCGACCCCTCCTGAAACTGCAAACCCAAGATTCCATAGAATGTTGAAAATGGAATCATAGCGCTATAACAGCCTAATGTGGAAATGGCCTTGGAGTCCAACTACATCTGGAAAGCTCATGATTCCTAGCCCTTGTATAAGTGTGGTTCTGTTTTATAAAAATATTTTGTGTTGTAAGATATGCTCCCACCCCATTCCCTTGGTTTATCTGTTATCATGGTTATGATAAGTTGGGTAAGAGCACTAGATATCCTTTTGATATCAAATAATTTGGCCTTTGCTGGACCCCTCTTTGCCATCTCATTCCACGTGTTTGCAGTGGTCTCCTGGACAAGCACGTACGGGTGCAGCCGTTAATGACTGTACATTCCAAAACCCCATTCAGGCTAGCAACTTAAGCCTCTCCGTCACTTTAGGGAAAAACCTCCCTGCAAACAGGCTCTGCTCGGCTTGGAGTTACACAAAGCCTTGCAGCCAAGAGCGAAGCCATTCCTTTATGTTGGGCCATCAATGATCCAGCCATGCTATTGTCATCAAGAGCAAAACCAATCATGCTAAACTTGATCTTTTCCAAATCCTTTTTCCAGCTCCAAACTCTCTTTGTTCTCTCTGAGCATAACATAACCTGTAGGTAAACTCCACCCTATAAAAGGTTCCCACTTTTGGGACTTCCTTGGATCACCCTGGACTTCATCTAGCCTTGCTGCCGATTTGTCTAAGGAGCTCCCCTCAGCCAGCCATGCTGAGCTTTCTTCCCCGGAAACCCATCTTTCTCTCCAGGACAATGAGACCAGGTGTTGTATTACCCATCCCTAAGCTCTACATTTCTGCTTTCCAGTTAGCTAGTGTGCGCGTTGTTTTATTTGATGTTTATCTTTCAATAAAACCGTTATTTTTGGTTACTGTTAAACTTGCTTGCCTGCTCTCTGACCTGAAGCTGTAGACATAGGGTTAAAAGATCCTTGCTAAAGTTACCCTGCCTCTCGTTTAGCCGAGAGAGTGCTCAAGCTAAATTCCCCCAACTTGTGTTTTATTTGGTTATTTGGGCGCCCCTCCCAAGACCCCCAACATACAGAGTAACATATCTATTTGTAAAATCAATGAAATAATCTATCCTAAATGCTGTCTGCACTTTGGTTTCTTGAAAACATACTTTCATTGGGCTTTATAAGCAACACAACTGTTCAAAAAATACTACCAGACAGTTTTAAATTCACCATTACACATGATACATTCTTTGTTTTGTTTACTCATTGTTTTCTGAATTGTAGAAACAATAGTTATATTTGAGTTTTCATAGGATATGAATTAGAAATCCAGCCCCAAATTACAATCAATTCAAGATAAATTCAGTTTCAGTGATCTTAAACAGGCTTTCAAGGAATGTGTGTAAGTAAATGCACTTTCATTTTTGTTCAACTGTCTGCATTCAGATGGAATCGTGTAATAGTCCATGTGTGGCAGATTTGGAAATACACTTGCTGGGGCAGGATAAACTGTACTGCTTTTTCCCCCACCCACTGCCTATATTAAGGCAACTCCAGAATTAGATATTTTCTTGAAATATCTGCTGATATATCTCCTCCTCTCCAATTGTCCCAGTTTGGCACGGACACTCCCAATTAATCTGAGGGCTGACATGATGGAACTCTTTAAATACCTCAAGAACTATCACAGAGAGGAGGGGGCAGGCCTGTTCTCTGATGCCTCAGAGGGTAGGACCAGGTCTAATGGTTTTAAATTACAGAAGAGCAGATTTTGGTTACACATTAGAAGAAGCTTCTTCACAGTTAGAACGCTTCAGCAATGGAACCCATAGCCTACAGAAATGGTGGGATCTCTTTCTCTGGATGTTTTCAAAAAGAGACTGGACAGCTGCATGCTGGGGATGCTTTAGCTGGAGATCCTGTATTGAGCAGGGGATTGGACTCGATGGCCCATGAGGCTTCTTTTAACTCTATGATTATCTAATCCTCTGCCCTCCCTCTTTTCCAGCTGGTTTCAAAATTTCCCAGTTTCTCTCTCCTCCACCCACTTTCCCTTCTTACTTTTTGGCTTACTTCAATTGCTGAAAACTCAGCTCAAAATGTAAAAGCAGTTTGCACTTAATTAACTCCATAGGGAGAGAGGAAAGGATAGGGTGGCATTTTGCACTTCCTGGTAGACTCAGGCAAAGGTAAGCTGCTGCAGCCTCTCCTAGCTTGTCTGTTTTTCCTTATTAATGACTCTTGCCATCTTGGCCACAGTCTGATGTTGCTGGGCCAGATATATCCCAGTTTTCATCTATGAAATGTTGGAGGGCATGATAGCTGTTTGCTATACTTGCTCTAGGTCTTTTAAAAGCTCAGATGGTTACTACAGATCCTGCAAAATTTTAAAGGGATAAGGAAGTTTGAATCAGGGCCCCTAGTAGCCAATCTCTAGTAATTTATAGCTTACTAATTCTCCAGATGTCATTTAATAATGTTTTGAATGCAACTGTCAAGAGATTTTTGTAGGTGTTTTCCATCTCTTACCTCTGAAGAAGGCCCCAACAGAATTATTTGGTCATAACACAGTAGTGTTTTCAACAAATTAAGCTCACTTCCTGCATTTTGGCATTCAGAGTCTCTTTCACATTGAGTTTCACTGGATGCTTCCAGTTTCTATATTTTCTTTCTTTTCCTCACCAGTCAATCAGGTTAGGTATTTTCTTGGTAGTAGTACTGCCATGAATTCTGTCAGCTGAATCCTGAAAGTGGTCAGTTTTACTTCCCCACCCAGAGCTATGCCAGACCTTTTGCTACCTGAGGCAACCCCATTCCAACAAGATTATTGCCCTCTCTCCAATCCACAGGCAAAAAGCTAAAGTGGAAGTTGAAAAAATTGAACGCTCCAACAATAGCAATGGTATAGTGTTGCTTATGACACCCAAGGGAGTAGGCTTAAGGGCCCAGAACAAGTTGTGTGGTCCATGAAGCTTTACCTTCCAACAGCAGGAGATGACCGGGTAGTCTCTAGGAAGAATGGTCAAAAGCCTGTTGCTGCCATCTCCCAGCATGTGTTGCCTCTGAGGGCCAACTCAGTCTGGGTAATGGTAGACCAAACTTACGGGACCGGCAACATTTTATTTATTTAATTTATATCCCACCTTTCTTCCAGCAACCGACCCAAGGTGGCTTACAACACTATGACCTATAAAAACTTTCTATGCTAATGTGCTAGTCACAGTGAGCAGCATCACAGATTGATTCATATCATGCATCTTCTCTATTTTGCTCTCGCTTGCTTCACCTGTCTGTTCAGTCTGGGATTTGTCCATGACTACATAGCCTGCCTCAGGACTCCAGCTCTTGTTTGATGTCCATTGCTGATCATGTCTCCTTTGACTGGCTCATGTACCTGTCACTTTACCTATGTCATACAAAGATTCCCTAGCAGCCCCAGGTTGTTTGAAAAAAGACCAATTTCCTTGCAACCAACCATGCAGTCCAGCACAACTGTCCCTGCTTCCTATGAGGATTACTGGCACTGACCTTTGCAAGAACCCACATAGGCAATTCAGTTACAGAGGGAAGATAATGTTTTCATTAGAGCAGGCACAAGGCAGATAGGATCTGTATTGTTTCTAAGTGGTTGGGTCTGCGATCTGAGAGCTCTCTTCCAGTCCAATTGATTGGAGTCCATGCTGAGTAGGGAAGTGCTGCAGTCTTATCTGTCGACCTTGAGGAGCCTTAAAACAGATGCTAGCAGGCTTCACAAAGGTTTAATCATTACAAGACTTGCAAAATATTACAGATAGCAAGTGCAATGCCAGTGTTTATGTCCAAAAAGAGTGCATCCTATGTTAGGAAAATGTGATATTCCTTGGAAGAAACGCAAGCTCAGGAGAAACACCTAGATTGCAAGCAACAAGAGTGTAAGTGTGCCATTAAAAGCTGATGGTCTGTCAAAGCTTTCAGATTGATGACTCTAGTAAAAATGCATTGATCAGCTATTCCATCTTTCTCTCCTGAATGGATTTTTTTTTTTATGGTAAGAAGATGGAAAACATAGACAAAAAGGAGACAAAGGCATCTGTACCCTTGTAAAATTCTGTATTTATAAATGTGTAAACTGCATTATAAACCTAGTCTAGAAGAACCCTACAGAGACTTTCTGAGTGGACTTCTTGCCTCCTTTCATTGAAGCCAGCTGATTCCTCTCTATTCACCATTTATAGCAAGTCATGCCTTGAACTGTTCCTGATTTTCTATCTTGGCTTCAAGTATGGGACAATCACCCTTAAAAATGCCTTCAGCATAGTGAGAGCCCTCCTTAGAGGCCAGAAATCCTTCTGGAGATGTTGATGTTTCACAAAAGCCATAGAGGTAAGTTCGTACCTTTTGACAAAGAAAACTGTGCACAACCTACACAATTATAAACAATTTGGAGGCACTCAGCAGTCTTTTAGCAACCAGGACTCTTTTGTGGGCAGGTGTGTAACTAGAAATTAAAATGTAATTGTAGATGTTGACATCTACTTGGAAAATTCTAACCTCACCCTTTCATTCTCCTTTGAGCTTCCCTTCAAAGATGGAAATGACAATGACATCACAGAGATGATGTAAGGCTTAATTGACAGTTGGAAAAATGCTACAAGATGAACGAATGAGAAGTGCTGTAGAAGATGAGGTGTTATTAATTCTCTTTAAATTAACGCCTCTCCCCGGGGTCTAAACCCATAATTTCTAAGGCAATAGTCCTTTGAACTCATTGGCTTAATCGGTGTAGTTCCCTTGGGATACAATTATACAGTGTTATACTCTCCTGCTATCAGATTTACTAACAGCGGAAACCCCCAAATCCCACACAGTCAGGACAGTGCATGCCACTCTGGGAGAACATTAATGGGAAGCAGAGACACTTATCTTGGGTGAACTGCTCTAATTTGGTGGCTTCATAAAAGAACAAAGGTTGAGAAGAGACTGACAAATCTGCATGACTGCACACTTTGCAGTGATCATCATTCTTGTTTCTATCTTAGGGCTCTCAGGAAATCATCTGGATCCATTAGCCTCCTGGGACAGACTATACTAATCACTCCTCCACCTCTGCAGTGATTCTAGGTTCTAGTACGTCTAAACTTGATCAAGTAATGATCTGTCCAGGGCAACAGAACTACAAAAGGTTCCTCCATATGAATATGACTGTCATCCCATCCAGCACAGAAAACTAGGTCCAGAGTGTGCCCAGCAGCATGAATGGGTTGAGATACTGCGTGATTACCATTGTCATGACAACCATTAAGCTCTGACCAGCTCCTGACAGTGCAGCATCATTGTAGATGTGAATATGTATGTTTAAGTCTCCCATCACTACAAGCGAAGAAGATTATAAAACCAAAATCAAGACCATCCTGGCTAGTGTGGAAAGGGAGACTGTTGAGCAATGAAGTGGGTGGTACACCAACAGAACCCCTAATCCATCCTGGCTACCACTCATTAAGGTATACACAGTGGCTCCTCCACATTCATGAGGATTTGGGGTGCAGAACCTTCACAAAAGTGGAAAAACCAAGAATAACTCCCCCTGTGATCCCCCTCCCATTCCTTTGCTTTGGGTCCCAGCACTCCTGGGGAGAAAAAAAAATACAAGGTAAATGGCTTACTAGTACTTTCTCCTCAGACAAAGAAGAGAGGAGTGCTGAGTTCTGGTGTTCTAGCCACTTCCAGTCACCACCTTGAAAAAGGAGATTCCTCTTAGAAGGGAGGGGTAGGAGCAAAGAGAGCATCTGACCAATCAGTAGCTATTACACAGTAAAATTTGCAGCCATGAGGCAGAGAGGACATGCCTCCAGCTTGGGGGGGGGCTTTGCTCACCCAAAAGAAAAAAAGTCCGTTTTAAACACAAACTGTGCAAGCCTGGGGTGAGCAATGCAAGGAACTGGAAGGAGAATGGGATGGGGAGGAAGGCAAGCATGTGGCTTGCACATAATCAAATTCATGAAGGTCAGATCCATGAAAGTGGAGGGAGGCCTGTACACTTAAAACCAGCAGACCGGAGTAATATGACACCTAGTAAGAGAGATGGTATCACAATAGACAACTGTGATTCTACCATTCTGGGCCTCAGGTCTTGCTTGCTGCTGCACAGGAAGGCAGAGTTGAGAGAGATTATCCCCACCTCATCCCTCCAAGTCTCTGGAATACAAGTCAGGTCAGCATCAAGTCCTGAATGGCAGTTGTTTTCCCAGCCAATGACTTGGCATTCAACAGTATCATTTTCAACTAGGTGCCAAAGAAATCACCAAGGCTGTTGAGGATTTGGGTCCTAGAGACAAGAAAAGACAAGTGGCAAGTTTAAAGGAGTATTTATATTAGTATCAGAATTTAAATCTCACATTTCTTCACCATACTTAAGAGTTTGAGTACACAGGAGCAGAATAATGAAAAGCTAAGTATGATATTCATTTTTTTTTTAAAAAGTCAGCCATGAAACATACTGATCTTGATTTTTTAAAAAATCATGAGCTACATTGTCAATGTCATGAACATGCACATATTAGCACAGCAGATTTTAATAAGCTGCATCTATCTCACATCAAAAGTAAAAAATCACAAAATTACAATTTGGAAGGAATTAAATTTTACTCATTTTTAATTGGATATAGACCCTACTGTCAGGAATTTCTCCCTGCCGGGCTGCAGCCAGCAAGGGAGGAGAGAGGTCAGGAACACTTGGGGTGTCCGAATATACCAAACACCAGGAAAACACAAGCCGAGCCAGGTCAAGGTCCAGTCCAAAGGTTCAGGAGGCAGAGATCCATCTGGAGGGTTTCAGGGAAAGGGAGACACAAAAGTTGTGAGGGCTTGCTAATAATTTGCTGCAAGCAAGGAACAGCCATGCCGGCAGACTTAAATAGCCCTGTGAGCAGGTGCTGCTCGTTATTGTTTCCTCAGTCTAGTCCAAGCAGCCTCCCTCTCTGCAACCCGTTTCAGCCTTCTGCGTGATTGAGGGCTGATGGGCACAGCTGGCTGCAACTCCTCTGCATCACTGCTGGTTCCCTCTCCGTCATGAGTTGGCTGGGGCAACTCAGTCTCTGTTTGACCTTCCAGTGCAGGGCATGTTTACAGGTTGACTTGCTCATTCATTGGCTTGCCCCCTGCACAATCAGTTGCTCTTCAATCACAGCATCATCATCTGTCATACTTACAGGCTCCTGAATTTTGACAAGATGCTCTGCAGAACTACAGTTTTCAGAAGCACCTACTCTTTCAGCTGGATAAAGTGCTGTTCAGTCTCAGTAAATTTTTAAAGCAGACTCACTGAAATCAATGAGATCTAATTTGGCATGATGAATAGTGCAATCTTCACCAAAAGATGTACTGTCTTTAGGGGTTAGAATTAGGCACAAGATTCCTTTGCCCTTCTGCTAGCAGAAACCTTTTCCACCAGCTGAGTGCAGAGATCTGCCAATGAAGAAAATGCTGTGCTGGCAAAGACTGCTTTTAGAAGAGCTTCAAAATGGGAGGGGATATGGTAAGAGAAGAGCTGGGTTACACCAGATCCAAATCTCCTCTAGTCCAAGGATACGTGTGCCACAATTTTGGCATGAAATCACGCCAGGGTGATGGAAGTTTTAATAATCCCCTATACCTCTAGGATGTGAAGCGTTCTGTTTCAGCACAGCTTCAGCTAGCCATGTGTTGGCTTAGTTGGACTTGGCCAACATGGCCAGGTCTTCAGCCTGTCAGACACTGAATGCAGTGTCTGACAGGCTGAAGCAAACTGAACACTTGGCTTATAGGAAGAACAAATGTATGTAAGCCAATAAAGTTCTCAGGTAAGAGTGTGATTATTGGGAGGGGCAGGTAAGTCAAGGCAGATGTGAAAGTAGCTGTGTCCGTGCTTGTACTGGCAGGGTTCCTAGGTAAATCCAGTTGGAATGTAAAGTTGCTGTGACTGAGTGCTAGATGAAGATGATCGCTATGTTGTTTCCTTTGGTAGGTCAGAGCCAATTCATTTGTGTAGAACTGTTTCTACAACAGATTTATGTTTAAGTAGCATACCTTCCACTGCCTAAAAGCACCAGATGTGATCCCACCTGATCTTGGAAGTTAAACAGGGTCAGACCTGGTTTATACTTGGATGGGAAACTGCCAACGATTACCGGATCCTGTAGGATAGATTTCAGGCAAAGAAACTGACAAAACCACCTTTAAATATCGCCTACCTAAGCAGACTTTATGAAATCCATGGGTGACCATAAGTCAACAGATGACTTGAAAGTACATACACACAAATCATATTCTCTAACATTTCACACATGAAAGCAATAACAGAGTGTGGTCAATATGGCAAAAGTTATTAATGGAGAAGAACACACAAGCTAGGAGAGGTTGCAGCAGTTTGCTTTTGCTTGAGTCTATATGGAAGGGCAAGTTTCTATCTCTCCTTTCCTCTCTTCACTGCTAAATTAATTGCTTTTAATTTGCAGCAACTGAGATAAACTGAGATGAAGTGAGAAAGTGAGAAGGGGACAGAGAAACTCAAGACATTTTAAGAGCAACTGAAAAAGTGGGATGACAGAAGATTAATTTGGACTGTCCCTGCCAAACTGGTACAAATGGAGGGTATAAAGTACAGCTGGAGGAATCAGGCCTCAGTTTAGCAGAGGCGGTTCTGTGATTGCTTGTGTTCCTGGGTCATCATCCCAATGGGATGGTGCCCTAGATTACCTTGTCCCACACCCTGATTCCTAAGAGTAGGAATTATGTAGTTCTCCAGCTTTCAGTGGATTGCAGTTCCTAGCATCCCTCACCATTGGCTCTGCTAGCTAGGGCTGCTAGGAGTTGTAGCCCAGTAAGATTTGTAGGGCCTCATGACTCTCAACAGTTCCTCTGGTTTCCCTCAGTCTCTCCTTCAAAACTACAGTCTGTTCCTTTTGTTTCCTTCACTCACACCAAGATTCCATCTTCCTAAGATGGAGGTGGAGGTGTGTGTGTATATATATTTTCCTAATATGGTTCTAGCCTTCCTAAGCTTCCCAGGCTGTTTCTTAGCCATTCTGAGCCTCTTAGTTTCTTAGTAACAAAGGAGGTCCTTGGCAACTTTGCCAGGGCCATTATCCAACAATACTTGAGATCTCTTAACCTTTCCTATCCAACCCCTAACTTTGCAATTGTACCATACTCAGCAATATTCACTGAGATAGCTGTGTTGGTCTGTTTAAATGTAAGAAGAAAAGGCAGGGGGGAGGATCTAGCAGCACCTTTGAGACTAACCATATTTTAGGATAACCTTGCATCTAATGAAGTGAATCAGGATCCACCAAAGTTTATGCTAAAATACACTCCTTAATCTCAGAATTTCTTCTAGATCCTTCCTCCTTTTTTCTTGGGTGTGTGTATATGCCTTAAAGTTGCCTGTCAACTTCTGGCAACCCCTTAAATTTCATAAAGTTTTCTTGGGCAAGGAATACTCAGAGGTGGTTCTGCCAGTTCCTTCATCTGAAATATAGCCTACTGAATCTGGTACTCAATGTTGGTCTGCCATCCAAGACCTTGCTAGGGCTGACCCTGCTGAGATGAGATGAGACCAGATGTTTTTATTTTAGTGCCTTTAGGGTTGTTCGGTAGTTCTTATACTCAACAATTTTTGATTGCTTCAGGAGAAGCCTTACTGGGCCATAAAACAAAAGGTGTGAATACAGAAACTTTGCCAAGAGACTAAATGCATTCTTCTGATACAATGGATTATGGATTCTAACAAGATAGGTGCAAATACAGTTTTTGGCAGAGGATTTTGTAACTTAAAATGGAGAAGCTAAATTTTATCACCTCTGGTCTATTTGTTCCCATTCAGCTTATGTGGTGGTGGTGGTGGTGGTGCGAGGCTCATTTTTCATTTACATACACTGACAATAACACTTAAAGCAGACTGTAGATGCCAGGACAACAGTATCAGCACTTTATTTTCCCACATGCTGTTTTACAATCTCTATCTGACAAAGAAGCCTGTTGAAGCTTCAAAGGCTAGAGTGATGTATTCTATGCCTGTTATTTGGTTGGCCTAATAAAGATGTGACCCCAGAATGAAAGGCTGATTGTGTAACACACACACACACACACCTCTTTTAATTCTATATTTCTGCATTTAGCTAGCAGGTGGGCATTGAGTAACACCTGGATAACAAGCATTCTTATTGCACTTTCAGTAGTGTTACTCCATTAAACAGTACAAGGCTTTTTTTCCCTTAGGTGAAGTATTTTGGTGTAAAAACTGCTGAAAGAATCAAATGCCCATGGCAACACAAAGGTTCTCTCCCATGGGTGCTGTTCTGTCTCATGGGTCCTCTCACATGGACGAGAGAGCGCGCAGGCAGAATAATTGTCCAGCGTACAGGCAGAATTCACTACATCTGAAGCTTATTCATTCAGCACTCACTGCAGCCCTCAGATCACCATCTTATATAATACTCCAGGATTAGTGGAAATGTTTTTATTTTAGCTGGTTCACCCTCACTATTTTTTAAAAGAGGGACTGTGTGGAAAAGGGTGAATTCCTTCCCTAGGAAAACTTTATGAAATTCATGCTTGAAGGTGTCGGGCAACCTGAAGCCACTCCCACCTCCAACATGGCTAGTCTATGGCTTAGAAGTAATATTTTATTGCATTCACCAGCAGAGGGCATTTCACAACTATTTATACATAGAATAAGGCTCACTTATTTTCTCTCCTTCTCCCTCTCCTAGATTGCTCTTTCTTGAGTCATCTTCTGCTTTTCCTGAACAGAAACAATTTCTTTGTTAAAGATGAAGCAATATGGTTTAGTTATTTCACTATTAAAATATAGGAGAAAACATACACTCCTCTTCCTGGGACATTTAAACTTAAGAACAGCAGTACACATGATCTGTTAGTCTGTTTCAAAACTTTATATCCTGTAGTCCAAAAATACTGGAACTGCCATTCCTAGTTGCACAAAAGGTTGCCTTCCACTTACCACTATGGCCATTAAGCTATTGTCCCCCCATCCCCTAATTTAGCATGGGCTTATATGTGTTTCCAGGGAGGTGTGATGTACAGTGAAGGCCCAGATCAAAGCTAAAAGCACCTGAAGAAGCCAAAGACATATGGATAAAACAGAGTCAGAATCCTTGGCTTACTATGACTCCTAACCATGCAAGCTATGAGATAATAACCATGAAACTAGTGAGAAGCAGACTTCCGAATCAAGAGAGAAACATGCAGAGCAACTCAACTGCCTTCTTGTTAAGCTCTGTCAGCTGGTTCTGCTCGACTTGCCAGCGGCAAAATCTTGAGCAAAGCTCAAAAAAATTGGGAACATTTCAAATATCAACTCTGATATTCAGATCTGGATTTCAACATTTTGCCACAGCATTACAAATGTGAGTGTTTTAGATGCTTGATTGGCACGCACTTTCCTGTATCCAAGGTTGTGGATAAGCTAGTCAACAGCACTGTGACCACAACCAAATTCCTCAACAGTCATACGGCAGTCCACCCTGTTTTGGTTTTCATAAGCCATCAATGGCCTTCCGTTACATGGTTTGTCTTCAGCACTGGTTTAGCTTTATTTAAGCTTTTCCACTCATCTTCACACATTACCCTCACCAGCTGTTGCCTCACCATATGTATTTTGGAGTCTTCAGTGGATGACGGCAGCAGTACATCCTCTAGTCAAGAACTTGATGACTGCTCTTTGTTTCTGCTTCACGTTCATGGTTATGCAATGCCTAGAAACACAGAAACAATGTCAGTCATTCAGTAAGAATTACTCTGATGTCGTAACAGCATCACATTTGAATTTAATAGTTTCAGAGGAAATGGCACATAGGCATTACTTTCACTACAACTCTCATAGAGCCCTGATTCTTTTGAGTTCTCAAGACAGGCAGATACAAACTGTGACTGATTGGGCATATAAGGATCCCAAAGAGCTCCAAACAAAATTCAGTGTGTGTATGTGCATACATCTGTGATGCTGTACAAATATTAGATGTTATTAAAAGACAAATTTTGGTATGCAAAATTCATGAGCATCCACTACTGTCACAACTTTGGCATTATGGGCTGCTAAATAATTTCAGGATGGACTTAATCTGTGAATGCTGTGATGCAGTCAGAAGAGATAAATGAGATTAGAGAACGGATGAACGTGCATGTATGCTCTTGGTGAAAAATTATTCTGTTCCGCTTGGATCTATGCCCTTATATGGATGAGATGCCAAAGCCCTTTGCGAAGTCGTGAGTCAATGTTCTTAAAAAACAAGGATGGAGGTAATTACTAAGTTAATGACTGGGATCCAAAGGACCACCCAGATAGCTCCACATGCCCAACTGGGCTTTGTGTATGTGTTTCATAAAGACCACACGCACTAGCTAGATTGCTAAAGCAATCTACCTTTGAAACTGGAATGACTTACAAGCTTGCCATGGTATTTGTGTCTGTTTTTGTCTTGTTTCTTTGTACATCAGAATTAATAATTACACTGAGTAAGGGCAAGTGGGATATAGGAAAATATCAGGCTTGCAAGATCTACTGTTTTTCACTAAAACCAAGGTGGCTACCATTTGCATCCAAATAAAAAATAATGACTTAGGAAAGCAGACACAGAATTGCAAACAAGGTGAGTTTGAGCACATTTCTCAATCCAGGAATTTGTTTTCCAGACCAAAATTGAAGCTCACACACAGATCCTTTTGCACAAATATCAAATGCGCTTGCTCAAATTTAGGAATGGAAATTTTTTTTTTTTGATGCTGCTATTTCTGTTATTAAATTGTTGAGAGTTAGAAATCTTTGTTGACCATCCAGAGATCTATTATCTATTTTCTAACCTCTTCACGCCTTAAGTAATTTTTTGATACAAGTCATAATTATTGTCAGTTATTGAGGCAGAGTTAACCCACCAAGTAAAACTTGAAACACTGTTAATAGTCAGTTGAAGGAGTTTAGAAATAGAACTTCTGAGCTTACACAGTGGTGTGGTGGCAAATTTTAAATTGTAAGCCCTCATCATGACAGTACCTATAGCAACATGCAATCAATAGAAACATCATTTCTAAGTTTTCCTTTCAGCCAGGAACAGAACTAATTTTTGTAAAGATAATGTGTCTTGCCCATTCAAAACCAAGCTACTCCCAAAATCCTTACTGGACAGATGGCTCATACCTGACTTCTTAATCAGTTCCCCATTCCCAGCTACTGTGAGGATTGCTGCTAAACTCAGAGGGAACAGGGAATCTAAGGAGGTTAGCAAATATGGCACACTCCCAGTTAATTAAAAAGTCCAGGGTCTTTGACCCTGCAAGCCCTTGCTTCACCAAATTACTGGTAGAAAAAAAATCTTAAGTTTGTGTGTATTTATTTTTACCACCCTCCTAGATTCCCTTCTCTTCTCCCCAATAGGTACTTTGCAATAAACATTCTAGTTGCTGTGTCAGGCAACTCTTTCAACAATATTTTCATGGCCACTCATAGTTTTTTGAACTTGTCTCTAGGACTGAACTCAGTAGTTGGATAAGTACAAAATGAAGGGAATTGGCAAAGCTCCCCCTCTTATCTGACACATTAGGGACTGGAGCACTGTCAGATAATGGAACTAGTTGAAAAGTGGAACCCAAGTACTGCACTGTAAGGAGTAGGAAGGACTAATAGAGGCTCATTTGGGACTGATGCACATGCGCTTCTTGCAAAGTCTCTCAGCCAGCTTAGCGCCTTTTCTCCCTCTCAGCTTGCTTTGCAAGCAGAGCATATGTGCAAATGGTGCCAAGTGAGCCTCCATGAGTAAGAAGAATTGATGAAAGAACAGAACCTCCATTGAATTAATGGCATTTGTCCTTAATTTAGAATGTCAAAAAAGCCAGTCATCAGACCACAGGGCATCAAAAGATGGGGACTTCCTGTACCTTAATTCTTCTTTTCCATTTTAGCAGGGTCATCCTTTCTTGATTACTGTTTTATACCAATCTTCATCAATCTTCAGTTGAGGGTAATATTGATGTTCCTTCTCCATCCTACAAAATCCAGTGAATTAGGCTTTTGTTCTGTTTTTAAAGCTGCCACGGCAATGTGGCCTTGAAACTGGGGTGCCAAAGTCATAATCTAAATCTGAACTATAACCACTGTTATCACTGGCTATTAGGTCAGTTTCCATTAAATCATTGGTCCTGTACCAGACTTACTGAGGAGTGGGAAGGATGCATTACAATGGTTTATAGAGAGAATACAGGGATTGATTATTCTCCTATAGTAGGAGAATAGCAATCATCAAAGTCATACAACCACGAGGAAAACTCTGATTTATTTTTTGACTGCCAAGTCCCTTTTGATAAATATAAAACTATCTCCTTCTGCCAAAGTTATGAGAATCACCTAAATGTAAAATAGCCTACAGAGGCAGCAGTAAACATTTTTAGCTTTCACGTGATAGTAACCAGTGATTCCAGTTTCGTAAGTATAATAAAATAATCTCAGAGAGATTCACAGGTCTTTTAATCTTTCTGGTTCCTCTTTTGAGGATCAGAAACATTTAACTGAGAATGTGCTGCATCACTGTGTGGAACATATTCAAAAACTATCAGCTGATTTAAAAGCAACAAGAGAGGAAAGAAGATGCTGGCTGATGCTGGCTTTCAATTTATAAGTCATTTGTTGTAAGTCTACTGTTTTATACTTAGAACAGAGTTTCCCAAGATGAGGTGTCTGATGCAAGGCAGACTCATGTTCTTAAAGGATGCTGCAAAAAAAACCCCTGGATGTTTTAAGACAATTCTTCCTAACCAATAGTACACGTTCTACTGATAGGATACTGGCATAGTGGGCCACATCCAGGGATTTTAATAATAATTGCTAAGGATTCATACTTCTTCAGTCTTCCTACAAGTGTGGCCTCTGACATTTTAGTGGTACTTTTGGACTAAAATGGATGGTTTCATACTCAGTTCTTTGAAAGACTGATCGGTGAGATGCAAGTTAAAAGGCTGAGAACCACTGCTTGAAGGTGTCTGGGTCTCTCAGACCTTTGCAAAACAGGAATGCATTGTATGGTGCATAACAAATTTCCTATGTGTTTTTTCATTAGTAATCAAAGAATCTTCAGGTTTACTTAAGCCTCTTCCAAATCCAATAACATTTTCTTAAATCGTTCTCTAACATGCATTGAAATCCACCCAGTGCAATGGTATTAACTGAACAGTGTTCAGTGCAAATGCACATTTATTCCTTAAACTTATTTATTAAGCCCTATGAAGAAGACCTACATTTAGAATTAAAGCATTAACAGTGGATTCTTGTGTAGAAGGACTGAACCAATACTCAGGCCCTAATTGCTGGAATTTAGAAACATTCCACACAGGGATCCACTTCTAGTTAACTTCTTCATTTCAGATGATGATGATGATGATGACGATGATGACGACTGCTTTATTTATATCCTTTCTTTTTCTCAAGACTGAGGCCATTTCCGCACTAGCTTGCTATAGTGCTATTATTCCACTGTCAACATCTTATGGAATCCTGGGGTTTGCAGTTCAGGGAGGAGCTGGCCAGCCCCTCCCTAAACTGCAAACCCCAGGATTCCATAGGATGTTGAAAGTGGAATAATAGAGCTATAACAGTCCAGTTAGGAAATGGCCTGAGACTCAAGATGGCATACATATTTTACAGATTACAATTAAAAATGTACAAATAGTCAACATTACAACAGAATTAAACTGTTAACCATATTAAAAACATATGCTCTAAAAAGTTTTTTTTAAGTTAAACAAAACAATTTAAAACAATACAAGACTTAGGCCGTTTCCTCACCACGCTGTTATAGTGCTATTATTCCACTTTGAACATCCTATGGAATCCTATGGGGTTTGCAGTTTAGGGAGGGGCTTTTAGAATTCTCAGCCAGAGAGCTCTATGGCTGCAATCAGCTACAAACTCCAGAATTCCACAGGATGTTGAAAGTGGAATAATAGTACTATAACAGTATAGTGAAGAAATGGCCTTACAGCCCTTTTGTTAAAAGATTTTATTTCTAAAAGCCTGTCTGAAATAAAAACAAAAAAAAAAGCCTTGCCTCCTGAAGAAAGGACAGCTAGGAAGTGGTCATTCTAGCCTCCCCTGGGAGGGAATTCCAAAGTCTAGGGGCAGCCACTGAGAAGGCTCTCTCTTGTATTCCCACCAACCGTACCTGCAAAGGTGGTGGGACTGAAAGAAGGATCGCTTCTATGCATCTGAAAGTAAAACATAGGGGACACATTTTGTTGCTGCACTCAGAAGCTCTTGCTGATCTACTGCAAGTCTCTTAGTGATTTATCAATAGATCCAGCAAAGGGCGAGGAGGGGAGACTTAACATGATAATCTTTAATTAATTAATTTGTAACCTACTTTTATCCCAGTATGAGACCCAAGGCAGCTCACAAGATGAGTGAAAACGAAATACAGTTAAAATAATGATTAATACAAAGGTTTTAAACAATTAGTCAATTGTATTAAAAACGTTATTTGAAACAGTTTAAAAAGGCAGTTAAAACACAATAATAATGATGACAAAAACACAGCACATCCTATTTATAAGACCTTCTGCCCGAGACAGTTACCAGTCAAAGGCCTGGATAAACAAAGATGTCTTTGCTTGCCAGCAGAAAGAGAGGAGAGAGGGCGCCAACCTAGCCTCATCTTGGAAGGGAATTCCACAGCTGAGATCAGCCACCAAAAAGACCCTCTTCTATGTTGTCATTAGCTGGGCCTGTGATGATGGTGAGACTGAAAGAAAGTCCCCAGGCAAGGATCATAAGACTCTGGCAGGTTGATATATACAACCTACACTTTATTCAACAGATCTATCTCCAAGTAAATATTTTTAGGATTGTGCTACTTGGTGAAAAAGAGTGTGCATCCTGATCCTATGTATGCTTGCTAAATTCAGTGGGACACACCCTCACATTAGTGTACATAGAGTGGACACCTTCATTTGAATTTAGATATGCTGCTTTATAATAGGAATCTGTTTCCCCCACCTGCGCTGTGCTGTGGCTTGGTGGAGGGAGATGCTTTTGTTGGCCTCCCATGTGGGAGGACCATGCATTCACTGTGCGATCAGTGGTCGTACAGTGGTCTGTGAGGGGGTGCAGCGAGCAAGCAACCCTTTTAAGGCCCTGCTGCCTCCTCCTCAGCCTCTTTTGCTTGTGGTGTGACCCCCCCCCAGCCTTGGTTTCAATGTAAGCTTGCTGGTCGCTTCGGGGCTGGGTAAGATATCCCCCCCCCCGTAGGGTTGTTTTTTCACCTACTCTGTACTTTGCCAAGGGAATGGACAATTGGCTTCTCAGAGTGGTCTCTTAAATAGGTGCTTTAAATAGGTTCACAATGACAGGTAAGGGGGGGGTCTTAAGGCTTCGGTGAGTACCTACGGCACCCTCTGGAGCCCTCTCTTCTTGCCAGTAGACATGGGCGGAGTACAATGATGGAGTTGATTCTTGGGGTGGGCCCATGATTTTTGGCCTTCACTTTGGGGGTCATGAGACAAGGTAGGCTGGGAATTTTGGCCTGCCTTCCAGAAAAGGGCCAGCCAAAGTTGCAACCTAGCCTCATGGGTTCGCTTTGGGACCTGGTATCTTGCCCAAGGGAAGCTGGAGAAGAGGTCTGGGGGTGACCCTTTGCCTTAGCAACTCCCATTGTATAGACCCCCACTTATGTCACATTATTCACAGTCAAGTTTAAGTTCAGGTTCAAGTTCAAGCTCAAGTTTAAATAGGCATTAATTAAATAAAATTGCCTGTGTTTAAACCAAGCCCTTTGTGTGGTCTCTTCATTTCATGGGTTGGGCAGCAATTTCTCTAATCCCTAAGATCCAGGGGTCAGAGTAAACATTAATTAAACATCTATCTGTCTGTCTGTCTGTCTATCTTCATCTAGCTATTTTGTCCTTGTTTCAGAATATGGCAGCAGGAAAAAGATGTGAATAGTTTGCTCTTTCATTTCCAGAAATATAACAAATTAGAAAAAAATGTGATCTTATACATAGTTCAATGTATAATTAAAATGACAGAATTGGCTTTGAATTGAGCAGAACAGCAAGCAGAGATGCCTGAGAAAGGAAGGAAATGGATGGCTAGAATTTTGAGAACTTCAGACACATCGTTCTGGTGGAGATTTTTGCAACGATTAGGTCATCTATCTTGTTGCTACCCATCAGCCAACAGCAGTGTAAACACCTAATAAAAAAGGTGTAATCATGCTTCAGCTTTTGGCAAGTCTTCCTCCCAATTGTGAAAGATTGGTGCCAGCTCCTGCAGCTTGAAAACACTGTTTTTCTGCCAAGAAAAGGAAATAACACACATCATTTTCTGTTTATGCCCTGTGGTTTGACCCTGTGACTCTTCTACGAGAAGTGTGACTCACAGCTGAAGGGGCTAAAACCAGTATCTCCAAGATAAACAGATGCTCTAAACTGCAATATATTTCAAAGAAAATAACTCAAAAGATAGAGCAGCACCATCTCCTGAGAACAAGTTCAAATATGTCCTTATATTTGCTATAGAAAGGGCAATCCAAAAAGCTTCCCCTTGCTATTCTGTCCTTCTGCTCTCCCCGGCTGTGTAGCTGATTTATGAGGGAAAAGGCAATTTGCTGAAATAATGTGCCAATTCTATTCTGCTCTGCTTGTTGTGCCATGTCCCCAGGATAAGCTGCTCATGTGCTCAGTGTTTATTTAACAGGGTGTTTTAGGTGAACACCCTCTATGGAGATTAATTAGTTGTCTTGCAAGCATATTTCCTATTTTAGAAGGCTCTTTTTTAAAAAATGGGATCTTATGGATCAGCTTCAGCTGCAGAGCATGAGCAGTGACTTTTCTCCACTGTCATCCTATTTCTAGAGAGAGAAGTAAAAGCATTAAACTGCTATGCTGTATTTGCTTCAGTAGATAGGCTTAAATGTGTGTCACTGTAGCTCCTCTGGGTTGTAAAGGCAATCCCAACAGTGGCACAAATAACCAGAAGTGAACAAAACAAAGGTTGTGCTCTTCTGATTGTGCTGGCACCCAAATACCCCATGCTTTATATAAACTCAAAAAGGCCTCTAGTATTATGGGTTCAAGAGAGAACAACATTAATAGTGTTATTGCAACGGGGATGTTTGCTGTTATTATTTTATTAGATGTTACATGGCTTTTCCCAACCAATGAGTATTTTGAGTATGTAATGTTTTTCTGATAGCTTCTTTATGAGTGCTTAGGGTTGCCAGACATTGTTCCCAGTTCCCAGTTCCCAGAGGTCACCTCTGGGCAACAGACAGGAGTTGTCATGTTTCACCCTCTGAGTGATTCTGAAGCTTGGAATTTGCAGTACTTGTACCTGGGGGTGAGGCAAATTGTTGTTGCTGTTGTTGTGTCCATTCAGGTCATTTCTGACTTATTGCAAACTTAAGGCAAATCTATCATGGGGTTTTCTGGAGCTCAGGGTATGTCACATGCCCAAGGTCACCCAGTACGTTTCTATGAACAAGTTGGGAATCAGATCCTGGTCTCCAGAGCCACAGTCTGATGCTCAAGCCACTATACCATTCTGGCTCTCCCACTATCCTGTGCTGGCAAACTCCAGCAGATAGATGGGCATGCTAACTCCTAGCAGGGGGAGACACTGAGAATATGGTATCTAACTTTAGGGAGTAAAGGAGAAGCAAAGACAGTTTGCATAGGTCCCAACCACTATCAAATAAGAAACAATAATTAATCAAGCACCGACTGTGTGAAGACAGACAGCTATAAATCTCCCAGTACTTCCCTGGCAGGTTGTTGCTCACAACTAACCTATCTGGCTAGTTAGCAGCCCTTCTGGCTTCGGGTTTCTTTTGTGACTTGAACATTGCTTCATTCAACAAATGCTGCTTTTGGACTCCCTTGTGGCTTGTTACCTTGAATTCTTGCCTTGTTATTACAATTTGGACTGGCTGAAAATGATGTTCTTGCTACTTCCTTTGTTGCAATGAGATACTTGTGACTTACTGGGATAACAACCTGACAGCTCCTGCACATCAACTCCTCCCTTGAGTGACTGGCAGTTGCTGGCAAAACAGAACAAAACAAAAACAAACAAGGTGGGAGTTCAAATTCTCCAGTTTTCATGGGATGAGTCCTGGATGACAAATAAGACTATGCACAAACCTCCAGCCTGGCAGAGAGTCTTCTACCCACCTATACAGTTTGCTCTATTTTGCAAAGATTAGATTGCTTAAATCAAGAATTGCAATTGATAAAGATTACTTAATTTCCAATCAGGAAAATATGTCCTTTCCATGTATGTATTTGCGTGATGAGTTGTGAGCAATTGTGCTTGCTGCTGATTCCAGGCACAACTCAAAGTACTGGTTATAACTATTAAAATCCAATATAACTCAGAACCAGGTTATCTGAAGGTCCATATTCTCCCATATATGCTTGGCCTTGTTTTGAGATCTTCTGGGGAGGCCCTTCTCTTTGTCCTTCCACCCTCACAGGTGTACTTGGTAGAAACATAGGGGAAGGCCTTCTCCGTGGCTCTTCCCAGACTCTGGAACTCCCTGCCCAGTGAGTTTAGAATGGCCCTTCCTTATCAACCTTCTGCATCCAAGTGAAGACTTTTTCATTCTAGCAGGCTTTTGAAAACTGTTTTTTTGTGGGGAGGGGACATGGATTGTGTATAAAGTGTTGGATTTTTATTTGATGTCTTTTAATGGTTTCTAAGTGTTTTAATTTTAATTTTTTGATAGTTTAATTACTTTTTAACTTTGTATATTGGGAATTTTAACAATATTTCAACTGTTGAAAGTTGCTTTGAGTCTCAAATTGGAGAAACGGTGGGATATAAATAGGGTTTCAAGTTCAAGGTCATCCCAGCCCTGAGGCCTAGGGATGGCCCCTGGTGATGTTCACATCTTGTCATTCAAATGCAATCAGACAGAGAAAGAGAGCTTTATCACATGAGGCAGGTAAATCACAATTAGAGCAGAATAGTAGCATCTTTGACAGAGATGTATCACATTACTTCATTCCTTTTCTGTTGTTCTGCTGGTGGGAATTTGGAAAGCATTTCTTTTACAAAGGAAGCCATTAACAGATTCAGAAATCTCAGGGCCTGGGATGGCCCTGGCAAAGCAACTCCATAGAACGCTTATTGCAGATGGGTTGCTAATAACATACAATAAATTGAACACGGCACTTACAGAGCAAGGTGAGCTTTCAAATGACTATAAGGCACCCAGTAAATACAGAAGGGAAGGCAGGACAAAGAATGATACATGCTCTTTCTGACTTTCTATGCAAGTTGCTATCTGGTAATCAATTGGGGATCTCAGATTGGATGGGAGCTTCTAATATTTGAATGACAGAATCCCACTGTGTTTCTCCAGTCAGCATGAGAGGTAAGAGGCAATGGCAACACGAAAACATTTGATTTCCTTTCCTTCTTCCTTTTGCCATCACAGTGAATGGCAAAATGTAATCAATCAATCATAAGCCCTCCAGCGGCCATTTTTATTGTACAACCTACAGAAAAAGTCATATGACTGTTTGTTCTAGCTCAGTGTTCTCTTTCGCTTCTTGCTATGTTGGACCACATATTAGATCACATGTCCCATCATTCAACTATCACATGCTGTTTTTTCCCCCTCTGATTCAACTCTAGTGCCCAAAAACTGCGTGTGTACATGCCTTCAAGTCACCTGGCAATTTATAGTGACCTCCTGAATAAGATTTTCATAGGCAAGGAATAGCCAGAAGTAGCTTTGCAGTTTCTTCCTCTGAAATGCAGCCTACAGCACCTGGTATTTGTTAGCTTCCAAGATCAGATGGGATCTGGTGCCTGCAGGGTATTTGCTTGTTCAGAATCTATTTGCTCCAGCTTGTCACTGTAGACTCCCATGGTGTTGACATTCTTTTGTAGTGCATTCGATTTGTACTTTTAGCAGCAACTTGCTGTGCATGTTATTAGCAGGTGATAATGTTTATAATCCCTGCTGTAAAAAGCTTTGCCTGCTAAGGAATGCATTCTGAACTTTTAAAGGCAAAGGAAAGGTTTAGGTTGGCCACTTATCAACTCAAAACCAATCTAATATCTCCACTGTTGCTCCGTGATGAGTTTTGTAGTTTAATAAGGATGCCTCTGTTTTCCCTTAAGGGAAAAGATCTGTTTTGCTCATTTGAATATCATCTATTTAATTATATGCACCTTTCATATTTACACATTGACTAACACTGAAATTGAACTAGTTTACCAGCATCCATAGAAGGCTAGGTTGGCCCCCTTTCTGTTTTCCTTTTTAAGTTGGAAAAGACTTGAAGGCACACAACAACAACAACAACAAGAGACCTTTCTATTCAAACAGGCATTTAGTGATTAATTGGTTGCAGAGAACTATTTTTTCATGGTGTGTGTATGCTGCATTTCAAACTTTATTGTTATGTATTTAAGTGATTTTACACTTTTAAAAATTCAATGCAATTTTAATATGATAACTTGTTTAAATGTATTTAACTTTTTTTTTTGTTCTCAGATTTTTAGTTTTTTCTTGTATTAGTATTTTTGTAAGGTGCCTTGAGTTCCATGCCTGTAGAAAGGACAGATATAAAACAAAATAAATAATAAATTATCCTGGTACAGAGAATTCAAATAACATTTTAATTTTTATCTCGGAGACCATGGTTTTATTTATCCACAATGCTTTGGAGCCTGCCTTGTTCTATTATGGTAACACTGAGTAGTGAGTACCATTTTTTGTGGCAGCCACCCACATCTACAAACAACATTAATACCCTTGGAGCTAAATCTAATGGTAGCTTTTAGGAGTCTGTCACTGAAGTCAGCTGCATTGCTTCTGCTGTCTCAGGTAGTGGCAACCGCCCCCAACAAAATTAATATAATAACAGCAAAACCCATGAATGTGTATAACAAAATGATTTACATGAAATATATAAACAATTAAATGTGGTTCCTAGTCATGAATCATGAAACAAATTAAATACAGTAGTCCTCCCTTGTCCATGGGGGGATATGTTTCACGATTCCCTGTGGATGCCTTAAACCACAGATAATATGGACCCCTACAGTATCTAGGGAAGAGGACTACATCCGGTGGGCTACTTCTGGTGAGGCCAGACCTGTTTCCTGTGGTGGTGGTGTTGGCAAAGTAGTGGTTAAAGTAGGAGGTGGGCAAACAGGCAGGCAGACAAGCTGTGGTGGCAAGACCTAGAGCAGGCCACATGGATGCCATTGCAAAAATTTTCCTGTTAATATTTTCAGACCATGGGCAACTGAGACTGCGCAATGTGAAACCATAGATAAGGTGGGGAGGGGATCTCTGTATTTGACAACAAAATCAAACATGGGAACCCAGCAGCAGAGCTTGGAGTGTATGGAGGGGAGGCGTGGGGGCATGGCCACAGTGCATGAAGGTGTGGCCATGGCACATGGGGTTGTGGCCATGGCGTGTGGGGGTCTGGTTACTAGCCAGGACACCTCCCCAAACATTGCCACCTGGGGCAAACTGCCTCCATTGCCCCCTATCCCTACATGACTGTGGGAACCCACCCCAAATGTTCATGCCCATTCATACTAAAGATGAGGTCTAGCAGTGATTGTTTGGACTATTGCAAATTTGTATTTATGGCAAAATAGATTCTTTGGCTACATAGAACTCCCTTGTTGCAACAGTTCCACTGGCTGCCAGTCCATTTCCAGGCACAATTCAACGTGTTGGTGATAAAGACCTGTACGGCTTGAATCCAAGCTATCTAAAGCGCCATTATCTCCACTTATGAGTCTGTTAGAGTTCTGAGATCTTTTGGAGAGGTCCTTCTCTTCATCCAACTACCTTCCCTGACTCGTTTGGCAGGAGCAAGGGACAGGACCTTCTCAATGCCTGCTCCTAGACTTTGGACCTCCCTCCTTTAGGAGAATAGAATAGCCCAGTCTTTGCTTTCCTCCCATCAGAAAGTTAAAACAATTTTATGCTATCTGGCTTTGAAAAATTGAGTGGCATGGGCTTTTATTGCTGGTTGTTATTGTTGTTGTTAAAGGGTTTAAAGCACCAGGCTATGACTCCGGAGACCAGGGATCAATGTCCTGCTCAGCCATGGAAACCCACCGGATGACCTTGGGGAAGTCAGACTCTCCCCAGCCTCAGAGGGAGACAAAGTCAACCTTTACTTTGAACAAACTTAAAGCCAAATTGAACAAATTTAAAGCACAAGAGGCGAGGAGTGGTTTAGCGCATGTCAAGAGCGGTGTTTTATACTCTGATTCAGAAACTGTGCTGTCTGCACCCCCCCCCCAATTGACATCATACTATCGTGGAGAACAGTGGTTGCTGCATCCACAATAGCAAGTCCCTGGCTGCTTCCATTCCTCCCTCACCCCACCCCGCCATTGCTGATTGGTCTGTTTAAAAAACAAAAACAAAAAAACCCTCACATTTTAAACACATTTCTGCATTACTGTGTTTGTGCATAGGTATGTATATTTGTTGATACATGGAAAAAACCACATCTTAATGGCCCATTATCAGATCCATTCTCTTTCTGTTGTCTATTTAATACATGAAGACAATAATGACGGCAGCCTGCCCTTTGATGTGCGGAAAGCGATAGGGATGGAAATGACAAAGGGACAGCATAGGAACGCTTATAGCCAGCCATTTCTGCTCTGTGAATCGATGTTATGCTTCTGCATGTAGCCGAAAAACAAAGCAGAACCAGTTTGGGAGATTTACATCAGAGTTTTTCTGGTTTTTACATACATCAGTTTCTTGTTGCAGTGAACTGTGCTAGGAGCTGAAAACATGCAGAACCATGAGGAAAACGACAACGCTAAAATGCTACAACGTGCAGATGGGAGGGTAAGAATTTGACGCTACTACGATGTATTGATCTCATAAGAAACCCCTTAGGGCTGCTATAAGCTGAAAACAATTTGAAGTCACATAGCACCAGCATGTAGTTTTTTAAATGAATTTTATTTTTTCAATGTTTAATGTTCTTAACTTTATAAATTGTATTATTTGTTTTAAATTAAATGTTATATGCATACTTTTATTGAATGTTTTCCATATTTAATCTATATTTTTTAAAATGTATTGTTAACCACCTTGAGTCTCATTAATGAGAGAAAGACAAGAAACAAATGAAAAGAACAATGACACCCACTAGGAAATAATGATAAATTTTTAGTTTTTTAATAGAAAAAAAATATTTTTAATGAACTTCATCCTGTATATAGTTTGGAATAGAAGATATTAGCATAGTATAAAATATAGTTTGGAAAGGGGCAAGATCATCCCAAGACATATAGCTATCTGAAGGAATGGACAAGTTCTATATATATGTAAGTTTTATATACAGGCTCCAAGTGGACTAGTTGCTGAGTCTTCCACATTGGTGGTAGGACAACATTCTAAACTGCACCTGAGGACAGCAAACTAATTTGGGGGCGCAAAGCACAATACATGTACACTTCTGTTTACAAAGCCTCTGTTCATGAAGCTCCTCTTTACAAAGCCTTTTTTTATGCCCCTAGACTCCCTTTCCTTCCTTGTCCTCTGTCTAGCTGTATGCTTTTAGCAGCATCAGTACTGAAAGGATGGTGGAGGGGTGGAGAAATCATTATTTTCAATGTTGGGTTGTGGTAGAAGTCCATAGCAAACAATGCTATAAGCTTGAGAAGGGTGGGATTTTACTTAAGCCAATGCTACAGTAGCCATGTGTTCCTCCCCACAACAGGCAAAGTAAACAGTAGCTGCTCCCAGAATCCATTGCAAGCATAAATGAACAGCAAAACAGAGAGAAAAGCAGAGGGGAGACTGCCTCATCAGCTATCCCCACCATGTTAAAGAAGCACAGATCTAAAGTCTGGCCACCAAAATGGAAACCATAAAAAAGTGGAGCCTAGTGAAAGAAAAAGTCACCTCTAGGTACATTTTGGAAGAAATTTTCAAGTGATCTATAGAAGGTTCCTTTTTGTTTTTTCTCGTCTATATATGCAAGGCTTACATGAACTGACTGTACTGCTCTCCTCCTCCTCCTCCTCCTCCTCCTCTTCTTCTTCTACTTTTCTTTTCTTTTGTGGTGTCTGAACCTATCCCTATTATTCAAATATTGTTTCTTCTTCTGATATGATATTTTCTCTGAAATAAGTAACACCCATCTACTTCACTGACTGAGATATACTTGTACTTAATACAAGATAGTTTTCCTTCCAGTATTTTGCCACTGTCAGAATGCTTCAGCTGAAGCAATTACCCAATGCTGTCTAATGGTAAGGACAATCCTGGAAATGACAGAAGCTACTAAATTGGTGGATTAGGAGTAGATTCTCAGGGTGTTAGACTGTTTTCTGGGAAAGATGAAGACTGGTTCAATTAAGATTTGGGCCATTTCTGCACTAGGCTGTTATAGTGCGATGATTCCACTTTCAACCTCCTACGGATCCTGGGGTTTGCAGTTTAGGGAGGGGCCCTCCCTAAACTGCAAACCCCAGGATTCCGAAGGAGGTTGAAAGTGGAATCATCGCGCTCTAACAGCCTAGTGCGGAAATGGTGTCAGTATCCTTCAACAGAGCATGCACATGAAAGTGCTGAATCTCTTGGATCTCTCTAAGACTAGTTTCAGCAAAGTAAAACAACAGCAACAACAACAACTTCAGGTGGTATGCAAATTAATTAAATAAAACTTTTACTACTTGCCTTGAAATGCACATTAAGAACATATGCACAGACTGCCCAAGCCCTGGTTAACAAAAGGAAAGTTTCAAGTGAAAGAGCATCTCAGCAGAGCTGACACTCACCACCTTGATAGCGGACAGAGAGGGAGAATGGGGAAGAGGAAGGAGGAAGGAAAGAGATATAGGAAGACAGGGATGGATATTTTATGTGGCCACAGACACTCCTGGAAAGTTCTATGGTCACATAATCTGGTTGCTTAGATGCATGGACCAGTGATCAGCATGCACTGCAACTGATGATTGAACAAAAGAGGGAAAGTTCTAGAGAGATATACATAGGGTAGAGGCATGCAGGAATCCTCATTGCTTTAATAGCATATGAGAAAAGGAAGTGTAAAGAGAATGTTTCACTGAACATTATTTTCCAACGTGAATGGCAATTTTCTGTTTCAATCTTTCTCTCTCTTTCTATTTTTCAAAATCAACTTAAGATACCAATCTTTGAATGGAAAATGAGAGCGTGATTTCTAGCAACTTAAGAGTTAACTCCTGCTACTGTATTTTTCCTTTCCTCTGTTTCATACTCAGTGCCCTTCAGGCAGGTGTTCAAGGCAAAATACTGAGCCAGCGTATAGAATAGGCTCTCAGTGAAGGGTATTGATGGACAAAGTGACCCAGCCTCTCAGCTTACCAGGTGGTTTTACGTTTCTTGTAAAAAAAGACTGCTGACTATTGAGATTGCTTTGCAGCGTAAGTCCTGGAGGGCAATGGACACCTAGAAGCATTTGTAATTGCTACGGGCCAGCTGCCCAATACTGTCAAGTCATAAAGGAGGTAGGGAAATCAACCACACTTGGTAACAATGCATTGTTGTATCTGTGATTGGCCTATGACCCCCATGTAGTTTTTAACATGTAATGTACAAGGTCTGAGATTCTAAGGCATGTACTTTTGGAGGTAATTTAAGGGTATGTAGATTACTGGTTTCTCTTCACATTTGGAGAGTGAAATGAACCAACTGTCCACTCTCTGGCAGCTGTCCCTACAGTCTGATTACTGAATCCACAGAATGAAATTGGTCCCATAGCCTCTTCAGTTGGTTCCGTAAAGGGTCTAATATTGTGACATTGGGAAGTATGACAGCAAGATAAAAAATCATGCTGTATAATACTATACACTTATATAAGAAAGGTCAAGCTTTCAGGCTTCAAAGAATTCTTTAGCAGGATTACTAGATTTATTTTACTGGCCCTGGCTCTATGCCTTTAAAGCAGCTGGGCACACAGAGGTATTCCCAAGTGGAAAAAACCCAAACCCTTGCATGTCTTATTTACACCATTCTTTCTATGCATTGTCCACCATAATTCCAAAGACAATTGCAGTGTAATTTTGAAAATAATATCCTAAAAACAGTTAGTTACTTTAAAAATTATGAAATCACAGCTGTTATTGGAATAAAAAGGCAACAAGATTAAAATAACAGAGTGAACACGTTTGCCTACTAGTAAGAGAATGAGCTCCACTGAATTAACTTCCTTCTGAAGAGATATGCATAAGATGGTGCTGACAATCACACTGAAGTCCTGGGTCCTTTCACACTACATAGTTCTAAAGCTGTGATTCCACTTTAACTGCCATGGCAACATCCTATGGAATTGTGGCAATTGCTGTTCAGGGAGGGATACTTAGAATTCTCAGTCAGAAAGCTCTAATGCAATGCCTCACAAAATGACAAAACGCAGGATGCAGCCATTGCAATTAAAGAGGGATCATAGTGCTATAATAGGGTAATATGGGAAAAAAAGAGCCCCATGTTTTTCCTGGCTCATGGAAACCATCAAAGGAAATAGATGGATATGGGGAGAAAGTTTCATAAAGCAATGGTGAAGTGATTCACTTCTTTAATCTTTGTAGGTTGTTTGTTTGATACAGGTCAGTTAAAAGATGCTAAACCTATTCTTGAGGCAACAACAGTGCCTATGCAACTAAACTTTCCTATGCTGTTTATTTTCATGATAGATCTAGTTCTACAATCAGACAGAGTTGGGTGGCTGCTTCAGGTGACAGATATGGGAGGGAAGGAGGTTCAAAGTGGACAAGATCCTACATTGGAGCATAGCTCTGCCTATGTAATTCTGCATCCTTTTGCCCACAGGCAGCTGTCAAGCCCTAGAAGGGGCTATTGCTTCTTACTGGTGGGAAGGGGAATGGGGAGACCATTCAGACCATGGTAGTGGGATAATGTTCACAGATGGAGTACAATTTAAGTTGCCAGATTGAAAACTGGAGAGGGCTCCCATACCTTTAACCATGGTGTAGAGGAAGGAATTTAAGCACATGTTGCTTGTTACCTGTTCAAGTGACAAGCAACACTGATTGACATTCTCTCTTCTACACAACCATTAAAGGTACAGGATCCATCTCTGGTTTTTGATCTGGCAATCCTAAGTGCATCCTCTTTTTTCTTCTTGTGGAAGCCCAAAGCAGACATGTTTTCTATATTCTGAATTTTTTTTTCTCCCACTCTCCTTTCCCAATGGTAAGAAGCAGCGGTAGAAGCAGTCCCTAAGAGGCTCTTCACTGCTGGGGCAATGAGAGTTTAAGACATAGCTCAAGGGTTAGAGAATAGCCCCCTGCACCCTATCCAAGAAGGGGCACATGCAAGTGTAAGCCACACTTAAATGCACACACATATCACTAAGAGGATGCCAGTCAAGAAGTGTCTGGAGGCAGAGTGTTGTGTGCATTACAGTCTGCCCTGCTTCTCTCAGCTGCTTATTGGCTCCTAGTGAGCTGGAAGATGCTGTCCTGCTGCCAGGGTCAAAGTCAGATTCCACTGCCAGTCCAGCTGACTCCTGTATATGGGAGATGGGAGGGTTGCCTTTAGCCTTAGACCATTTCTGCACAAAAGAATTAAAATGGTGCAGTGTGTCCTCTCATGGAGGTTGTCTGCACCTTGGAGTGGACTAGGTCCGGATTACTTACTTCAGATCCGCACCTCAGTCCGCTCTGAAATGCCCCCAACTGGTCCTCCAGCGCACTTTTTAAAGAATGGTAGAAAATTGTTCTTTAATTTTTTGGAGCACGCCATTGCGTACCTGCTTCCTTGTGCAGATTTGCAGGCTTGCACCAATGCAAGCCTGTGATCTGCGGAGGGTGGGCTTTAGGCGTGGCGAGCTTCGCGGTTGGTCGGGATCCATGAACAACTGGAAGCCGCCATTTTGGAAGCCAGAGCAGTGCGGATCTAAGACCTCACACTACTCTGATTCACCCTGGACGAGACGAGGAGCCCTGTGGAAGGGCTTAAGGGACAGTCCGTGTTGGTCCATGCCCAGAAAGATCCCGTAAGTACTGGCACGGAGCGATTCCCTTGCCTCGTGCAGAAATGGCCTTAGGCAGCAAAATGACATGGACCTCCCCACCTGTGCCCTGCTTCAGTAAGAAGAGTGTTATTCACTCATCATGCTAGGATGAATTCAGCACCAACAGACAAATGTAATGTGGTTCAGAAATCTTTCTCCAAAAGAATAAGGACTCTAGCTCGATAGTTTCTGACTATGAGAGTGCATGTGATTTTATGATGTAAATAACAGAGAAATTTAACAGTTTTTTTAAAACTATAGAATCAAATACAGAGACTGTTCCCCTGCCCCCCTACACCACTCCTTTAGCTCCATCCTGGAACACAGTGAGTTTCCATGGGTGAGTAGCGATTCAAAACCTGGTCTCCTGAGTCATAGCTAATGCTCAAAATTTCCAATCACCAACATATATTTATTTGCAGATGCTTGTCAGATTTATCTAGTGCCTGAAAAGATTAGTTGGCTTGCACACGCTTAGTGTGTCAGTAGATGCCACTGCCTGCAGTTTGACTTTCCTTTGTAACAGTGGTTCTTAACCTTTTATCCAGATATTTTAGATTTCAGCTCCTAGGCACCCCAGTCAGCACTGACATTGGCCTAAAATATCTGAAAGGCCAAAAGCTGTGAACCATTCCCTATTATACCCACTGATGAACTTCAGTTCTGAACTCCATCTTTCAGGAAATCTGTCTCTAAGCAATTCCCTCCTCTAGAGAGATTACTTTGGCAGGCTTAGTATTCCTAGTCTTTCCAAGAGAAACTGCATTGCTGCTGCCAGATTTATCGTTTCTACCAAATTTTGCTTTTACAAGGACCACTGTTATCTTCTTACCAACCACATGTTAGATTGTACAAGTTTTTACTGGCCAAGGCTTACTGATATTGGATGTGAATATATAAACAGAATATAGTAGCTTTGGGCAGATGGACTCTGGACTTAATTGTTTTATGTACCCCTGCTTTAGAAAGCCACACATATTACTTGTTGTAAAAAGACAACTAATATTTTTATCACCCCCTTATACCACCATTCTGTCCCCTACAAATGCTTACACATTCCCTTCATGTTCATGGAAGGAAGGAAGGAAGCAAGGAAGACTGGAAGATTCCTTATATTGCTGACAGGACCATGAAATCCTTCTCTGGTTCTGAATTAAAGGACAAAACAGTCCATGAGTACAAATACAATGAGACTGGCTCTGCATGTGAAAGAAACAGCTCCAGAAGAGATCACTGAAGGAGAAAACAAACCATGCCGTTGGATTTGTTCACACTAAATATATAAACATGCACAAAATCATGTGCTGAACATACAGTGGCTAGAGTTCTGATGACAATGTCATTGAGTTCATAAGTAAAGAAGACACCTGTGAGAATAATCACCTCTTTTTGTTTAAGGCATTGTAAATAAAGTTTAATCTCCAGATCTGCCACAGCTGAAGTAACAAAACATCCTCCACCTGTCTTTCTTCAGTTAAGAGAAGAGAAAAATAGATTAAATAGATTGTTTCCCGTCTCCAGATAAGGACTGGGACAATGAGAATAAAATGAAGATGGGAGAAAAGAGAAAGAGACCTTAGTAAAATGCTGGCAGCAAAGAGGAAAAGGAAATAAAGAAACAATCAAAGCAACATTTTCTGCTAATAAAATATATATATATATATATATATATATATGCACACACACATATAACATACATACATATATATATATATATATATATACATATACACGTTAAAAAAAATAACTGGATAGATCCATGTCACCAGCCAATGTATCAGCATAACCATTACAAATGTCAGCTCTGGAAAGACATTATGTGCTAGGGGGACATCCTGGAACAACACTTAATATAAAGGATTAAAGATAGTGGATAATGGAAAAGGAGACGATTTTCAGATGAAGACTAACAACTGCAGTTTTTAACCTATAATATATAAACTCTACCCATGTATTAAACTCACAAATTGTAACATTTGGATTTTCAGATATTTAATGTTGGGACAGAAGACAAATACATATGAACTTTTAAAAGCTATCTGACAATAGGGAAGAACACAGCTTGCTTTAAGTAGCAGGAATAAAGTTGGCTTCTTTGATTTTATAATAACTATAGCTACATCAGCTTCTTTTGGCCATCATCTTGAAGCACTAGGATTAATGCAGGAAAATAATTCAAATTAGTATTGTTTTTAATACCTTGTAAGGCTGTAATATTGAACATCTCTTGACCTTTTTTATTCCAGATGATTGTCTGGTTTGTTAGGGAGTGCTTTAAAAAAATGCAAATCTTGTAATGTGACTGGAAGCAAGTATAATATTTAAGTAAATTAAGTTCCAGTTTTGCAATTTCTTAATGCTGAATTTTGAATACACTGAACGTCACTGAGCTAATGGTGGGTTTTTAGCAGACAATGGTTTCTCCATGTGCCTACATAACCCTTTCCCCCATCCTTATCGAAAAGCTTCTCAAGATAGGCAAGATATCCTCTGCAACACAATAAGCGGTTATAACTGTGAAAGTTTGGAAGATTAATATGACCTAGTCATTTTATAATGAGGACATCTGTAAACTCTAATCTCTAAGGTCATGTAACAAGAAATGAACCATTGTTTTGTAGGAAATCTTGTTCCTAATGTTTACCAGCCTGTATTTGAAAACAGCTAGGAACAGGGCATTCTTTGTCTTTATGTAAATATGGCATGTTCAGGCAGGCTTTTTGATTGGGCCTGGATTTGTTTCTGACAGCCACCCACATCCAGTTGCATTCATGAAATTCTGGAAACCCTGGTCTCTTCTCCAGATATCCATCCATGCATTTCAGGACCAGATGGCAATTTTGTTGCCCTAAAAGATGGTATTATGAGAGTGGTACATTTCTGACTCCTGCTGATCCTGCGGTTGTTACTTTTATTATGCAAGCAAGTCTTTCAAGGTGCCCATAGATAAGAATGAAAAACAAGTTGTGTAACTAAATCTCACTTTCCCCTCTAAGCTTGCTCTACAGACTACAATATTAAAAGAGAAGATTTCTTGTGCTGTAGTTCTTATCATCTCTAGTCAGCTTGGCCGTGCTGGCTGGAGTTGTGGGAGAGGCAGTCCATTTCCGAGGCATCTGGAGGGCATCAGATTAGGACAAGTCCTAAAATACAGAGAGTCCTTGAAGGCTGAAAACAGTCATCTTCTAGGAATGGATTCAAATCTTCTTTTGTCACTTCTTTTTGAGAAAGTACTGTTTCAATAGCAACCTATTATCCAGTGCATAATTATATGTAAACATTTCTTTCTATAAAACACTTGTATGTTTTTTGGTAATCATCTACAAACTGGATTTGATTGTTGTTTTAACAAACAATTTGGGATAAAATAAAATTACATTATATAGATGATATATTCAAGATATATTTTCAATAAAGTAAGATTATATTTAAGATATACTAAGATATAGTTAAAATCATGTCCTCTTTTCTGTATTAGGTCTGAGTAAATTCTTGTCTTAGATGTTTACTCATTTATATATGACAAAAATGGCTCAATGCCTTGTATCAAGAAAAATGCTACTTTTTCTTTGTTTATTTTTTCCCCATTCCTTATTTTTATATATATAAGGAGGGAAGGACCTAGACTTTCCCACAGACTTTTCTCCTGGCTTGTCTACTTTAGTAATTTATACACCATGTTTTCCACTCCTGGCAGTTCACAAAAACAAACAGTATAAATATGATAACCGTCACTGTATTACAACTTTATAAGAGATATTAGTTAACAATACTAAATGTTTTATTTTCTTCTTACTCTTCTTTTCTGTTGGCTGCATATATGATCTATAATTCGACTGGAAGAAGTTGAGTTGGCGGGTGTTACTGGGTGTGCTCCAAACAAGTGTATGAAATTGCTTGTGTCCTGAGAATCAGATATGCCTTATATGCATTCTCAGAAGTCTTATTTTAAAAGAAGATGTTAAATTTTGATGGCATACCTCCCATCTGTCCCTATTTGCCAGGTAAAGTTCTAGTTAATCCTCTGCTGTCTCTTTTCAGCTGCTTTTAAAATGTCTCAGTTTCTCTTTTTTCTTCCTTTCCTCCCTGTCCTTTGCTTGCTTCAATTGCTGCAAGCTGAGTTCAAGGCACAAAAATAATTTGTATCAGTTAATTCAGCGGTGAGGGGGGAGGAAGAGGAAAAGAGGAAGAAGAGGAGATAACTTTTCATTTCCTCATAGATTCAGAAAAAAGCAAATTGCTGTAACCCTCCTAGCTTGTGTGTTCTTCCAAATTAATAATGTTTGCCATCTTGATCACACTCTGATAGTGCTTGGGCATGTATGTCTCAGTTGTCATCTGTGAAATGTAGTGGTAACACATGCTGATAGATTGTTCCTAGAAATTTGCACTTGCACAGACCTTTTTGCCCTTAGTTGTTTTAAAAAATTGACACTTATGAATCTGATACATGCTTTCAGTCCATTATTGCTTTTTCCTTTCTTTGAACCCTTAGGGAAGGGGAGGTATTTTCATTTCAGATCACTGGAATAGACTTTACCTTTGAAGCACTGGTGCTATTTTATAGCTAAAACATACTAGGGGAGCAAAGGGAGTATGTAACTCCTTTACTGGGTCTATTCACATCCATGGCCTGACTAATGATCTCTTGAACTCTTTCAAAAACTGAATTATAACACTGATAGATATGGGAGGGCCAATGGGAAAAATATGGAAAATTTGGGGGGAAAAGGTTTCCCCTTAAAGCCCAATATGTAAGATAAGGTGCTGCTTCTAGTAAAAAGTGCAGTAGATTCTGCAAGCCCAAGTCTGACTTGGGGGTCCTGGGAGGAAACGGCAGGCTAAAGCTGTTGCTTTCTGTGTTCGTTGGAAGCATCTGAATGACCACTCTATGGACGTGGTGGATGGATGGAACCTGGATGCTGGATGAGACAAACTCTTTGTTTGATACAGTATAGCAGGGCTCTTCTTACATTTTTCTTATGAGTTTATATTCTACAAAGCATACCGAAAAAAAGGGGGGAAATATAAAAGGGAAAAAGTAGAAGCAGAACACTAAAGGGAACTCTTTTACTTATTTTCCAAAGTGGTAAAAAAAACTTTGAAAGGATCATTTGGAAGATATAATGTGAACACATATACATACTATATATACAGAGAGAGCGAGCGGTGTGTGTGTGTGTGTGTGTACGTGCGTGCTGATACTAGTGTTTGATGTTTCTGTCTAGTCCTTTCTCAGAAAACTCCAGACTGATTGTGTATGCTTTGCACATTTTTATGTATCTCAGTTACCCTCTGATGGCCCTTATATCACTGTGATCATTGGAGTCACACTGATGTAAAATTGGCACTAAAGACTCAGGTTAGTCATTATGAAAATGCCTGCTGTATATTCTAAGAATGTTTGGCTGGATCCTCTTTATTTTTCCCTCTAATTTAATTGAAAACTGCACTCTTGAAAGTCTGCATAGCATTAGAGCATTAGACTTTGGTTGCAGTGTGATGAATAAACATATGTTGGACTGGGTTATGCATAGCATATTTGAGGAACAGTTAATTTAATGCAAAGCACCAGTGTACAAGAATGAAGTATTTTCAGATAATGTATGTGCAATACTGAACGCTATGGAATGATCACAAGTTCGAGAGTGGTATGATCAGTCCATTGCTCTATTAGTATGATGAATTCATGCTGGAAAATACTTTGAATTTGTTGCTGAATGCTATTTGTACAGCTTGACTTTGTTCTTAGAGAAGACTATTAAAACCAGTTGCCTGAGACAATTAATTTTGTGACCCTTTGTTATTCCACTTATCAAAGTAGGTTATATTATGGAACGATAAATAAGTGCATGATCCGAAGAGATGATGCTTTGGTAAAAGAGCTTATTTAACTGTTCAATTAGTTTAAAAATAGGTGTGAGAAGTGAGATTTATCAGCTTGCCTGCTGATGTGGGAATGTGACTGGAAGGCCTTATTCCACATGATAAATATAGAAGGGTGTGGGAAATAGCTGATAACACTAATGAAACAATTTAACACAGGATCGGCTGAAGCATCAAGCATTTATTTAAAAAAATACGTTTCTGCAGACACGGGTGTTCTCTAGAGAGAAGGACCCCCTCCCACAAAACAACACACATTTTATCCCCTACGCCAGCTTCCCTCCCCTTGGGCAGGACCCAAAAGTTACAACCCTATCAGAATCGCCTAAGAAGTTACATGCTCCCTTCCCCATATTTACAGCATATATGATCATGCACATAATCAAGCTTTAACCTTGTGCTTTCTTAACTCTCATTTGCTATTTCAAAATGCCCATCAACCAGATTCTAACCTCTCATTTTTGCTAAACAATGCCAAATTCTTCTCTAGTTTTTCTTACCCACTTTCAGCTTTTGCTGACCTTCAGTCTGCCTAAGCAGGTGCCTTCAAACAAAAGTACATACATCCCACTGTTGAATCCTTATCTGTGTGCCTGGTTCCCTTTCGCTCCAAGGTCTTCTCTGGCTCCAAGCTGCCAGCTTCTAAAATTATGTTTCTTTAGACTCCATTGTATTTCAAAAGCTCACATACTAAAGTATATGTGTGTGAATATATTTAAAATGTGTTATAGGCTATAAGCTAATATGTTACCAATACTATTAATAATATTGCAGAAACTAAAATATATTTTACTTCTCACAAAGGGTCACATGTTTAGTCCCTGGAGTCTCTAAGCAGGCCTGGGAAAAACAGCAAAGAGCTGCTTCCAGATCGCAGTAATGGGTCAACGTGTCTTGACAGTGTTGTGAACACCAGAACTAGGAATAATTCAGATCAAGCATTAAACAAAAGTAAGAAAAGATCTTTATTTATACGTTTATACTTCGCAGGCATTCTTATGAACCTCTCATTTCCCCAAGTCATTCTCACAACAACCTCGGCCATTTCCGCACTAGACTGTTATAGCGCTATTATCCCACTTTCAACATCCTATGGAATCCTGGGGTTTGCAGTTTAGGGAGGGGCTCTTCCAAGCCAAGGACCACTACATCCTTCAGCAAGGCGAGTGGGCGCTGTGGTGTAGTCTTTGAGGCCCCTCCCTAAACTGCAAACCCCAGGATCCCATGGGATGTTGAAAGTGGAATGGTAGCGCTATAACAGTCTAGTGCGGAAACGGCCCTTGTGAGGAAGGTTGGGTTGAACGCTAGCGTGGAGAGGGGAAGGTCGCCCACGCAGCTGTGAGGGGAGGTTGTGATCCGACATTTTGACTGTTCCACCACACGCGGGAGAAAAAGGAGGCCCCAGACCACTCAGGCTGGGCAAAACAGAACAAGGAGAAAAGATGGGAAGATGTACAGATAACAGCGTTTGGTTTTTGTTTTCTTCCTGGGTGAATCACCGCCAGGCTGCCTGGCTCATACAAACAAGCTTCTGTGGAGACACGTCTCCTCCTTTCACTTCTCACGACGTCCCCGTTCGCACGTTAAATGTGACACTGATCACTCCTTGGGGAGGCATCTCGGTCCCTTTAAATTTAAAAAAAAAAGAGAGAGAGAGAGAGAGAGAGAAAAAGAAGCCGCTTCAGCTTGACGTCACGTGCTGGGTGGCTCGAGCGCGCCGGAACCTGTCCGGCCGGAGGAGCACCAACCGGAGCGCCGCTCGCCCGAGGAAGGCGGGGCAGAGCCGGCGGCGGACGTCGCGCGCCGGGCTCCGCGCGCGCTCCCGCCTTTCTTTTCCCGACGCCGCAGCCGCTGCCTGGCGCCTGAGGGGTTGGGCTGGGCGCTCGCTCTGTTGCTGCTGAGGCGGGTGCGGAAAGCAGGTCCCCTCCCTCCCCTCCCCGTCCGCGGCGGCTGCTCGAGGCGCGGTCCTCGTCCTTCCTCTCCTCTCCTCCCCGTCTCCCGCTTCCTTTCCTTTCCCCTCGCCCGGCATGGAGCTCTTCCAAGCCAAGGACCACTACATCCTTCAGCAGGGGGAGTGGGCGCTGTGGTGTAGCCGCGCCGACGGCAGCTTCCAGCCCCGTCCCGGTGAGTCGAGGGGGGCGGAATAAAGAGGGAGCGGCGACCCTTCTGAGGTACAGCCGAGGGGGGGGCTTGACCGGCCCGCGGAGGGCGGGTGGGCGGCAAGGCGGGCTCCGCCTGAGGAAGCTTCGGCTCGGGGGTCCCTCAAGGGCAGCGGGAGGCAGCGCTCTGGCGGCGGGGCGCGCAGGGGTCCGGCTGAGGGAGTGAGATCGGGCTGACCCGAGAGGGGGAGGTTGAAAAGAAGAGCCCCGAGGCGGTGCCGCCGGAGGGAGGAGGAGGAAGTCGTCGAAAACCGATGGGCGGCGGGTTCTTCAGGTGTGGACAGGACTCCCAGGTGTGCCTTATCTGAGGGCCTGGAGGCTTGTCCCTTACAGGACTGACAGGTGTCCCTTATTACAAGGGACGTCCTCTGAGGACCATAAAGCTTTCATTTTATACAGACTGAGGAAGATGTCCTCCCCCTCATCTTGTGTTTTTGAGGCAGAAACATATGCGCCCAGCAATATAATGAATGTGGACCGTCTGTTAAATTAACACTGAACTACATGGCTTGGTTAACTGAAACCGGTGCTTTCATTTGGCATTTAGATAGAACACAGACTCCTTAGCAGCTGCTTCCTGATTGTCAATCATAGAATCATAGACATGTAGAGTTGGAAGAGACCCCAGGGGCCATCCAGTCCGACTCCCTGCCATGCAGGAACACCCTCAAAGCACTCCCGACAGATGGCCATCCAGCCTCTGCTTAAAAACCTCCAAGGAAACTTTCATAGACATGTAGAGTTGGAAGGGACCCCAGGGGCCATCCAGTCCAACCCCCTGCCATGCAGGAACACCCTCAAATCCTGCAGGTCATGAGTTTCAGCTGCCCCCCTATTGCTGTTTTGGAAACCTGAAAATACTAGATGTGGGAGAGAACACCAATAATATTTACCACAATAGTAGCAATGACAGCGGCATCCCAGGCAACTGACCACAGCCCGGTGTCCTTCCTCTGGTTTAGACATCCATTCCCCAGTCTCCACAATGGGGGCCAGAGGCCATGTTTACTAAAAATGATGAGAGTTATAGTCTAATACAGCTCAAGGGCACCAGGTTGGGGAAGAATTGTCTCATCACATCCATCTACTGGATGAGCATTTTGTGTTCTGGGTGGCTAAGAGTCTGGTGTTATTCCTGTTGTTGGTCTTCTTGTTTTCCTTAAGCACTTTTTGAAGTGTACGAAGTATTTTTGCAAAGCTTGTTGGGGGCATGTATAGAAATGTTTCGAAATACATGCTATTTGTAAGTGGTTCACCGCCTCGATCCATATGGAGAGGCGGGATACAAATAAATAATAAAATAAAATAAATAAAATAAAATAAAACGGTTCAGTAGGATGTGTTTTGGTGCTGCTGATCATAAAGAAGTGGTGATTATCCTTCACTCTCCCCTTTCTCCTCCAGTGGTAATATTGGATTGGTTTTGCATGTCTATCGTTGTCTAGGCTGCATCTCTCACATAGACTGTCTACTAGCTTGCTGGCCAGGTTATTGGATAATGAAGGAAGGTTGTATTTAGGTGCACTATAGCTCCTAAACCCCAAACTAGTTTTTCAGATGCCTTTTCAAAATGTCCTTATGGATAAAGGGTCAAGCCAAACAAAGAGATTAATTTTATTTCCTTGTTTTATATTTTAGACAAAGGTAACAGATCTGTTGCCTTTATTTGTAAACAGCATGTATGGATGTAAATTCCCTAGACCAGCTTGTGGGGTGTGTGATTAGGATATCCTTGCAAAAGGGGGAATTAAAGATGTTGAGAAGTGTATATGATTGCTGATGGGAATTCTTTTATTAATTTGAGAGAAGAAATAAAAATGAATTGGCTTACAATCACTTGCCAAAGACACCCAGCAAGTGACATTTTTGGTATTTTTGGTTGAAAGAAGAATTAAGTTTACTAAGTAAAATATGGCTGAGCCAGTTTGGGAATGGGTTTGTAAATGGACTGTATATATTTGAGTTCTTCAGGATGGAAATGTTGGGGAGTATTATTAGACGGAAATACAGGACCAGTGATGGCTAGGGGGTTACCTGTCAGTGTGGCAGTGAATCTACCCTGTGCTTTATTCTGAACAGTGCAGGGGATCTCTATCCATGGTGTTGAACCTTAGACCCCAAATAGGTTCAAAATGTTGGACAGTTGCTTTAAACTCAGACTAAAACTGAGAGCAGATTATCATCTCCTGACATGAAAGGCACCAGTCACCATTCTGCAGGACCTGGTACAAACTAAAATAACCTGACATAGGATTTGTGATCGCATCATATTCCCATTAGGACCATTATGTTTTCAAGTAAAAGGATTGTAAGGTTCTTGGCTGAAGTGAAGCTGGATAGGTTTTGAAGGAAGCAGACAGGAAGACTGTGGGAAGAGTAAAGGCTCCGTGGCTATGTTTTTGTCACAGGAGGACTTATTGTACTTTGTCCTGCTAATTGGTCAGTCATAAAATTAGGCTGGAGTGGACAAAGTGCGGTCCTAATGCCACATGTGGCACACAAGATTATTTTTTACTGACATGTGTCACCCCTCTGTAAGATTTTTTGGGGTGGGATTTTTCCTCCTTAGAGGCCAATAGTGCTCCCCAAGCCTCTTGAGAGCACAAATGGCTATTTTGCCTTGTTTTCAGGCACTCTGCTGGGGTCCCTCACATGTTTTAAGGTTCCTGGAGGCCTCCCTTTGGCCTTCCCCAAATTAGGAAGGCTTATATAGGATAAAAGAAAGCCTTTGGAGGCCTACAAAAACGGTGGAGAAGGCAAAATGCCTCAATGAAATGAAGTAGCCGGTAGTGCCCACTAGAGCATAGGTAAGCAAGCCAGTGGGTTGCATGTGGTCCCCAGAAGTTTTTGTGGCTCATAGGGTCCCCATGGGTCAAATTTTTTTGCTCCAAAATGTCCAAAAATGATCTTTGGAGACATGGATGGCATTCCCATTGTATTTGGAGCCCCACTGGATCTTTGGGATCAAAATAAAATTTTGCAATTTTTTTCCTTTTTTTTCTTCTTCAGAAAGACTGAAAATGTACGGGCCTAGGAAGCCCCCCCACCAACATGCCCCATTTGCCCTGAGAGGGCTTTGGTAGTAAAGTTTTCTTTTTTTCAGTAGCAGGTGTGGTGAACTAATTCAGCCCCTTAGTTTTTCACAGTTGCTCTCCTCTCTCTGTTGTATGTTATTAGCTGTTTTGGAGCAAAGATTATTTGCAGTGAACTAGACTGGGTGGTGGCGGCTGTGTATCTCCAGGATTCTGTGAGGGTGGGAACAGTGTTTCCCCATGAACACCTGCCAGGTGTGAAATGACCATAGATTTGTTCTGCATGTTATCCCTGAGTAAATGAAAATTTCTACACATGCTCATTTGTTTACTTTAGGTTTTGTAGTACTTGAAAATATTGGATTGATACCCAAATATTGTTGTTTGAGTACCTTTGTTTACTCATTGCATTGTATAAATAAAAATATTGTTTGTTCTGTTAGCTTAGTGCCATTTGGAAGGCCATGGAGTTCCTTGGAAGGTGGACAAGCCTGCTTATCTCTATCAAATTGACCCAAGAGGGCACAGAAACAGAAATGTTTGGATGAAACAAGAATGTTTGGATACTCTTCACTCTGTTCTCTTTCTAATGACAGGAAAGACTTCTTTTTAAAGTCAGTTGTTTGGGCAGTATGGTGTAGTGGTTTAAGTATTGGCCTAGGGCTCTAGGAGAGCAGAGTTCAAATCACCACTTGACCATGGAAACCATTGGGTGATCTCAGGCACATCGCACACTTTGAGTCTCAGTGGAAGGCAGTGGCAAACCCACATCTGAACAAATCTTGCCAAGAAGATCTGGTGATAGATTAACCTTAAGGTTGCCATAAGTCAGAAACTTCTTGAAGCCACACAGTATTAATAATAACTGCTTATTAACTTGTTGTTTCATAAGGATCTTTTAAGAAGGGTGTGTGTGTACTTTATTTCTTCATTTTTAATGTTTTAAATGCTTTTCAGCTGTTATTGAATCAGTGCTTCTTAATATAATTTATTTTTTTTAAAATATTATTTAATATTTTAACTGTGCTCTTTTTAATGTACATTGTATACCACCTTGAGTCCTGCATTGGCAGAAAGACAGGAAGTAAAATAAATAAAATTGGTGGCTGCTATTGAACTTTTGTGACACTGATGCTTCAGATGGGTTTTAGAGTTTCTAGTGGTGACCTCTGATCCTGTGATGCTGTCCTGTGTAAGTTGTTTGTTCCTATCCTGTATTTTCTAAGTGCTGTGCAGAATTCTGGTAGGCTTCTGGGGAACATTGATACTGCTTAATACATCCTCATTTTGGGCTGGACGTGGTAGCTAAATTGAAATGTGGTATGCAGCAGGATTCTACACTTCCAAGTTGGACAAATGGAATGGGCGGCAATGATTTGTTGGCTTGATCTTGTATTCTTTAGGTCCTTTGGATGTCCCAGCTAATGAAGCACCTGCAAACCTTTTTTGTTGTAGTAGGTTGCAGGCCCTTCACAGTTTAGACCTGTGTCTCACTAATGTACTGCAAACATCATCATCATCAACCAAATATGTTCTAGTCTTGCTCCTAAACCTGGGTGGGGATTGCTGTACAGTTTTGAAGATGATTCCCATCCCCCTCGTGTTAGTGCTGTGCTCGCCGTTCTGAGTATGATAACCATAGATAGAGAATTCTGTACTTCTCACAGCTGTCTGAGGCTTTGTACAACAGCTGTGAAGCCCCATGCCTTTCTTGGAGTTTGAGCTCCTTTAATCATCTGAACACTGAAGGTTGTGGAGAAAATATGGCAGAGTTTTAGAGGGAAGACTCCTTGTCTGGTTAACAAAGTTAGCCAGAATTTGTGAACCCCTCAAATGAGAACAAAGTAATAACTTGTGTTGTGTGATTTTATAGTATTCATCAAAGTTCATGATGTTATGAAAGAAAAAATATTAACCTACAGAGGGATAGATATTCACTCTCTAGCTATATTCCTGTCTTTCCATTTTTCATATAATTAGTATGGGAATATAAGAAGTATATTTCCACATTATTGTACAGAAAAACCTATAGCTGGCTGCCTTCCAGATGTTGTACATTGTAACTTGCATCATTTAATTTATTATTTCTTTCTGTTTAAGAAAGAGAGAGCACTCAAGGTAACTAGTGCAGTTAAACAAATTAACCAATAAAACTGTTAAAAATCACTAATAACGAGTTAAAAGACATTAAACAAATTTAATGAAACAAAGTGAGTAATTGCCATAACTTACTCTGAGGTATTGGACTCAGGCAATTCAAAACTAGAAGGACTTGCCCCAGAACCTGGGCAGCTAGCTACCTAAAGCTAATGCCGACCTTCAGCAAGATGTGTCCATCTCAGCCAAAAGAGATGGGTGGCAAGGATGTCTTTTGTAAAATGAGGGCAGACAAACAACAAAAAAACCCAGAGTGTAGAAGAAGCCATTGCCTCTTGCAAAGTTTTAAATGGGAAATGCTCACAACCATGTGGCATGAAACAAGCTTGATTCCTCCAACCCATCTCTTTATCTGAGGGATTTGCAGGTCCATTGCTATTTGTCAATCTGCATCTGTTAATGAGTTTCCTAGAGTCCACCAGCTTGGTTACTGAAGTCTCTGTGTTTGTGGACAACAGGATTGTCCTAACAGGTAGGCTGATGTGAACATTCCCCTTGAGTAATCTTGAGTATTGGAATTTCAGAATATTTGGCATAGGTCAATAAATATACAGCTTTGTACTATTTTAGACTATTTATGTTGTGAAATCAGCAGGATGTACATATCCCATTGAGGAGGAACATGGACTTTTCAGTATGTGTACATAACTTACACAGACAATTTAAACTGGCTTTACTTGCAAGGAATTCTGCCTCTTACGCAATGTAACTTAAATATCTGTCCACTAAGAAATACAATCTCATCTGTTGAGGAACTGTACATCTCTAAACAGGCATCTGTACACATTTCTACAGATGTCTCTATATATTCTTACTTCAGTTTTTGAGGCACCTGTTATATATTTTTATAACAGGCATTTTATCTAACTGGATAAGAAATGCATATTTAATATAACCTCTTTAATATCTAGAGAGAAGGCTTTTTCTCTCATACTGGCTTGGGAGGGTAAGATATTCAGCCAGAAACAGCATAATAGGCAGTTGTTAAACTGCCTCATGTGAAGTAGTAAAAAATTGCCCTTATATGGTCTAGAATAGTGTACCAAGCCCCTCCTATATATTCATTTCTACCTATCAGGAGCAATTTTCACTGCTGTTATTATCAGCCAATTAGAGACAAGTTTTACTGGTGTTTTGCATGAGGGCACTATTCATTCAATCCCATAATATTTTACTAGTCTTTTGACGGGCTGCTAATCAGGTAAGGCTTTCACTGGTGCCTGTTAACTATTTGCCATTACCTATTGCTTGGGTGATTGCTGATAATTTACACTTGTTAGGAGTATTTTATTTTAAAATTATACAATTTTGGCATCTTTTCTTTACAGGGCTTCTGTCAAGGTCACTGTTTTCTGGGTGTAGCTTTGTTACGTATATCTCACATCTATATTGTACTGTTATCTGTTAGCTGGGCTGAATGCACAGAATCACATTCAAGCCCATATATTTCATGTAGCTTTAATACTTGAATTCTACTCTTTCAAAGAAACCATTTCAAAGTGCTACATTTGCAAAATATGCATAAAATACAGCCTGTAACAGCTGTGCCAGTGTCAAGCAGCTATAAATCTGTCAGCAGCTGGGGAGGGGGTGGGAGTTCTTGTTGCAGACAAAATTGTTCAACAAACTGGTGTATGCTCTCACTTTTGGATTACTTGAATTCCTGGCCCCTGGACTGTCTTCTTTCTTCAGCCTTGTTGATTGGGACTCCTCGCTTACAATAATTGATTATGGAATGTTTCAGACATATTTACTATATTTTCCCCTCAATTTCAGATAGCTTTCTACACCACATATGCATAACCTAGACTGGCTTGACTCTCCTGGGACTGCTTCAGCCCTACTAGAGATTGACTTCTCTGACACTGTTGCTTCTAGTCACAATCAATAAATATAATTTTAAAAGGCCAGCATGAAAGGATGTGTCCACACGCTGTTACTGAAAGCAGCAGGAGTGGAAACTGATATGATGAGATTGTGCTCTTCTCTCTGGGAGAAAGAGAAGAAAGCCTTCTGTGTGCCCATCGAGTGGCCTCTGTAGGTGGTAGTACTATCAGAAGTCACCTCTTGAATATCTTAAGATTTAGACAGATTTGTAATGAGACATGTGGTCTTTAAGATAGCCAAGCCTCAAGCTAATAACAACAACAATGACAACAACAACGATTTTTACTTGTCTCTCCCCAGATAGTTGGACTGGGCAAGCAGTTTGGAAACCAGTGCATGTCTTTCATTATCGGAGTAATATGATCTCAGTACTGCACACTGATTAGCAGCTTAGATGCCATATTTTGCACGTGTCTCAGGCCATTTCTGCAGTGTATTGTTATAGTGCTATTATTCCACTTTCAACATCCTATGGAATCCTGAGATTTGCAGTTTAAGGAGGGGCAATTAGAATTCTCAACCAGAGAGCTCTTTGGCCTCAGTAAACTACAAACCCCACAGTTCCACAGGAGGTTGAAAGTAAAATAATAGCGCTATAACAGTGTAGGGTGGAAGTGACCTCAGACATTCTTCAAGGCTGTTTCCATGGAAAATGCCTTGCAGCGTCAAGACTTACTGTAACTAAAGCATGGATAAGTATTGTGCTGCTAGTCTGATTCAAGAAAGAGCATTGTTATGTAAAAACAATCCTTTCCACTATTGCCACCTGGGATCTAAGGACAACTTGACCTGGTTCTCAACCTTCCTAATGCCGCGACCCCTTAATACAGTTCCTCATGTTGTGGTGACCCCCAACCATAAAATCATTTTCGTTATTTTTTATTTATTTGTTTGTTTGTTTATTACTTACTTAGTTATTTCCAACATCAAATAGATTGCAAACACTGCCCTAAATCACTGCTCTGGATAGACTTCTAATGCCTAAAAACTGGCAACCCTCCCCCTTTTTTTAAGCACAGAAAGCGTCCATCAATGCCAGAATTAAGGCAGTAGTTCTAGTTCTGAATGTTGGGTTTCCACAGTTCAAAAAGCCAGTCACTCCCAAAGGCAATGCCAAAACAGCCCACATTTTACACGAGGCGCAGGGAGGAAAGGACAGGGAGAGAGGAGAGATGGCGGCGGCATAAGCAGACGCGTTTTGTTTCACTCCCTCCCTTCCTCCCTCTCTTAAAGGGCGTGTGGATGCTGAACATACAAAAAGCGAGGAATGCAAGACAGTCAGGGCGAAAAACACAACACGTGCATGTGGCAAGCGCCAAGGGTCCACGCACAACAAAAGCGAGAGGAGAAGGTCAATCCTGACTGTTTCTGCACTAGACTGTTATAGTACTATTATTCCACTTTCACCATCCTATGGAATCCTGGGGTTTGCAGTTTGAACCCCAGCGCAGGGGTCTCAGAAGCACTGCTCCCATTGGCTGTGAGGCCACCTTTTAAAAGGGGGGCAGGATTGAGGAGCGTCGACCCCTGTGAAATGGTCGTTCAACCCCCAAAGGGGTCCCGACCCCCAGGTTGAGAACCACTGTTTTAGGAAGTCAAAGTTGACCTTTTAGGAAGAGGGTGACCATTCCAGGGCAGGTTAAATTTGGTCCTCAGACCGGTAATATGTTTGTCTCATCAGGATTTAATTTCTTCTTAAACATTGTCATCAAGCCCATTATTGAGTCCAGGCAGCTTTCTGAAGTATTGACTGTTTTCTTGATATTAGGTGACAAGGAGTAATAGAACTCGATGTCATCCATCTATTGCTGACACTTCATTCCAAAATCTTAATGACCTTTCCGAGTGGTTTCATATAAAAAATGAGTAACATGGGAGACAGAATAGATCTCTGAACACCATATGACAAAGGCCGTGGTATTGAACAGTGACATCGTGCACTCAGTACCACCTTTTGGGTGGGATCTGACAAGAAGGATTGGGACCACTGCAAGACTACCTGGCCCAGTCAGGAAGTCTAGAACAAAATAAGGATTGTGATGACTGAAAGCTGCTAAGAGGTCCTAGAGATAGGATTTTACTCTCCTTGTCCAGTTCCCAGGAAATGTCATCTACCAGTATGATGAAAGCAATCTCAATTTGATATCCTTTCTCTAAAATCCAGACTGCAATGGGTTTAGATAATGAATGTCATCCAAAAGTATCTGGACAGTTTATCGCTCTTATCACCATCTCAGTCACTTTACCCAATAATGGTAGATCGCACACTGGACTATAGTTAGTCAGAGCTCCTCAGTTAAAGGCAGGTTTCTTTAAAGACTGTATTTCTACCCCTTAAAACATGAAGGGACAATCTATTCCATAAAGAGATGATTCCCACCTTGGCTTATTTAATCAGCTGGGAAAATCAAGGGTCAGTTAATCATGTGGTAGACCTTACCACTCTACATAGCTGTCCACATCCTTAAAATCTGCAAGCTGAAAATAATTTCCCCATCCCTTTGCTATTGGACTTGCTGGCTGGCAAGATGAATGTTCCAGTCAAAAATGTGGAGAGGGCACCATCTTTGAGCCATGCTGGTGTTGAATGACATGCTGGTCAGTGTGTCTTTTTTCATGAAATGTGAATTGTACAACTATCAGTTCTCATTGGTTGTCTTGGCTCTTATCATACCATGGAGTTACGTGTGTTATTACAAGTACTAATTGACAAATGCAGATGTAAAAACATAGTCAACCACTGCCATGGCATCATATGAATATTGTGTTCTCAGTTGCATGTTTAGTTTACATTTGATCACATGTTAGTATTTCTCACACTCTGAAATTTTTACTAATGTACTAATTAGAAAAATATTGCACCCAATATAATACTGTATCTGGTACGGAGCAAAGAATAAGATTAAAATATACAGTTAAGTAGGATTTTATTTGAATTGTTTTCTAGTCTCCCTTTTAGGTAGGAAGCAGACTTCAGGTGGTTTACTTAAAAGATAGTTTTACATGTTGGCTCAGAGTATAGACACATTCTATTTAAGGAAGCTTATTTCCACCTAAGTATGTTGAGAGCAGTGGTTTCACAGGTTTAAATGTCTTAGTTTTGTACAAAAAAATGGGGGAGGGAAATATACCCAGTGCTGAACATAGTGCTACAGAATTCTGCACTTGTAACTAAGTAATCTTTTGTTTCTTAAAAGAAGGGGGAAAACTTAAAAGTTGAAACTTTGGAGGAAACAAAGAAATTTCTTCCATGTTCTCCAAAATCACTAATATTTTCTTAAAGGTAGTAGGGGCAGGTTTTTCTGATTTTTCTTTCCCTTTCCCTGCCTAGCTTTTATGTCTTGAGATAAAAGCTTAGATCAAAAGCTGGTAAATTTGGTGAGTTTGAGGGACGTTTTTTTGACTCCACATTCCACTTAGAACTGCACCTATGTTACTGTTGTATGCTTTCATATTGTTTCCGGTATATGATGACCTTAAGGTGAAGCCTTAAGGGGTTTTCTTGGCAAGATTTGTTCAGAGGAGTTTTTGCCTCTCTTCCTCTGAGGCTGAGAGATTGTGACTTGCCCAAGGATACCCAGCCTGGCAGAGAAGGGATTCGGATCGTGGTCTCCAGGGTCCTAGTCCAACACCCAAACCACTATACCACACTGGCTGTCCAAGAAGCACACCTGTACACAAAATAGCTAAACAAAATCTGAAGAGACTTGAAGTCCCTTTCCGGCTTTTAAAAAAAAGAACTTTAGTGATTGGCATTCTGTTTGAATACAAAACTATTATTTGTCTGGGAGCAAAAACCATGTTTAAAAAAAATTGAAGGGACAGTGGAAAAAAAATGATATTTGATGACTGTATGCAACCTGCACTTTGCCATGTCCTTGCCCTAGATAAATGCACTGATTTCTGAGGGTCTTTGTTGGGACTACTGCTAGAATCTGAATTCCTCTGAAAGGATGAATTTTGAGATGCAGTGTTGTACCCCATTTTGCATTACCTTAAATTACTAGTATAATTTTTTTAGTCTGTATGGTTTGGCCAAAGCTGTAAAGAAAGAGAATATAATGGCTGTGCCGCGTAATACACAATGTTATTCTTACAATTAAGTGTGAGAGAAACCTTTCACCAGGAAAGATCCTAGAGCAGATCATTAAACAGTCAGTTTGTAATTACTTAGAAAGCAGTGCTGTAATCACTAAAAGTCAACATGGATTTCTCAGAAATAAGTCATGCCAGACTAATCTTATCTCTTTTTATGATAGAGTTACAAGCTTGATAGATGAAGGGAATGCTGTAAACGTAGCATATCTTGATTTCAGTAGAGCCTTTGACAGAGTTCCCCATGACATTCTTGCAAAGAAGCTAGTAAAATGTGGGTTGGACAGGGCTAATGTTAGGTGGGTTTGTAATTGGTTTACTGAATGAACCCAAAGGGTGCTCACCAATGGCTGCTTTTCATACTGGAGAGAAGTGACTAGTGGGGTGCCACAGGGTTCTGTCCTCGGCCCAGTGCTATTCAACATCTTCATAAGTGACTTGGATGAAAGAGTATTAGATGAAAGGCATGCTGATCAAATTTGCAGATGACATCAAATTGGGAGGGGTTGCTAATACGCCGGAGGACAGGGTCAAAATTCAAAATGACCTTGACAGATTGGAGAGCTGGACCAAAGCTAACAAAATGAATTTAAACACAGATAAATGTAAGGTCCTCCACTTAGGCAGAAAAAATGGAATGCACAAATATAGGATGCGAGACACATGGCGGACAACAGTACGTGTGAAAAGGGATCTAGGCGTCGTAGTAGATCACAAGCTGAGCATGAGTCAGCAGTGTGATGCAGCAGCCAAGAAAGCCAACGTGATTCTTAATTGCATCAATAGGAGTATGGTGTCTAGACCAAGGGAGATAATGGTACCACTCTATTCTGCTTTGGTCAGACCTCATCTGAAATACTGTGTCCAGTTCTGGGCACTTCAGTTCAAGAAGGATATCAACAATCTGGAGCATGTCCACAGAAGGGCGACAGAAATGGTGAAGGGTCTGGAAGCCATGTCCTATGGGGAGCGGCTTAGGGAGCTGGGTATGTTTAATCTGCAGAAGAGAGGGTTAAGAGGGGACATGATAACCATGTTTAAATATTTGAAGGAATGTCATGTCAAGGAGGGAGTGGGCTTGTTTTTCACTGCTCCAGAGACTAGGACAAGGAGCAATGGATTCAAGCTGCGGGAAAGGAGATTCCAGCTGAACCTCAGGAAGAACTTCCTGATGGTCAGAGCTGTCCAGCAGTGGAATATGCTGCCTCGGAGTGTGTTGGAGTCTCTTTCTTTGAAGGTTTTTAAACAGAGGCTGGATGTTCCTCTGTTCATCTGTTGGAAATCCTTTGATGAGTGTTCCTGTATGGCAGGGGGTAGGTCTGGGTGGCCTCTGTGGTCTCTTCCAACTCTATGATTTTATGATTCTTGGAAGATAGCAGTAATGATCAGAAAATTGGATGGCTTCAAAAGGGGATTGGGTCAGTTTAAATAGGGCAAGAGTGAGAATTATGTTGACTTCTGGATGTTCTTAGACTTTACTTCTCTTTTTTTCTTTTTAACTAACAAATTATTTATTTCACTTGTTCTCTTTCTAACTCTTGTCAGCATGTTTATTTTATTTTTTTAAGAAACAAAACATCTCTTTTGGAGGATTTTTTTGGTCCACGGGGCGAATTCCAATTTGGGAAGGATTTTGAGGAGATGCCTAGTAGAAAGGACTAAGTACACTGTACAGAGCCAAAGCAAAGAGAAGGAGGCTAGATGTAGTTCTTGCCTATTTGAACATTTTCCCACTAGGCATTCAAAACACAGTTCAGTTGCTCAGGAGTAATCCTCAGCACAAAGCTTTCAGGCATTCAGAACTTACCTCAGATGCTTTGGAAAAAGCCCCAGTATATTAGTGTTCCAAACATAGCTCAGGACTCCAAAGCATAGGTGAATGTCATGCAGTAGCTTCCAAAACTTCACACCAGAGTTCATTGCTTTGATACTGCCAGTCAGAGCTCCTTATCTCTGTTATCTAGAAATTAACTTCAGAAGATTTTTTGAGCCAATTTATTTTGATTGCATTTAGCTGAAGAGCCAGATTTCTCCATCATTATTACTGATGTTGTGTGAAGGATTTGACAATACCAGTGGTCAGGAAATAGTTCTCAGGAAGTTGAGCACTGGCTTCAGGTGCATTCAGATGTGCTGAAAAGGCCAGTGTAGGCACAAACATGGTGAAGTTGCAGACTGCTTGCTAATCACAGGTCAGAGGTTCTGTCCTGAAGCTGTATGAAGCAAGAACTGTCTGGGTTTTCTAGATGATGTGAAGCTGGAAGGTAGGTAAAAGTGAATAAGATTTCCCTTTGGCCTCATGTTGGGTATTTGTGTGCATAACAGAAACATCCCGCATCTCACTGTTAATGATCAGTAATCTTCCTAGACTGGTAGCAAAATTAGAAAAAGGTCATGGGACTGCAGATATAAGGCAAGATATCATTTTATTCAGGTATGTTGGGAGGAAATAGTTAAAAGTATCATCTCTTTGTCTCCAAGCAAGCAAACAATATCAATAAAATCATTAAGTTTGTCTGAAAGTGATAGGAACTGGGTAGCTGTGTAGCTAGAAGAAAACAAACAGGTTATATTGTAAATGTTCATGGCAACTGTAGGAATTGTGTTGTCCCCCTTGTTGGATTGCGGCTGCAAGCTGCTGCCTCAGGCAGCATAGTGAGTGGTGTGTTATGGTGGGATTTACAATCCAACAATGTTGGAGTGACACTTATCCCTGATCTAGAAGTTCTTAAGGATATAAGCTAGAAATTCTTAAGAATATAAAGAGAGGTGTGGTGAATCAGGGCAAAGGTTTATCTCATAAAGCTCTATACTCACACAGCAGCCTATTGATTGCCTCCTGTAAGCTCACAAGACTCACATAAGTGCAGCAATGTCTTTCCTGTGTTCCCCAGCAGCTGTTATATAGAAGCATATTGTGTTTGATACTGGTGGTAGTGTATAGGCAGTGTAACTAGTAATCATGGTAGCCTTATTCTGCATGTACAGAATTTCAACTCTGTGAATTCCATGTAGCTATCCTGACACTCAAAGCATTCAGCTTTACTGCATAAGGTTCTTGTGTAATGATAGAGGGAGAAAAATATCTTCCTGTCCACGTTTCCATATCATGTATAATTTTAATTCAGTTCCTCATCACATCAGAGTTTCTCAGGCTTCCTGAAAGATGTATGGTTTAATTTTATCTTGAAATCCAAGAGTATGCAAATCACAACTGATTTCCACCCAGGAATTTGTAACTGCTTCACTAGTAATTATGATTCACTAAACTAGATATTAGAGAGGAAAAAAAGTGAATATGGCACAAGGTGATACTGTACACCATTGAGAATTTGGCACTGCATCCACAGTAGCATTTGGCCTTGCCAGCTGCTTAGTTTAGTGCTAAAGAAACATACTCTTTAAGGGACAGTTCCTTTCATGCATGCTAGTGGTCTTTTCAGTTTTTAAATATGTAGTAATTTATAAATAAATAGGTCATGAGGGGTAGAAAATACTGTAAACTAGGGATAGGGAAAAATGTGTCTCCAAGCTACATGTGCCCCTCAGAGACATTTTTGCTTCCTAGAAAATTTTTAAGCTGAAAAAATGTCTGCTTTAAAATTGTATTGTTTTACAAAATTAGTAAAATAATGAATGCTGCAGCACAAATCAACTGGAGTGAATAAATAAAAATTGTATTTTGGCGAGACAAAGAGTAGCCCCTGTGAGTCTTCCCTAGATAAAGGTAGGGTAGTCTACTGCCGTGGCTTTTTTGCAGTAGTCTGCCTGTGGTAAGAACCAAAAGGAGGCATTTGGGGAATGCATTGGGATGGTCTTTGGTCTTCTTGATTCAAAGGCCCACTTTCCCAAAGGTTTCTGTAGGATGAGGACAATTATGCCAGCCCTGGAACTTGCAGTAAGATTTTCATCTTATTGAAAACGGTGGAAAAAATGCTGTAACACCCCACACCCCAGAAAAAGCCATCTTGTCCCACACTCTGCCTTGGCCAGTATGAAACTGAAGGTTTTAGGAAACATCAAAATGATTTTGTTGGAACATGCTTTGTAGTGTTCTGTGTGTAGATTCAGATGTATACCGCCTGTGTCATGTTTACTTTTTAGTTCCCATATAACGATATGATTTTTGACTTGGCTTTTAATGCTTTTGGTGCCATAGCTCTTTTGGTAAGTAGGATTTTTTTTTTTCAGCTGGTTGAAAACATACTAACTTCATGTACTGAATACCTTCAAATGTCAATGTGTGACTTCTTTTTTAATTTCAGAAATTGGGAACCCATAGCCCTCCAGATGTTGTTAAATTACATCACCCATTGTGCCTGACCAATGGCTGCATTGGCTTCATCTCATCTGGTGGGACAGAGGTTCCTCACCCCTACTTAGTCACTAAAAAGACATCAGTTGTTAAGGAACAAGGCCAAATATTTAAATTCGTCCAAGATCCTTAATGTTCTTAGCACACTTCTGTTGGTATTATGTTATTGCAAGATGTTTTCCTGCATGGAATTTTATTGCACTTTGGTCAGAGTAAATATTTCCTTATAATCATAAAAATGGTGAACAGCAGTCGTACTTGAGAGGCTGTCATACTTTACAAAGGTGTCATCTACATTCTGATTTCCAGCTCTGTATTAATCAGGTTCATGCAGCAAAATTATTGCAATAGGCTCTTTCAGTGTTGTATAGCTGGAAGTATGTGTGTTTATCAAGGAGTTAAAGGAAGTGTCGAAGAAAACTTCAGGGCCACTGTGAGTTATGAATTTGAATTTTGGAAGATCATCCACCCTGTGTTCTCCGCTGACTTGCTGTTCACCTTTTTATCCTGTAGATAATACACCTGAGGAAAGTGTCTTTAACACCAACTGCTCATTTCCTTTATGACATAGCATTACAACTTCCTTGGTTGCTCACAAAATCAAAATGATTTGTTTCATTTTGACTATACCAACTGAATATCCAGATTCTTTTTCAGTTTTTCTTTCTCTCCATTTTAATCAGAAAGAGGCTGTAAGTTAGCATAATGGCTTCTGAAGTTTTTTGTGGTGAGCAAAAGGTCTTTAAAGGAGCAGAAATAGTCAGGTTCAGTCTTAAAAACTAACCTGTTTTGATCTTGCTGCCTTTGATTGGACCATGACTTTATCTTTTCGGTTTTGAAACTTGTTTAGGGAATGGATTACAATATAATTGTCTGTGTAATCTTTTTGTGTCTAGAATTACTTGGCTCAACAGGGTTTGAATTGTGGATTTTAATTATTTAAAGTGAGTACATCAAAATAGCACGAGCCTTCATTAAAGTTTCCTAAGTTCCCCAAGTGATTTTTAGATTACATTTTCTATTTAGGGGGAGGGAAGAAATATTAAAAAGAACATTCACAATAGTTTTATAAAACTTTTGTTTCCTAATAAAGAACTACCAAATGTAGTAGTGGGTTGACTACCTATGTGAAAATTATAATGTAGGAAGGAATTTTCTTTCAATTCCACATAATTGGCTGAGCTGCCTAGAGCTAATGGGAGTTGTAGTCCATATCACTGATTAAAAATGGCTTGATAATTTTCATTCTCTTGTATGTTACATTTTTATTCACAGCTACTGACCTCCTTCTGGCTTGGAATCCCATTTGCCTGGGCTTGGTTGAGGGACTTATTGGAAAAATTCAACTTCATACAGGTATGACTTACAATTTTTTTTTGTTCTGTTAATAACAACCACTATCAAATGTTCACTATCTACAATTGATAACACTGGTGCCTCTGTTAGACTGATTGATGTGATGCTTCAGTTTGTCAAGCTAATAAATGTCACCGTCTGAATTGGAACACGCAGATAAATGATTCCATTTACATATGCAGTGGCTCATGCATTTCTGGTAAATTGTATTTTCATTACTTAAGTGAAAGGTGATTGAGGGAAAGAGGTAAAAGTGTTTTCCTTTAAGTAGAATTTCATTAAGATGGGTAAGTAAAGTTGAGATGCTTAAACTCAGCTTTTGGCATTATTCTCAAATATTGAGGCATTTCTTGTAGCTATAGAATTAATTTGTTTTTAGTGAAGATGCTGAACATTGTACTTCCCATAAAAGGATGAGAAATAAATCCACAGAGGTTAGTGAAAGTTGCAGTTTTCTAGAGCTTTGATTTCTCTTCCTGCCTTCTCATCTAGTTTCCTCAAAGACTGTCTGCTTTGTGTTGATACAGGAAAAGCTAGGCAAGCTTGCTTCTATTAATGGAATAGTTTTGGAAATCTTACCAATAAATCAGCTTGCACACATTAAATGTTTCAAAAGTGAAGTCAGCATGCTTTAGATTCTTCTTGGCTTCAGCTGTGGTTTTGTCTAGTTGACTTTTAAATAATAATGGCTGTTAACAAGCAGTATTTCCTTGTGAATTGATTCTTCATGATTGTTAGAAATGGATTAAAAACCAGTTGTTGCCACAATATGCTAAGCTCAGAATGCTTGTATTATTTTTGTAAAGTATTTTTTTATTGAAAGTTTTTTAAATATAATAAAAAAAAGAAAGGAAGAGAAACAAGATAGAGAAATACATAAACGCACACAATATTATGAAACCTTTCTCTATAACGTTATACTGTTCACTTCTTCTGCCAACTACACCTTACTAAATGTTAAAACCCAAAGTTACCATATCATTTTCTTTTTTTCTGGAAAAGCTCTATAAGGGTTTCCAGTTTTTCAGAAACATCTCCCAACAGTTTTTCTCTAATCAAAACTGATAACTTGTTCATTTCTGCTAGTGCAGTCACTTTTGACAGCCACTCCTCATTCATAGGCATTATTAAGTTTTCCATCTTTGTGCGTACAACAGTCTTGCTGCTGTGATCATATAGTGAAGTGATCTCTCATGGCTCTTTTCCAGTTGACCATCAATTAGTCCCAAAAGAAGAAAGTTCTGGTTTAAATTCAATAAGAATATTTAAAATTATGTGTATCAAAGTATATATATGAACCCAGTTTTTAGCTTTTTCATATGTCCATTACATATGGTAAAATGTCCCTTCTTGCTGTTCACATTTCCAACATACACTTGAAATATCCCTATATATTGACAGTTTGTCTGGTGTCATGTACCAACGATAGAGGCTAACGTAAGGTAAATTTCAACCCGTTCATCCACATTTTTTCCCCATTTTTCCATCTGTATACCATACCCAAAATTTCTAGTCCATTTTACCATGCAGTAGTAAACATAGGATGCCTATATTGAAGTTACATGTGCCATTTTTTCATCTATGCTTGAGCGAAGGTCCTCTGATGCTATTTATTTCTTTAAAATAGAGCAGTGGTTTTTACTGTCATTACGAAACAGAAATGATTGTGAAGCATCAGGGTGAAACTTCTTCTGAGGTTTTAACTTGAGCACAGCTAAGCCATACAGATTTCACTCCAGAGTCCTAACACCTGTAGGTGCCGATACTTCACCTTTTTCCATTTGTTATTTGAGTACGCCCCTTACAAAATACATGACTATTGATTTAGTGGCCTACATATGTATGCAGCGGAGTATGGAATAAGGGCATTGAAAATCTGATGCCTTCTCTGATAAATAATTATTTCAGGAAGTGCTTTTCTGATGACGTTGTATTCAAAGTTAATATGAGTTGAAGGCTTCCAGTGCATGTCATTCCACAGATAAATTCTCATGAACATGCTTACAGACCTGACCTGCAAACAGACTACTATATTCCTAGATGTTAGGTCTGTCAGTCTGTTCAATGAGCTAGATGATGAAAAGACAATGGATTGCAGTGACATAGTGTGCTAACTGAATGATACTTTTGAGGTACTGCCTTGCCCAAGCGAATTCTGGTGATCTTTCTCCTGCTGGAGCTTCCCTGCCTCCTATCTTAGATTTTCTTGAGGGTCTCCTGGCCATCAGTAATTTTGGAGAGTAGAATGGGCTTCAGTGGGGAAGATGATGTGCTGCAGTTATATTACTGTGTAAATTCTTTGTGAGAACTATTGAACTGCCATTGTTAGAGGCAGGAATTTATGCAGGAGGAAAAATATAGTCTCTCTTTTTTTCATACAGACATGGAAAAACTAGAAGATACTACACATTAGATGATAAAGTCTTTTCTTAAAAAACAGTAGGTTTAAGGGTTCCTTCTTCTCAATACTTCTTCCATTTGTCTCCAGAAGCAGAAAGATACATTTACAGCTGCTGGGATGATGAGAACCCACACAATGAAAGAGAATAATATTTTGATTGCCTGCTTTTTTTGTGTGTGGTTTAGAAATATATTCTAATCTGCGTAAAGAACTTGAGTTTGCAGGGTATAAATATTTCAAACAAATTAAAATGAGAACTTTAATTATACAGTAATGTTGGATTTCAGTCTTTTTGTTCAGTATTGTTAATACTCTTAATATTGTTAATACTGTTATCTTACAGTCTTGAAAAGTGCAAACTTGATTACCTTTTATGATATTAGCCATTTACCATATAAAGTGTACTGATTATTAAAATGATAGTATCTTATTTTTAAAAGCAGATATATCTGCAAGCAATGGTGCGCTTTATTAACCAAACCCTTTACTTATTATTTCCTATATTTTCTGGAGACTTATGGAATGTGCAAAGAAACTAAAGGTATTATGTGATCTTTGGCTCTTCTTCTGACTTCTGCACAAGCTGCCTTCTTGAAAAACCCAATGGGAAAGGATCAAGGCACTGCTTCTTTCGTCCTCTGATTATTCTGTGAAAAAGAAAGCAATTTGTCTTTTCTCATTCTGGCTGGGATTTTGCAGGAGGTAACAAAGCACAGCAGCATGGCATTACTAGCACATTGTGCAAACACCTGTTTTCAGTGGAGAAGGCTTCTCTCCTTTGTATCCATGTTTCATGGAAGAAATAAGTGATTTCTTTATCATAAGCTCTTTAAGACTGCATCTACCAAAAGCTAATGGGAAAGAAAAAATTCTCAATGGAGTATGGGACAGAAAGGAGAAAAACTTTTTCTCTCTTCTCACTTGATGTTTGCACTACACGCAAGTGAGATATTGGTGGCAGTATTCACAGTCCCTTTTTCTTTCCAACTTACACGGCAGCTTATAATTTCAGTAAATATTTTTATTTGCAAGAATATAGTGATTTTAGAGGAAAGAATGATAGTCTTCTCCAGTGATGCCCTCAGAGTTCTTCAAAACTCTTTAGAACAGTTACATAACAGAGAAATTAAGTGGTTGGAGGAAACCTCTTATCCCAAGTTATCAGATTAGTTGTGAGGGTAGAGCCATTCAACACATTGTACAGAAATAGATTTGTTCCATACAGCTGTGGGTTGTAATTCTTACTTTTATCAAAAGTGTTGCCTTTTTCTTGATCTGTTAGCTCTCTTACATGCAGGAAGTGTTTACATAGTAGGTGTTAAAATTATGACGTCCATCTCCTCATTGTTTGTAAACAAAATGGTCCTCATTAAAAAAAACAACACATGCAGGAAATGTACTGAGGGTCAGTAGACATGCTGTGGGTTCATCCATTTCTGTTTGTTGTTTCTCAAATCCTAGTTTTAATCAGATAAACAATGTGTTCATTTTGTCTTCCGGTTGTCAATTGAGACAAATGAGTGAAGGATGATGTTTTTTCTGGATTTGTTTGTGATATATACAAATATATTACATACCCATTCTCTTCAGAGCAATTAAGTCATAACTGCATGGTGTATATTATTCTTCTCTGCTACCCATAATCTAGTCTGGATGAGCCCTCAGTTTTACGAGTATATTGAGCACTTCTGTTAAACTCAGAACTGTTGGAATTAAGCTTTTAATCCTGGAAAAACAACTGCTATTGGTTGATATCTAGCTGAGTTAAATGTAGTGTCTGATTAAAATTTTATCAGCAGGCTCACTGTGATGTGTCCAAATTAACAAGAATGCTGCAGCACTACTCTTGAAAGTAGGCTGGTAGTTATTGATTCGTAGAGAAGCTGAGCTGGAAACATTTCTTTATTTCCTTGCCTCACGGATCCCTGTGGTAATTTTGGCTTAAGCATGATGTAGAGCTTTGGTACCATGCTTGATTCATTGATTAAGAACCCAAGACTTGAATAAATAAAAAGGTCTCTTGACAGCTGGGAATTATGGAAGGAAGAATTGCTTTCAGGACATTGAATACATTTTAAAGGCTTTATGTGTATGTGTAACAACTATATGGATCTTATTACTAATTGACAGATGCTGCCTATTGATGAGCAAAGTTATGGAATCTTTTGTAAAGCAGCTAACTTCTTTGTTTTAAAAAAATCCTGTAAAAATACGCTTCTGAAATGTTTGGCCAAGGGGTCAAACAGGAAAGCCTTCTGGATTGCTTCTCCAGGAAAGAATGAAATCACTGTAAAACAGTGCTTCCAAGTTCCATCCCAGCAAGGTAGCCCAGAAGGATATCATGGTCAATGGTATCAAAAGCTGCTGACAGGTCCAGCAGAACCAACAGAAACATATTTCCCTGTCCAAGACCCGGCTTAGGTCTTCTGTGAAGGTGACCAAAACTATCTTTTTCCCATAACCACACCTGAAACCTGATTGAAATGGGTCAAGATAATCCATCTCATTCAGAAACCCCTGGAGCTGGAAATCTACCACATGTTCCACCTTGTCTGAAAATGGAGTGTCGGAAACTGGCCAGTAATTATCCAGTGCGGTGGGATCCAGGGAGGACTTTTTTTTTAAGCAGTGATTTTATAACTGCCTCATTTAGGCAGCCTGGAATTCTGCCTTGTTTTTGTAAGGCATTTATTTCTCTCTTTACCCACTCAGCCAGTCCCTCTGGATTTTTAAATAAACCAGGAAGGGCAATTATCTAACATTCATGTGGTGATGCTCCCCTCTATGACAATCCTGCGTACGTCCTTGGGATGTGCAAATTGAAAAATATCCATTATCACTGGACAAGCAGGGACTAAAGTTACATTCACTGGATGTGTATCAGTTATAGCATCCAACTCAGTGTGAATTTGAGCAATTTGATCTGCAAAGTGCCAGACAGGTTGTTCACAGAAAGCCCCAGCTCCTTTGAAAACTAAGGCACCGGTTGGCTCAACTGAGTGGGAACATTTGGGAGCAGTTATATCCACTGCTGTGTACATTTCCTTATTCAAGAGGTTAACCAAGGTTTTGACTGAATTGTCTGCTGAGCAGAACTCTCTTAAATGGCTGGTGTTCCATAGAATTTGTTTTCTCTTCTTCTCGTCAGTTTTGTGTAGATGCTTATTGAGTTTTGTGGAGGTGTCGTTAATGTCAAGTTTATTCACCACACCTTTAAAGTTTACCATCAGGTCATGCAAAAAATATGCATAATAAAGAGGGAGAGAATTGTGTTTCCCTTCACTGAAGCTGCCACAGTCTTCACACATTCTTCCCCTTCTGAATAAAAAGGGTATTTCCTCAACTCAGGATCAACATCGTGTAATAAATTTAGCCCTCCACATTCTCTAGGATTGTATAGTCTTTACTTGGGAAATATGGTAGTAATCTCTGCTTCAGCTATTGCCATCTGATTTTGTTTTGTAAAAAAAAAAAGATTAGATTTGTGGCATTTTTTGCTGTAGTTTCTCTGATTCCTTGTGTGTTAAGCTTTCAGCATGGCTTCTTATTGCTGCCCTCTCATACTTAATAGAAAGCTCTTGATGGCATAGAATGCATTAAGCTGCAACTGTGTTAATTTTTGTGAAGCCAGTTGGTGAATGCATCTTCCTTGTACTGTTCACCATTAAAAGTACATGAATACTTCATCATTGTCATCGTCATCATCACCATCCCTATCATCATTACTGCTACTGCTGTGCCAACTGTCTGAAGGTCCTTCACAAGTAATACTTTCTGTAATCATTTGAATGTTTTTTTTTAGGGTTTACAGTTAGGGAGGCAAAATTATATGATCAGCTAGTCTAGTGCAGAGAGGCCCTCTCCTGGGCCAGCAGGCAGCTGCAACATGCTTAACTACACAAGGAACTGTTCTTCAATACTCAGCTCCACAATGCTGTCTTTTCCTGGCCATCTCTGCATTTCTGTCAGCCTCCTAACTTGATTTTGTAAACTTTACCTTGGATCAATTTTACTGACCCTCCCCCATCCTCCCTTTATCTTCTTGCTTAGGCTTTTGAGATGAAAGGCCAGTGTGTGACCACAGTGGTACTTGTCACATCTCCAGTGTTGGTCCAAGAGGGTCTTGGAGACTGACTGGACCCTGGTTGGAATGGCAATTTTCCTGGAGATTGAGCTGAATTTCTGGTCATTCCAGGCTCAACTCCCCCTCTCCCCAAAGTCCTTAATATGTGAAAGCATTTCTTGAATCTTAGTGACGTCACAGTCTGTTTCCAAGGGGAAAGTTTCAGTAGTTTATCTGTACATATCCTTTAAATAATATAAGGGAAGGAGAAGAGCTGTGCATGCTAACTATGCTCCTGCTTAGAATATTGCTGTTCAGATTGGTTTGGAGGAGCCTAGGGATTTGTAGGGATTTACACATACAAACCTCCTCTTCAAGCTGTCACCAAACATGTGGAAGTCTAATGGTTGGACCTAGCAGTTGTCCCACTTCCACTTGCATTCAGAGATAGTGTGGAGGCAACAGCTGAAGAAGGCTGCATTGTATGGTCAGCTGTTTAGTATTGGATGTGTGCTGTTAGCTTAAACAAGGAAGTTTTGATGGAAACTGTAAAAAGAGTAAGGTTTTTCATTCTTTGTTTTGGCACCATAGTTGTTTGTCCTAGAAACTGCGAAATACAAAAACCAATTGTTTACATTGCCTTTAGTCACTGTATGTAAACAATTGCTGTAATGGTAATGGTTTGTTTCATCCTGTCCAGCATGATAGCTAGATTGTAAGCTTTAGCCACTGCCATTGAAAGGTGACTTTTAGTGAAAACAAGAGGAATATCCATTAAATGTATATTGGCTTGTGGGATGGAAAATTAAGTTCAGTTTTTTAATAATTTCCATTGTGAAGAGGGTATAACTTGACATGTTTGAAGCTAAGTGCTGATAAGATTTAAATATATTTAAGAAAGCTTTGTTACTTAAATTAAACTCTGATATTTTTAAGATGATGAAGAAAAAGAAAACAGTGGGTCACTGCGGATAGATCTTCTCCCCATAGTAGCATGTTTGGATTGTTTGCTTGCATAAATGAAGCATCTACTCCCGCCACTCTGGCTAGGCCACACCTATTTTGTGTCATGCAGTGTTCAGTCTCTGTGGCTTAGCTGTACTAGTTTCAGCTGAAAACCTGTATTCTTTCCTCTGCATAAAGCTGTCAGCTGAAATTGTCTGGAGACTTGAACAGCAAAGTTGTTAATGTGCAGTTTATACATTGTCCCTCTGATTCTGGGGAAACAGCGAAGTCTTGAACCTGTGAAGTACTGGGTGTGTCTCTGCCTCCACAAAGGTAACAGTGAATCATCCTATCAAGAAGTAGTTTCTCTTAGTGGTGGGCTATATGACTCAAAGTTGGCTGTTCAACCTGTTTAGGATGAGGTTTCACTCCCTCCAGAGTTCAGGATCATAGAGTTCTTTGGCTTGTTGCATCTGTTGAATGTGCATTTGGCTTCTTTGGAGACAGATGTTTTTTTCCTCTGTTTCAGGTGGTAATTTAAGTGCAGTTCTTCAGAAAAAGAGGCATTTATGCCCTAGTGACATCCTCATGAGAGAGCTGTGATGCATTCTGGATGGGCTATCCTTGGACAGAATATTTTCAGAAGCTTCAAGTGGCACAAAATACTGTAGCCAAATGGTTGACTGACATGAGGCATTTGAACATATAAGCATAATAGGTTCAAATGCCTGTCAGTCAACCATTCAGTGATCCTCTTTGAGCTACATTCATTACCGCTTTGTTTCTAAGCTCAACTCGGAAGGCTAGTTTTAACCTGTAGAGTCTTAAAACCAGGGTGGACCAGAACGTTGGCCTTTCCAGGTATTTTATAATTTTTTTTCCAGCCAGCATCCTAATAGAAAGTAATTATAATAATTGTATTCCAAAACATCTACAAGGCCAAAGGTTCCTGATCCTTGCTTGAAAATACTTTGAACTTGGATTTCTCTTTCTATATGTTCATCGCTGTATTCTGCAGTCAGTGTCTGAGGCCTTGCTTCAGATTCCTTAGCTAGAGTAGTGGCAAGGGAGTTACTAGGAGCAGGGCATTTTCACTGGCACGCTGCCTGAGGAACACCTTACAAAGTAGAATCTGTCGTGCCAAGCCATTGCATTTTTATGTCCTTTCAGCCATCTGGCTAAAATGCAACTGCCAATGAATACCTTTATGTGAATGTTTTTATTTTGATGTGATTAATGCTGTTGTCTTCTGTGATTCTTGTATACTGGCTAATACATTTCCACGGTTGCTTTCCAGTGGTTTTACTTTGTGACCTCTTTGAATTTGCTTGGTGGTGGTGGTGAGAAAGCAGAATATATAGTTTTAAATAATGTCATGTAAAAGGAGTGGCTTGTCATAGCTTAAAGCTATTTTAAACATGGCCTGCAATCAGTCTTATGCTCTGTGTGGCCTCCAAAACAACCTATCCCTTCTGTTGCTCATATGTATATTGAAGCTTTTTGTGCCTTTTACATAAATAAGATCATATTTAAGTGCATTTTGCCTTTCATATTAGTAATCCAAACAAGCCATTCTTGCAGCATTAATCAGGCCTTCAGGCTTGTGATAACTGAATAATATACTGAATGCTGTATGCAACACCTCTTAAGATTTCTAGCTACATAACGTTCCTGTTTATTAAGAATTAAAGGCATATTGGCAACATTCATAAAAGGAAATCCTTCTGTTTCCAAATATATGTTTGGATTATGTTTTTTCTTTCTTAAAGTTTTCTGCTAAAATCATACTATTTATCTGGGCAACGTCTGCACTTCTTTGTACAGATACCTTAGATTAGTTTGCATCACATACTTACATGCAGCCTGGAATTAAACCTATTTGTTCCTTAATATTAATCTCCAAGATAGAAAGTAGGGTGATCTGCTTCTTAATGTTATTTCCAAGGCAGTGTGTCATTGAAACAATGTGCTTGTTAATCTCTTGAATTTGTGCATAATTGTAAGTGTCCTGTGGTACCATGTGTTTGCTTCCCTGTGTTGTTTACTACTTTACAGTATAATAATTCATTAACATTTTACTTGTGCAGCATGTGAGAAATAAAACTGTAAGGTTTGGTGTTTTAGTTTGTAGAAGGTTTTTTGTCTCTCTCTTTACTTTTGGTGGTGATGTTCCTTTTCAGCTGCTCTGTTCCTTGCTATAACCTTAAGGCTAGAAATAATAGGTCAGCAAAGAGTATCATGGATCCAGTACCTTGAGACCTGTGAGCTCATTAAGGCTAGATGAAATAAGAATGCAGCAGATGGAGATAACACACTTCTAAGTGATTTGTCGTAATGCCTAAACCTATAAAAGCACTCACAACTCATCTCAGAATAAAACACATAGTTAATTTGGATTTATTATGTTGTGTTGGATAATGTTGGAAGATATTAATCCACATTATAAATTGATATGAAGTCTTTGTTTATATTCTGTAGTGTAGTTAGGGCCTGCTTTGTGCTGTTAAAAATGATTGCTTCAGATGTAAGAAGTGTAAGAGCTGCAGAAGAATAAAATGCTTAGTCCTTATTTCCTTTTCCCTAGAGAAAGTTCATAGAACATAGTAAGAAATAAACGCCAGTAAATAACGTTTCAGTTTTTGTTTGCTTAGTTACAGTTGAACTATTCAAAATACCAATGTAGCGTCTTAAATAGTAAATAAGGAGTGTTTTCAAAGTAGCATTCATACTAAAGTAATTGAATTTAAACATTAATTTCGTTTAATTTTATAAGCTTTCTCAAATGCTTATAAAATAAAAGATATCTTGTCTATAGTTAACTGTACATCTGGTAGACATTTCAAGGTAGCGTTGAGAATCCTTTGAACTTATTAACCCCTTTGAGCTCTCTTTGAGTGTTACTTGAAGCTTCACAGGTGTGTAATTTGAGTTCAGGTTACGATATACCATTTCATGCTTTGTGTATTTTTTAGGTGCATTATTTCCCCACTACTACTTCTGTTGTTCACTTCTTTCTTTCTTTGTTGTACTTTGAAATATAAAGTCAAAATGTTAATTCATCTAGTTAAGTTAGAAGGGTGAAAGTTTTATAATAAAATTTGTATATTAAGGCTGCAAAATAAGGTCAGAAGAAAACATGCTAAGGAATTGTTTCTGAATAAACATGTATAGAATCATGTATAGTCATAATTAGAGTGGTTAAGAGTATTGTAATACTCTTCCATCTTAACAATAAAATTAATAAAATTAACATTTTACTGGAATATTCATGAAACTAGTGCTATAATGCAGTGTAATTGTGTTAAGAAAGGACTTCCCTTTCTTTTTTCCCATCTCTATCTTATTTTTTTAAATATATGTTTATGTATTTTTATTTTTCTATGTAAGAATCATAAGAATTATTTGCAAAAATTAAGATTACATTTACTTCCTTCTTAATTTTGCAGTTCTTTATATTGTTGCTGGCTTCAACTTTTTATTTTATGAACACCATTTTTATATAAACTGACTTTTTGGGGTATGTGTTCACGAGCTATAGATGCTGCACTGAAGATATAAGGTAACAATTTGGACCAGGGACTATGGAGATGAGGAGATTGTTTGTTTGTGCTTGGTTGAATCCATGGTGTTCTTCCAATCTGCAAACTAAAAACCACCTTTCATTTGTGTAAAGGAGTGAGATCAAGCAAAGACATTTTGCTGGAGGAAGGATGTGGAGCTCATTTTTGAAGTTTCTCTTCCCCTGCCTCATAGATGGTTGCTACAGTTAGTTCAGCTCCCTAGAGCAGCTTTTTAGGAGACATGGTAAGAGGAATAAAAAACAAACAAACCCTCCTTCCAACCCCTTCCTTCAATGGAAGCATACTATTGGGGAAGTCCAGCTCCCTAGAAGTCTGGATCCAAGTCACTGAGTACTTGTCTGGCTCTCTCTTTCGGTTTGCTGCCTAGGTCATCCAAGGATAACATTTCAAAGAGTTTTACCTCCCGGCTGGTTTGTTACGTAAGCTCAGAATTGTATTCAGCATAGAAATCCAGTGCTTGTTTTCTTTCTGTTCCTGAAAGGGAGCCACTGTTGAAAATGACCAAAGCAAATATAACGATAGCATTAAAATCATGCTATAGCAAGACTGCATTTCGCTGTTCTGTGGTGCTGTGCCAGATGTCTAATCTGACTGTCCTGTCTGTCGGGATTCTGCTGTCCTCACATCCATATGTCCAGTAAATTGTATATAGGGGTAGGACGGCAAAGAAAATAAAGCCCATATTTTCAAGAAAATAAAGCTTATTTACAAACATTTTGAGTCTTAAGTAAGACAAGCTGCTGTATCTGAACAGTAGCCTCTTTTTTTGGTGTGAAGCTATTTTTTGGTCATATGTGATATGACTACTGTGATAAGAATTAATTAGACATATTGCTCTTCAAGAGCCAGCATGTTGTTATGGTTTGAGTGTTGGATTACATTGCTGGAGACCAGGGTTTGAATCACTCTTCAGTCATAGAAATACACAGTGTGACCTTTGGCAAGCCTTACTCTCTTAGCCATGGAGGATGGCAATGACACCCCCTCTGAATAAGTCTTGAAAAGAAAACCCCATGATGAGCTTGCATTAAGGTTGCTGTTAAGTCAAAAATGACTTGAAGGCACACGACAACAATTGGTCTGGGTTCTCAGAACAGCTTACTGTTGCTGAAAAGCTGTTGCTATTTCTTTTAAACAATATTTTCTGACTTCTCCCTGGTACATCCATTTGATTTCTGTTTGCCTTGATACTCCCTGAAATGGAAAGTTGTTTTCACTTACTGGCTGTGTTTTGATGCTCTTTTTATGTACTAATACTAAATTAGGGCCTGCCAACCAACCATAAAAAAACTGGTTGTGCTAGTTCTTTGGCTCTTTGGCTGTTGTTATGAAAAGAAGGAAGAGAACTCTTCTCTTCCAACAAATCGCTTGGAATATGAGTCTCTTCTGGTTCTCCCTTCTTCTTATAATATGATGCTGTACAGTTGACACCTAACAGGTGTTCTTGGGGGAGTTTGAGAGGCTGCATTTCTTTGTCTAGCTTGCAGTTGTGTTTCCCAGGGGATAGTGAGGTAGAGGGGGGCAGGGACAGAAAGAAATGTGGTACCCAGCATGGAGAAGTGAAGGAGTGACTCTGATGATCCAAACAGCAAAGGTGATTTGTATCATAATCATGGTAGGGCATATTGCTCATACTGTTGTGTGAAAGGGCAGAGTTCCTCAACTTCTCAAAGCAGTGCCACTGTCCAGTCCAAGGTGAGTGTGTTGTTACAGCTAAGGAGATAAGGAACAACTAGTAAGTGCTGTCTAACCAGGAGAAATCATAAAGAAAATGTGTGAGCAAAGGTATATATAAGATTAATCCCAGTTGCATTATGTTGCCTAAAAGGTTAGTTCCTTCACTATAAACCACAAAGGACCATCACAGATAAATAGGCAAAAAGATGTTAAATAAACATGCATAGAGCCCTAATAAAAGTGGTGTTGATAGTAGAGTCCAGTGCATGTTTTCTTTTTTGTCATAAATTGTGGTATATTTGTGGTTTATACATCATGGTTGAGACCCTTCCCTTTTACTTTGATCAAACAGTGTTAATATCCAGCTTTATTCGTGTCTGGCCTGTATATAGATTTATTTCTTCTTTTCTTCTGTTATATTTGCATTATGATCTGACTTTGTTGTTAACAGTTATTTTCTTCTGGTTAGCTCTGTAGCCCATTTCCACACTTCAGTTTTGTATGCAATATAATATTAATATTTCAGTATTACATACGTTTTCATCACTGTAAAGCAAAGCTCTTTTATTCAGTTTAAATAGTATGTTTGAGCTGCAAACAGTGTGATGCTATTGATTATAAATTTTGATTCTTCAGCCAAGAGTGAAATCCTGTGCATACTTGTGTAGGAGTAAGCTTCATTGAACTTGGCAAAGATTGCCTCTGAATAAGCATGTTTAGAGTCAGGCTGTAAACCACTGAGCAACATTTAATAAGCTTTTCTTGCCAGCTCTAATACAGTGTTTGCATTTGTAACTACAAACTTGTTGTTTTTGGAGGAGTGAAGCTCTGTGCAAAAAGATGGAACCCTTTCTTTATCATCAGTAGGAAACAAGCTCATCAGCCACAGTACTTATTGGCCATTGTTTGGCTCCAGAACTCACCATTTCAGTTTGATAAAAATCTATGGTTTATTTTTTTTTTAAATTTAGATTGGATTTTAAAATTTAAATCAAAATCAAAAATATTCTTAGAACAGCAAAAGGGAATATATGTCAAAGATACGCTTATACTTCAGGAACACTTCTAAATAATTTCTGTGAAATCTTTTGCTTGTAATAGACTGTGCTAGAAAACTCAGTTCTGTTCTTTTCTTTTCTTTTCTTTTTTCTTTTCAAGACAAATATTGTTTCATAAGCAGTTTTGACTTTGGTACCAGCCCTGTGTTTCTATAATTTTGTATGCCTTTGTACTTTTTACGGAAGTGGATTGTTCTGTAGCTATGTAAGTTTGGTGCAGGGCAAATTGTAAATTGAAATATCAAAGTTGTCATTTTTGCCCAAATATTTGTAAAGTATTGTGATACTGAAATGTAGAATTCCAGTATGTGAAACTTGAATGTACATTCCTGTACGTGATTAATATTAATCTTTGCTGCCACCACCCACTGAATTATGAATTACAGGACAGTACAGTGGGACGCTGTCCCTTCTCCCCCTTCTCTCGATGGGGAGTTCTGTCTAGCATTGGCGTGGGAAGGAGAGAAACAGGGTCTTTTACAGAAAGTATTTATTCAAGGCATGCAAATGAACAAGGCAATAACACACATGAGAGGGCTCCCCCCTCCCAGGCACGCTTGGTTACAAGTGGTTACAAAAAGAACAGATAGAAAAGCACAGATACATTCTTTAGATCAGCCAGCTCCAAAATAACAGAAAAGTCCCTGATGCGACTAGATAACTATTTCTAATTACTCACATTGGTTCACAGGCTTAGATGTTCTAAGAGGACTGAAGCCGGGAAGCCCCATTATCACAAGTATGCCAGCTGATATTTTAGGCATTTGTTTTAAACAGAATGCTTCTTTGGAATATTTAAGCTGAGCTATAAGTGACAATGACAGGGATACTTGTTTAACTATAATTCTGCCACCAATCACATATAAAAAGGAAGGAAGGATGCCTTATAGGAGAAAAATGTGGCTGATGGGTTTCCTACTTACTAATTTACTTAAAATACGTGTATCCCACACTTTGTCACAAGATCTCAGGATAGTGTATAAATACGCTCCATTTAAACAGTTTAAAAGTGTATAAATTTTAAAAAAGTGAAATAATTTAAACAAACAGAAACATTCTATTATTTAAAAAGGCAGCTAGATTAAAAGGTTAAAATAGTTTAAAACCATGCACTTACATTTGAGAAAAATTAAATTAAAGCCTCATAGAGTGTCACAGCAGAGAAGGCCTTCTCTCTAAAAGCTTTAATAATGATAACAACAACAAGCATGCTTTAGTTTGACAATGGAATGAAGCCAGTGCCAGTGCCAGCTGGGCCTCCAGGGGAGGGCTTTCCATAAACAGAGTGTCACAGCAAAAAAGGCCCTTTCTGTTCCTTCCAACAGTATTTTGCTCATGCAGGTGGGAAACAGCAGTGGATTCCTTTGCCAGACCTCAATTCATGGTCAGTTGTACATTGGGAGAGGTGCTCCTTTGAGTGTTGATGCCCTAAACCAAGTGTTGATGCCCTAAATCTTGAATTCAGACTGCAAGTGTATTGGCAGTCTGTATATTTCCTTCAGTAAAGGTTTTATGTGGCTTCTCTATAGCATTCTTTCCCTACCAGTTGGGCCAGCTCTGGTCATTCTTAAAAAAGCACTATATAAATGTTTATTGAGCCATTTTCCTCTACACATACTCAGATTGTTGCTGGATCAGTGCAAGTTACCTTAAGTTTAGCATCATCTTCATAAAACTGGGAAACCAGCTTTCCGAGACCTAGTTGTCAGGGCATAGCAACAAATTCTCCTCCCATTTTTGTTCCACACCATATATTCAGAGACTGCCTTTGCAGATTTTTGTGACTTTGGGGTTGGTTCTGAGAAAAGAACTGCTCAGTTGTAGATTCCATTGTATATTTTGTTTTTGGATCTGGATGACTTTGTTCCCCTCCCCCCTTCAAAGTAGCTGTGTTAGACTTGCAACATAAATAAGAAGCTTATGGCTTTTTAAAGACTTACAAGTTTATTACAGTAACAGCTTTCATGGGCTATTGTGTCTGAAGAAGAAGTTTGGGCTATTCTCCCTGTGGCTTTAATGCAGGAAGGATTTTGAGTCTGATGTGTGATTCTGGATCCTAATGCTATCTGTAGTTCTATAATCTTGGTTTCCAGATTGATACCTCACTACTACTGGGATATAACTGAAACAGCTGAGCACTAAGGAAAGTGAGAAAGGTTGCTGCTGACTATGTTAGAATTGTATTGATACTTTCCTTTCTTCTCTTGATCAATGAATACATTTGTATTTTTTTAAAATAGATTTGCCTTGGTGGCTGCTTCTGATTCGCCAAAAAGCAGTGGTTGGAAAACTTCCAGGAGATCATGAAATATGTAAAGTGACAAAGATTGCAGCAGTACCCCTCTCTGAAGCAGAACCTCAGGACCTGGATCTGGAGGTAAGGCTAAGACTCTGTGCAGAAATATCTCTTTCTCTGTTCATGTGCTTTCAAGTTGCCTGTTGACTTATGGTGTACCCATGAATTTCATAGGGTTTTCTTAGGCAAGGAATATTCAGAGATGGTTTTTCCAGTTCCTTCCCCTGAAATATAGCCTACAGCACTTAGCATTCATTTCCCATCCAGGTGCTAACTAGGGCTAACCTTGCTTAGCTTCCAAGATCAGATGGTGTCCAGGACCACCCACAAAAGTCAGAAACAAGGGCAGTTGTTGTTGAGCGCTTGTTTATCAGTCTCTTGTTTCACTTAGATCTTCCTTCTTCCTTCCATGGGGAATAGGAGCTCTAGATATATTCACACTGTACACAAATGTGCAAATAGGTCAAAGAAGGAATCTTGTAGGAAAACTGTATTCTAAGCAAGTAACTGTTACATGAGCATAAGGTATCATATACGTGAAAAACTTCCAGTTGTCAGGTACAGCATGGAAAGCTACAAAATTATCAAGCAGTCTTAAATCATATTCAGGGAAGGTTAGAAAGAAACATAAGCCCTAACATGACCAAATTATGCATTTATCTGTTTTGGTACAGTTGGCACCTAACAGATGTTCTTGGGGGAGTTCGGGAGTCTGCACTTCTTTGACTAGATTGCAACAGTGCATGCCAAGGATGGTGAGGTAGAGGGCTCCTAATCTCTGCTATCATTACCGAGAAAAGTCCTCTTGGCCCTTATGGTGCAATGTTTTCATAACTTCTCACCTTTGAAGGATCTGGAAATGTTCACCATTTCCTGTAAAGAGGTGGTCCCTCTTTATGAGTCTTTATTATTGGATGAGTCTTGTCTCTTTGATCCTCATAGGTTCTGTGTGAGGTTCTCTCTACACATTAACCCTTTGGTTACCTGGAATTGAGTCCATATCACTACAGATATATTGCCTAGATAACGTCTCACAGAACAGAGGAAAGGGAGTTGCGGAGGGAGGAATCTAGCAGTACCTTTTACTGTCTTTTAAGCGCAAGGTGAATGGTATCGATCACCTTCTTTGTGGGGCTATTTCATCTTTAATTAGATGTTTGTTTTCAAGTGTTTGTTTTTGGTTTGTGCTATTGGTCATTGTTTATCATAGGTTGTCTTCAGTGAATTGAGGTTTATTATTTTGTTAATTATTTTTAATCAAAGCCATGAAGCATACCCAAAAGTTTGAAGAATCTGGGAAAATACTTTATTTTCTCAAAGATGCAGATATGACTAACTTTTATTTAAGCTCCTTAAAGATTAAATATATTTAACATTTATTTGAAAAGATTATTATTATGTAATCAGTTGGCTGTTATCTTTTATATAATCAATAATTGTTACATGTGTTTTCAGCTCTGTAAAAAGCATCATTTTGGAATATACAAACCAGAGAAGATTACACAGTCTCCAGATGAATCTAAATTTCTGCTCAAGACCTTCACTCAAATTAAATCAAATGTTTCTGCTTCTAATAAAAGGAAGGTGGGGATTGCTTATGGTATTTCAAAGGGTCTAGAAGCTCTCACTTGTGTTTCACATTAACCTTGGTTTCCCTTAGCCAGACTCTCTACTGTGGCTAATCTTAAGTAAGTTTCAAACCATAATTTACAAAGCTATCTTGTTTCTATTAACCAGACTTCGGGTTAACCATAGTTTAGGATTCAGATAACATGCTAGGTTAATATAAAATGAAAAGAAAAGCTTTCAGTTTTGTAACCATGGCTGGAAGTGGACAGAGCATGCAAGTGCAAGCTTTATTTGGCTGTTACTTGAAATGCTGAGATATCATTTAGTTTGCATTGAAACTGGGCCATGGCTCTCCTGATTTGTAAAGTATAATTAAATCAGTAATATGCCCAGGCTTCTGACCTAATCTAATGTTTGGCACAGTAAAGATAATGTTCTGCTCTACCTATCAATTGGAATTCAAGAAGCAAGTGTTATGTTAGGAATCTACTTTTATTGCTCATACAGCCATTGGACATTAGTAATGAAAAAGTACAGTTCTAAGTCTGAGGAAAGATAGGAAGACTGCTTTTTTGGGGTGGACATGTGAGAAGCCCATGAAAGATACATGATTGCATTTTTCATATTGAAAGTTGTATGGGATGAAATGTGAAAAAAAAATTGATTTTGGTTAGAAAAAACCTTTCAGTGTGTAGAAAGTGAAAGCTAAGTGGATTCTTCCCCGCTTGGTTGGCAGTAACAATATCAATTCTAGCATTCTCATGTTTGCAGGTTAAAGAAAGTAAAGAGAAAGAAAGACTGGAGAGGCGACTGCTAGAAGAACTATTCAAAATGTTTATGGACTCTGATTCCTTTTATTACAGTTTGACTTATGACCTAACAAATTCTGTACAGAGGCAAAGTGCATGTGAGAAGGCTAGCTTGCCACTTTGGAAGAAGGTAGGAGAGTATCTATTACTTGTATTTTGAATGAGTGCTTTGATACATTATGTGCATATATTTGGCCTTTATATTTGAAAAATGAAGAAACACCAGTAATTTTATGCTTGATGAACTCCTTGCTTTAGAATGGGTTCTGATAAAGGCAAATTTACTAGGGAAAAGCTATGCTCAGTAATTTTTTGGTAGAACAGATTTATGTTGCTTTTTTTGTTTTAAGGTTGATGACAGATTCTTTTGGAACAAACACATGGTTGAAGATCTGATAAATATTGGGGTGAGTCATTTTTATATATGTATACATTTTCTTTGGAGCCTCAATGTACTGTATGTCATTCTGTTCTGCTTTCTTGTCAGTGCTTCATAATCTAATAGACACATAAGGGCATTAATAATTGTTCATGTATCTCATCTTAAGTTTCTGTGATACAGATGTTAGAAGTCTAGGATGTTTTCAGTACTAATAGATCATTTCACTTCCACTGCAGACCACAAGTACAATTACAGTTGATCTGGGAATATTGTGCATATATGTACAAACTGCCATATTTTGTCCATGCCAGAAATCTTTGCCCTACTCTTTCCTCCTTTTTTTTTAAACCATGCAATTTTGAGGTGAGTTGTAAATTATCAAGCATTGTAGCTCAGCACATATTCACTATACCCTTTGCAAGGGGTATCAGTTTTATCGTCCATGTTAAATGTCTTTTAAGTGGCACTTAAACATTTATTCAGCTGTGTATTTTTAAAGCCTATGTTAAAATAGTAAAGTACCACTTCAAACTTGTTAATAGTCTTAATACCCCTGTAATGCACATTGAAAAAAGTTGTCTTTAGTCACTGCCATTTTAGCAAGTTGGTTGTTGGAATAGGTCACCCAAGAGTTTATTTAGTAGTAAGCATTATAAAAGTGTAATGCTAAGGTTCCATGCCACTGTAGTAGCATAAAGCTATACTCTAGAATGCTTATTCAAGAAGAAAAATCAGAAAACTTTTGTGATCATCATCATTAAGAATCTTGCTGTTCAATGAACAATTATTATTTTAAACTGAATTATTGTCCAAAAGTGGTCTAACCTGGGAGATGAAACAAATGCATAATTTTTTTTATTTTTTCTTCCTTTCTGCAAGCTATCACAGATAGAATGCAAATTCTCTGCAAAACATGATTTATAAATTAGAACCTTGTGAATACAGTTTCCCTTGATCTTCCACTGGTATAATTACTGCTCTTTCTTTCCTAGTATGAACATTGACTTTGCATTACACGTGCCAACCTCTACCTTCTTAAAGCTCTAGTTTCAGGAGAATGAGATAGCTTTCTAATGAGACCTTAAGTGGGAAAACTTGTGCTGTTCCATAATTCACTTAGGAGTTCCTCCTAAGATCAAGCAGTGGCTTAGTGTGCTAATTGCACATAGCAGAACTTGTGCTCAGATCCTGAGCACAACCTCAAGAGGTTGAGGAGTCTCTCCAGATAGGGCAGTTGGAGGAAAGGGGAAAGAAAGTAGGCATCCTATTCAGCTGGCTGCCTCAGTTGCTGGACTAGCCAGGATAAATTTGTTGACTTGTCTTACTATGTTTAAATCTAAATTTTAAGTTTTGGAATGAGAACACTAAATACAGTTGATGTAGAAATTTCCTGTTCTGTATATGCTTTCTTTCCTTGAACTTCTGTGAAATTGCAAATTGCAGTACCTTTTTACTGGGTTTGAAATATTTATTTATTTATCTAACTTTGCAGAAATCTGAAGTGGACTATTGGATTATCCCAGTCATCCAGGGATTTGTTCAGATTGAAGAGCTTGTAGTGAATTATAATGAAACATCAGACGAGGAGAAAAGCAGTCCAGAAACACCACCTCAAGAGCCCATCTGCGTAGATGATATTCACCCATGTTTTCTTGTGGCCCTTATTTCACGCCGCAGCCGCCACAGAGCTGGTAAATGAATGCAGCTTGGTAAACTTAAAACAGCAGCAACAACAAGCCACAAACATTTAAATTGGTATTTTCTTGTTGAGAGGCAAAAATGGAAAAATGTTGGCAGTACTCTTCCCTGTGGGAAATGCTTTGCCATCCTCATGTGGTGCATTGGGAACTGGGGAGCTATTATAAGAGATTGTGTGGCATATTGGTGTTATACGTTTAATGTGCTATTAAATAATGTAAAAGTATTGATCTCGTTAAGACTATATGTAGTACTTAAAAAAATTGCACAAAAAGAAAGAGGATATTTTTCAGAGACGCTGATAAAATGACTGATAAAAGCCAGTTTTTAAATACACAATTTGGAACTCCTTTTTTAAGGTGCTCAAGTTGGTGCAGTTTCCAAACTGTTGGAAGGGAGCTTAATACATATACAGGTATACTTCAGTTGGTGAAATGGGTGTGTTCCTGGGCATTACTTGTTTAACAGAAAATTTGGTACTAGAGGCAAAAGTAACAATGAAAGAATAGGGATGGGTTCCTGTACCACAAAAAAGAGCATTTCAACAAGTTTCAGAAAACTCTTTCTCTTAAACTAACAGTATGAAGACGTAAAATGAAATAATCAAATCAGTCTGAGGTCTGAAGAGCCTGTATAAGTGTTGGCATTTGTAGCTATCAAGCCATGCTTTGTTGTTTTTCTGTCTGTTAAAACAGTTCTCAAAGAAGATCCTTGTTTGTAAATCACTAGCTGCCTTCTCCTTGTCTCATGTTTGTAGTTTGGTCTGGAATCTGTTGTTGTAGAAGTTGCTTTGGTACTAAGTCCAGTCTTTGCCAATTGGTCATATGTTGCTGATTCCAGTTTTGTTTCTAAAGCTTTTGTTTCTAAAAGGGTAGACTTTTTACCACCCCCTCTTTTTTGGGATTCTTAGAGGGTCTGACATTGGTCTCAGTTATTCCAGGCTCAGGTTGATTTGGTATGTTGAGATCATGGGAGTCTGCCTTTATGTATCATTGTATACAAGTCCTGGGAAGATCTGTGAAAATATGTGTCTTGTCCCCATCCTGGGGAGTGAATGTGACCATCAAGATGAATCCAGACAGGAATTTTTGCATTTCTCTTTACAGTGGACAGCAAAAGAGTGGGAAATCCTGTATTGTAGAGTGCACAGTACTGCTTAGCTTGCTCTCTTAGGCTGTAATATGCTCTATGTTTACTGAAGCTGTCATTCTAGTGCCATATAGTTTTTTTTAGTTGCAGCATTTGAATTGTGATAAAGCTGGGAAAAGGGGGCTAAATTTGAAATTCAGTTCAATTTTCTTCCCTTGGATTTAATTGGGATTAAATTTCTCTATTTCACAAATTTATTTTCCAGTTATGTTAATTTGTAAATTTTTCAGTTCTACTATCTCTTTTTTGGGACAGTGCTATATATGAATTACAGTTTTAAGCTACAAGTACTTGCATTCTTCTTTCCCTAGTTTCTTGGGTAAAAAACAAAATGTACAATGCGCCAGGCTATTTTGGCAACCTTCAACCACCAGACTCCCTGTATCATCCCTTTTCAGAGGGGTGGGATTTTAAGAAAAAGAGGAAAAAAAGGAGAATTGTCTCTTCTGAAAAGTCCACAAGGTGATGCTGAATGGTACAGCCTCCACTGCACTATTTAATCTAAAAGAAATAAACCAGAAGTAGAGTTTTATTTCATTTTTCGGAAGTTCCAAGAGCAGAATGTTGGTCCCCAGACCTACCACAGTTGGCCATTTCTGTCTTTAAGAGCCTGTGGCTAAATTGTGTAGAACCATTTAGTATATAGAAGCCTGAAAAGAATTGCACATTTTAATTGTGGCTTCACAAAAGAGAGAGATACACTGGATCCCAAGAGGAGTTACTTTAGTGCTGCTAATGGAGTTTAAATTTTATTGTCCTTTATCTTGGTCCCCACATGACCAAGAAGGGAGTGGCCTCTGCCTGCATTGAGATCTATCCAGGCCAACTGAATTATAGCAGAGGCAACATCTGATACAAAATGGAGGCCTATGACTCCAACATCATCACTTCCCCCCATTTTTTCTTTCTCATGTACCATTTTTAAAACATCTTTTGCCAGATGAAGAAGTCAGTAGAGCTTTGAAAGGTTGCATGATGTGTTTTGTGAATTTTGGTTGTCCAGTAAAGGTATTGCTCTGTTGTGGATTTTGGATTGTGTTACATTTTAATTAGTTTCTCTTGTTAGGCCATTTGGCAGAAATAACAAGATTTCCAGCTGCTCACCGAGCAAAAATCTTTATTGGGAAGGATAGCATCAATTAAAATGAATATTCTTCCAAAAATTAATTATCTTTTTCAAAATCTTCCAATAATAATCAACAAAGGATGTTTCTGTGATTGGAAGAAAGATTTATCGAGATTCATTTGGGGAGGGAAGAAGCCAAGAATAAAGTGGCAGATGTTAATAGAGAGAAAAGAAAGAGGAGGAGTTGGTGTACTAGATCTTGAAATATATTACAAAGCAAATGCCCTGACCTGGTCGAAAGAATGGATATTTCTTGAAAATGAAAGAATATTGGAATTGGAAGGATCGGAATTGAAATTTAGCTGGCATGGATATCTTTGGTATAATAAAAGCAAAGCAGACAAGGAATTCCTCAACCATTATCTTAGAAGGGCATTATTTGAAATGTGGAAGAAATTTAAAAGGAAGATGTATATTAAAATCCCGTTATGGCTATCTCCCCATGAAGCCTTATTTGGAAGATGGCGAGAAGAGAAAGAAAAATGGATCAGATATGAAGATATTTTACTAGAAGAAAAGACAAGTCTAAGAATAAAAACAAGAGAGGAACTAGAGATGGAAGGTTTCAAATGTAAATGGTTCTGATATAATAAAAAGAAAGAAAGATTTAAAATGGATAACAAATTGGAAGGATTTGAAAGTATAGGGAAAAGAAATGAATTTGAAAATGTCATTCTTGAAAAAAAAGACCATATGGTGGCTCAGTTATACAAAATATTATTAAAAAGAGAATTAGAGACAGAAATAATTAAAGATTCAATGATACAATGGGCAAGAAATATAGGACATGGAATTAGCTTGGAACATTGGGAGAAAAGCTGGAAGAATACACAAAAATTTATATTAGCCCAAAAGCTGAAAGAAAATTACTTTAAAGATGCTCTATAGATGGTACTTAGACCCAGCAAAATTAAGAAAAATGTATAAGACTTCCAGTAAATGTTGGAAATGTAAGACAGAAGAAGGAACATTTTTTCATATGTGGTGGTTATGCCCTGAAGCTAAAAGATATTGGAAAAGCATTCAAAAGAAAATATTGGAAAGATTACAAATTAATATTCCTTTGCACCCTGAAATATTTCTTTTAAATATGTTACATCAAATAGAAAAAGAGCATATTAGATATTGGAGACTAATACTGTATATAGTATCAAATGCAAGGATTACTTATGCCAAGTACTGGAAGTGTGAACATATACCTGATATCGAGGAATGGGATGATAAACTATCAGAAATGATAATGATGGATGATTTGACAATGGCACTTAAGGTGAAACAAGAGGGAAAAATAGGGAAGAATTGAAACTGATTAAAGAATACATACAACAAAAATGCGCGATTCAGAAAGAAACATGAAAAGAATGAAAATTAGCAAAGATATGGGAAAAGGGAATTGAAAAAATTATTTTCAAGATTATATGGCAAGTCACATAAAAAGGGAAATGTTTAGTAGAAGCTTGGAAAAATAAATGAGTAATAAAACTAGAAGAAAGAAAAACGGAAGTTGAAACTATACATTTGTATATATTTTTTATATAGAAGGATCAATAGAAGAAGAAGAAATAGAAATAGAATTAGATGTTGGATAGGTTTATAAATTTATAGATATATAGATATATAAACTTGATTGTATATATTTCTTTGCTTTCTGTTTCTTATATATTTATAAAAAGAAAGAATGATTATTTGTAAATATTGTTTGTTATAACTTTAATAAAAATAAAATTAAAAAAAATCAAAAATCAGCTATTAAGATATGGCATACAGTGACCCTCCTTGCAATATTAGTTAGCTTAGTTTATTTTCCTCTCAGTGAGCACAATATTTATTTTGTAACTTTTATTTGGTTCACTGTATCTTTTGAATGTACCTTTTATCTCACTCCTTTTATTCTCCCTTCCTTTCCATATACTGCAAGGCTAATCTACTGGTGGCTGTCTCACTTTTAATTTTCAGAGTAGTAGCTATGTTAAGCTATTAACAGCAGAAACTCATGATTTGAGAGGTTTAATTTCTCTCTTTCTTTTTCTTTCTTTTTAAATATCGCTGTTATGAAATGATCTTGTTTAGCATTTGAGAATTTTATGGATATGTACTATGTGAGGATTTCCATTCAAATCCTGTATCTTTCCTGAGATTTCTTTGCTCATATTTTTAGGGATGCGTTACAAACGAAGAGGTGTTGATAAAAATGGGAATGTGGCAAATTATGTGGAGACGGAACAATTGATTCATGTCCATAACCACACTCTGTCTTTTGTTCAGACAAGAGGCTCTGTGCCTGTGTTTTGGAGTCAAGTTGGTTATAGGTACAATCCCCGGCCACGGCTAGACAAAAGTAAGCATTGATCAGTAATTTTTGCTGTATTTGATGGAATTGAAATTTTACTGCTGACTTTATTGGTGACTGGCTACATTTTGTGCAACACTAGATCTTCTCATACAGATTCACTTTACATATGTCTGAAGCAGTTGTTGCCATCTCCCTGGTTGCTTCAGGACATTATCTCTTCCACTCATATGATTCAGCTTTTAAATGTGTTTAACACTCAAGAGGACAAGTGCCACACATGTATGGTACATAAATATGGTAAAGCTGAATTATATGGATGAAAGTGTCATGCCATCTCAGGGACTTGGTAATAATGATGGTGTTTCTCTTACGAATCAGGAAGGATCTTAGCTTAAAAACTTGAGCCTGCTACTCTTTGGTTAATATCCTTCTGCTGTATTCCTATTTCTGTACTCTTCCATATTTGTAGCTTGGATTACTTGTAATTTCAGTTCATTTAAATTATAAACAGAGTCAAGTCTGATGTTGTCTGGACTGACTAGACACTTTAAATTTTTTTTATAGGTGATCACATTTTATGGAGGCAGACTGTAGCCCATCTGTTATGGTAGAATCAAATCTACCATGTAGAAAATTTTGAGTATGGCTGTTGAGCCAAATTAGTTAAAGCCTCTGTTGCTTGGGATCCTGCAGTTAATATGAAGTTTTGGGATTGAATTTGATTTCTACTCTGTCACTGAGTGTTGACATTTTCTTCCCCTTAGCACACAGTTTTGTAAGCAAAGAAGAGAGGACACATCACATTTTTCCATTTGCAAAACTGAGGGGCCTTAAAATACATCAGATCATTTTACACACACACACACACACACACACACAGAGAGTGTATTTCCAAATATACTGAAGGGATACATGTGCACAGGGTTTCCTTTTAGATCAGTGCTTCTTAGCCTGACTGATGTCATGGTCGAGATTTTTTTCTCCCAGTATTCCAGGTGCCAGTACTATATTTGCGCCATATTATTCCTGTGCTAGTATACTTTGCTAGAAACTTGTAGCAAATCGACAGCCAGTGGTTCATAGGCAGGCACCGGTCCATTGGTTGCTACTTTGGGTAGCAGTGTTTTAGATTATTAGGTGCATTTTACATTGCAGCTCAGTTTTGCCATCTCTCCTGGACTGAAGATGTGTTTTTATCAGCTGGAACAGTAGCAGAGCCATCATTGTTGGTAGAATGAAATAGAGATTGTCATAGGAACTTTCAGGCTAAGTTCTTTAGAAGTTGTGGACTGGCACAGAACTGGAAGCAGAGGTTCCTGTGGAAAGATGTCCTGATATTTGTTTATACTTTCATCAAAATTTCGCAAACACATCACTTAGTAATAATTTGTTCTTCTTAAAATTGCTTTCCATTTGCAGCAGTATTCAGATACCGTTAAATGCGACCATTATACCTCCCAAGTATTATTCAAAGTGTTCTTCTGCTTTGCAGGTGAAAAGGAAACAATACCCTATTTCTCTGCACATTTTGAAGAACAATTAAAAATCTATACAAAACAGGTGAGTTTGGCGTAATTCTTACAAGATTAAGGTTTGTAACCATGGTAACTTGAGGCATAGCTTTTAATTTTTGAAAAATAAAAGTATATTGGAAATTCATTAATTGGCAATTGTTAATGACACAAACAGGGCAATAGATGTGACGAGAATTGACCAAAAGGTACTCTTTAGCACAAAGCAGTTGCATACTCCAGAGCATTTCAGTTATGGCTGCTGCTCAAGAGGTAGGTGGAGTCCGGGCATTTGTGTGTACTTTTGTGTTTCTGTGTAGACACTTGTGCACACATGCTCTTTTCCCTCAATCATGAATGTTTTAGCTATTATGTAGGGAAAAGGTGGAATATGTGCTAGGTGTAAAAGCTTTGGTTGCATCTAGTGGTAGCTTTGTATTAAAGAAAACTGCTCATACTCGTGCTAGGTGAGGCATCTGAGTTTTGCCAATTCCCCTGCTTCTTCCCTAGCTCTCCACAACATGTTTCATAGTGCTTAAGAAGACGTCTTGAACCCTTGGAGACAACTAGAATGGCTGTCTTGTGACAAACTAACTCATAACCTGAAAACATTTTCAAATAAAGAAGATACTTTTTAAAGTTTGGTGTTCTTTTATTACTTTTGCTAACAATGGTGCTTTGTCATAAAACCACCATTACAACTGTGTGCATTTTGGCTTAATGCCTTCTGATAGTATGCACCTTTAGGAATGTATTTCCTCAGACACAGACCCCCACCCCAAAATGACAGTCTGTAACAATCACTGTGCTTCTTTATTCTTTCTTATGAATTTGTTACATTATAGTGATCAATGTACACAGTTTAGTTCTGTTTATTTGATTTTGTTTTAATGTTACTGTATCTTCTAAAGAAGAATTTAATCTTCCATACCAGAGTGTGGAATAACATACCATCATAATATGAAGGCACTGCAAAGGACATACTGAGAACAGACTTAGAAAAAAAATATTTAACAGCTACTTAGAAGGAAAAAAAATAAGAAACCAAAAATGTTGGGTGCTTAGATAAGTGAGGAACTCTAGATTTCTGATCTTGGAATCTTAATTTTTATACATTTGCCTTTCTTATTTACACAATTCAAACAGATTATTATTAATTTGGTGGACCAGGCTGGACGAGAAAAAATTATTGGTGACGCATATCTTAAACAAGTTTTACTGTACAACAATCCAAGCCTTACTTATGTTTCATTTGACTTCCATGAGCACTGGTAAGACTGTCAAAAATATCTTATTTGAGCAATTTAATACTAAAATCATATAACTTTCTATTGTTGTATTACATCTGTCTTATAAACAAGTACAATATGAAAAATGTTATTCAGCTCCTCTGTTGTTAGGTGCTTGCCTTGGTGAAAAATTTCATGGTTTTTGTAAGTTCTCATTTTGAAAAAAATATCCTATAAAATGTTTGAATAAGTGTCTTCTTCAGTGTGTACAGTGATAGTCACACAGGATAATAAGAATTTGGAGCATGCTGTTCCTAATTTTATGTTACTTATTCTGTAACAGATGGTAAAAATAATTAGAAAAAAGGATATTGTTGTTTCAGATTTTATGTGATAATGTAAACTGAACAATCCTGTAATAGTAAATGTTTCAGAAAGTTTTGTTTTCTTTGTATTTTTCAGCCGCGGAATGAAATTTGAAAATGTTCAGACACTAACGGATGCTATTTCAGACATCATCACTGATGTGAAATGGTGTTGGTTGGTATTTGCATGGTTCTTTTACTCTGAAACTAGAAAATAAATAAAAACAGCCTGCCCCCTCTATCCTTGTGGCAGTGCATAAGTTACATAGATACGTAGAGGAGGGGTCAGGGCAAGAGATGGCACCTGCATCCACAGCCTTCAGCTAGTACGGCATGATTTTTTTTCCATTAAGTATGATACAGTTATATAACGTGGATAATGTTTTATGCAGTAACTACCTTTTTTCTACAAGGATAAGATGAGAAGTTATTTTAACGTTTTCAAGACCTGTCATTTGACAAGGAAATATTCTCCTGCATTTTGGTGAGCGCAGGAAGACAAGTTTGTTCTAGCAAGAACATAATTTTCTTCTGTAAGCAATATGAGATATTTGCATTGTAAGCTTCTTAACCATTTTACTTTGCTTGTTGGAAGGGTGGACCAAGCTGGTGTGATTTGTAAGCAGGAAGGAATTTTCCGAGTTAACTGTATGGATTGCCTGGATCGAACAAATGTTGTCCAAGCTGCTATTGCCCGTGTAGTTATGGAACAGCAGGTATTATGGCTATTGAAGCTTTAATAATGACAAGCCCTTAAAGAGAACAATGTGAAATGCAGTTTACAATCCTTAACTGTATTTTATTCCTGTTGCATTGCTTTTGAATAATTATGCTAATAAAAAGCTTGATGTTATTGAAGGAATCTTGTTTTCCCTTGTTACACTTGAACCAGTATTGTTTAAATGCAAATCTTAAAGTTCAATCCTTAAAGTTCGTTCTACCACTGTTGGTAGCTTTCATATAGAATAGTGATTTAGAAGGGCATTTTTACAAGCTGAACATGATAAGCTCTGATTTTAGTTTTTAATTCTGTTATACTGGAGAGATAAGTGGTCTTTGTAATATTCAGACAAATGTCCACCCTCAGGAGAACAATATAGATATGGGTTAGTATTCTGCACCAGCTACTTCAGTTAAGTGTCAGCTAGGTACTGTATACTTCACTAACCTCTCCTGGCCTGAATTCTTCAAACCTGATGGAAATCTGATGGAAATATCATTAACCATTGCTCTGATCACTGACAGAACAAACCTCCTCCTTTTCATGCAGCTGATGAAATAGGTTGTGGGGGCAATTAGGATCATGGCAATACAGGCTTACCTGCCTATTTTGACAGGTTAGGGTCTGAAGCACTGTCTAAAAGTTGAAATGGTTGGAAAGTGGAACCCATCTACCATAGTGAACTTACAGAGGCTTGCTTGGGACCAACTGCACATGCACGTGGCTTGTAAAGTCTCTTAGGTAGCTTTTTTTATCCCTCTAAGCTCAGTTTACAAGCAATGCATGCGTGGCCCCAGGTGGGCCTCAAGAAGGCAAGAATTACTGATGGAAGCCTGCAAGTTGCATAAATTTGACCAGGGGTTCACTCTTTCTGTAGACAAGCCACATGCATGTGTAAGGGGTCCCAATCTGTAGGCAAGAACTGAGAAAAGAGGAGACTCCACATTGAAATAAATAGAACTTGTCCTAATTTGGAAGCCTCAAAAGAGTGAGTCATCAGATAACAGGGCATCAAAAGGCGAGGGCTTCTTGTGGTGTTACAGTCAGGATTGAATAGCAATCATGAATATAGAATAGTTCCTGTAATTTATAACTGTTCTGTATTCACAGTTGTTACATAGTCAGTTGTGACACTATTGCCACGGTCCTAGCACCAGCCTACTTTACCAAACATCGGCTTCGTGGTGAGGAGGTTCATTCTGCCTATGACAGAAACACAGATAAGTGTTGTTTCGATCAGGTTTAGGTGGGGTTGAGCCAAGATTGCTTACTTAGTCAAGTATACTAAGTAAGAATACTAAATATATTAACTGTGCTCAGTATCAATTAAGTAACTGATACAGAATACTTGTCGTTACCTGTCTGGAGATTCCATCTCTGAATATCAGAGAAGGTGCTTACATCTCCACAGTTAACAGATTATTAAAACTGAACAAACTTTTCCAATAGTTCCAGTGGAAAGGTATTATTATTTACTGTTTCACTCTTAAAGTAAAACAGAAACAAAACCAAAAACCACTATGGCCTTTAATTCAAGTCAAATTTTTATTCCAGTTGAAAAAATTGGGTGTGATGCCACCAGAACAACCATTGCCAGTGAAATGCAATCGAATCTACCAGATCATATGGGCTAACAATGGTGATGCCATAAGTCGTCAGTATGCTGGTACTGCAGCTTTAAAGGTAGAAACATTGTTGGAATTAATATAGTGTAAATGCTAGTTAGAGTTGCTTTTTAGTAAAGGAAGTTGTCCATAATATGCACTCGCAATGGGGGATGGTTGTATTTTGAGAACCACTTCTCACAAGACTGAAGACTTCAATCTGTTCTGCTGAAATGTATTCTTAAAATGAAACTTAATTTTTGGAAAAAAATTTGATTGCCTTGTACAAATTTTCAATAACACTTGTTTTGACTTTTGTAAATTTTTTAGGGCCAAGTTTGCATTTACTGTATTGTATTTGTAGTCATTGGCTGTTCTTTTGAGAAAAGATTGCATGATGCTGATAAGATGGTCTTGAATTGAATGTACTGTTACGTATTAAACATAGCACTGAAACATGAATTATCTTCATGTGACTACTGGAATACAATTCCATATTTTCACTCCGAGTGCTGTAAACCTTGTATTAAGACTTTTGAAAATTTGTTTGACAAAAGGTGCTTCCAAATGGTGATTCTGAATATACAGAATTTATTTTAATATACCAAAGAACATTTTCTTTAAAATGTCACTTTCTGTTTCTGAAAGGTGCATGTTCTTCAAAACATAGTCTTGAAAGTTAAGCACTGTTACTTTAAATGTCTAACTTGTGAATAACCAGGAGAATGAATATTCAACAGGGTGACTTTACAAGGACTGGTGAAAGAAAGTTGGCAGGTGTCATGAAAGATGGAGTTAACTCTGCAAATAGATACTACTTGAATCGCTTCAGGGATGCTTATAGGCAGGCAGTCATAGGTGAGTGGTTTATTTTAGTTTCATAGTGAATAATTGCTAAATATGTATGTGCTGAATTTTTCTTTCCTCTGACTAACTTTTTAAAAAGTCTAATTTAATGTGGGTTTGTTATGTATGCTTGTATTACGGTGAGAGAATGTTATTTTGAGACTTCTTTGCAGTATTCAGTTGTGATTATAAAGAAGTATGAGTGGGGCTGGCCCATTTCAACTGAATTTTCTTGAAGTGTAGTAGATTTTTTCCTCAGAAGTTTTAAGTTCAAGAAATGTATTCATTTAATATTGTAACTGTAATGAAAACACCTTTATTGTTTTCAGAAAAAAAGGGCATTTTGGCCCACTGCAATTACAGCAGAAAATGTGGACCATAGACAACCCATAAACCTTCCTCTCTGGCTCTCTTTCCCCATTTTTGCTAAATTATGTCAACTGTGTTGCTAAAATGTAATTTTGAAAACTGATATGGCCAAACATATCCTCTGCTCCACCAACGTCCTCAGTTCTGCTTTTGTTACCATACATCCTATTGCCAGATTTTTTCTTTTAACCCTCTGATGTTTTACTATTGGACCATCATTATATATTTGGTTTTTCTTTGGTCTAGATTTAATGCAGGGTATTCCTGTGACAGAGGATCTCTATTCCATATTTACAAAAGAGAAAGAACATGAAGCTCTGCACAAGGAAAACTTGAGAAGTCATCAGGAACTGATTAGCCAGTTGCTGCAAAGTTACATGAAGCTGCTTTTACCTGATGATGAAACATTCCATGGAGGTTGGGCACTTATTGACTGTGACCCAAGGTATGCAGCACATGAATCGTATAATACTGTGATGTTCACAAATACTGAATGTGTCATGACATAGTATAGTGGGAATGTAGGAGGAGCAGTCTCTCAACTGTTGTCCTTAAGATAATGAATATGTTATGATCTTTTCCCCAATCTGACACGCTCCATATATATTTGAACCTCAGCAGCGTCCACTCACAGAGATAACATACATTGACCTTTAAGTTTCAAAGTCCCAAATCATGAATGCAGTGATGACATAATATCACAGTCTGAAAATTATGTATCCAGCACAGGTAACTAGTATTGATTTGAGGCGTACTCTTCCAAAAGAGATATTTCTGATTCCTTTTGTTGCTAAGTGAAGAGCTTTTTTATTTCAACTTGTTTTGCCTTATCAAAGTTTTATGCCGTTTTGAGATTCTGCTGTTGTTGCTCAGTTGTTTTTTGTTGGTTTTGTGTATATTCCTTATTAACTGCTCTGATAACTGCTTAAAGTACAGTATAAAAAAATCATTATAGCAAATGCTGCTGTGGTGGTGGCTAAAATTGGTGGCCATGCAGAATGTTTGGGTCAAGAGGAGTATTAAAGTGATGCAATTCCCTAGTGCTGCTACTGATAGAATGGTAATGTGCCCATTTTGTGTGATCACAAAATGTGGAATTTTTGTGGAATGGGATCTGGTCACAGAAAAAAAGTGGCACTACACTATAATATAATGAGAAGTCCTATTAAATCTGTTTGGCAGGGTTTGCTTTTATTGGAATAGTTCAGTGTATTCATAATTGTGTGTCTTATGATCAAGGCCTTATTAGGTATAGGATGCAAAAGACTTGAGGAGTGTGTCTGACATTTTCAATATATCACTAGCATTATTGTAAAATACTGTGGTTCATTTCTGTTTAGCCTCATTGATGCCACCCACAAAGATGTGGATGTTCTCCTTTTGCTTTCTAACTGTGCCTACTATGTAGCCTAGTAAGTAAGATTTTTTTTCTATTCTAAGCATTAAAAACAAAGATGTTAGAACATCTTAGCTCCTTTTTTTACTGCATTGTAATAGGATTCAGGTACAAGTAAACCCAGATCTAACTCTAGGCATTGATGTTTCTTTGTCTAGTTATGATGATGAAGTAGATAAAGTAAATCAGTACCAAAGGCTGAGCCTTGAAGATTTGGAGAGGATAGAAATAGGTAAGACTCAAAAGCCATTGCATTTTAGTTCATTCTATCCCATTTCCTGCCAACATTGTTGTGATATCAGTCACTGTCCTTGAAAAAAACAACAACAACAACAAATAACTTTGAAAGACTGTTTCCTCACTTCCCTATCTATTGAACACTTAGGATATTTAAAAAAAAATTATATATCCCTTCTACCAAACCATTGAGTAGCAATGTGACTACAGTGGAAAAGAAAAAAGTAATAGGTGGAATACCCAAGGCAAGGTGATATTTGTATTCATTACATTTACGTATTTTTCTTCTAAGGAATGCAAAGTGGTGATTCTCTCTCCCCTTTTCATCCTTGCAGTGACCATGTATGTTAGATTAGACTGAGAGATTGTGGCTTGCCCTGGGTCAGCCAGTCAGCTTTATGGCTGAAGGGAAGTTTGAACTTGAGCATCTCTAGTTCTAATCCATCACTCTAACCATTGTGTTACACTGTTGTTGGGTGAGAAAAGGGACTATAAGTAAATCCATTATTCATGATACACTGATGAAGCTATATAGTAAAACCTGTAAAGACAGTTTGGGGAATGGCAATGCCAAATGGCAGGTGGTCCTAACTAGAGGTGTGTTGGGGTGAGGGATGGTAGCTCACTGTTTTGTCTTTTCTTCTGATGCATCCAAGTGAAATAGCTGCTTTTGGAAGGAGTTGAAATATTGTTGACTGTGTTCTTTGTAAAATTCATTCTGTGTTTCTAAAATGTGAATGCTTTTTTAAAAAGGACCTGAACCAACTCTTTTTGGGAAACCAAAGTTCTCATGCATGCGGCTGCATTATAAATACAAAGACACAAGTGGATATTTCCATACCCTAAGAGCTGTGATGCGCAATCCTGAAGAAGATGGAAAAGGTAACGCATTGCTTTTTTAGAACAGAGGCATATCACTCTTCTCATTGTTTCTGTGCTTTCCTAGAATTCCACATTAAGAATTGTGTTGGTCACATTGTGAACAATAAAATCATCTCAGTAAGAACAAAATGGAGTAACTGAGCTCTAGATCTGATTCAGTAATAATAGGAACTCTAGATTCAGTGACAACAAAATAGAAATGCATCTTTATTGTATTGTACACACCTGTATTGTAGTTAGGTTTTTCCAAGTTAATTAGCTCAGTTATTTATCCAGATCAAATCTATTACACAATCAGGGGTGCTTAGTCCTGCCCCCATCTAGTTTTATTCTGTACAGTCAGTCCCTTTGTCTGCTGGATGGATTCCATTGGTGACCAGTTGCATCAGCTTTTCACTCAGAAAAAAAGTTTCCAGAAGGATGAACTACAGGTGTGAGAGGAGGATAAGGATTTAATATCTCTTATGGATTTTTTCTCTTTAACCTTTTCATTTGCACCCCCACCATCTGCTATATATATGATGGAGGCAAGTCAGCAGAATGGTTTTCTAGCATCATACCTTGTTCATGTTAATTTCATGTGAACAGCAGTTTTTATTTTTATATTTAGTACTGTACATGCCTTCCTGCAATCTGAAGTGTAGTATCTCAGACACAGGATTACTGTCATAGGTCCTTTCCGCAACTTACGTTTTTTCGGTGCTGGGGTGCAGGGATCATACGAGAGGCTCCACCTCTTCCTTCTGCAATGCAGCTGGGCATTTTCTCAGGCTGCGCTGGGGGAGGAAGCTTGAGTGCCGCGGCTCCGGAGGCTCCGCAAGCATAGTAAGTGTGTGTGGGGCCCTGGAGCGATGTGTGATCGCACACCATTTTTGGCTACAAGCTGAAAATGAAATAGTGCGCGATCGGCGCCTGCTGGCTCTGGCAGCGTCACGCGATTGCACGATGCTCCGGAGGCCCTTTTGCATGGCAAATGCTGTGTGAAAAGGGCCATAGAAATAGATAGGCTGGAGGCAGTAGTAAAAATTCAAAAGGGATAATAGAGACTAATGGTATCTCACTAATGCTTTTTTGGTTTTGTTCTCTTGTATGGTTTGATCTGTGTTCACTTTCCTTGCTAAATAGCTCTTACCTAGTTAAGACGGAGAACTGTTCGAAGACCTGAAGTACAACTTATATCTCTCTTTTCCTCCAATATGGAAATAAAAGATAATATGATCTATTTAGGAACATTATGGATTAATTTGTATTTCAGACACTCTTCAGTGCATTGCAGAGATGCTGAGAATCACTAAACAAGCTCTGGGCTTAGATGTGCCTATTATTGAGAAAAAACTGGAGAGGTGAGTTTTTACTTGTCCCAACCATAGATTCACAGAGCCCCAGATCTGTTGAGCTTTAACAGATGTGTTGCTTACAGCACCTGTCTGCTGACATGCTAAGAGCTTGTATGCATATACGTACTGGTACTGTGCCTTTTGGGAGTATGTTTGGCTTCAGAGCTATTTCTCAGATATATTGAAAGAATCTGGAGTGTAAGTCCCCAAGCTGTTTTGTATCCTTGTTCATTTTTTTTCTGTGGAAAATGAAAAAATTGCTCCACTCACTTGAAAAGGGAGGAAGGAGGTCCTCTGCAGAAGAAAGTGGGAGAGTAAAGGGTAAAGCTTATTCGCCACTAAGAACCCTGGTGCCCCAGGATCTTTGGCTGGGAGGGGTTTCCACATACACCCATTTTTTGGAGGCAGGGCAGCTTTCACCTATATGCAAGTGAATGGAAGAAATATTTGGTTGATTTGAATGAGGGGAAAATAGTTTGTAGTGTCCCAGGCCTACCTTGTTGGTTGAGTAATGCCTGTGAGATCTACTTTGCAAATCTAAGTAAAATATTGGGAGTTATGTCTGTATGAGAGGACATTATTTTTTTTCTCCAACTCTGCAGAAAGAGCAGTAAACCCCATGAAGATATCATTGGTATTAGAACCCAGAACAGAGGCTCCTTGGCTCAGGGAAAGAATTACTTAATGAGCAAGTTTTCCTCTCTTAATCAGAAAGTGAAACAAACCAAATCCAATGTAAATATGAGCAACCTTAGAAAGCTGGGGAGCTTCACAAAGCCTGAAATGAAAGTCAACTTCTTAAAGCCCAATCTGAAAGTCAATCTTTGGAAATCTGATAGCAGTCTTGAAACCATGGAAAACGCCATGACAGAAACAAAAGTCAATGCAGAATCAGACATTGAGATTTCCTCAGATAATGACTCATTTCATTCAGATGACTTCCTTACAAATTCTAAATCTGATGATGACCAGCAGTTTGTGGACTCCTTGGAGAACATAGATTATGTCTTACCTAGTTGTGGTATCATTGCCTCTGCTCCTCGATTAGGTAGTCGGTCCCAGTCTGTAAGCAGCACTGACATCAACATTAGTATCCCTGTTCCTTCAGAAATCCATGTTTCACAATATGGAGACCAAACAAACAAATCGGCATCTGAAGGCAAAGCATTTCAGGAAACTCCTTCCACTGACAATACAGCCGTGGAGTTCACTAAGCCAATTGATGCTTACTGCCACAGATTTGTACAGGATGCTCAGATTAAGATGGCCAGTGTGTCAGAAATGGAGATTGTTTCTCAAGAATTCCAACAAACAGATTGTGTCAGCAAAAATGCTTCTGAGAAAACTGAACCCTGTTTTAGAAGAACTAATGAGGCTCCTTCTAGGCCATCTGAATTGAATGTACCATTTTCAGAGACAGGACCACAATTCTTAGCAGTTGAACAGATGAATTCTACATCTCATAGTCCAGGCTCCTCCTCCAATGCTCTGGAAGTTGAGACAGGGTTTCGCATGACTCCTTCACCAGCGGAGAGCAATGGCAGTAGAGCAGTCTCTCCTTTTGCAAAAATCCGCAGTTCCATGGCCCAGATGGCTAATATTACACAAGCTGGTTTGACCCAAGGAATCAGCTTTGCAGTGGCGAAAGTCCAGAAGAGCCCAGCTGAATCAGAATGTATAAATGAAATTCAACAAAATGAACTGAGAGAAATGTTTACACAGTGTCAGACACGGATAATTCAGATCTAGAGCTCAAGCACTTCAGATCCAGTTATACATACTGTTAAACAAAAAGCTTGTAATGCAACCCTGGGGAGGAGGAACAAACTGCCATTGAATATTGGTGAACATACAAGTAATTACGTTTACAGAGAAGTGTGGGAGAAGTTAAGTGTGTTCTGAACAGGTTTCAGAAGTATTCCCTGGCGGCTGAGCTGGTGAAGGTAACCATGCTAAACAAGGAGCTCATACACTGTTAATTGATGTGCATGCTGTTAGTTTGAGTGATCAGTTGCACAATTATCTTTTGAAACTGGGTTTTATAGGTATTCTGATTTATGTAGAATATTTATATTGAGAGTCTGGTACTGATACCTGTTACCTTATTAATCCTGCACTGTACCAGTGAACATTTTATTCCCAAGATAACATCTTATTTATTTTTCAGGCTTTTAAATTTAATTTTTAAAATTTGTGTTTGGTGACTGAGTTGCATTCCTAAGGAACTGGTCTCTGCAGAGAAATTATTTAAATATGTATGCTTAGGAATTTACTCGCCTTCCTGACCAGTTCATTCCTTTTTCCTACCTCTTCTAACTGGTAGCTATGGTACCCTGGAGGAATCCAGTACAGTAATATATAAGAACTGCTGAGTTTGCCTATAAAAGAAATCCTAAAGAAGCCCTTACTGTCTGTCTGGAAGCTATTATGTGTCTTTCGGTAATAGAATTGGTTCCTTACTCTTGCGCTCCTTTTTTTGAGGAAAAACAAAGGTGTTTAACTACAAAACTAAATGCTGAATATTGGACATGTGCTGTAGTATTCATAGGAGATACTATAATGTCCTTAAACTCAAGCAGGAAGACACCAAAAATAACATAACTGCATCGTACTTATCCATAAACTCATATTGCTATTTAGAACCAGATTAATGCAAAAGTATTTCAAAACAATTAGCATAGTTGTAATTTGTTGAGGTCAGTTCTGGATTTGTCACAGTACTGCTAAGGGAATGAAGTTGTATTTAAGTAATTGCTCTGGGGAGCTGATCCAAAAAGCCTAATGTGCATGGGGACAATTCCTATAGGTCATACTGTTTCCCAGAGCACTTTTGTGGGTGGTCGATAGCAGAATGTAGTTGCAAAAACAGCAATGGATATTGGTGTCTTGTGGATTCATACTCAATAATCCTTATTCTACTGCCAGGGACTCTGTACGTTAATACTTGTGTACTATAGCTAGGCAGCACACTGTTCTAAGCAATTAACAAGTGTCATGATGTCTTTGAGTTTATCTACTATAACAGAAGTGATTATAAACTTAACCAGATTGTCTTTTTTGTCTGATACTTTTGATACTGTTTCCATTTTGTTATTTATTTCTTAATGCTGTAATGTATGTTCTTTTTTCGGTGTGTCTGTGTACATTTGTGAGTATTTAAAATAAAACAGTATTGTTTTAATGTGGGAAATCTATATGAGAAATATTTTAATAAAAAAACCCAGATTGTATGCATTTTGGTGTATATGGCTCATATGCAAGGGGTTTTCAAAGATCGTCTTTAACAGATACAGGATTCTCTTAACAGGCTGAAACTAATATTCTAGTATAAGTCTTTGGTCCTCTCAGAGGTATATGGCAGTTATTAACCATATTTCCCACTTTTAAAATCTCAGAGGATGGCATCTTACTCTGTTTCTGGTTCTGAGAAGAGATGCAATTGTATATTTGGCTTATTCTATTTGTTTTGCTTGGCCTTCCTAAGAAAAACATTCCTGTAGAAAGTAACACACCATTGATGACACATTAAAGGGATTTCTAAATAGCCTGTGTGAATAGATGGAAACAATTATGCCTCATGTTAGATACAGAGTCTGAAAGATAACAATCAGTGGTGCCTTATTAGATATTGCCATGAAGGACAAAAAAACAAACAAACATGATCTGCTTAGACAAAACATGTACAGCAGGTGGCAGCTGAGAGGATTTTCATCTTGAGAAAGAAACTTATTTTTATCTTGAAAAGGAAACTAATAGCATTTGGCATGTTTTTAAACATTTGAAATTGAACTTTTTTTTAAGCTTTGAATGAGATGGACTTTTTACAGTGACTAAATGAAGTCTCATTGATTTTGGACAGAGCCTCAAGATTAACAATATGGAAAAATGCTGTATTGTTTTCAATACATTTTACTCTTGACATTTCTACTCAATATTTATGAAAGAGTTAAACTCTGAAAAATATCAGTATACTTATTACTCTAGGATGATGGTTTTCCTCTGAAGTTTGGAGGATCCCTGAATGGAATCAGTAACAGCATACACATTTCCTTGAAAGAAAGCCCTCTCCCTACTACCAGTATTTCCATGCCATGTGCAGCCCAGAATGTTATTCTGAGGCCCAAGAAATCTGGCTAGCAGAGTATGTATGTACCTGTAGTGCTCCAGAATTCTGGCAACATAGTTCAATCAGAGTTGTGTGGAATGCTTCTGCTGAAGCTAGAAAGTCAAATACATGTAAGTGATTCCTTCAACAGTTAATATTATCTATACCATCAAAAGAACAGCATGGTATGATGGTAATGATCATGGTACTGGTTAACCAGCCATTACCTTCCTTTGGTATTTCAGGTGAATGGTAAATATTGAAACTGCTACAAAATTAGTGCTCCCTTAGGACATATCCATAGTACAAAGAAGCTGATGTTACCAGTTCTTACTTATGAGTAGGGAAGTGATTCAGATTATGGCTTGAAGTCCCACTCCAACCCACTGAAGTCAGTGTCTACTATATATCTACAGTTTAGTAAAAGTGAGACAACATTTTTATAATAAACCTTTAATATCAAACAGTTTGTCTATAGTTGCTAGTTCAGTTACAAAATGAGCTTCAAAAAATTAATCAGTGTTAATCTACTGGATACAATTTATGGTGTTCCAAGTTTGAGAAAAGAGCCATAATTTTCTGGTATAAATTATCTACAAAACCCAATATAAACATTAAGCTCTCTTCAGACTAGCTTGACATATTAGACAAAATTGCAGTCATGTAAGCAACATCAGTGCTGTAACTCTAGAGTTCATTTCCATTCACACATTGCTGTTGCTGTAGCCTGGCTTTGCGCTGTGTCTCCAATTGCTTTGCTCTTAGCCATCTTTCTCGTGAAAGTGTTGTTTGCCCAGCACTTAGAGAAAGGAACCTGCAGGCAAGAAGCACAGGTGAGAAAGATACTGTGTAATAGAAGAAGCTTTAAACTTCTGCTATCTGCCTAATAGAAGAATATTTCCTATTTCCTATTGTGTAATTGTAATTATCCAAAAAACTATTGTATTCTAATGAAAGTATTTAAAATCAAAATGACAAATTATAGCCACAAACATACAATAAAGCCGAACTGGAAATTACAGACCTCTAAAGCAGGGGCGAACAACCATGGGGGGGATGATTTCCCCTCACCCTCCCACACCTTATTGGCACACCAGGGCACACTAGAATTGATCCCTCTGTCACTCATATTTATCACACTGGCTCTCCTTGGGCTGCTATACAACTAAAGATGGAGGAGGAAAAAACTGCCACAGTTGTGTGCACTTTTTGTGTTTTGGCACAGCTTTAAGGCAAAAATCACACTGAAAATATGTTTACAAACTTTGGGGGACTATACAGGGTACCTATATAGTCCACAAAGGACTTCAGAAAAGTTTTGCTTAACAATGACAAATGATGTGAGCCTTTAAACAAACCAAACACACACCTGCCACTTGTGCATAACTAATGTTTTAAGTTTCTGGAAACACTAACTTCGTTGTTATGTGACTTCAAGTTGACTCTGACTTGTGGGAACCTTAGAGGGTTTTCTTGGCAAGATTTAAGGATGAGAGTGTGACTTGCCCATGGTCATCCTAACTACTGACAGGTAAAAAAGGGGAAAGAGGCAGAGAAGGAGCAGCACTTCCTAAGGTATGATGGGGCCTATTTAGGGCTAACAAATATTCCACCTGAATAAGGCAGGCATTGCAGTATAAAACTGTTCCTATTTCACATAACAGCTGGATGAGCATTGCATCTCCCCACCATTCTTCAGGAACAAGTTCAGAGAAATTACAGCAATATTATAAAGAGCAGCAGTGTGCCCCTTGAGCTGTCAGAGCACAACTCACATCAACACCAGTGTGCCTGGCTAATGGAGGGGATAAAGGGAGTCACAAGTTGGCCAGCCCTGGCATAGGGAATACATGCAAGATATCTTCCTCTGCAACAGAATGAATGAAAGTGGGACTCCTTGCTACATCTGCAACCTGAATGTCTAGGACAAAATTTTGGTTCAGGTGTACTGTTATAATCCTTTAATGAAGCTGAGTCTGTCCATCATAGAATTTTAGTGAGTTCAGACACTTCATACAGCAATGCTAACGAAAACTTGCTCTGTATTGCTAAGATCAACTATAATAATCCTGTTTTAATTTAACAGATTCTGTGGAAGTATTACTGAACTGTATTCACCAGATGTCCCTTTAACTTAGATCTGTGTAGCAGTCATAACCTATTCACCATCTAGTTTACAGAGTCCAGATGTCTGCCAAAGAAGAAACCCTCATGCTCAAAAGCTGGAACGAAATAGAGGGAAGTAAATGTGCCATATGGGGAAGAAGGTCCATGAAGAGACAATGATTCTTTTGTGCAGTCACCTAACCTGCATTTGTTCTACTTGCCTTGCTACAAGGAGAGTTCTGTGAAGATCATCAGCTGTGATGCTCTCAGGGTCATTTTTGCGCATTTCCACAAAATCATCTTCTACAGCCTGTCAACAAGATTGATTTCACTGAATACTCAAATCAACTTAACTATCTCTACAGAGACTACCATGTAGATTACTGCACTTAACTGCAGTTTTTGAGCCATGTTTAATTTCCCTGCCAAGGTAGACATCCCCATCCTCCGCACAATAATATTTTAAACCCTAATCACTGGTAGGAATACTGTGCTGTATTTTTTAAAAACCCTGCTGAAAGAGAGATCATACGTCTAAGTCTATAAAGTGGAAAAATGTTTTACTTTCACATATCTTAACAGCTCTCTTAATGTCTGAGGTGGGTCCTTATAAGGAGCTTTAGTCTCTTAACGACAGTATTATAAAAAGTATTCTCACTATAAGAAGATCAGACTAGTTTCGTTTCTCAACAGACAGTGCCAACTTACTGCAATATTACTTCCTAATACTGAATACTGAGCAAGTAGTCCATTTTTTTCCATGAATCTACAAGCAGAACTAGTGGTCATTTCAAGTTCAGAATGACAGCACATGGTTTGAAAATCAATCCAGACCATCTTACATGGCTAGATAAAGAAACTAATTATATTTAGAGATGATACACAAAATGGCATTATTTATGAGAAACAACTGCTTACAGCAATAGTTAATTCCAAACTGAATACCTAATCACAGAATGGATACTGGCAAGGCTAACTCTTTGTACCTTGGTCACTTCATCAGATATACTGTAATCAAGCAGTCTCAGCAAACTTAAGTAAATCCGGAACTTGTTGAGAATGGAAGGCAGCACTGCTGTGAGAAGGCTGTTCATGTATTCTTCCATGTTGGGGGGAATGAGCTGTGGCTGCAGGTGGACCTGACAATCTGACTGCAGAAAGAAATTACACACCATCATTTATCTTTTCACTTAATTAGCTCCGTGCACAAGAGAGATCCATGACCCTTATATTGCAATAAAAGATAAACAGGGTTAAGAATTGTTTTTTTTAATCAGTCCCCCAACAGTATACTTGCTCCAGGGTTCTGTCTTAAACCTCAAGTCTCTATACAAGGGGAAGAGCCAAAGAATTCAAGTCTAAATTTGTAGCTTAAATGGTCTCATTCCTCCTCTATTTACAAATGCAATAACATGTGCCAAATATGAATAAAAACACAAAGATATCTTGAATTTTATGCCTCCCACCCTTATGCTACTCTAGACTTTTCCCTTTCATTTTAAAAGTGTCAAGTATTAAAAACAGTAGTACTGATGTACAGAATTCAAAGCTGTAACTGAAGTTAACATACAACACACAATTAGCTGGTCTTGGATACTGTGCTGTTTTTTAATTATGAAGTTATAAAATGCATATGAGTCCTCCCTCCAAGTTCAGCATTGCCATACCGGTAGGAGCGATCTGCCCTCTGATGTAATAAGGACATTAATGTTGCATGGGAATTCCATCTGGTGGTAACTGAAGTCATAATCCACTTTCTGCCAAGTTATCAGGTGGCCCAGTGCTGTCACATTGTGTACACCTAGGGAGACAAAAGAGAAGAAATCCTTTGATGTCAGTGCAAGATCTTCAAGGTTGGTGAGAACAAAATGTGAGGTTATCAGCTAACAGGAAGAGTTTATTTTGTAATAGTGTATTAATACCTATGTAGAAACCCTCTGCTTAAAATCACAAGAAAAACATCAGAAATTTTATTCAAGATATCAAAGGTGATTAGGCGGTATGTTTACTTTCTTTACCTTTTAATAGAAAGGGATATTGTAGTATCTTTGGGTCTAACTGTGAGAAAGAAGCTTGTAGCATCAACTTCTCTAGACTGAATGTACTTCATCAGATGCATGGAATATATAAACACATGTTTATATCCATGAATAAGCAGGTATGTGTGTGAATGGAAATGGAAATGAAACACTTGTGGATATAGTGATGAGTTGACAAGTTCAGCTTTAAAAACTTTCAAAGGTGCTACAGTATCTCTTTGTAGACTGACCCAGACTAACATGGCTATGTCTTTGAATTCTACTGCTCATCTAACAAAAAGTGTACAGTACTTGGTGCTACTGCATCAATCTTATTGAGCTGAAAGAGAAAACAGTAACAATGCTGCAGCACTTCTTATGACCTGAAAAATGAACAATACCATGGTCTTGTGACTCAAAGGCTAGGGGAGAGAATGCACAAGATTTGTCTCTTATCCTTCCTCACAGGTGGCGAGGGTGGCTAACGAACTACATTAAAACATACAGTTTAAAATCACATTAAAATTAGGACTATGTAAAAATGTCAATACAGTGTAAGTATGTATCAACCTATAACAACTTGTCTTTCCCCTGAAAGGCATTTCAGTACTTGTTTCAGTCATGGAAAAGACCACTGCTATAGCCAAGACATTTTAGCTTACATGGCAACACCCTCTTACTGACAGAGCAGACATGCATTGCTAGTACACTGCTTTACTATCCCTTTGAGAAAGCAAGAATGGGAATAAGCTTGATTGTGGGTAACTACTGTTCTTCAAGTTTGTAGCATCTTTCCCATTCCTTTTTTTTTAACTAGAAAAGCAGGTTAGGCCTTCATCACATCCCTTTTAAGTGTAACCAAGATGAAGCAAAGAAAGGCATTTTTTTTTAATGAGAACACAGGCCACTTCTACAGAACCAGCACTGAAGAAAACCTGACTGCAGAAAAGGTAATCCAGACGTGTATTACTGAGTTGTAAAAAGAGCAGCAGCACAAGAACATTTTAAGTTCCTAAAAATTATGAGCCTCATTTCAAGGATTAATTTATCATTTTATGCCAGGGATTATAACTGAATGAAACCACAAGCTTCATTCTCCCAAGAATGATCTCAGTGAATTACAGATTAAATTTTATTTTCTCTTAACTTCATATTCTTCTGTGATGCCTGAAGCTAACACTCAACAGTTACTCATTAAATAAGAAGAAGCAAGCAGGATATACAAATTATTCACACGAGGCACCTTTCTTGGAACTGGTAAAGGCAGCACTGGCTTTTGCTGGCAAAGCTGAATAAGAACAGGTTGCTTACCTGTAACTGTGGTTCTTCGAGTGGTCATCTGTGCCATCATACACTAGGAGCTTTAGCGCCTGCGCGGTAGCGTTCGGAAACTTCTAGAGCTTGTTCGCTTGGCGGGAACCCCTCCCCCACGCCGGTACTGCGCATGCTCCTCCCGCCGAGCAACGGTCTCTCCTCAGTTCTGTCGTCCGCCGTAGAACCTACAGGGACCTGAGAAAGAGGGGAGGAAGGGCGGGTGTGTATGATGGCACAGATGACCACTCGAAGAACCACAGTTACAGGTAAGCAACCTGTTCTTCTTCTTCGTGGTCTCTGTGCCTTCATACACTAGGAGACTGTGTAGCTTACCGGTCGGACGGCGGGTCAGGTCCTACAGCACGGAAGCCAACACCTCACGTCCAAACCGGGCATCTCTGCGCGACCGGCAGTCGAGCCTGTAGTGGCGCACGAAGGTCGATGGTTGGGACCAGGTCGCCACACGGCAGAGTTCATGCAGGTCAACTCCTCGCAGGAGGGCCGCAGAAGTAGCCACAGCTCTGGTGGAGTGGGCTCGAAGCAGGACTGGCGGAGGCTTCCTCGCGAGCTCATACGCCAGCTCAATAGTCCTCACCACCCACTTGGAGAAGCGCTGGGTGGAACTTTAGGCCCCTCCGACGTCGCCCATAGCAAACAAAGAGATGCGGCGTCTGTCGGAAGGAAGCAGTCCTGTCCTTGTAGAAAGCCAATGCCCGACGCACGTCCAGGGAGTGGAGGGACCGCTCCAACGGTGTCGTCGGGTTCGGGAAGAAGGCAGGCAGGATGATGTCCTGGTTGAGATGGAAACTGGACACCACCTTTGGCAGGAACGAGATGTCAGGTCTCAGGACCACCTTGTCCCTGTGGAAGACCGTGAAGGGCTCATCGGAACAAAGACCCTTACCACCCGCTCGCCTCGCTGAGGTCACCGCTACCAGGAAGGCAGTTTTCATTGTCAGGAGCCTGTCATCCGAGGTCGCCATTGGCTCGAAGGGCGGCTTCGTCAGCTGCGAGAGCACTAGCGAGGGGGACCACGGCGGAGCGGCGGCGATACCGGCGGGTAGAGATGATGAAGTCCTTTCGGAACCCGCTTAACGGTATCGTTCCTAAGAAGGCCGGGGAGATCGTGGCGGTTGGTATGCCACGATCGCGGAAGATACACCTTCAGGGATGGAAACGCCAGGCCCTGTTGCCGGAGGGCAGGAGGAAGTGCAGGACGGTCGAGAGCCCCGCGGGCAAACCGGCTCACTCCTTGTTAGCGAGGTCGGGAAAGCGTCCCACTTGTATTATAGTTGCGAGGGGGTGGATTCCTTCCTGGCCGCGACGAGGACGGTACCGAGCACGGGATCGTCTAGTGCGATATCCTCCAGGCATGGAGGGCCAGGCGTGGCAGGTCCGGATGGAGGACTCGGCCGCCGGAGGGGGAGACAGGTCCGGTGTCGGTGGCAACCGGAGCAGGTCGTCTCGCGCGGCTTGTAGGGGGTGCAAACCAATGTTGCCTCGGCCAGTACGGGGCTACCAGGATCGCGTCGGCTCGGTCGGCGGGATCTTCGTTTCGTCCGGCCGAGCAGGGGGAACGGGGGGAACGCGTAGAGGAGTTCCCCGGTCCACGGAAACTGGAAAGGTCCCATGGAGGCACGATCGTGGCCCGCTCTGGAACAGAATCGGCGAAAATGTTTTTCCTGGTCGCGAAGAGGTCGATCGAGGGTTTCCCCCCGGGCCCGAATCAGCAACGCCTCTCCGGAGAGAGACCATTCGTGAGGGGATGAGGTGTCCCTGCTGGGGCGCTCCCTGGTTTTTTGCCCGGCCGGGGAACCGCCACGGGATGCGTGTGCAGGCGAATGCACCATTCCCACAGGTCGAGCGCGATGTCGACGGGGTCGTGGAAAGTCCCACCTTGTCTGTTATGTAGCAGACGGCGGTGGTGTTGTCCGTCAGAATCAGGACCGTGCGCCCCGCCACGGCATGGCGGAACGCCCGAGGGCTTTCCAGACGGCGAGCAGCTCCAGCGCGTTGATATGGAGAGCGGTCTCGTCGTCGGTCCATCTGTCGCGGACTCTGAGATCGCCGCAGTGGGCACCCCATCCATACAGGGAGGCGTCGGTCTTTACCGTCACCTTCGGTGTCGGCTTTTGGGAAAAGGCATCCCACATGAGATTGCGCGCATGCCACCATCGGAGGGATGAGCGATCCCCCGGCAGCTGCAGTCGGAGTGTCTGTTCGTCTCGCAGGGGGTCGAATATGCGGACGAACCAGTGTTGAAGAGGTCTTGCTCTCAGCCTGGCGAGAATGTCACAGCGGGTCGCAGCCATGTAGCCCAAGAGCTGCTGGACGCTTCTCGCAGATAACGTCGGGGCCGTACGAGCGTGAGGGCGGCCCGGATCAAGGTTTGTGCTCGAGACTCTGGTAGGTACGCCCTGGCGGAGGTCGAGTCGAGCGGGCGCCCCGATGAAATCCAAACCTCGCCGGCTCGAGGTGGGACTTCTTCGGATTTACCGAGACCAAGGCGGGTCAGGAGTGACAACGTCATGTGGACGTGGGAAAAATCTCTGTTTGCAGGACGCCACCAACAGCCAATCGTCGAGGTAGGGGAAGACGGAAAAGCCCTTCGTCCGCAGGTAGGATACCACCGGGGCCAGCACGGGGAAGACCCTTGGGGGATCAGAGTCCGAACGGCAGCACCTTGTACTGGTAACAGGTGTCGTCGACTGCGAAGCGGAGGTACCGTCTGTGCTGCGGGCGAATGGCGAAGGAAGTATGCGTCTCGGAGATCGATGGAGGCGAACCAGCCCCCCCATGTAGGAAGGGAGGATCGACGGTATCGTGACCATCTTGAACCTTTTGGGGCGGATTGTAGTTCACCCCTCTGAGGTTAGGATCGGCCGGAGGGTACCGTCGGCTTTCGGCCGGAAGTACCTGGAGAAGAAGCCGGTGGTCTTGGCCTCTTGCGGAGCTGCTCGATCGCCCCTTTCTGGAGGAGGGATTGGATCTCTTCCAGGAGGGCCGGACCGACGGCGTGGGGGTAGTAAACGCCCGAGGAGGAATCGAGAAAACCCATGGCGTAGCCAAGACGGACGATGGAAAGCACCCAAGAGTCCCTAGTGACATACTGCCACTCCGCTAGGTGTCGAGCGAGAGTCGGTCGGTCTCCGAGCGCTGATGGAGGCTGAAGAGTGGGTATTGGTGGGCCCGCCAGGCACGTCAAAACCGAGACTTTGTCTCGGAGGACTTCTTCGACGAAGGCGGGCGCCGCCTAATCGTGCGTCTGGCCATGAGCCGGAGGACGGTCTCGACTGTCCAGACGGGGCCAACGCTGGAACGACGAGGTGGAAGATCGTCGCCAGGATGGGGGGAAAGGTGGAGGCCCTGGGGGTTGCGTGGCCGGCTGCAGCCCGATCGCGGCATTCCCCTTACGAGATTGCCCAAAAGCTTCGTCTGTGGACGAATTGAATAGGCCTTCACCGTCGAAGGGGAGATCTTCAATCCTCCTTCGGGGTGTCCCCCTGGATGTCGGCCGGTCGAAGCCAAGCATGGCGGCGGAGGCCGACGGATCCCGCCATGACCCGGGAGGCGATCTCCACTGGTCCCGGGAGGAGGCCATCTGGTGCCGAGCGATGGAGATAGCCTCATTGAAGATCACGGAGGAGGCTTGCGGATGTCCCCCGGGACCGCTTCCATCGCTGGTTGCAGGCGATCGAGCACTTTCTTCAGGTATGCCGCGAGGAAGCCTAGTGTTACACCCTGACTGCAAGGAGGCAGCTGAAAGAACCCCCTTCGTAGGCGCCCCAACTTTGCTCTTTGTCCGGGGGGGTGGTGTTTGCCTCCCGGGAGCCCTTCGTCTGCGCGGACTGACGACCACAGAGTTCGGTGCAGGGTGATTAAATAATAACCGGCGTTATCCTTCTGCACCCTGGAAAGGGGTTTTAACCGCTGCGGTATCGGCTGAGCCGAGGCCGGGGGGATCCCAGGCGGCCTTTACCAGTCGGATACCCGGGGCAGGAGAGGCAGCGGGGCCGGAAAGGGCGCTTCTTCAAAACGGGGAAAAGGTGGACGCACCCCGGTCCCATCGGCACTTTAAAGGGCCCAGGGAGTGGGCCCTGCGGAGAGCATCGAGAGAACGGTGGACGTCCTCTACAGAATCTGGGGTCGGGTCCCCGAACCCAACGGAAAGGGGCCCCGGGAGGCCGCCTCAGACACCTCAGACTCCGCACTCGAGTCGTACGACTCCGAGCCGGTGAGTCCTCCGCCGCTCGCTCTCCGGCTCCTTCAGTCGCCGCAGGTGTTGCCTTCCTAGGCTTCTCCGCAGCCGGGGCGGTGGTAGCAGCAGCGTCCCGCTTGGGATGGCTGACCACTGACTTCACCCTCTTGGTGGTGACCGGGGTAGTCTGGCAGGCTGTCGTCGTAGCCCGCTCAGTCACCACCGACTCCGTAGGGCGCGTCGCCGTTGCCGTGACCCTAGGAGGTGGCGATATCGCCCGATACCGTGGTGAAGGCTCCCTCGCCCTATGATATCGAGGGGAGGGAGAGCGGCTGAAGGAGCGGCGGTCCGACGGAGATCGGCTTCGGCGCCGACGGTACCGAGCCTCGTCCCCTCTAGGCGAGCGCGATTCGCGCTGTCGACGAGGTGACCGGGACCTCCGGAAGGTCTCCCAGCGACTCGGGCCACGATGGTACCGATCCCGGTACGATGGCGAATGCGACCGATAGGAGGCCGGGCGCTCTCTCCATTCACATTCCCTCGCGTACCTGGCCACGTAGGACGCCGAGGTGTATCTGGAGGCAGACGAGCGAGGTTGTTCCTCTCTGTCTCCCTCGGAGGCGGCGAGGCCACCGGACGCTCGGAAGAGCGGGACCGGGACCTGAAGGAGGTCGAACGCCGCTCCGGAGAAGCAGAGGGCTCTCTCTGCTGCAGGTCGGCCGACCTGCGACGGCTAAGAGGGCGGTGGCGCTCCTCCACCAGGGTTGGAGGGTCTGCCACAGGCGAGTCCGGGCGCTGTTGGGGAACGTCCTCGATCTCATCCTCCGAGAGGTCGACGGACTCGCCTCGCCCTTTGGAAGGCTGCTGAGTAGGAGGAGGAGTAGGAGGTTGAGCGTCCCCAGCCGGGGAGCGCTTCTTTTCCTTCTTCTTCTTCTTTTTCCCTTTGCCCTTGCCTCCGTCCGGAGCAGGGCGCTTTTTTGCAGGCGTCTCCGTAAGGGGAGCCTCAGCCTTCTCGCCGTCGAGGATCCTTTCGCTGACTTGGCAGCCGCCGACAGCTTCGGGATCCTCGGTAACGCCGAGATCGGCGTTTCGCCGGTACCGAGCCCGATACCGACGAGGTGGACGGAACGGCAGCCGCCGATACCGTCGATGGCGTGGTCGTCTTCTTGTCGGCCATCTTGGAAGTGGAGGTCTCGTCTATCGCCCGCAGAGACTGTTCCCAACAATAAGATTTGAGTCTCGCGGAGCGGTTGCGAAGAGTTTGGGGAGTAAAATCCCTGCAAATTGGGCAAGTCCGGATGTTGTGGGACTCGCCCAAACAGAAGAGACACTCCTTATGGCCGTCGTTGAGGGCAACCTTGCGGCCGCAGGACACGCACTTCTTAAAGAGCGCGGACATAAGACGAAGAAACGCCAAACTCCGAAATCCAAAAAAGACGAAAACCGAAGGGGGAGTCCGAAAGAGAGGTCAAAGACAGTCCAAAAGTCCGTAAAACCGTGAAAAACAGCAGCCAAGCACGACGTGAGAGGAACAAACTAAAGAACCTTCCGTACGCGGCGGCGGACGAGAAAGAACTGAGGAGAGACCGTTGCTCGGCGGGAGGAGCATGCGCAGTACCGGCGTGGGGGAGGGGTTCCCGCCAAGCGAACAAGCTCTAGAAGTTTCCGAACGCTACCGCGCAGGCGCTAAAGCTCCTAGTGTATGAAGGCACAGAGACCACGAAGAAGAACTGACTATTCATTCCTCCAGTAAGAGAAAAGTGTAGGAATCCTCTTATCAAGCCTTAAGGAAATTGCACTACACTTCTTGCAAAATGTACCAACTGAAAATAAACTATATCTTTTTCCTCTACCAAACAAGGCTAAATCAACAGTTCTAAGCAAATGCCAGGTTAGTCACAATAAACATGGCGTGGGGCTGAAAACTTCCATAGAGATCAGAGTTGATGGGTTTATGTAAAATTCCTTTTAGGCTTTCAGTCTCCATTTTTGTAAATGGCACTGGCTTTTAAACAAATACATGTCTTAGAAGCAAAGGATGGTATCAGAAAAAGATCTTCGTCTTCTTCACTGGCAGTATGCCATGGACAGCTATTTCTTTACTACTACAATGCTAACGCATAACAATTGGCTACACTAATTCAACATGAAATATGTAATATTGGACAGTGTACAGCTGGCAGGATCCTATATTGCTCCATGAAGAACGGGGCAATTTCCATCATGTTTTCTCTCCATGTGAAGATCTCTGTACCATATTTACAGCAAGATGGATGAGAAGGGAGCGAGATAGCCATTTTACCAGTTCTGCTGAAGGACTCTCTCCCTGAAGCTTCTTCCCTCAATAGTCTCCATTGGCAGTCATTTCAGCAGGCTGTGGAGAGGGAGGGAAGCAGAGCCATTCCAACAGCTTTGCTAAGGGACTTGTTTGCCCCTTTGCTCTCCCTGTTCCTTTTCCCTTTTGTGCTGTGCCTTTTTAGAGTAAGCCTGAGGAGCAGCAGCCATCATTTATTAGCAAATAGCATACAAATTGCTCTGAAGTGCCTCATAAAAATACTATAAAAAAAGCAAAGCACACCATTCCTGAGAGTTCCCCAATATTCCCAAGCAGATTTTCAAGGGAGCAGATAAGGTGGCAGACGAGAATGGGAAATCTCCATTCCACTAATCTGAAATCTGTTCCATTTATGGAAAGAAAGGAGTTAGGCTGGATGGCCCTTGTGGTCAATTCCAACTTGAGGATTTTATCATCTAAGCCAATGGAGAGAACAGTGATATCACTGACATCTCGGCAAATATGTCCAAATATAATTGTTCACTTGGGAGAATATACATGGTAAAAAAATCACTTTTAAATTATGGTATAAATGCAGTTTTACAGTGCTAAGTTACCAGCAGTGTGAAAAGGCATCATCTGTATGCATCAAGGGAGCAGGAACCTAAACAAAACTGAAAGCTAAAGAGAAACCAAAGATCTTCCACAGTAAACTCAGTAGGGGCAATCAGTCCTAAGCAGTAAAATTACAGGTTGGCACTAGTTAAATGTCCAGTAGTAGTGCCCTAATTATGGAGTGTCCTCCTGAGGGAGGTGAATTGGTTCCTTCCTTATTTAGTTTTGGATGCCTAGCAAAGACTCAAATTTTCTTCCATTTTAATGCCATTCCCATATCTTATTGTATAGTTTAGAACTTGGCTCATATGTTGCTTGTGTTTATTTTATTAGAGAAACTAAGGATTTAAAAAATTCAGTAAAAAATTAACTAAATATTAAACTGAGAATCTACAGCCTGATTGGAAAAATGAGTCAGCTGTGAGGTAACTAATACAAGGTGCACAATCATCATATTTTCTGAATGCCATGATCTGGCTTCTTGTTAATATATTGCAATAGAAGAGTGTTGTACTGTGATAATGCATAAATACCAACCTCTTGTGTCAAGCTGTCCTTGCTCAAGCAAAGTCTCATCTATGACAAAGGAAGTATTGCTTGCCAGCTGTAGTACCCCACTAACCAAGCGATTAGCTGTGTAGTCCTTGTGTGGATTAAACTGCAAGCGGTTCATATTCTCTATGGTCATTTGCAGGCGAAAGGACTGCCAAGAAAAATGAACATTCTGTCAGCTACAAAGTGGCCCAAACAGACAATGAGCCTAGTGTATTTCATTAAAACAGAGATAATGGATGTGCAAAAAAGCTATTCCAAAAGACATGATCAAATAGCTGCAAACAGCACCTTAGAAGATACCCCCTACTGTTTTACTCTAAAATGTATGTTATTACTGAATGGTGTTTTGTGCCAGCGTGATTTAATGGTTTCAATATTGAACAAGGACTAGGCATTCAATCCATCAACAGCAGAAATTTCTGGAGCTGGCAAAAATCTTTTCCCATAAACTGGACTGTTAAACTGTTAACTCTTAACAATAATAGTATGGTAGTGTGGTGTAGTGACCTTCCCATTACTGAAAATACTGACAGATTAACTGGGCTAGAAGCCAGATATACAGAGTAGTAACAGCTTGCACAACCTCAAAATATGAATGGTGCCCTTTAGAGAATGGGCAATTTTGCCATGTTTTTCTCCCACCTGACTATTCTAGAGCCAATGGGGCTTTTTTTTCAAAACCAGAAAGAACTACTGCTTACTCTCTGTTTTGAGGCAAGCTTTTTTACTTGGACTGAGAACATGGCAAAATGGCCTGTTTGAGCAATTAGGGAAAAAAAATGGCTAGTGGGCTGTGTGCATCTGCACGTGTATGCATACGCGCAGCCCCTGCACCTTGAACAACTGCCTGTTCTTCTCTACACCCATGTACCCAGTCACCATGGAAGGAGAGAGTATGGGTAATTTTCTTTATGAATTTACAGCTTGCCTTTCTCCATATGCAACCCAGCTAAATGTAAAGCACTAGCGCAGAAATACTGTGCAGCAGCAGATATTTGCTTTTTCTAGGAATGCTTCCAGCATATGCAGTAAAACATTTAGTATAGGTAGCTAACATATCAAAATACCGGTATGATTGAACTAGTGTACAAAAATATATGACAAAAGTAATAAAAATGCAATTCTTACTGCAGGAACAAGCTGCTGAATAATGCGATATATATGCTCTGTGAAGACACTGTTTCTTGGACAGCCACTTAGGTTGACTGTGAATTTCCCCAGAGGAAGGACATCTCTTCTTGCATAGCTATATGATAAACCAAAGAGAAGTTCAGCATCCTGAGATTGTTAACAGTGATCACTGAAAGTTACTGGCAGGCTCATGATTTTTTCTTCTTCATATTTTTGGCTTTTAACTCAATATCTCAAAGCCACAGTGCATTTGAAAATTCAGCCAATTCTGAAAACTAGTTTTAGACTGTAATATTAGCAGTGGTTTCAGCTTCATATGCAGATGGCTAAGGGTTATTTGCACAAGCAAAGGAGGAGACAAGTCTCCACATGCTTATTGATGATGTATAATTTAAGAAATTTTGATAAATATTCTATTCTGTAAAAAGTCCAGTGTATGTTGGCCTACACATTTAACTGAATGACCTTATTCAGAGGCATTCCATCTATCAGCAGAAATTTCTGGAGTTGGGAAAAAATCTTTCTCTATAAACTGGACTGTTAAACAATAAAATGATTCTAAGGATGATCTGGGTCAATTACCTCTTCAAATGCAAAACACTTATGGAAATATTACATCCTTACTAAAACAGCCTGCTGTCTTTCTGCACTGATTACAAAAGGGAAAACTCTCCTCCTCTCACAATTCATTAGGTTTCTATGCTGAATATAGGAAATTGATGGGACATTCCATTCCTTGCATGACAGCCTGGTCATTCACTTGCCCATGTACAACTCTTCATCACTTAAAGCTATCAGGAGAATGCTTAAATACAAAGCTGACTTTTTAAAAATCTTCATGCATACTCCCAGGATTGTTTTCAAATAATTAGGACACTTAAGATCTATCTGATGAGCTGATGGGAAAGTGAATATATCTGATAGATCACACCTATGTATCTGGAATGCTTAACACGTGGACAGTAATATAAAATACCACTCACGTAGAAAATGATCTATTGTAAAGCTAAAATGTACACTTATATGGGACAAAAAGTCCTGAATATTCCAGTTACAGTCAACATTTGAACCCACAGCTAGGTTACTTCAAAACAACAGCATTCAGGTATAAAGTACTAACAATGTTACTTGTTCAACCTATTGTTTCTTTATAACAAAAGTAAGTTTCATCTCTATGCATGATAAAACTAAAACAAATGAGAACACAAAAATCTGCAGCATTTTTGTGACTAAGAGACGCTTTTGTAGCTTAAGCTTTCATGGACTCATAAATTGGTTACTGTAGCTGATGAAGTAAACTTGGATCTATGAAAGCTGATGCTACAACTTCTCTCAAAAGTGCTCCAGGACTTATTTGTTTTTACAAGAATTTGTGTTAACACATAAGACGCTCAGCCCAGAATTCGGCAAGACTGGAGCAGCCTGATCATGAAGTTATTGTCATTTTGCACTCCTGAATGCATAATAGGTATTAGGTTTTAACAAGCTGGTATAACTATCTTTGGTTGAAAAACAAACAAACAGGATTAAGAACTTGCTCTTCAGCAAGTGCAATGGGTGTTTTTCACTAATTTCCCTGTCTTGATGCAGTTGCCATTGCCACCTTCTGCACTACTCTTGAGGGTCCCAGAGCTTACGTGACAAGAGGCGGTGGCAGTGGAATTAGCAAAGATCACATTCTCTTCTGTTCTACCTGTGGAAATGCTCTTCTGAATTCCAAACCTTCTGCAGCCAGAAAGAGCCTCTCAATTCACAAAAGGGAAGGTCTGGAAATATTATCGATCTATGACTTTCTTACTTACACTGTGGAGATGAGATGTAATATAAGGTATTCAGCAGCCAGGCTGTCTCCTAAGAAGGCATGAGTGAGGAATCCAAGAAGCTCTGCTCTGACTGGTGAAAGTTCAGACATAAAACTAGAAACAACTAACAAAGATAAAAATAAGCAGGTGTAAGAACCTTCATGGCATTTGTATCAAATATGGCTCTTTTTAATACAGTTAAATGTCATCTGAGGAAGGGAAGCAGTACAACTCATACAGCTGTCTATCCAGCAGAAAAGCAAGTTGTCCTATTCCATATTTGCCTACTTGAGTCTTGGAACTTTGTTCCACAGTTACAGCAAATTTTCTCAACAAAGAGAATTACTATTCCTATCATAGCTTCAGCTTATTATATATTTTATGTAATGGCATAAAACAAGGACTAGTGCAAGGAAGTCACAAGGTGCAAATACAGCTTCTGACCAGTCATACAGACAGATATATGGTCCCATAAACAACTGAAAATCACTCTGCTGTCAGAATTAAAATACTGCTTGTTCAGTTTCAGGTGTAAATCACTAACCAAACTATGCTGACAATTAGCTATGTGAAATAAGTTCACATATGGAAGATATTCTAGATGAATCTAATTTCCTTGCACATAGCATTGTTGAAGGAAAACTGATGAGTGGCATCTGGAACTGTTATCAATTCTATTCCACTGTTCTAAATTCAGAATAAAATTCACTATAGTTCAGCACCAATTGATTCTGATGTTGTAATATGAAATCAAGTAAGCAGGAACATGTCTGAAGGAGGATGATTTAAGATGCTAAAAGGTCTGGAAGCCAAACCCTATAAGGAACAGCTGTGGGTATCAGGTATGTTTTGCCTGAAGAAGAGAAAACTGAGATGTGATATAAGCTATCTTCCTATAAAATCAAGATTGAGCATGCTGGGACCTAAACCTGTAGAGTCAATTTACCATCTCCCCTCACCCTCGGCAAAAAAAATAAACCCTAGGAAGCATTTCTGGAATTGTTTAAAAAGGAACAAAAAACTAAAAGCTCTACAATTCATGATTTTAAAAACTAATACAATCATCTGAACTATAGTTCAGAAGAAGAGAAAACTGAGATGTTCAGATGAGCTGCAAAATGTAGCAGTTTTGCTCCCACAACCCTTCACATATCATAAAAACGTGCCATATCCTCCCCAAAATTGGCCAAAATTAGGAAATGAGCAATGTCTACTCTGGTTTTGATATCAGCTGGGAGGTCTGGGAGTTGTTTTTAATGCAGGTGCAGTATATGGGCAGCCTCCATACAATATGACCAAAAAACACATTGTATTATACTGCTACATGTATGCCAAAGTTTTTAGAGAGCCTGCTAAAGGGTGCAACAAGCTCTATATGGATTTTATATTGTTTGATTATGCCTGTTCTTTAAATCTTAATTTGTAAGGCACTTTGAGAGCATACTGAAAGCAATACAAATCCTCAAAATAAATAAAAGGAGTGTACTGATACAATTTTTACTCATTACTATCTGCTTCTAGATAATAGAAGAGTATATTTTGTGAAATAAAACAGGTGTAAAAAAGTTCTCTGACAAAATTCAATAACCAAATTATAGTTATTGTAACCTTTTCTCTAATCTACAACTGTTATTTTTAAAAAAGAAAAGTCAATATTATGAAAAAAAATTAAAAGTCTATACAAAAAAAAAGGAGCACTTATTTTCCTTAAAAATATAATGGAAAAATATTCAATAATTAATGTTAAACTTGATTTTTAGGAAGCTGACTTCTGTCCCAGAAGCAGTACCAAAAGGAATTTAGAAGAATTATAAATAGAGAAATTCAACTTGTTTTAATTAATAGTAGTTGTAATATTTTAAAATTAATTAAAATAGTAATTAGCATTAGTAGTAATGATAAAATTAGTAAAATAGTAATTAGCATAATTAATTACTGCTTCTCCTTCTGTCAGTTCTTTGTGGAAAAGCAAGTCATTTAGGATTATAAATTCTGTTTCACGATGAATCTTTTTTTTTTTAATAAGAAACTAGATTTCTTTTTAAACCAAAGGATACAATCAGCTCTGAATACCTCCCTTTGATTCCTGAGATCAAAGAGATCAGAGTTTCTTCTAATGGGCTATAGCTATGTTTACAAAGAATCTGATAAGCTTGGTTAAAAGATTTCACAGTAAAACCTAAAAGTGGAGGAGACTTACATAACAAGGAAGTACACAAAAGCACAATCGTCATGACAACATCAAGCTCAGAGTTTAAAATCGAACAGACCAATGTTTATAGCAATGTACAGGGTGGTGGAGTGATTTGAGCATTGGACTACAACTCTGGAGACCAGGGTTCAATTCCCCATTTAGCCATGGAAACCCACTGGGTGACCTTGGATACTCCAGAAAACCCCATGATTTGTCTTAGGAACATCCAGAATAGGAAATGACTTGAAGGCACACAACAACAACTCTTAGTTATTTGCTCTGTGATGCATGCATACACAAACACACTTCTACCTTTATGTTTGCACATTTCAATCCATTTGCTCATTAGAAAAACTAGAGTTACTGATCAGAATCCTAGCTGTTGCTACATGGGATGGGCAATGGCCTTTGTGCGTTTGGACTGGTAGGGGCGGAGGTGTTTTAGGAAAAAAAGATTTAAAGACAGCTTCAGCCACATTTCTCAAATAAGCAAGGAATCATAATACATTGGTTCTTGTGGGTTTTTCGGGCTTTGAGACTGTGTTCTGGTTGTATTTTCTCCTGACATTTCGCTGCATCTGTGGCTGGCATCTTCAGGGGAAAGATGCCAGCCACAGATGCAGAAATCTTCATTCCTCTGAAGATGCCAGCCACAGATGCAGGTGAAACATCAGGAGAAAATACAACCAAAACACGGTCTCAAAGCCCAAAAACCCCACAAGAACCAATGGATTCTGGCCGTGAAAGCCTTCGACTCTAAATCATAATACAGTCTGTCAATGGAGACAGCTGAAAGTCAAAAACAAAAGAATAAACATGTTTAAAACACAAATATTGTTGTGCTCTAAATATGTAAGCCTTTAAGGACTGATTTCTTTGAGTAAGAAGAATCGGGAACAATAAACTCCCATGCAAACATTAAATTGTAATGATCTAATCTTCCTCTTAATAGTTTAAATACTTACAGCTCTTGCTTTCTTCTTCATTAAGGCAGGTAGGGAGTAATGGATTTATGTGCTGAAGTTTCTGTGCTAAAATCACATGGATTCTGGGAACTAATGAAGACGGTGGACTATGAACTCTCTGTTCTTCCACTGTGTCCATACAGTCCATAGATTCCACTGGAGATGATGAATTCTCTCTAGAAAATTAAAAAAAGAAAAAAAGAAAAAGCCAAGCTTACATACATTGTGGACAAGTTATACAGTCATCTGTGATTAGGTACTAAACCCACAAAGGAAATTTAACAAATAATAAAAATAAAATAAAAACAAAAAAAAGTACAATACATCATGAAACACAGAAGGGGGAAAATCCTCTAGGCTTCAACCATGCAACAGCAAGCCAGGCTTCTTAGCAGCAAATCTTCTGCTTCCTAAAATCACTATATGTGGGAGAAAACCACAACTGCAATGGAAGATACTGAACACCTGGCTACGGTACTTGGAACCAGGCTAGAACCAAGTGCCTGAAATGAAAGCAGGCACCTTGACAAGAAATTTCCTCAAATTGTCAACAAACACAGCCAGGAGCCTAGGACAGCAAAGACACAATCATGCTTCATACGGAACACTATACCCCATTAGGAAACAGTTGGTATCTCAAAAGCACGGGTGGGAAATGGAACAGAAGACAACTCCTTTTCTTGGTATCTTATTGAAGTGTAACATTCCAGAGTCAAAGTTTCCAAATAATTTCTGTATTCTGAAAAGAACTCAATGCATTCACAACAGAACACATAATGGCTACAGTCGTATGAGATGACCTGACTTTTTCTGAGGCCTATTCATATGCAGTCCCTTATCATTTCATGAACAAAACCAAAACCAAACAACAACAAAAAAGCATTTCACTTCAACATTAGATGCATATACAAGGACCAAAATAAACCATATAGCAGATTATGGTAATTTTAATTTGGTTCACATTTGTATGTTAGAATAACTTCATCAGGACTTCAGAAGTACTCTTGAATTTACAGTACTTGCACTTTTCCCTCTGAAAATAATTTGCATTATGAACCTCAAAACACATTTTATTTTCTTTACAGTAAAGCTATCAAAGCTAAAGCTCTACATTTCTTTCCTTCTGTGTTAACACCACAGTAACTGCAAGCAAACAGCAAGATACAACCATAAAGCTGATCTCACCAAATGGAGACATGCCAAACTTGTTTGAGGAACAGGGAAGTCTTTGTTTTTAGCACTAGAACTTTTGTGCCAGTAAAGATCTTTGTGTGATGTATGTAGAAAGGGAGTGTGCAGTTGCCCCAAATATCTTGGATATCTAGCTGGTAAAAGCAGAGCTCAAGTTGAATGCATTCTGGTACTGACCTTTGCCATCATGTTGTGAAGTAGTGCACAATAATTTCATAAATGGAAACTGAAGCTGAGAGATACTGTTACACAAGACTAATGGTGTGGAAGCCCTCCCTCCAAGCAATTTTTAAAACAAACAGAAAAACACCCTCTTCCAAAACATACAAAATGCTCCAAATGCTGCCTGGAGTAGCACCATCTATTAACCTCCACCCTCAGATATTCATTCATTCATTCATTCATTCATTCATTCATTCACTCACTCATTCAATTTGTACCCAACTTTTTTCCTACTAAGGGATTATAGCTTCTACTTTAAATTATTGTATAATAATATATAAATAATTTAAAGAAGCTGTTATAACACCAAAAATTGGCCCAGGAGCATTAAAAAAACCCTGGAAGTGCAAACAATATTTGGGAGAATTTTGTGCCAATTTCTGGCTGGAAATACAACATGGCCGACCATATGGGGAAAAATGGCAGTTTTGGAAATGGTATTCCACCCCAACCTACACATGATGAGTCTACAGAAGATGGTAGAATCTGAACCCAGATTTCCCAGACCGAAATTGAACTCCCCATCCATTATATCACAATATAAATAAAGAATGAACAATTAATACCACTAATTTGTGGATTAATTCTAACTTTTTGGATCTTGAGTATGACAAATGATTATACATTGGTATTTTATAATACTAAAATTTTACCTTTCTTCGTTGTTCACTATGTTCATAACAGGATCAACTGACAAAATCCCATAAACCTCAAGAACATCATTCAACTTGAAGCTATCCCCATTTTCATAGATCTGCCACAAAAAAGAATACATTTTAAGAGAAAAGACAGCTTGTTACAACGTCTTGCAAAAAAGGAAAACACAGTGACTGTATCTGAATGTAACCTGTGCTTTATTAAGGAAAGGAACAGCAGTGAGCTTCAGGATCAACTTGTCATTTCACGGCATCTTCTGTTGTCCTTGAATGGAGACTGGGAACAGCTACTTTCTGATTAACCACAATTTGGACAGATTGTAACTTATGTAAATAAGTTACAGAACCCTGCATCTACTTTTTAATGTAGCTCAAAAGTGCTCTATAAAGCATCTAGCAGTATAAGACCTGACAAGGAGGCTGAACATACCAATTCTCATCTTTTGTTCCAACTAACATTTGCTCATGGCAGTTTTTCACAACTGTTTCATTGTCTGGAACTGGTAAGCTGTATGCTTGGAGGTACTGAGAAGGTAAGGCTACTATTAAGTGGTTTTTTTCTTTTTTTAAATTTGCTGGCTAGAATACTGACATCAGAAATGTTGTTTAGCACCTCGCCGCACAAAACAACAGACTCTACAAAGAGGCCTCATTAACTGTTTACTAATGATCACATGTTGTTCTCAGTCTGATCTCTCAGAAGACCAAGATTCCCACTGATTTTGTTACCTACAATGGACTTTGTATATGATTTTGTTACCTACAATGAACTTTGTGCATGTTCTGAAGTACAGCATTTCAGTAACTGTAAACGATTGGCTACCGAACATGTCATACTCTAAACCCTTCCCCACATGTAAGACTGCCTGGTTGCAAGGCTATCCCTTGTGTTGTTAACACAGTCCACAAGGCCTTGTTAATTACATTTTGTCATGTGTGTGTGTGTGTTTTCAAGATTTAAGCAAATAAAATATAAAACGTACTTATTATCCCCTGCTCCACCAACTGGATTAAAGGGATGGGTCTTTGGCAAATGGGCTTAGAACTCCCCAGCTGGACAGACTAAGGTATTCAGCAATGATTAGGCTACGGTGATAGCCTACTAAGTAAGTCTTGTTGGGGGTGAACATTATGCACGTAAGAGTCCATTAGTTTTCTACTTTCCCCTTTCGTTCTGTTTTGTTTTAGTTTTTTAATTGTATGTAGAAAAATCTTTAATAATAATACTTTTAAAAAAATGAGTTGGGAAAGTCAATCTCACTACCAGATTTGTAACAGAAGCCTTGGGCTAGGAAGGTAAGACTGCTTCAATAATCCACAGTTAGCATTAACTGGTTAAGAATTTTTACATAAAGCTTAATAATGGTTAATTTAAAAAAAAAAGTATGCACTTTCCAACTGTACTGAAGGAAAGGGGAATGTGCAAATTCATAGTTTCTTTCTATAGAAATAAGTCACAATTTAGTTCTCTGTCCAAATACAGCCAGTGGTTTCTCTAGCAAATTCATGCAGCAACTTAGAGCAGAAGTAACTATGATCAAAGAAAGTATTAGTCTATTGTACAGAATATTTTATTACAACTGCCACTTCCTAGTTATAGATGTCTTCCATAAATTAGTGGCATTTTATATATATCCATTCAGAGGCTGAATTTAGCACTGAATTTTGCTTTTTACAATGAACTATACTGATCAATTTAGAACTGTACAGAAGTAGTGCCCAGAATGACAAGACAAAGTAACCTTCATATTATTCTTTCTTTACGAACCAGATACATAGCACAGACCACACAAACTGCAGTCCTTCATAATCTCTATGGTGGGCATTACATACTGCTAGCATCACCTTTTCCTCTTCTTCCCAGGTGGAGGAGCACATGGTTAAGAGAAGAAATGGCAAAGAGAAAAGGGCTTGACATTACTATGTCTTCCTGCATGTGAACACTAGGATGGGACTTCTAATTTTCCATTCCTTTTGAACTATTCAGATGTCACTATGGCTCACCGATAATTTGTAAGTCTGAATGATAGTTCGCTGCCCCAGGACTCTCTGAGGATTCAGAAGTCTGAACCCCTGCTTCCTATACCCTACAATCTAAGATTGTGGAAGCTATGTCTGGTTTTGAAAAACTGAAATTTTTTGATGTTCAAAGTTTGGGAAGGGGACTAGAAAAGGTAATTCAGCCTTTTTCAGCAGCAGCAGGGAGGGCCACAAAAACAGCTGGTGGGTACATGGGGCACTAAATCTGCATTCTGCCCTCCCTTGCACTTTAGAATGGCACCTAAATATTATGTACTACTATGCTAACTCGCATAAAATATGCAAAGGAATCTTGTAGCATCTTTGAGACTGAGAGAAAGAAACTGGTATCATAAGCTTTCATAGACTTGAGTCTACCTCATCATATGCATGGAGTAAAGTGCCTAGGAACTGACTTTTACAGCTATGTACGAGCAGACTGTATGTGTGAATAGCAACAGAAGTCCAAATTTGTGGGTTTGGTGATGAAGTGACAAGTTCAGTTGTAACTATTGATCTTGCCTAAAACCAGGGTGACTATATGAACGGTGGAGGGAATACTTGGAATGTAATATAATGCTAGCAAGGAACCAGAAATGAAATGTGATAAACTGGCCAAGAGAGCCCTCACAAGGTTAGGATCTTAACTAATGTTATAATATGTGTAGCATCAGTGTCTGTCAATGGACTGGAGTCTCTAGATATATTCCAATCCTGCTGTTCTCTTTTCAATCTTCCTTTGTAGCTTTTACAAGGTTCCTGAAGACCCTGGAATAGTAGTCAGTTCCTAGGCACTTCACTCCAGTCGGCCCCTCCCCAAACTACAAACCCCAGGATTCCATACGATGTTGAAAGTGGAATAATCGCGCTATATAACAGCATAGTGTGGAAATGGCCTAAGTGGGGAGCAGATGTCTATTTTTGTGATCCTCTCTCAATTCAGTGGTGTGGCAGTAAATCCCTCCCCCTAAAACAAAGACTTTACTTCTAAGACAATTTTTTTTAAAAAAATCCACTTTAAAAGAAGTACATTCAGTAAGACAGTGCATGCTCCCTACGTGCAATGTTTTAAAGCAGAAGTCCTTGTTTAAAAATTTTTTTTTCTACTCTATCACTGAATTTCAGTAGCATAGCAGCGGGGCCTCTGTAGGCACTGCAGGTGATAATGTGAGTGCCTGATCCGTGAAAGTTCATCATGTCTGGATAAAACAAAACATTATTTTATTTCTCAAGTGTCTGTGTATATGAGCACAACTGTGGTTATGCAGAACAATTACTTCTGTGTCTTGACCTGTAATGATACAAACTGGATCTTGAGTGATCTTGCCTTGAGTGACAGGATTTAAGGATCAGAAAAGGCTGTTTTTTATCTATTTTGTCTACCAACTTTTTAACGTATGTACATATTACATCATATAATATATGCAATATTGTTTTGTGACTTCAAGTTGTTGCCAACTTATGGCTAAGTTGAACCCATCACAGGGTATTCTGGGGGCTCAGACTGTGTGACCCACAGGTCACCCAGTGGGTTTCCATGGCTGAAGGGGAATCAAACCCTCATCTCCAGAGTTCTAGTCCAATGCGCAAACCACTACACCATGCTGGCCTTCTAAATACATGCAATACACATGTAATTATTGTAGTATTTTAGTACAAGGTATATAACATTAGATCTGATCATGGTGCCTAGTGTAGTTGTTCCAAATGCAGGTTTCAGTTTACAATCACAAATCTAATATTTCATTCACAAGGCAGTAATACTGTAGATATTGATAGCTATGGTAATTACCTTCACAAGACATGCAGGGCCTTTCTCTCCTGGCAGTGGAAAGTTTAAGTCCAGGGGAGGTGAGCAGTTTAAGGAAATCATCTGATGTCTTGCAGAAGCTTCTGTTTCTAAACGCTTTGGCTCTCCACTGCCATGGATATCAGGGACACTCCCTGCAAGATGAAGAATGAAAAAGTTCCCAATGTTTCTAAACCTAGGTGTTGCAGCAAAAGCTTCCTGATTTCGACTCACCAAAACAAAGTAAATGTGCAATGAGTAAAGCTTTGGACCTATTTTCCTTTTAGAGTGTCAGAAAAAGGCTTTGTTTCCAAAAATGTCGAATAAATATTACACATGGAGTTTAAAGGAACTATAACACACATACCATCAAGTATAAAAGGTATGACAAAAAACTCTGTAGGAGGAAATTTTGATACATATACACCTCCTTTAGTCCAGTGTAAATGCTTTGCATTGTCCAATTAACACCCATCCATTAACAATGGTATTATCACTGCAATGTAGTAACTATATAATTAACCCCAAATATATAACATAAGTAAAACACGGTATCATTCCAAAATATTAATTTTGTACAGTGGCTTGGATATAAAGAAGCACCAGCAGAAGGTAAATGTCCTCCTCCTGCACTCATCACTCCTAAAGTCTCCCTTGAGTGTTAGGGAATTTCCTGAATGGATTAGGCTGGAACACCGAACTGATGTGATACCCCTATCACTTCTTGCACCACAGTCCAACCTGGGTGGGGGAGAGGGGGACCCTGGAAGAGATGCTTTTGAAAGTCTGCGGCAAAGAAGACAGAATGTGAATGCTGACTCTTCCTGCTATTGCTTCTCTGGATCCAAGACTAAGAATGAAATCACAATTTAATATATGTGTAAACTAACTCTCCATTTGGTAAATAAAATCTTGTAAGTGGGAATGAATGCCAGACAGCCAATTTTCATCTCATAGTTCAGTTACAAAGTAAAAGACACAACAGATTAAACAATGCACATGTATAGCATGGCTGGAAAACATCTAATTCTAACTAGGTTGGCTGCAGTTACCCAGAGGACCTTCTCTTCTATCGCTCCCAAGTTATGGAATGTCCTGCCGGAGGAGACCCGGCATATTACCAGTCTTGACTGCTTTAAAAAAGCAGTCAAGACTGTTCTCTTCCGACAGACTTTCCCAGACTAGTACTCCACCGCCTCCCACCAACTGTCTTCCTGTTCTTTAATGTAGCTAATGTGTTTTAGGGGTTGGTTTTAGATGGGTTGGTGGGTGGGGAGGATTGGTTAAGTTTTAATGCTTTCAATGTATTTAATGTATTGTTGTAGTACCGCCTCGATCCATGGGGAGAGGCGGGATGATATTATTATTATTGTTGTTGTTATTATTATTATTATTATTTCGATGCTTCATTTTCAACAGTGGTTGGCCAAAGGTCTACAGGAAATACATGAGCAGGTCATCTAGGTAACAGTATCATTTTATTACCTGTCTGCAACACCCAGTGCTCAGTGGTATCTTCCCTCTATTTAACTTTAATGGCTAATTAAAAGATCAATCTCCCATGTATTTGTCTAATTTAATTTCACCTCCTTCTAACACTCAGAATCTTTCTGTTTTTGCATAGAATATTATAATATTTCACAGAAAACCAAAGGGTACCAAAGAATAATATAATTGCCCAGTTAAAAATACAGTCCCACAGATCCTGCTAAATACTGGTGAACGAAATCTTGTGGTTACTGCTACAGTTTTATCTAAGCGCATTTGCAAGACCTTCAGGCTAATAGCACACCCAAACTACTGAGGACACAGTCCTTATGTGATACAGAAACTTTGTACTAATTCCACCGTAGCTATTCTGAAAATCAAGAGGAGATAGCATAGAGATAGCAGTTTGAAAAATGAAGGTCATTATTCTCTATCAATTACTTGGTTAAATATACTTAACTAAGTAACCTCTCCTGGCTCAATTCCCCTGCCAAACCTGATGGAATTGTTATTCACCCATGCTTCTTTTTCTCATCAAGCTGATGCCTGCTAAAGTAGGTTGGGGGATGGGGGAGTTACAATCCTGGCAATAGTGTCCCAATTGTGACTAAATAGTGATTGTGAATATGGAACAGTTGCCTAAATTTACTAATCTCTAACTGTTCCATATTCACAACTGTGACACCATTGCCATGGTGGTAACTCCCACTCCTCTATTTTACCAGGCATCAGCTGTATGAGGAGGAGGTCCAACCTGCTGGTGATCAGGTGAAGGTCATTTCTGTTAGGAGGCTGCACCTCCAGAGATTACCTGGTTAAGTAGATGATAGAGAATACTGGCTAGACTTTTCTAAGTTACCAAAGCATATCACTTCAATACATTTGGATCCCTAACCCTGGAAAATGATTTTTAAAAGAAAAATATCAGTGAGTGAGCTGCTACCCAGATGTTGTTCTCTCTGTTTAGATGGGTGCAACTCCATATCTTCATCTTCTTCGTAACTCCTCTTCTGGCGACTTGGTGTGTAAGACGTTGAAGGACAAACTCGAGCTTGACTCGCACTGCTATAGGCATAAATTTTAAGTTAAGGATAATAATATATACTAATTTGATAATTCACAATTTGATCTGCTATTTTGATTGAATTTAAATTTTAAAGTGACAGACTGGGCAACACACAGTTTTCAGGAGATGTGTATGAAGGAAGTAAGACAAAGCAGCAGTTCTTTACCACACATCTTTCAGCACAAGGGCAGCACACATTAAATTAGATCCTGCCTTATCAGCTAAAGGGGAAATCTTTTTTTTTTTGGCGTGGTTTTGAAGAAAAAAGGACTCAAAGAAAAGGTGCAGACAAATCAAAACAGACCCTCAAAAAGGGAAAAGGGAAGGAACATGAGTTAGTTCCTGTGATTCTTTATCCCTGAATTAAATCTCTATCTCTATCAGATAAGGCGTAAAATATCATCAACAATACTTCAGATCCAAAAAGTTTTCAGAAGCCCTTCATAACCATTGCTAAACTGCCTCACATGGATTCATTTCTCTACAATGTACCTCTTTCCTATATAATTCTTCTCTTTTGCTTTTATCAATTTTTAGCATAAAAATTTAGCATAATTCTTTTGCTTTCAGCAGGACATCATCATCTAACCGGATCAGAAATTTCTACCTGAGAATTACACCACTACTGTAGTTTTCCCTTTACCCAAGGATAATTAGTAATTATTCAACATACTTTCATGACCATGTCTTGGCAAGTAATTTCACTGGACTTGAATGCAATTCAAAATTGCTTTCTCCCTTAGGAACTTTACACTTGACAATAAATTTATCAAAGAAACAGTTACTGTTATTGGGCAACCACCAGAGGGAGCCCTAATTTTGAGAAGAATTCATTAAAACTGTATTTGAAAATTAAATGTTTAATTAAACTAAGAAAATATATGTGTATAAAACCACTATGAAGAGGTACCCAGCCAAAAGAATTCTTCCCCTGAGTAACTAAGGAGTAATTTCATTTTTTTTCAAGAACAATATGGTACATTCTGATTTATTCTTTCAAAATGTTTAAGGATGTGTATCACTATCATTTTCTCTCTCACATTTTTTTTTAAATATACCGGTTTACAACATAGAAAAAAATACTACAAAGGATATTTCTTTCACCCATGCCGATTCTCCAGGCACTGGAACACAGTAAAAAGTCTGTCTGTCTGCAGTAACTATTTGTTTAGGATTTAAGTCTATTTCTTGGTGAGGCTAGAAGACAGTAAATGATGTTACACTGTGTTAGACTACTTTAAAACGTTTGTAAGAAGTGCTTTCAAAAGCCAGAAGATTTGTTATGTTCCTATAATAAAGAAGAGTACCACTAAACATCCACAACATTCCATTTTCATCCCAAGGTAGCCTAAGAAAAGAATCTCTGTCTAATGAAAAAACAATCTTATTCAATTTCTATAAATATTAATACATTAATAGTTAGACTATATTTTGAATAAGGCCTGGAATACTTAGCTTCAGGGAAAAATATATGCAGTGATATTCCTTTATGCAATTAAGATGAAATAAATTCTGTTCTTCCATTAACAACCCTCAATCCACAGTTGATGTTTGTGATCATTTTAAATAACAGAATGAAAGCCAATACCCTCTTACAGAATAACAACACAGTGCTTGATTCTAAGCATCTGGAACACTGGCTTCATTTGAAACATGGGATTTGCAAGTTAGATAGGAACTGTGTACATCATAGGTGTGCACATCATGGGTACACAAATGGGTTCCATTTGTTTTGTATTACATCTGAAATGGTTGCCAATGTTAAAATGATAATTCTAATAAAAAACCCACAATAGTCGACACCTTAAATAGCAAGGTTTAAATCCAGCAAGGAATATTTGCTCACAGAACCGTTTCCATCAATGGATGTGACAGTGGGGTCCCTAATACAACCCCTAATGCACCCCAAGGAACCACCCCAGAGGTCTGGGAAATCCTTTTGGATGGTGACAACAGATGAAGGGGAAAGGAGTAGAAGAAAGAACATTCTGTTGCACTAGAACTGCAACAAACTCAATTTAGACCTAACCAAATCATTTTAGTAATAGCTTCATAGCAAAACCCTACTGCAGCCATCTGACCAAGCAGGATTTTCTCCATGAAAGCTTATGCCACGAAGAGGTTTTTTTTTTAATTTTGTAGTAAGAGACCAATGTTGTTGATCTTCTAGAACGTAGGCATTGATAAGATTTTTCTATTGGGAAAAAGTGCAAATAGATTTACTACAAGAGACTTCAAGCAGGAGCTGCAATTGGTTATCTTTGACAGTTGGATACTATGGTTTCTCCTTCACATCAAATACACTGCTAAATACCTACTGAGTGTTATAAATATTAACTGGAATCAACTTTTTTGCCCCCAGTACACTTGACTAAAGGAAAGAGTCACTGGCACTCACTGTGACTCAGTCATTCTTTGCAGTGAGTAGAGAACATCTTGCTAGTGGGTTGCTGGAAAGAACAGCCCACTAGCAGAAGGTCCTCTGTCACTACAGGAGAAGAACCTCTCATATTATTGTTTGAATGAATGCTTTTCTACTGGTAGTTTCTTTAAGGAGCAGTAGAGGCGAAGCATAGGAAGGCAGACACAAGGTTTTAACTAAAATGTCAATTAGTATCTATATTTTGATAACTTGATTTCTTCTTCGTGGTCTCTGTGCCTTCATACACTAGGAGCTTTAGCGCCTGCGCGGTAGCGTTCGGAAACTTCTAGAGCTTGTTCGCTTGGCGGGAACCCCTCCCCCACGCCGGTACTGCGCATGCTCCTCCCGCCGAGCAACGGTCTCTCCTCAGTTCTTTCTCGTCCACCGCCGCGTACGGAAGGTTCTTCAGTTTGTTCCTCTCACGTTGTGCTTGGCTTGCTGTTTTTCACGGTTTTACGGACTTTCGGACTGTCTTTGACCTCTCTTTCGGACTCCCCCTTCGGTTTTTCGTCTTTTTGTATTTCGGAGTTTGGCGTTCTTCGTCTTATGTCCGCGCTCTTTAAAAAGTGCGTGTCCTGCGGCCGCAAGGTTGCCCTCAACGACGGCCATAAGGAGTGTCTCTTCTGTTTGGGTGAGTCCCACAACATCCGGACTTGCCCAATTTGCCGGGATTTTACTCCCCAAACTCTCCGCAACCGCTCCGCGAGACTCAAATCTTATTGTTGGGAGCAGTCTCTGCGGGCGATAGACGAGACCTCCACTTCCAAGATGGCCGACAAGAAGACGACCACGCCATCGACGGTATCGGCGGCTGCCGTTCCGTCCACCTCGTCGGTATCGGGCTCGGTACCGGCGAAAACGCCGATCTCGGCGCTACCGAGGATCCCGAAGCTGTCGGCGGCTGCCAAGTCAGCAAAAGGATCCTCGACGGCGAGGAAGGCTGAGGCTCCCCTTACGGAGACGCCTGCTAAAAAGCGCCCTGCTCCGGACGGAGGCAAGGAGAAGGAGAAGAAGAAAAAGAAGAAGGAGAAGAAGCGCTCTCCGGCTGGGGACGTTCGACCTCCTACTCCTCCTCCTACTCAGCAGCCTTCCAAAGGGCGAGGCGAGTCCGTCGATCTCTCGGAGGATGAGATCGAGGACGTTCCCCAACAGCGCCCGGACTCGCCTGTGGCAGACCCTCCAACCCTGGTGGAGGAGCGCCACCGCCCTCTTAGCCGTCGCAGGTCGGCCGACCTGCAGCAGAGGGAGCCCTCTGCTTCTCCGGAGCGGCGTTCGACCTCCTTTAGGTCCCGGTCCCGCTCTTCCGAGCGTCCGGTGGCCTCGCCGCCTCCGAGGGAGACAAGAGAGGAACAACCTCGCTCGTCTGCCTCCAGATACACCTCGGCGTCCTACGTGGCCAGGTACGCGAGGGAATCTGAGTGGAGAGAGCGCCCGGCCTCCTATCGGTCGCATTCGCCATCGTACCGGGATCGGTACCATCGTGGCCCGAGTCGCTGGGAGACCTTCCGGAGGTCCCGGTCACCTCGTCGACAGCGCGAATCGCGCTCGCCTAGAGGGGACGAGGCTCGGTACCGTCGACGCCGAAGCCGATCTCCGTCGGACCGCCGCTCCTTCAGCCGCTCTCCCTCTCCTCGATATCATAGGGCGAGGGAGCCTTCACCACGGTATCGGGCGATATCGCCACCTCCTAGGGTCACGGCAACGGCGACGCGCCCTACGGAGTCGGTGGTGACGAGCGGGCTACGACGACGTCAGCCTGCCAGACTACCCCGGTCACCACCAAGAGGGTGAAGTCAGTGGTCAGCCATCCCAAGCGGGACGCTGCTGCTACCACCGCCCCGGCTGCGGAGAAGCCTAGGAAGGCAACACCTGCGGCGACGAAGGAGCCGGAAAGCGAGCGGCGAGAGGACTCACCGAGCTCGGAGTCGTACGACTCGAGCGCGGAGTCAGAGGTGTCTGAGGCGGCCTCACAGGAGTCTCCTCCGCTGGGATTCGGGGACCCGATCCCAGATTCTGCTCCAGAGGACGTCCACCAGTTCTCTGCGATGCTGCTCCGCATGGCCACTACCCTCGGCCTTAAGATCGCCGATGCGGAGCCGGAGGACGACGATCCAGCCTTCTCCGTCTTCGAGGAGAAGCGACCTTCCACGGCCCCGCTGCCTCTCCTGCCCCGGGTATCCAGACTGGTGAAGGCCGCCTGGGATAGACCGGCCTCGGCTCAGTCGATACCGCAGCGGTTAGAACACCTCTACAGGGTGCAGAAGGATAACGCCGGTTATCTCTTTAATCACCCTGTACCGAACTCTGTGGTCGTCGAGTCGGCACAGACAAAGGGCTCCGGCAGGCAACATACCACCCCGCCGGACAAGGAGGGCAGGAAGTTGGACGCCTACGCAAGGAGGTTCTATTCAGCTGCCTCCTTGCAGATCAGGCTGTCCAACACTCAGGCTTGCCTCGCGGCATACCTGAAAAAAGTGCTCGATCGCCTGCAACCGGCGATGGAGGCGGTACCGGAGGACATCCGCCAAGCCTCCTCCGTGATCTTCAATGAGGCTATCTCCATCGCTCGGCACCAGATGGCCTCCTCCCGGCACGCAGTGGAGATCGCCTCCCGGGTCATGGCGGGATCCGTCGGCCTTCGCCGCCATGCTTGGCTGCGACCGGCCGACATCCAGGAGGACACCAGAAGGAGGATTGAAGATCTCCCCTTCGACGGTGAAGGCCTATACAATTCGTCCACAGATGAAGCTTTGGACAATCTTGTCAAGGCGAGACTGACCGCAAAAAAGATCGGGCTGCAGCCGGCCACGCAGGCCCGCAGGGCCTCCACCTTCCGCCCATCCTGGCGACGATCCTCCACCTCGTCGTTCCAGCGTTCGGCCCAGTCTGGACAGTCGAGACCGTCCTCCGGCTCATCGGCCAGACGCACGATTAGGCGGCGCCCGGCTTCGTCGAAGAAGTCCTCCTCCGAGACAAAGTCTCGGTTTTGACGTGCCTGGCAGGACCCACCAATACCCACTCTTCAGCCTACCATCAGCGCTCGGAGACCGACCGACTCTCGCTCGACACCTAGCGGAGTGGCAATGTGTCACTACGGACTCTTGGGTGCTTTCCATCGTCCGTCTTGGCTACGCCATCGAGTTTCTCGATATTCCTCCTCGCGGCGTTTACTACTCCACGCCGTCGAGTCCGGCCCTCCTGGAAGAGATCCAATCCCTCCTCCAGAAAGGGGCGATCGAGCGGCTCCCGCAAGAGGCCAAGACCACCGGCTTCTTCTCCAGGTACTTCACGGTACCGAAAGCCGACGGTACCCTCCGGCCGATCCTAGACCTCAGAGGGGTGAACTACTACATCCGCCCCAAAAGGTTCAAGATGGTCACGATACCGTCGATCCTGCCCTTCCTACATCGAGGGGACTGGTTCGCCTCCATCGATCTCCGAGACGCATACTTCCATATCGCCATTCGCCCGCAGCACAGACGGTACCTCCGCTTCGCAGTCGACGACACCTGTTACCAGTACAAGGTGCTGCCGTTCGGACTCTCGACTGCCCCAAGGGTCTTCACCAAGTGCATGGCCCCGGTGGTATCCTACCTGCGGACGAAGGGCGCTTCCGTCTTCCCCTACCTCGACGATTGGCTGTTGGTGGCGTCCTGCAAACAGAGACTTTACCACGACGTCCACATGACGTTGTCACTCCTGACCCGCCTTGGTCTACGAGTGAATCCGAAGAAGTCCCACCTCGAGCCGGCGAGGATCTTGGACTTCATCGGGGCGACGCTCGACTCGACCTCCGCCAGGGCGTACCTACCAGAGTCTCGAGCACAAACCTTGATCCGGGCCGCCGCTCACGCTCGTACGGCCCCGACGTTATCTGCGAGAAGCGTCCAGCAGCTCTTGGGCTACATGGCTGCGACGACCGCTGTGACATATCTCGCCAGGCTGAGAGCAAGACCTCTTCAACACTGGTTCGTCCGCATATTCGACCCCCTGCGAGACGAACAGACACTCCGACTGCAGCTGCCGGGAGACGTCCGCTCATCCCTCCGATGGTGGCAGTCGCGATGCAATCTCATGTCGGGGATGCCTTTCCAACAGCCGACACCGAAGGTGACGGTAACGACCGACGCCTCCCTGTATGGATGGGGTGCCCACTGCGGCGATCTCAGAGTCCGCGACAGATGGACCGACGACGAGACCGCTCTCCATATCAACGCGCTGGAGCTGCTCGCCGTCTGGAAAGCCCTACGGGCGTTCCGCCATGCCGTGGCGGGGCGCACGGTCCTGATTCTGACGGACAACACCACCGCTGTCTGCTACATCAACAGACAAGGTGGGACTCATTCCACGACCCTGCTCGACATCGCGCTCGACCTGTGGGAATGGTGCATTCGCCTGCACACGCATCCCGTGGCGGTTCACCTGGCCGGGCAGGAGAACACCACGGCAGACGCCCTCAGCAGGGACACCTCATCCCATCACGAATGGTCTCTCTCCGGAGAGGCGTTCAGACTGATTCGGGACCGCTGGGGCGAACCATCGATCGACCTCTTCGCGACCAGGGAAAACGCGAAGTGTCGCCGATTCTGTTCCAGAGCGGGCCACGATCGCGCCTCCATCGGGGACGCTTTCCAGTTTCCGTGGACCGGGGAACTCCTCTACGCGTTCCCGCCGTTCCCGCTGCTCGGCCGGACGATATCAAAGATCCTCGCCGACCGAGCCGACGCGATCCTGGTAGCCCCGTACTGGCCGAGGCAACATTGGTTCGCACCCCTGCTACAAGCCGCACGAGACGACCTGCTCCGGTTGCCACCGACACCGGACCTGCTCTCCCACTCCGGCGGCCGAGTCCTCCATCCGGACCTGCCACGCCTGGCCCTCCATGCCTGGAGGATATCGCACTACGATCCCGTGCTCGGTACCGTCCTCGTCGCGGCCAGGAAGGAATCCACCCGTCGCAACTATCAATACAAGTGGCGACGCTTCCTGACCTTCGCTAACGAGAGGAGTGAGCCGGTATCGCCCGCGGGGCTCTTGACCGTCCTGCACTTCCTCCTGCACCTCCGGCAACAGGGCCTGGCGTTTCCATCCCTGAAGGTGTATCTCTCCGCGATCGTGGCATACCAACCGCCACGATCTGCTGCCTCGGCCTTCTTCAGGAACGATACCGTTAAGCGGTTCCTGAAAGGACTTCATCATCTCTACCCGCCGGTATCGCCGCCGCTACCGCCGTGGTCCCTCTCGCTGGTGCTCTCGCAGCTGACGAAGCCGCCCTTCGAGCCAATGGCGACCTCGGATGACAGGCTCCTGACAATGAAAACTGCCTTCCTGGTAGCGGTGACCTCAGCGAGGCGAGCGGGTGAGATCACAGCTCTTCGTTCCGATGAGCCCTTCACGGTCTTCCACAGGGACAAGGTGGTCCTGAGACCTGACATCTCGTTCCTGCCAAAGGTGGTGTCCAGTTTCCATCTCAACCAGGACATCATCCTGCCTGCCTTCTTCCCCGAACCCGACGACACCGTTGGAGCGGTCCCTCCACTCCCTGGACGTGCGTCGGGCATTGGCTTTCTACAAGGACAGGACTGCTTCCTTCCGACAGACGCCGCATCTCTTTGTTTGCTATGGGCGACGTCGGAAGGGCCTAAAGTGTCCACCCAGCGCTTCTCCAAGTGGGTGGTGAGGACTATTGAACTGGCGTATGAGCTCGCGAGGAAGCCTCCGCCAGTCCTGCTTCGAGCCCACTCCACCAGAGCTGTGGCTACTTCTGCGGCCCTCCTGCGAGGAGTTGACCTGCATGAACTCTGCCGTGTGGCGACCTGGTCCCAACCATCGACCTTCGTGCGCCACTACAGGCTCGACTGCCGGTCGCGCAGAGATGCCCGGTTTGGACGTGAGGTGTTGGCTTCCGTGCTGTAGGACCTGACCCGCCGTCCGACCGGTAAGCTACACAGTCTCCTAGTGTATGAAGGCACAGAGACCACGAAGAAGAAGAACAGGTTGCTTACCTGTAACTGTGGTTCTTCGAGTGGTCATCTGTGCCATCATACACACCCGCCCTTCCTCCCCTCTTTCTCAGGTCCCTGTAGGTTCTACGGCGGACGACAGAACTGAGGAGAGACCGTTGCTCGGCGGGAGGAGCATGCGCAGTACCGGCGTGGGGGAGGGGTTCCCGCCAAGCGAACAAGCTCTAGAAGTTTCCGAACGCTACCGCGCAGGCGCTAAAGCTCCTAGTGTATGATGGCACAGATGACCACTCGAAGAACCACAGTTACAGGTAAGCAACCTGTTCATACATTAACTCAGAGATCAATGCAGAAAAGGCAAACACAATAAATGTTCTATTTGATTTATAGTCTCGAGTTTCATATCTAGTGTTTGTACTTACCGAAGTTTCTGCTATATCTCTGTATTTTCCAAAATGCAAAACCTGATTAAAAAGAAGAAAATGCAAGATCATTGTTGTATCCTATTCATGCCAACATCTGTACTTAGCAGAATAGTCTCTGGTCTCTCTTCAACTGTGCTTGTGCTCAAAGTAGTGTTAATCAGCAGTGTGATGCATGTCTCAAAATCCAAATAAAACTGAATTTGTCAAAGATTTAATCTCTCCTCTTTCTGGCCCCACAGAAATTTAATATGGAAAAAATATGGCCTATGCTTCCTTTTTTTAAAAAAAGTTAATTACTAAATATTCCTGTGGCTAAACGAATGCTGGGATTGTCTAGTATACATCTAATCATACAGCTTAGTAATTATTGTTTGTAACTGTACTGAACTCAAAGGTCCAGGTAGTAACAAAAGGTTATGCCAGAACTTTCAAAATGAGATTAATGCATACATTTACACTATGATTCCTTAGAGACAAGGGCTGTGATCTTGCATCTCAAGAAGCACAGATGAACCTTCCATAATTGCAGACAAAGCAGCTCATCCAAAAATGAGTCCACAGTCTGCACAACCATGCTATCAATGTTTCTATTATTAATAGACTCAAAGATTGTGCAAACACACAGATCTCCCCAGCCTCAGTAGAAAGGAATACAGGCCTTACTCTCATGCATTGTGACAAAATCATGTGAAAAATCAGAAATGCCAATAAACAGATGTTATAGGGCTCTGCTTACATAGCACAAAGAGAAAGTTTGTCCTCTTTCTGTGTGGCCATACAGAAGAGGCCGCACTCTCTCCTAGAACACACTATGAACAGGAGGGAATGTAAAACATGGATCTCCATTCTATTTGTTCTGAGCAGGTGACACACCAACTCCATACTAGTCCACCAATCTCACTGACACAAAATAGAGGACCTTAAAGCTGTGTTTCTTCAGACAGTTCAGATCAGATCTCCGCTCCATTGGTTCCATGCTACCAAAAAGGGAGCAACTGCTTCATGTTCACATCTTACTCTGGGAATCTACAACAGTGATATTTCAAGATCTGTTAAATTTCAACAGTTTGCCTTACTCCAGTTCTTCAATTAGTGCTCAGAATGTATTTTTTCCCCTCAGTGTCACCTTCTTCTCCTGTGTCAGCTTCACATATTCTCTTTTCCAGAAAGATGATGGTTCTGTACAGCATATTTTTTCGGCCTCAGGGCTTTCGATCTAACTTCTTGGTGCTTTGTTTTAAAAGGATAGGGCATAAATGTTATCTTTGTTCCACACAAAGCACTATTTTGACCTCTCTCATCCACTGTGCTCTTGCAGGGAGTGATGAAAGTACAGCAATATCCTCTGTTCATCAGGGATGGTCAAGTGCATTGGGGGTGATTCCTCATCCCAAGCAAACTGCTCTCACCCTTCTGTGCCACCAGATATCTCTTTTTTGGTCATATATTTGTCAAAATGGTGATTGGAACTGACAAAACACAATACTTCCAGCATTGTTTGGGGTGATTTACTGTTAAAAAAAAAATTATTGGGGATCCTGGAATGACATTTCTAGGTTTTCTTTGTGTTGTCCTTTGGTGTGGTTTTTGGGTAGAAATTGCCTGAAAATTCAGTCTTTTTTAAAAAAAAAAATTATCTGGCTTATAGGGTTGGTGGGGGCATTATGCACTGGTGAAGTTGATTTGGGAGTTGCACTTTCCCATCCCTGCTGTACATACAAGAGGGCTTGGAGGTGAGAGAAGAAAGATTGGGTTCTGTTTCATTTCACCTAGAGCTTCTGTAAAAGCAGAGTAAAAGATTGCTTCTGTAAAAGCCCCATGTAAAATGGAGCAACAAGCAAAGAGCTGGGAGAGGGTGTGGATGGTGCCACCCACAAATAATATCTAACCAGCATGAGCACCTGTAGAATAAAGACATTATGAACATATGCATGAGTAGACAAATATGAAAGAGGAGATACAAAGGACTGCAATCAAGAAAGCTCACTTACACGTGATTTAGTACGTAGATCAACTGTTTCATAAACATTCATATAAAATTCAGGATCAAACATATCTTGAACCATACAGCGGAATTTCACTAAACTATTAGGCTTCAGATAATGTAGAGGAACATCATTCAATGAAGGTACCTATATATAAAAAAGAAAATATTAAATGGCCCATTTGAGTCAAACAGAATTTCACCTAGTACCTTCCAAATAATCATTTATACAATATTCAAAATAGTCAATGGAGATTTATATATACAAAAAGCTAGGATAACTCATTTATACTGCTTTGGATGCAGACTCTATAAAACAATATACTCACTGAAATCTACACTGGATTATACTACTAATCTGGTCTAAAACTTATTGTAGATCCCAATGAAGGCAGACCTAATGAATCAGTGGGAACTTGGTAAGTCAACACTTACATATAAATTCCACTGCTGCAAAGGGTCTGCTTTCATTAGGACTCACAAATGGATTAAAGAATGGATTTAATCCATTTTTTAATAATCTAGCTACTTTCTTTCTGCTCACTCATTTGGCTAAAATGCAATTTTATTGTTAGAATCATAATATTGTTACTAGATATCTTCTCAAATAGGTTGTATTTCAGAAATCATTCGCTGCTAGATTTGGACTGCTGACACGTTTCAGCATGTGGGGCAAGTCCACTTTAGCTCCACTTTTTAATCTGTAAAAGTTATGTGTCGGAGTTGCAAAGGAACAAAGCTTGAACTATCACGCTAAACTAATACAGTACAAATGCTCCATTCTCTAATTCAATTTATGTCTTCCATTACAGTGTCTAATTGTCCATTACTCAAACAATCTCTCAGACTACCAGGGCAGGTGAAACTTTAGTGGTAACTACATTCAGGATGAATATTTATCTACCAGACAACCTGGATATTAAAATATTTTATTCTAATTAAGCTGACATCAAATTACATTCTAACAAGTTGGAACACATTGAAAACAGAGCTGTTGATGGGGAGCTAGTTATCATTCTGCTTCTTCATCTGTGGTTTTGTGCCTACTACTACTACATCATGCTCTATCCTAAGCATATGACAGCACGTGATAGTGTGCCTTATGTTTGTCTTAGGGAAGGAAGACAACAAGATAATACAGTAGATTTATATAAATACCAAGAGTGTGTAACTGCGTGGGGCAGGGGACCATTTTTCTCCTGCCTCCTTGTCTCATCCTTACTGATCATAAGCAATGTCATGTCACTTCCAGTTTCATTTCTAGGCTAAAAATTACAGATGCTGTCTACTTTTCATTGGGTTTTGCTGGAGTTTGTTGATCATGGGAGGCCATCATGCATCTTCCTCACTCTTGTGTATGCTACCCATACTCCACAGAGCAAGATCTCCACTGCTCAAGTTATGATCTGTGTAAACGAGGCACTAGATAGACCTGGCTTGAAGACAGCCAGTCATGGCTCAGGGAGGCTGCAAAGGGGAGTGAACATGATGTAACAAAGGCAGAAGAGTGCCTTTCAGTGTCAGACAGAGCTTTGCTTTGACAGAGACAGTATTCTAGATTTAAAGAGAAGGGTTGATTTGTCAGAGAGAGTTGGATTGAGTAGGTACTGGACAGTCAATCAGAAGAGAAGACTGACTATGGTTTTGAGAACCTAAAAGAATAGAATGTTAGAGATTAATATACTGTTCAACTGAGTTAATAAAACCTATCAAATAAGCCTATTAAAACTGCTTCTAGCTGTCACTATCATTGCATTGGAGTTAGGTAAAACATACCAATACAGAACTCACACAACAACACAGTTGCAGGTCCACCTTTAAGGGCTCACCCTGAGCCCCAGAAACCCAATCTAAAGAAGGGCTAAATGGGGAAACAAAGGTAGGGTGTGGTAGGATTCCTAGGGTTGGACCTGCAAGGCCAACCTGGATAAAGGGATGTGGCTCAGGACACATTTGCACATAGGCAGCTAACTTCCAACTATACTGCAAACAAAAGCAAGGTTTTGTCATAAGGAATTAAAAAATACACATCACCAATGTAATTTAACCATTCCTATTCCTGCCCCAACCATCTCAAGTAGGACTAACAAAAAACCTTTGATGAACACCATGTCTAATCCCACTAGCAACATCCTGTCTGCATTTCTGTGTCTATCGTTTAACTCAAAAGATCTGAAAGTCCCATTATTGCTTGAGGTCTCATTCAACATACTCTGCCTTTAGTGAAGCTTCTCCTAACAAATATTTTTTCACTGCCTGTTATGGTTAAATTTCCTGGGAGTCTTACAACCATTTCAGTGGTCTTTTTCGGATCATTCACTCTATTTCTGAACTGCAATGTACAAGGTTCTGGGTAAATTAGATCAGGGATGCATACCTGTGGCACTTAGCTGCTCCCTATGCAGCTCCTGAACTGAAAGTACCCCCACTACTTTGTCCCTTGGCTTCCAAAATTACTGTATCCTCAAAACCACTAGTAATAGGAAAACCGCAATCTTAGTGGAAGTTGCTCAGAGATGGGAGACACATTCATTTTCATATCTCTCCCCTTTGCTGGAACCTTCAGATCTTGAACTTCCCTATCCCTGAGAAGTGTGTGCATGTCCCTGAACTGACAGTGTGGACCCCCACGGCTGTGCCCACTGAGCCACAGTGCTACCTCCAAAGTAAAAGGACAGGACCACAAGACGTATATAAGCAAATACAGTCTTACCCAGTTAGTTGCATTATTTTCTTTTAGCTTCTCTCTGAAGTATTCAATTACTTTTCTTTCCCATTCAGGGTTTGGACTATTTTGAGCTAAAATAGAACATAAAAAGTGAAATGAACTGATTTGAAGTACACTTGCAGGACAACAGGATTCAAAAATAAAGGACTTGCAAATTCACCTGTTGTCTAATATAAAAATAAAATGGAAGTAAAGCTAATCCCGCACTGGGGCATTCCATTACAGGGCTATAGCTCACAAGGTCTTATTAGGATAGAACCTGATGTCTGCAATTTTTGTTGGTAGGCAGGTAGATAGGGAGTATATGGCAAAGTGGCAATTAGACCATATTGTGCCAAACACTGAATGGTTTCCCCATAAGTAACTGTCTTTCTCATTAAAGCATATTCATGGCTTCTACATCAAATGCCTTTGTTATGTTCTTTCATTTGTTCACTGGTAGTAGCATTTTCTGACCAACTTCCTGTAGTCTTGACATCTTTTTATTCCTGCACATCCACTTTCCTTTTTTGTGAGTAACAATCAGTCAGGCAAGAAAGCTTTTGCAAACAGAAAACTGTTTTCACTTTCACACCATCTATGGATACAATAAAAATACACATCACAGCTGGACCCAGAAACATAATTATCTGTCCTAGCTATATTGGTATAAGGAAGACAGAGGAAATAGTACGGACAGCATGGTAGTTAAAGCAATCAGACGCATTTATACAAAACTTTTAGTGGTGGCACTGGGAACTGTAACAATTTCTAAATTAAAGAATACAGTCCTCCTTCCACGTTTGCTGCTTTGACCTTCACAAATTTGCTTATTTGCGAGGTGCTTGTTTGCCATTCCCCTATTCTAGCCCTCCCATTCCCTTGCCTTTTGCCTAAGCGGGTGTGCCTTCCTCCTTTGCACCCAGGCAAAAAGCAAGCAAATGGGAGGGGGCAGAGTGTGTGCAGAGAAGAAAGATGCGTGCAGACCCTCCCATTCTCCCCCTTCTATTCTCTTATCTTTTTCCTGGGCACTGAGAGAGAATGCACACACACCTGGGCAAAACACAAAGGAATGGGAGGGGTAGAATGGGAAGAAAGGCTCATGCAAGCCTTCCTTCTCCATGCATGGAGCTCCCCGCCTTCCATTTGCACATGCACCAAGAGAAAAGGCAAGAGAATGGGAGGGGGAGTGCTCAGTCAGGCAGGGGGTTATTCATGGTTTTTTTACTTTTGCAAGAATTCTGCTCCCTGAACTCTTGTGAAAGTGGAAGGGCCATTGTATTATTGAAAATGTTGCTTTCAAATTACGCTTGACAAAAGCAGTCTGAGCACACATTTTATTACATGGTATTAAAAGTTCGTATATTTTTATTCTATGTTACAAATCATATTTCCAAGCATGATTTTTAGATTATATTTACTGCCTGACACACACACATACACATTCAAAACCAAAGAATAAGCAAGGAAACAAATCAAGCTATCCAATATAGCAGCATGACTGAAATCATTTCAAAGCGGGTAAGCAGATTTTTAAAATGCAAAATTTTTTCAAAAATTAAAAATAGTTATATTAAGCGTCCCTGTTTTAAAATTACATCATTCCAAGTAAGCTAGTAATTTCTCAAAACTGAATCAATTTTAAACTGTAAGGCTGAGGGCAGGGAACTGTCAAACAACTAACAATTGTAAGCCACTTGTGTAAAGCACAATGTGCACTGAAGGCACTAAACAAAGATAATGATGCTAACAGTAATAATAATAATCTCCTACTGAGCACATTGACTGAAATCATGATTTTTCTATGTGAAACAATGGAGCAAAGAGAACAATATACCTCTTAATGACAAATCTGAATTTACCCTCAAGTCCATAAATTCAGTGGAAAATCTGAAAGGCGTTTCTATGCAGCTGGATCATGCAGGTTCCAGCTGTGCACTGCACACACAGCTACACATACCTAAGCTCTTTTAAAATCTTCCTCAGATGTGTGTTAGATTTTTATTTTCCTTCCCTTTAGATGCTCAGTGTCTATAATTTTTTTTTAAAAGGTTATAGTTTGTAAACATGACAAGTTGCATCATTATCATTGCATCTTTGATTACACAAAATGAGTACAGTGGCCCCACTACTTTCATGAGAGTGTGGGATGGAGAACCCTCGTGAAAGTAGAAAACTGTGACTAATTCCCCCCTGTGATCCCCTTAACCATTCCTTTCTGGGGCTTCCACTTCCTATTCCACTGCCTTTTGCGCACCAGGGCCAGAGGCAAGGGAACAGCAGGAGGAGCTCCCCGAAGAGAGAAGGAAAGTGTGTGCATGGGCCTTTCCCCTTCCCTTGCCTTTTGCCTCCCAGCGAGTTCTTAGTGCCAGGGCCAGAGGCAAGGGAATGAGAGAGGGAGTTCTAGTTCTACAATTCATATAATTCATACTTGTCAAGAAATATCTGAATGCAAAAGTTGGAAAATCAATTTAGTGACCCCCTCTTAAATCAATCCACTTTGTGAGATACAAATACCCCTATTAGATTACCACTCGATAGTCCTGGGAAAGTAAACAAATAAAACATGACCCTGCCTGACTAGCACCCAGCTTTGATACGCACCAGTCCTCACTGCCTGGTCAGTCACCTTACTTTAAACTCTTCGAGAAAGCCTGCCTAGTGACTACTCAAAAGCGGGAAACATGGTGTTCAAGCCTGTCTGGAAGCCACAACCCCCGACCCACCTTCTTTCCACGTTCGTCGTTCCAGAGACGGGAGTGGGGAGACAGCACGCACACTGCACATGCTCAGAGACACTCTTTCCCCTCCGAGCTTCCCAGTCTGGAGCCAGGCGTTCCGAAACGGGGCTCCACCTCCTCCTCCTCCTCGCGACGGAGGCCATTTCCGCACTAGCCTGTTACAGTGCTATCACTCCACTTTCAACGTGCTATGCAATCCTGGGATCTGCGGTTTAGGGAGGAGCCTCAAACATCCGTGGGGATATTGAAAGTGGAATAATAGCACTGGTGCAGACATGGCCCGACTTCGGAGCGCAACCCAGCCCCGTCCCGCCGACGCCGCCCGCCCTCCTCTCTCTTTTCCCACAACAAGGCCAAACTCCCCACACGACCGCCCGGCACCGGCAGCCCAGCCCCACTTCCTCCAACAACCTGAAGGAAAGAGACCCCCCACGACCAGCAGCAACCGCTTTCCCAGCGCCACTCGCCCGGCTCCCCGCTCCCGACTTCTCTTTCCCTCACACACTTCTGCCTGCCTGCCGGCCGGCCGGCCTTCCCGTCTCAGCCGCCCCGGCGTCGGTCTCCTCTTCCCCTCCCGGCCTCCCTTGCTGGCCTAAAGTTTCAGTCCCCCCCCCGCCCCGGCCTCCCTCTCTCCTCACCGAAGATGCCCTGCACGATGCTGAGGGGGCAGTTCAGCCAGTCCGCCACACACGGCATCTCCCCGCTTCTTGGGAGTCTCCGGGCCGGGGACAGGCGACACACGAGGCGTTCCGAGCCCGGCGTCGAGACGCTGAGAAAGCCGGGCGAATGCTTGTCGTCTTCTCGTCAGGCTGAGGCGACTGCAGGCAGGCAGGCAGGCAGGCAGCGCGGGCCAGGCCGAGGCGGCGGCGGCAGCAGCGGCTCCTCTTCCTCTCCCTCCTCGCTCACTTCACTTCTCTCTCTCCTCCGCGCGGGCTCGGGTTGGCGGGAGAGGAGGGAGGGGAGCGGCGACTCCAGCGGCGCCATCTTAGAGCCGGGCGGAAGGGGCAGGGCGGAGGCTGTGAGGGACAGAAGGAGAGTGAAAGCGGAGCCTGAGACGTGGACGGGATACAGTCATGGCTGCCCCTAAAGCCTCCGTGGCCGGCGGCGTCTCCTCCTCCTCGGCGGCGGCGGCGGCGGCTAGTAGCGGCACCAATTTGCTCTTCTCTTCGTCCGCTACCGAGTTCAATTTCACCGTCCCCTTCATCCCCGTCAGCCAAGCCCCCGCGCCTCCCCCTGCCGTTGCCCCGGGGCCTCCTGGTCTCCTGCCCGCAGGTAGGTGAGCGGAGAGGGGTCCTTGTGGGCGGGTGAAAGAATCTGCCCCCACCCCGAATAACGGTGTTTCCTCCCGCCGTATCCGAAGGACTCGACGGAAGTCAGAGCGCTCGCCTGCTTGTCGATGGGATCCCCCCCTCCCCGCACTCTTCATCCCTTTTGAGGGGCTCCTGAGTGGGGTGGACGCATATTGAGCTGAGGGAGGGAGGGAGGGAGAAGAGGGGCTCGGGAGGCTGCTTTGTGAGGGAAGCTTCAGGAGGGCGTTTGCGGTTGGGAGGCTGTGGGGGAAGCGCGCGCTCTCCAAGGACCCCGTCGGTTGGTGGCTGTGAAGTGTGGCGAGGAGATAAGAGAGCGCTGGATCCCAACGGCTGTAATCGGTGCCAGTTCTCCAACCTCAAGTCTTAACCTCAACACGAGTTCCACTTATGGCGACCTGTGGATGGGAGGCCTCCAGCTCACCCTTATCATCAACAGCCCTGCTCAGGTCTCGCAGATTCTGGGCCCTGTTTGTGATCTTCCTTTTTTTCCCTACTGCCTTTTACCTTACCGAGCAATATTGTCTGTTCCATTGAGTCGCATCTTCTCCAAAGGAAAACATCCTCAGTTTAGTCATCTTGGTTTCTAGGGAGAATGATTTGCTCTAGGACCCATTTATTTGTCTTAGCAGTCCGTGGTATCTGTAGAACTTTTCTCCAGCACCACGTTCCGAATGAATTAATTCTCTTCCTATCAGCCTTCTTCACTGCCCAGCTTTCAGAACTATACGCGCAGAGATCAGAAATACCACAGATTGGACAATCTTGTCTTTAGTCTTCAGTGACATATCTTTAAACTTGTAGAGCTTGTCTAGTTACTTGAAGAAGATGGCTGGTGAGTGGAAGAATTTATAGCTGATGTGTGTCTTGAGAAGGGGGCAGATGGTGAAAGATTTGCACAAGTAACCTTGAGAAACAGCACTGACGTGCTGGTGGAATGTTTACAAAAGGTGCTATAGCTAAAAGTCAGCGACTACCAATAACAAAAGATGAAAGAGAAAATTTAGCTTTTCTTGAGATCCAGCTGAATTGTTCATTCACTTTTGTAGGAACAGCACTTTTTGGGACAACATTCTTCAAGGAGTTCTCAAAGGCTTATAACATACTTCAGTCACTTTGCTGTACTCTGAATCTATCTAGTTAAAGGATAGTATGTCCTCTTTATAAACTGTTCACAGTGTGTTTCAGATTCTTACTAGTAAGAATTACTAGTTGATTATTTGGACAGATGGGGTGAACCTTTATGACAGTAACCAAATCCAGATTAAACAGTTGTAATTTTTTTTTTAGAGCCAATGGAAGAACCACAGTGTTCCTGCTTTTTGACATCATTAATAAATGAGTAGAAGCACAGTTAATTTTAGAATGTGTTTTCAGATGGCAAAACTTGTTGCTTTAAAGCAATGAAATTTTTTGAAAGATTCTTTGTAAGTAAGCCTTGCATTTTTGAAAAAGTGCAGAAATCAGTCTCTGTGGTAGTGGCCACCTTTAATTTCTGCTGAATTGCTGAGTACCTTCTGCACTCTCTTGTTACATTAATTATTGACCAATGATTTTTCCTGATAGCCATTTTCGATAAATGGAATGACTGAACATGTGTGGATAAGCTTGAGATATCTACACTTAATGAGGTGAGATCATATTTCAGCTAATTTCATTAAAGAAAATTTAACACCAAAAGTGGATTTGGGGGCTGAATTCAGCTTGTTTGTCGTTGGCTTTATACAGCCCAGCTACCTGCAGAAATTTCCACTCTTCAGCGAGAGTTTGCTGTACCACATTACAGCCTGAAACTGTGTTCCTGATTATCTTTGGAGTCCTGAAATCAGCACCAATCCTTCCTGTGCCATTTTGGTAGAATGAAGAGCCAATGCTGTGGCTGTCCAGCACTTCAGGAGCAACAAAACAATTGTCTAGAATTAATATTCCTGTATGCAGAAGCACACTCTCTTTCTCCATAGCCTGAAGATTATTATAGAAAGAAACAGGGAGCAACAGTGCTTCTACAGCTCTTGAAATGACAAAAGAACCCAGTCCAACTAATTTACTGCAGTATAAATTTTGGAGAAGAGAGCCAGTGTGGTCTAGTGGTTTGAGTGCTGGATGACAACCCCTGGAGACCAGGCCCTGGAAACTTGCTGGATGAACTTGGGCATGTCTCGTCTTCAGAAAACCTTGTGATAGGTTTATCTTAGTTTTCACAAGTCAGAAATGACTTAAAGGCACACAACAGCAACAAAGTTTGGAACACTAGAACCTGATTCATTAGAGACATGTGTTATTGTTTTACAGTTAGCTCCAATAGCTCATAGAATGGAATAGACCATTGAGTACAATCCCCTGCCATGTAGGAATGCACAGTCATAGTAGATTTCAAATCTTTGTTACTCTTTCAAACTGCAGATCTGTTTAGAATTGTTTTAACTAAACTATATATGTTATGCTTTCTTTAGTAAACTGTGGTTATCAAATGATGTAACTTCCTTCTGCCCATACGAGTTGAGTCTCCATTATCCTAAATGCTTGGACCTAGAAGTGTTCCATATTTTTGTTTTTTTGTTTTTTGTTTTTGTTTTTGGAATACAGTACCATTTTGGAATAGCCTCACATCTTGTTTGTTCACTGCTTGTCTTTTGTATGACATACAAAGCTGGAGAGAGCCTGAGGACCTGTGAAATTGTGGGAATCCAAATATAGTGCTTGTTGTGAGTCTGTTGCCTCCCGCCACTTCCATAGATCCTCAGTCTCCCTCCTTTTGCCGCCAGCAGCCTACTTCTTCCTTCAGGGCGGTGGCTGTGGCTTACCAAGTAGGGGCAGCACAGCCACTCACTGCCTTGAGAGTGGAAGCAGGTGACTGGTGGCAAAAAGAGAGAAACTGAGGATCTGAGAGACCAATGAGCAGGGCTGCAGCTGTTTCCTTGAAGGCAGAAGCGGGTGGCTGACAGCAAAAAGTTTCAATATTGGAGGTTTTTGTTTTTGTATTTTTAGTATTTGTATATTTGTTAATTCTTACCTTTCCTAGTCTTCTAATAATTTTTTTTCAGACATTTTTGGAAAAACAAAATATCTTAAACATTGGTATGTGTCTTCAGAAGCTTTTTCAAATTTCAGTTGTCTTTGAAGAATGGTAGAGATCACAAACGAAGGTTTCATTCTTGTTGAGAATGTTGTATTTGTTACTTAGGAGTAAGTGTCAGTGATGCTTATATTTGTAAACAAAGAAGCAGTTTTTACCTGTCTTTTCTCCTTTAATTTGAAAATGTTCTAAAAATGGCAAGTATTCTAAATGCATTATCATATTCAGAGGCTTATTAAATACCAAAGCATTAAGTATCAGTAAAATCATAAGACATGTTAAATTATTTTTTAAAATAGCAATGTTTGATACTTAATTTGAACTCTGTTATTAGTTGTTAGTGACAAAAATAATTTTCATTTTAAAAAATCTCGTTATTCTTTTCATTGGATAACAGACAATTAAAAACCTTCCGCAGGTTCAGCGAGAACATAAATATGAAGCAGATATTACTGATCAGTAACAGTATTGTAAGGTGTAGTCTTCTGCCTGTTATGGTGCTCAGTATTTATGCAGAAGGGGTATAGGCAACAGGGAAAAACAGACACTGTTCACATTGTTGCCATATTTTTTAAAAAGAGATAACCATGGAGGATAACCTATTTGTTTTTGATTTTAAAATGAAATGAATGTGTCATACTGAATCTAAAACTGAGACGTTTTTTTGGAAAGTCTTTTTTTTTGGTTCAATGAAGCATTTACATAAAAATTTAGAATAATATGTAGTATGAAAGTAGTAATTAAGCAGTGCAGATGCTTCTAGGTCAGTAATTTTGATCTTTAGATGTGTTGCCTGTTAACAGTGTTCAGATATCATTCTAATGTCTCTGGCAAAAACAAAGTAAAACAATTCCTCTGAATTGACTTCAATCAACACTGTATGAATGGACATTGTGTAAGTCTGTTCCTGTATATTCCCTGACCGGTGCCCCCCTCCCCCAAAGTGCTGAGAGAGCCTTTTGAATAGTATTAAGCCATTTTAGGGGAGGCTCAGCAAAAGAGATGACAACTAGAATGTGAACAAAAAATAGCTTGTGTGAAGCAGAGTAACAAGGGAGGACTTACATAAAATGTTGCCTCATCATCTGAACTTGCATGTGTTCTTGACCAGTTTGAAAGAGTTTACATTATTGAAGCAACAAGAAAGATCAAACATCTGTAACGAATGAGCAAAACCCCTTCCCCTCCAAATAGCAGTATAGGAAAAAAAATATCTGTGTACTGTTGTGAAAAGTCTTACATCTTTGAGTGTCTGGTCTAAGGATAGTTCTGGTTAGTACTTGAATGGGATTTACTTAGGAATAATAGAATTTCTTTAAGTAGCCATACCCTCTTGGTAGAACACATGGTTTGAATAAAGAAAGTCTTATTTTCAGTCTTTATCTTCAGTTAAGAAATGCCTGTTTACAGTTCTGAAAAATACCTTGTGGAATTGTTGCCAGAAAGAGTATTGGAGTTTGTGGTCCAAGAGAAGACTCAGATCCACAGGTTGAGTTTGTGTGTCAGAATGGGAATCCTGGTGTGTTCGGTGCATGTTGCCCAATTACTTCTGCTTCTGGTGGGTGCAACTAAAAAAGTGAACCTTAGGATGTGACTCTTGTTTAGTGTGATGTCCAAATAAATCCAGAGCTATCTACAGTGGCACTTCCACTTTTGCAAGAGTTTGGAGTGCAGAACCCTCGCAAACATGAAAAAACTGTGAACACTCCCCCTCACAATTCCCCCCTTCCCCTTGTGGGGCTCTCCCATCCCATTCCCTTCCCTTTTGTGTGCCAGGGCCAGAGGCAAGGGAATGGGAGAGGGGAGAAGAAAGGCTCGCATGTGCCTTCCCCACCCCCATTCCCTTCCCTTTTGCCTTGATGTGAGTTCTCAGCGCTGAGGCCAGAGGCAAGGAAATGGGAAGGGAAGCTCCAGAGGGGAGAAGGAAAGCGCACTTATGCCTCCCCCCTATTTCCTTACCTTTTGTCTGGGTGCTTTTCTTCCTTCTCCACACACCACAAAACACAAGGGAGAAAAAGAATGGCAGGGGAGACATATGTGCACCTCACAAATAATCAAATTTGTGAAGGTCAACCTTGCAAATGTGGAGAGAGGACTGTATTTGACTTGTCTTACCCCCCACCCCAACAGACAGAGAATGAGCCCATGGTGTGTTGTTGTAAGGGACAGAAACAAACCAGAGTACAAGTTTCTGCCAGGTTTGGATACCACACTAAACACATCATGGATCTGCAGCAGGTGGGAATGACTGGGCAATAGGAGATGACACTGGCTTTCATGAGATAAGCTTGAATTCTTCAAATGTCCAGCTTTTTATGATGCCTGAACATGCTCATATTTTCTTACAAGTATGTTAACTTTACTGTTTCAGAATTAAGGCTGATATACAAACACCCTTTTCTTCATGGATCCTCTCTCCCCATGGGTTTAGGTGTGCATGTATGTATATGTGTAAAAAACATGAACACAATTTTAAAATGCAGAAAAAAAATCTTATTTTTGTTGATGAGGAGGTATTCAAATAAAAATCTCCCTCCAGAAAATGCTGTGTCTCATGCTTTTTAAATATCAAGAGGAAGAAAGTTCCAAGGCTACTTCTCTGTGTGCTATTGTAATCCAAAAGCCTAACTCCCAGTCAAGATCTATGTTAATTCTGTGAATCAGTTGGTTTACTCTAAATCATGGTTAGGTTAGGTATCTTTAAGATGTTCTTTTAAGTTGTTCTCAGAAGTCATGGTGGGAAATAAGGTTATTTGTAATCATTCACAAGCCTAACATACTGTAAATGTTAGTGAAGAGAACCAGCTTGTCTAAGCTTACCTGAATTTTAATAATCCTTGTAACATCCTTTGTTGCAGATGATGCCACTGATGTTGGTGAAGAAGACAGCTTCCTGGGCCAGACTTCTGCAAATTCTAATCCCCCACCAACATTCAGTTATTTCTCCCAGGTTCCTAGCAGCAGTGATCCCTTTGGAAGCATTGGACAGCCATCTTTAGGAGTGACATCCCCACCTCAGACTGGGACATCTGTTTTCTCTAAGCCTGCAGTTTCTCTCCCACTTGTGCCTGGATCACAGGATGCGCCAAGTGCTTTTTCAGCAGCTCTTTCCAAATCACAGTCTTTTAGTACACCACCAACTTCAGTACAAGGAATTGGTTCATACCAAACACCCCAGCAGGGTGGTCCTCCACCAACTGGCTTTTCAACTCCTCCTCATGGCACATCACAACAAGGCTATAACCCATATCGTCATACAACTTTAAGCAGTAGAGCCAATCCTTATATCACTCCACCACAGCTCCAGCAAAGTCAACCTCCCACCCAGAGTGTCCAGCCATCACCCCCTGTACCACCAATGTATCCAACTCCTCCAGGGCCACTGCCACCGGTATGAGAATTGTCTTTTTACTTTTTGAAAGTGATATCAGAACTTTAAGTTCTATAGCTTTTAATGTGGCGTTCTTCACCACTCCATCTTCTAGCATCTCGCCTCTAGTTCAGAATAGTGATTGGTGATTTGCATGACAGATAGGGGAAAGTAGGGTATAAGATTTAAATTGAGAATTGAAAGGGCAACATAAACTGTTTAGAAAAAAATACTGAACTAAATATGTTCTAAATTAAGAGTATGTGCCAGCCCACCCCAAGCTGATGCCCATCCAATGTTAGACTAAAACTGTCAGCCTCCCTAGGCATTGGCTGATCTCTACATTTATGATTTTGATTTCTGCATGGGTCTCATTCCAGCAGTTACTGTTAGATAATGGAAAGTGGAAGGAAAGGTTGTTTTTAACACTGCTTAACCAAATCAAATAATAAGTAATAATGTCTGGAATTCTATATAATCTACTTACCTACATAACTACCATCCTGCCCCCACTGTCTCCATTTACTGACCAGCAGATGCTGTGAGCAACAGGCATCTGCTCTCCTCTTGATCAGGAAGCAGCTGACTGACATTTCCACCCCTTCCTTGAACAATCTCAGTTGCAACAGGCAGAACTGTGGTCCCTGTCTCAGTTCCGTCTTGCACAGGAGATTTTTTGTATGTGGGGTTGAGAGTGTCAGTAAGCTGCTCCTCGGTTATCAGGAGAACAGACCCCTGTTTGGAGCAGCTGATGCCCAGTGAATGAGGATTCCAAGACTTTCATAGTATGATTTCCTAAACTAGGGAATACATAGAGATTGTGAATACAAACTAGTCATGAATGCATAACTCTAGGTTATGCATCCATAATTGCTTTAATGAATTCTGCCCAAAATTTCATTGATTGATCAATCAGTGGAGCAGTTTAAAATTATCAGTGGACTGATGCCAACCAAATTCTGAGATTAATTGGGTTTGTAGGTAACCTGCTAACTTTAGAGGATTACATTGAGTAGAATTTTGATGCAGTGAATGTCTGCAGTTACTAAACTGAATTAAGCTTGAATATATTTATTGATCAAGCATATGGAATTAGAGAAACTAGAAACATCTTATAAGATGAGACACGGTGATTCTATAAGTTACTTGATGAAGTGTATTTTACTAATGCACATTAGCATTATAGTTCAAAAGGAAAATTGATTTTGTACATGTGGTATCCTGGAATTAAAAAAAATAAAACTGAGATCATCTCTGTAAACATTTAAATTGTTTTATTTTCAGTTTTCTTCACCGCAGTCAGCATTGCCTCCTCAGGCCTCTGTGTCAGCAGGTGCACTGGTGAAGGCACCTCCCACCTTTCTGCAAAACCAGTATGAACCAGTTCAGCCCCATTGGTTTTACTGCAAGGAGGTAGAAAACAAGGAGCTATGGATGCCATTCAGTCTCTTAGATTCCAAAGCTCTAGAGAAAGTTTACAATTCTGGTAAGATTTGAGAATTCTTTTGTGTAATTCTTTTGTGGGATCACCCTTTGGCTTTGGATTTATAACAGTTGGCCACTTATTCAGTGAGAATGTGGTAGCTGGCAGATCACATATTCAGAGACAAACATGACTTACAAATTCCTACCTTTATTTTCCACAGCAGAGATGTGAAATTTCTGGAAGTTTTGGAGCTGTGTTGGGAGCCAAATTCCTTTGGATTTTTTTAGGAGAGGACTAGGGGACAGAAATTGGGAAAAAGTGAAAGAGAGTTGTAAACTACTGCACTGTATGCTACCCCAATGCATAAATCCTAATTTTTGCTGTCTGAAAAGTAGAGAAAAACTAAAAACAGAAACCATAGTTTTTAAAATAAAATTGAAGTGAATTGTTCAAACAGAAGTAGTTTTATATGTTCACTTTTTAAGTTCTAGGTTAGCAGCAAATTTGATTTTAAGCTTAACGAAGTATGAAAAATAATAAACTCTATTCTCATCATGAGTAATGGAGGGGCTTCTGTATGTGACTGTCATAAAGATGGTCATTTCTGACTCACAGCAACCTAGAGGCAAACCATCACAGGGTTTTCTGGAGGCTGAGAGTGTGTGACATGCCCATGGTTACACAGAGGTTTCCCTGGCCAAGCAAGAACTTGAACCCTGGTCTCCAGAATTGTAGTCCAACACTCAAACCACCACACCTCTCTGGCTCTCATTCTGTTTATTTTTTATTATTAATATTATTATTCATTTATACCCTGTCTTTGTAGACAAACTTACATCTGCATACCACACAATTCCTGACATTTTAAGGAAGTAATGCTTTGTTTTGAAAAGCAATTCATTAAAAGAGGAAAAAAGCCCTATTTCAGTAGAAGTTTTTTTCCCTATGTTCCTCAGGTTTTTCAATATTTTCAAGGGAAAAAATGGAAAATTTCTTGGGGGATAGAGATTTATGAAAAAAAAAAACCTCACCACACAGCTGTTCCCTCCCTGCCCATTCTGGTCTTCACATCTCTGTTTCTTGCACAGTATTCTTTCAGTTTCCTTGACACCTTTTGTGTGGATAAACAGAAAGGTACAGCTGACCAGACTATAGAAAGAGCAGAGCATGCTATCCTACCCATATGCATCAAAGAATGTTGATTGAGCTAAATTTGAAGCATTGATTTGTCATTAAATTAAAATAAATGTCAATGTCTTCCTGGTGGTATGAGAAGATTTAATAGAAATGCAAGTATAATAGATTACACAGGCCATTTCTGAAAGTTGTAATACAGAATATAATATTAAATGAAATAACATCGTAGTTTTTAAGGGAGAGATGCTTGTAAATATTTGTCCATACAGGATGAGAGGTAAATGAAATGGGAAGTGGTTGCACAGGAATGTGTCTTAGTTAAAATGCTATTTTATATAATGTAAGCCATGAACCTTAATCTGTTACAATTACTATAATTATTTTATATTCAATACTTTGATAAAAGTGTCACAAAGAGAAAAGCCCAGAAGCCATTTGCTTTTCTTAGTTTTCATGTTATCTTATCTGTTTCCTCTTCCTTCTATTTGATATCTACTGAACTTCCCTGTACTGTCCACTGTCTGGTACATGTAGTGCTGTCCTTTCCTACAGACTCCACTTTTCAGAGTACTGGTAACCAATTGAAACTGATTGGAATTCTTGTCTGTGAGAATGCTGATGTACGGTATTTCACATACTGTCTGCATTCTGATCACCACCAGTGAACAAAGTAGTGGAACTATTGGGGAAAGAGACATGCAACAGTAAGTCCAGAAATGTTACCAAAATGCCACATTTCTCAATAAACATTGTCCGTTCAACCTGAAAATTTCGCTGTTCTTTGTGAAACTTAAAAAACAAAACAAAAAACCTTTTCACTTCTGTTTCATATGCATAAGTAAATCAGTTGGGAAAGGCACAGACATGTTGCCAAAATAACTGCTTTATATTTCTAGTGCAACCTGATCCAGAGAATGTGGTCTTGAGTACTGATGGAGGACGTTATGATGTATATCTCTATGATCGAGTAAGGAAAGCTGTCTATTGGGAAGAAGAGCAGTCTGAAGTGAGACGGTGTACTTGGTTTTATAAGGGAGACAAAGACAGCAGGTTTGTTCCCTATACAGAGGATTTCAGCGAAAAGTTAGAGGTGAGCATTTTTAACACTGGCAGAATGGTATCGGATGACAACGTATTAAAAATTAAGACTTTAAAAAGGCTTTAATTATGAGAAAATAAAGAGGCAATATATTGCACTGTGGGCTAATGGTTATGTATGACAAGACCTGAAAACCGATTGCCTAATGTAGCAATGACAAAAAAGTACTGGTGCTAACATTGTAGACAGTGCTAAATGAATCGTTTATGCATCTAAAATACTCGTTGCATCCAATTAGTGATTAACTTCTTGTATACAGCTGTAGATATTTGTTTATATTTCTAATATGCATATAGTGCCTTTATGTCTAAATTGAGGTGGGCTGCTATGCAGAGAATAGGGGTATTCTGCACCTCCCATCAGTTTAACCAACACGTCTGAATGCATCAGAATCAATGTTGTTCAGTTCTAGTCCTTATTTTTACTTGATTTTCAGTCTTATTAGTATTATTATTATGTTGGGAAGACGGCAGGATTCTGGGTGTGGGTAAAGAAAACTGCATTTGTGGAGCGTTTGTGGAAATTTTCAGGCATAAATCATCTGAAAATCAGTCTTTAATTTTTTAAAAATGAGGGGCTGCAGAAGTGGAGTTCACAGTCTGCATGTGGGCCACACTTTCCCCACCTTTGCTGTAAATAGAACATTATGATGTTGATTTCTGGTGGTCAGGGGATCAGACAGAAGGATGGCAGTTAAAACAGTTGTGGCTTGGTGGAAAAAACTATATACCGTTGCCTGATAACTCTTGCCATCTTTTAAATAATAAGTGACAGGAAGCAATCTGGTTAGTCAGGAAATAAATACTCCAAATATATAAATACATTAGAATGTATGAGGTTTATAAAATATCTTGAGCTTGGTAGTAATTGAGAACTGATGCTAGGAATTATCAATAAAAGAAAGTTGTGTAAGCTTCTTATGACATTACTCTTTTGATGTGACACTGTGGAGCTTAAAATTTGATATAACTCACATTGCAGGTAGAATATAAGAAAGCTGTTACCACAAATCAGTGGCATCGACGATTGGAATTTCCTGGTGGTGAAACTATTGTTATGCATAATCCTAAGGTAATGAAAATTCTGATTGGATACAGGGAGATGTCAAGCTTAGCATAACCTGTTCACATGCAAATAAACTGGTTTTGGTCCTAAAATGAGTACTACTAATAGTGCTTTCCATGTGGAAATAGGCAGAACAATTGTAAACTTTATCTTTGAGGGCTCTGATGTCAGACTCTCTGAGTTAATTAAGTATATGTGCTGGCAGTTTTTCTGTTGTCTTCCCTTCCTAGCAATATTTTTGTGTTTTTCCTTTTTAGCCACAGGCCCTCAGACAGAGCTACTCTCTTCTGCTGATTGGTGGAGGTTCATAAGGAGTGAAGCTGACTTGGGACTTAGCCTATGCTTGTAGGCATGACTCTTTTAGACATTGGCCAAACTGTCTGTGTTCTTCGTGCAATGCAGTGTCTCGAGTAGCTGCTATTTCTGAATTACTTTGTCCATTGCTCACTGTCCTGATTGGGATGACAAATGGCAGGTGAAGCTGGTGCTTCTGCAAACACCATCCCTGCAGAGACAATGGGCCAGATGATGTCAAGTGTGTGAGACTTCAAGGGAGTCGCCTGGCCCTGACATTTTGGCTGAAGAATTAGTTCTTTAGGGGACATCTGACTTTACAGGATTATTCCTGTTTGCAGTCCCAGTTTTAACTGATTTAATCTGTTTGAAACCAATGGGAGAGAATTAATGTGCACAAGATCCAGAACTGGTACTGATTTCCAGCTAGGTTGTAGGTATGCCTGGAGGCTAGTTTTTCAGGTCCATAATCTAGCCCTAGATTGCTGCTGTTACCCCATCTGCCAGCATGCCCCTTTTCTCTCCTCTCCAGTGCTGGAGAGAGACTAGAGGTTTTCTCAAGAACAGGGATGGGAGATGAAAGGTCAGATCTTCTCAAATGATAAGCACTTCCAGCCACTCTTACAGTGCGCAGTTTCATAAATCTTTATAGGCCCCCGGGGGAAACCATAAGATTACAGCATAGGAGACATTAAGTCAATAATTCATTAATTCTCAGAACTCCACATACTTTCCTTATAAATATCAGCTACTTTCCTTTAAGTAGAAGGAAAGTTTCAGTTAAAAATTCTTATCTTTAGAATTGATGCAACATCCATGGAATGAATACATTTTCATGAACAGTGCAATTTTAGTTTCTTGACTGTAGTAGTTAATGTTGTTCTAACAGTTCATTGACACAAACTTTAAACAGTTTTTTGTTATAAATTAGTTCAAGTCATGTGCAGACCAAAACTGTGTATCTTTTACTTGGAATTAAGTCTTTTTTATGTCCTGGAGAACTTATTCTAGACAAATGTTCATAGGGTTGCTGCCTTTGTTGGGTTCCCTTTATGTGGCTTAGGCCATTTCCTCACTAGACTTTTATAGTGCTATTATTCCACTTTCAACATCCTACAGAATCCTGGTGTTTGCAGTTTAGGGAGGGGCATGTTGAAAATGGAATAATAGCACTATAACAGTCTAGTGTGGAAATGGCCTTAGATTATAGTGTAATAAATGTTGTGCGCTTTTAAATTAAAAGCAATAAATAAAAAAATGTAGTGTGATGCCACATGTTGACCTTGCAGGTTATAGTTCAGTTCCAGCCTTCTGCAATACCAGATGAATGGGGTACCACACAAGATGGTCAGACCAGACCAAGAGTGGTAAAACGTGGGATTGATGATGATCATGAGGAAATTCCAGATGGTGAGTGGACTAGGATTTGCTGCAGAGGGCACTCAACTTCCCTGCCTCTTCATAAATAGTGCATAGCCTTAACCTTTTCCTGTCCAGATCAATGTAACACAGTGTGATCTATGTTTCTTTCCATAGTGAGTTGAAAAATGATTCTAGGGGACAAAGTTGTCTTTTCATATATTCCCTTTTTATATATGTCAAATCTAGCAGCCTCTTTTCCTTCCCAGAAGGTATAAAAAACAGTAAGAGAGCAGGAAAATAAACATAGACAGACATGGCATGAAAATAAATATTGATTTAAAGATATGTCACTTTCCCAAACTGTTCCTTTTGTGAATTTAATGGCTGCGTGAGAATGTACTAATATTTATCATTCTTAAAGGTGAAGTGTCTCAAGTTGACCATTTGGTATTTATGGTCCATGGGATTGGTCCTGTCTGTGATCTCCGATTCAGGAGCATTGTTGAATGTGGTAAGTTTTTGAACACGGGGTGGTGGGTGAGATGGAGGCAGTGAGATTGCTTGCCTCAGACCTTTATATACAGTTGAACAGATACATCATTGTTTATAATCCCTGTCTGTAGCGGTATATTGTCATGTGCACATAGGCCTTTAGGCAAGTCTATTTATTAGATATCACAAAGGGGCATATTACTCTCACAGAGTTCCATAACAGAAAGATAGTTTTAAAACTGAATTGAAAATGAATGTTGGTGAGAGGAGAAAGGAAAGAATGTTTCTTGGGGGAATGAGTCCTATATCCATAAATAAATGAACTGTCACTAAGAGTGCAGAAACTACTCTTGAAGTGACTTTATACAAGAAGCAGTGACTTTCCCAGGAGTTAGAAAGAATAAGGACATATAATGTAAAAGTAAACTGCTGCTCAAGTATTTTTCCAGGTTCCTTCTTTTTTATGGGCAGCAGTCCAAAATTTTCAGTGATTTTTAAAATCAAAATATGATTGAAGAAATTTGAACTGCAGCTCTCTAATAATTTAAAACAGGCATTATTAACCTATGTAATGCCGCCTCGATCCATTGGGAGAGGCGGGATGATGATGATGATGATGATAATAATAATAATAATAATTAAATTTTTATTATTATTATTATTATTATTATTATTATATTCAAGCTTTCGGGAATCTGCGAAGTTGACAAATTTTTTTTCTTTGTATTTCCTTCCTGTTATTTTGGAAATCATGTACAAGTATATTTTTCTGGAAAAGTGATCCATACCATTTGGCAGATTCTCCAAGGGATAAATAATCGGAGGAATATTAAGTTTTCTGGAAGTTTTCTGTTTTACTTTTAGAAATCCATATATTTGTAGGGAGTATGGATTCGAAAGTGAATTTGTCTTAGAAAATATACTTGAGCAAACAGTGATTCTAAATTTGTTCAGTTAATGCTTTTTTCTCCTACTCTTTTGTCCTTCAAAAGTTGATGATTTTCGAGCAGTGTCCCTGAAACTGTTGCAGACACATTTCAGAAAATCACTAGAAGAGCATAAAGTGAACAGGATTGAGTTCTTACCAGTTCATTGGCATAGTGCTTTGCATGGAGATGCAACAGGGGTGGATAGGTAGGTCTCTCATTTTAAAACTGTTGTACCAAATGTCACTCTTGTTCAAATCATGTCCAATATATTTCAGCAGTGCTGGCTTATGATTTGAAAATTGGCTCTGTTGAAGAGATGAGCAATTGAAATTGTAAATATACTATGATGCCTGTAATTAATTTTTAATAATACTGACATTAACTTAGAATTTCCTAGGACACTGGATACTGGATGGCCAAGTATGGAGGACATCGGTAGAAGTGTATTTTCACACCATGTATGCTTACTGTGACTGCTCATATAATTTCCTCCATTCTGAGACACTTTAAACCCATTTCTACTAATAGAATATCAATTCTGGAAAGAACTGAGAGCCTATATTTTATTACCTCTAGGGAATATATATATGTAAAATAAATACATTTTACTTAGAAAAAAAAAAGAATTTCCTAGGTGTTCATTGCAGCCTGTGCATGAATTATCACAAGCTGAGTTGCGAACTGCTGCTGATAAATCTTCTGGTTTCATTAAAGAAAATATAAAATCTGCTTTAGCTGATACTGTTTCTGAGTGATCTCAAACTAATGGCCTTAAGAATTATTGGGTGAGCTTGAAAACCTTCACTTTCATTTTTGATAAACTCCATCTTGTTTTGTCTGAATTCAGTAAACTGTAGCTTATTGACTTTAGTTGTGAAACTATCTTATTTCAGCAAAGTACAGTTTAGGGCAGATCTTTCCAAACTTTTCATGTTGGTGACATACTTTTTAGACATGTATCATTTTGCGACACAGTAATTCAGTCTGTAATTCAGTAAATGGAGGCAGCCCCTGCACCCGGACATGGCCTGCTGCCATGATCCTTGCCAGGGTGGAGAGGCAGCCCCTCCACCCATTACATTCATGCAACACACCTACACACTGCAGCCGACACACTAATGTGTTGTGATGCACAATTTGGAAAGCTCTGGTTTAGGTTCTGGTTCTGGTTAGGTTTGGTTCTGGTCTACATAATGAATTGAGGTTGATTAAAAATAGGAAAGTAAGTTTCCGATATTATTAAGTGCATGCTGGAAGACAAGCAGGGAGAGCATATATACCTGATACCTGTGTGCTTTCAGATTGTTTCAGCAAACCTATTATGGTTTTATTTTGCTTTGTTTTTTGGCAAGATTTGTTTGGGAGGGGGATTGTCATACTGCACTGTGTGGCTTAGAAAGTGTGACTTTCCCATGGTCACCCCATGGGTTTCTATGGCTGAATGGGGATTCAAACCCCAATCTTCAGGGTCATAGTCCAACACTCAAACCACTACCCCATGCTGGCTCTTGCCCAGTATATGCTGTAGCTTAATCTGTCATATTGAACCATGGTTTGTTATCTTATCTGAATATATCCAATGTAGTTCTGTGAATGTATATAACTGTCTCCCTAGGATGCCAGAGTTTAAATTGCCTCTGGATTAGCTGGTTGCTCTGGGGCAATTCAGTCATTATTCTTTATGGAAAAGGAAAATAATAATAACCTGTGTGAGAGCTGTGCTGAGGCAAGATTGGTTAAGACAACTTTCTATAATACTCATCTGATGTGTTCATACATACCTGAAATTATGGAAAGTTTACTTGTTTTACAGTCTGTTCTGTGGATGTGCTTCATGCCTATGCATTGGATGTGAGATGCAATATGTTTAATTTTGTGGGGCATATATTGAGTGGTCATGTTTCTCTGCAAGTACGTTTTATTCAAGAAGAGGACTTCTTAAGAGGGTTGTGAAGAAAGTTGGTGTCAACAGTCAGTTATAATATTTAAACAACCAGGTAGGTATAGAGGTCTTGAGGAACAGATCTTAATATTTCACCAGGCTGGAGTTATTTTGAAGACTTGAAAAGTGATTTATGAAAACTTCCTTGGCAGATCTGAATTGTTCTTCTTTTAGCAAAGCATATTAAAATTATCTGCTCCTAATCGATTGGTTTTTATTTTTTTCAGGAATATAAAAAAAATAACATTGCCAACTATTGGACGGCTGCGTCACTTCACCAACGAGACTCTACTTGATATTCTGTTTTACAATAGCCCCACCTACTGTCAAACAATTGTGGATAAAGTAGGATTGGAGGTGAACCGTCTGTATGCACTTTTCATGAGCAGAAACCCTGACTTTAAAGGAGGAGTTTCTGTTGCTGGTCATAGTTTAGGTAATGCTATGATTTTCAAACAAGAAAAAAATGATTAAGATTTCCAGTAGAAATAAAAGTCTTCTGACTTCTTTGGCATGCTGTTGCTCTACCATGCCTGCAGGATATGTCTCTGGATATTTTGAAACGAAATATTTTCCTTTTTTGTCAGGTAAATGGAAGGTTGACAGAGCATACGTGAAGTCAGCACATAAAGCTGTGTTTAACTTGGGCCTTCAGAAGACCTAGAATGTCATCCTGTAACAATTTGTTTTGTCTCTTCAGGTTCCTTAATATTATTTGACATACTGTCCAACCAAAAAGACTGGGCTTCCACAGTTAATTCTGTGACTCCTGTTGCTGCCAATGGTGTTGCAAAGGATGTGGCTGAGTTTGAACAGCAGGTATTTGTTTTAATAAGCAATCTTCCATAAAACTATTGTGATTGTAATGATTACAAAGAGCTTTTGAACATTCTTCAGGTACTGGAAATATGCATCCTAATAAAATTTGCATAGTTTTCATTCTTGACAATTGTCATTCCATTTTAAGTATAGGGCCACAGTCAGTCATCCCCTCACCGATTCATTTGTATTAAGGATGCACCACTGTATCAGTCATGGGACAGCATTTTTCTCACACAGTTAGTCGTGCATACGAACAGAATATATTTGGGTATATCAGATAGATGGAGGTACCTCCTCATAGAGCTTCCATATTTATTGTCATCCTCTTTATTTTAGCAGAGCTGTGTCCCAAATATCAGAATTTACATCAGAGGCTACTGAGAAATGAGCAAAGTCTGCATCTGATGTGTTTGGTGTTACCTCAGGGCTTCCTGTAATACCATCTTTCAGATGAAAGAGCCTGAACCTTCAATCCTCTGTGTGCAAAGGATATGCTCTTCTACGGAGCTGTGGCATCTTTTTAGCATGGTGGATAGATGTTAATTCTAAAGTTTATACTCTCATTCTGTTGCATTTGAATGTTGAGCTGTGCCCAAAATTAGAGGTAGCCGATTATTTGACTTGTGGGCACTCTCATGTAGCTTTAGGAAGTTATCTTGTATATTGATGTAGTTTTTCTTTCTTTGAAGTTGGCAGTGGATTCTAATTCTGCTGGTTCTACACTGTGTCTTTCAAATGATGAACGTGGTGATCATGAAGTGGAAGATGACATTCCAACCCTGCAAAGAACTCTGGAAATGCTTAGTTTATCTGAATACATCAGCACATTTGAAAAGGAGAAGATTGATGCAGAATCTCTGGTATGGTTTAAATCAGTATTGAGACACAACATGTTAATGTTGCATGTTGATTTCGTTTAGAGAATCTAAAGCTGGGATAGGAGTATAGGTCTGAATTTTTAAAAAACAGATCTCTTATAATAGAAACATAATAATACATCTTGACAGGACTGAAGTGAAGTTCAGAACTCATACACAGAAGTGTGGGTATGGACATGGGTGCTTCCCCTTGGTGGGGGTTTTTCCTCTCAAAGAATATCTGAGGGGCCTTGTGGAGGATCTGGCAAGTTTTCAGAGCAGAAATGACATTATTATATGGACTAATCACAGAATGGTATGGTACAACCTACAATGGACATAAGAGTTATTTTACATGTGGAATAGTCAATGCCACAGGTGGACTTTATTGAACTGTTTACCCTGGAATATCATTCCAGGATATAAGGTCATGTGCTTTCCTTTGGAAAGTAGTAGGCTTCCATTGTTTCTTCTCTTGGCCTGAGGCTACAGAGATCCTGCTGTAACTATTGATGTGCATGAGAGCTTCCTTTGTCCAGCTGTTTGGGCATCCTATATGACCCCCTGCTTTCAACCCCACTTTTGGCTTCTCCTCAGGGCTCATAGTCCATATGAACCTCAGGAGATGGTGGCCTCCACAAAGCAAATGTTCCATGAAATAGGGCCTTTGACAGCAGAGACAGTGAATTTTTTCTCTCCATGACATATGTGCTGTGCCCATTGATCATCAGTAGATCTTATTTTATGTTTGTGACTTTGTCTGATTGTGATTATTCTGGGATCTCTTTTTATATGATGGCCTGGATCAAATTTCTAGGTTGACACAGGCTTGCACTTAGAACTCTTCTACCTCATCTCTATGCATAAACATATGGAGCATCTCTATGCATAAATATGTGTTCCTGCCTGATTGGCAAGGGGAGACAGAGTAGAGTACCTGCCCCACGGTACATGGGTGTGTGTATATATCTGAGAATCCCTCCCCTCCCCTGTCTCTGGGCACTACTTGAAATTATGAAGATCCATGAGCAAGGTGTGCACAAATGCAGTAGCCTGCTTACATACTCCCAAGAACTGTTTAGTAGCTCTATAGAGAGATTCATCTCAGGATGAAGATGATAGATAATATTCTCTTTCTGAAGTGGTCTTAATGCTAGAGACATTTCTGTGCTCAGCTCCCTGAGTTTGCTACTCATCTTTATATAGAACCTTGCAGTGTACAGTGATTTGCATAGAATGAAAATAGAGGTCCGTCAGCCTGCGGGCTTGCGGGCTAGAAATAACCTCTAGGGCAATAAATAAAGGTAAATATTAATGTAATAATAATATAGTGTGATTGATTTACAAATATTTACACATAGTTATACGGAAGTATTCAAATGCACATTGTACATTACTAGAATTGGCATTGTTATAACTGTCATTTCATACACATTTATACCATGTCTGTACACTTCTTTGTAACTAACATGTAGAATGAGAAAGAAATTATTTTAAAAGAATAAGTACATCTTGCTAAGTTTTTTGTTTTGTCTTTCAAAGCTAATGTGTACAATTGATGACCTGAAGGAAATGGGGATACCTCTTGGGCCACGGAAGAAAATAGCAAACTTTGTAAAAGACAGAGCAGCCAAACAGGTATGTAGAGACTAACAAACCAGAGCTATCTCTGTAAGTCTGTTTCTGGCAATAACATTTCATTGTCGCAGAGAAGCTGAGAGGAAGGTGAGATAGACATTCCAATATATTATTTCTGTTTGTTTTTTCTGTCTTTAAAAAGAACAACTTTCTACCAGATTACTATAAATGGTATCAAGGTTTCAGTTTCTAATAAAAGGTTGTTATTTGTATCCCAGTTATCTGTAATGAAAACACTTTTATGATTGCGTCTTCAGTATGAGGCCCTTAACGTTAATCAAGAATGTCCTAAAGTTTAACATTGTAAAGAGAAACTAGCACAATCGGGGCTGATGATCCTACTTACTGTATGCAGCTAACCAGTGTTAAAAGTAGACAAGTTTGAATGAGAAGTATAGATTGGCATATTTTCCAACAATCCTGAGACAAAATATGTGGAGGCTATGCCGAGCCATAGATTTTTAATTTTTTTTTTTTTAGTGAAATCAACCTATGAAAGATGTTCATGGTGGGGAAGGGAGAAAAAAAAAAGGAAGAACAACACAATCTGGATTCACACACCACAGTACATCAGACTGTAATTTTTTGAATTCTGGCTTGTTGTGTCTGAGTCCCTTCCTGCAAACAAACTTACTTTTTTAGTGAGAACTATAACTAGAAAGTATGGTTTTTGTTGGCTTGTGAACTCTGGCATGTTTAAACTATAGCTCGTCCTTGCATCTAGATCCAGAGCAAACAATTTTAAATATCTTTCAGTATTGTTTGCAAGTTTCATGGAATATGCTAGGTAGAGATTAAAATTCCAGGAGAGATTTTCTGATGAACTGGAACAAGATTTCATAATTCTGCCAGTGCCACCCATCTCTTATCTTTCTGTCCCAGTTGAAATGATGGCTATTCCACATAGATGGAATATCTACCTATTTACTGATTCTAGAAGTGAGCAATGAGCTGGATGTAGGGTCAAAAAGTGAAGCATCATTCAGGCAAGAAGGAGTTCTGCTGGAATTCTTGCTCTTCTTGCCTCAGTTTGGCACTGCAGTTAGATCTAACCTAGTAGATGGATGCCCAAGGGCGTGTGTGGACTAGAGTACCTTCCGGTATTATTGGTTTGCATGCTAGCACAGTTCTTTCAGAGAAAACTGAATTTTCCATATCCAAATTTACTACACAGAGCTTTCTGTCAAAATAACTCAGACATTTCAGTTGGCTTACAGTAAACAGCTTACTAAGATTTGCCAAATTATTCCTAATCATTTCGTTTTCTGTGCAAACTATGCAGGTTGTTTCTGAGAGCCACTTAGAGTGCTTGTTCTGAATAATTAAGTCCTAAATGATTTGGGGACAAGTGTTTCTGAAGAACTGCTTGTTCCTTGTCTTTCTTGTGAATTAAGATCTTCAGCCGAGGTTCTGTTCTATCTTCTAAAGGAAGAAATGTGACTTTGAAGGACATCTTTGTGCCTAAAGCAGTATTGTAGGATTAACTCCTTAGTCATATTTGTCAGGTACCTTATTTTGCCTTTCTTTAGGCATCTGTTGAGAATTAGGTTATTTGCCCAAGCTCTTAGTGGAATTTGACTCAGTTTAATGTGTATATAATTTTATATAGGTACGTTAAGCTGACTAGCCTGATGTTACTTTATTAAGTGATCGTAAGCTGCTGTGGGAAATAATGTAGTTGGAAGATGGGGTTGTGTGTGCATACATGTGTGTGTCTGTGAGAAAGTAATAATTAAATATTAATAAAATGTACTTTGAATTAATGGAGAGTCACTTGAGACTAATTATTTAACTAAATCCATTAGAGCAGAGGTTGATAGGTTTAATTTCATTCCTAAGTCTTTCAGTCTTTTGATTCAACAGGAACAGAGAAAAGCAGCACTGGAGAAGAAGGCAGCAAGGGATGCCTTGATACGGAACCAAGAAGGAGTTGCTCAAACCACAAAGAAGGTGGCTACTTTTGCTGCATCTTCAGACACTGGTGTGCCTCAGGATCCATCTAAGAGGAGACTTCCAGTTGGAGCCTCAGTTTCATCTGCACATATAGACTATGAATATTTTGAAGTGGGTACTGGTCAGGTAGGTTTCATGCAAACTGCAACTGTGTAGCTTGGAGTGTGGGTAAGGGGGGCGGGGATGGGATGGGGGTGGGCAGAGGGCAGGGGTGTGGGCACGTCACATGGGTCACCCCCAGAAATTGCTGCCCGGGGCACACGACCCTCATTGCCCCCCATCTGTATGCCTCTGGCAAACTGAAGGAATCCACTTTATTTCTGACTGATGGACCTGATCCTGTTTTTTGGCACATGACCCTGCCCAGTTAACTGGTGCAGTGTAAAGGATAGTATATTGACACAGTGAATAATATAGAGCAGGTGGGGGTATTGTGGTCCTCCATGTTTTTGTGGCCCTCTCGTCAGCTGTTCTCATCATAGCCAATGATGAAGGATTATGAAATTTGCAAACCGAAAACATCTTGAGGGCCACAGTTGCCCACCGTTGGTATTAAAAGTGATACAGTATGCCTGAGTTGCTAAAGGAGAAGTTGGAATAGCGTACATATGGATATAGTGTGAACCTGCCTTGTATGAACTCCTGTTCCACAGTAACACTTGTTTTAAGAAAGACATTTCTGTTATATTTGTTTTGCTGTTGACATACAAACTCTGGTGTGACACTGTGGAGGAACAGTGTGCACATATTTGTATGTATGTACATTGGTGTTAACTGTTAGTAAAGAGGCACTGATAGGATTAAATAACAACAGGAAAAAGGATATTTTGAATTGAGGTTTATGTCCAGGGGATACATTTTATGCAGATTAATATTTATTGTGTCTATTACTGGGGTTTTGGTTGCCAAAAAGTAGTTATCAGGCTGGTTCTGGCTTGAGTATTTATAAGGGCACAGACTATTTGAATTGTGCTTCACTTATTGGGTAATGGCAAATATTCCAATATAGCTAACTTGTTGGGGATTGTACAGCTGAGAAAGGGTGGACTTGCAATACTGGGCTTCTCAAATCTGACTGGATATTTGTGGGAGAGAGAAGATTACCTGGATGCAAAGGGGAAGATGGCAGCTGGAACATGAACTGTGGAAATCTGAAAAGTCTGGGGAGTAGAACAGCTGAGAAAGAAGGAACAGGGCTGTGGATGGAGTGAAGCAGGTAGTGATGGGACTAGAGCGGAAACTATTGAAGAAGGCAAAGGTGTGAAGCACCTGCAATAGAAAGTTGAGGAAGAATAGTCTGAGCATGATGGCTTTCCCAATTGCTGAGCCAAACATTGAAAAGATCCTGGTCCACAATTACTGGATGTGATTTGAAGACTTTCAAGAAGGTGGTTAGGTGCAAAATCACAAACATCACTGAAGTCAAGCACACACAGACTGCCCTAAACCTGTGGGTTAGCTGGGACAAAGTTTGGCAGGGAAATTGGTTATGAAAAAAGCAGAGAGTGGAAGTTCAGCCTACATAGTATTCTGTGTGGCAGTTAAACAATAGTGATAGAAATTATTACCTGTAGTTATCTGTCGGAAGTTATTAGGAAGTATATTAGGAAGACAGCTAACAACAGAGAAACACATGTTAATGCTTGTTGTTAATGTTAATGCTTGAACATTTCAGAAATCTTTTAGAAGTTTTAGCATTTCTTTGTTTTAAGTACTTGGCCACACTACTTAAAACTCAGTTGAGGGTTTATGGTATTAGTAGTATAGTAACCAAGAGTGGTGGTAAAAGGCCAGTACATGAGAGCGATCTGTGACATTTTGGTGGTAGTGGCAGGACCTTATAAGAGTGGTACATCACAGGGATACAATAGGATTAAATAAACCGATTTAAATTTAAATAATTTAAATTAAAATAAATCAATACAATTAAAATGGACTGGCTGTTACTAATCTTTTGGCTATTCTTTATCTTCTAGGTCTCTGTGGTATACAGTGCACTTGACTTTGAGCCAGAAATTTTCTTTGCCCTGGGTTCCCCAATTGGTGTATTTCTCACTGTCAGAGGAGTGGAAAAAATTGATGAAAACTACAGACTTCCCACCTGCAAGGGATTTTTCAACATTTATCATCCGGTTAGTGGAAAGTACAAGATTTAAATCTCCTGAAGAAGAAATACTGCAGATTGACTAGTTACTTAATTCCTCATGACATCTTTTAAGCTTAGGGAAACAATTTGTTAAGCTAAAACTGATTGCTGGTACTTTTCCCAGTGGTGCAGCAAGAAAGAAGTTTGCTTTATATGTTATAGATAGATCTCCAGAACTTAACATCCCTGAAGTTCATTGTAATCACTTTTATATGCTCCTGTTATTTCTTTCTTAATTTAGGATTTTAATAGTATTCACTCAGTATTATTTACATTCTTGGTTTTCTTCATGCATGTGAAAAAAACTGTGTGCCAATTGTACGTGTTAATAGAGAGATCATGTCCTCATATTTCATGAAGTTCCTTGTGACTACTGAACTTTGTGAAACTGAGAGAGATACCCTTTACTTCTATGTTGAGTTTAACCCAGAGGGCATTTTTTAAAACCCAGAATTAGGTTTTATCTTGCTTGTGCAGTGCTCTATTTGCACACTGATGTACTTACGTATGAAATTTGACCTTTGAATTCCACAACTGAATAACGAGTTCCTAACTTTGTTAGAAAGTCAGTGTATTCCACAGTGTTGTTCCATACTATAGACAAATTCAGTATGTAAGTTAGAAATGCCGTTTGAGTCATTAGAAGATCTTGAATATGTTCAGAAGAAACCTTGACTTTGAGTGGCAGCCCAGCCACCGCCAGCTCTGGCCAGATCACAGTGTTTTAGAGTCCATTCAGTACAAAACTTGCTTGCCAGGTGACTCTGGTAATATACATTAAAAAATACAAACACATCCTCTTTGGGCATATCATACTACCTTTACAGTTTTTTAGACAATGTGCGTACTGGACATTAAGAATTGCAATTACTGTTTCCTCCCTCTTTTGTTTTCAGCTTGATCCTGTGGCTTACAGGCTAGAACCAATGATTATTCCTGACTTTGACATAAAACCTGTTCTCATTCCACATCATAAAGGCAGAAAAAGACTTCATCTTGGTAAACAAAGTGTATTCATATATTTTCTTATGAGAATTATAAGAAGTAGCATTCAGAGATTTTTATGGACAAAAAGAAGAAGCTCAAAAAATAGAAGAGTGCATGCTTAGAGTAGAAAGTTCCCATTATGCAGTTTATATAATTTGACTTCCTATTCTGAAAGAAAATATTTTATAAGCCTTTTCCACCAAGTTACCAAGTTGCATGCTGAGACTTAGGGAGAGACGATATTTTTAGGACCGCTGCATGTCTTAACATGGTGGGTAAAAACTGTTACCATGTGTCCTCACACACATTGCACAGCTGTGGTTGGGTGTATCATCTAGTGCATATACTGTAGCTCCGAGTAGCCCTTCATTTCTCTACATGCTACCTGCAAAATCTTAAGAGAGCTATACTCTTTTAATCCTGAAATCCACATGGTCAGCTGTCAGCTGGGCTGCAGGGAAACAGCTCCAGGTTGAAGATCTTAGTGGGGATTGCTAGCATGTGGCTTTTATTCTGCCAGTTTCCAAGTGATCTTGACACTGCCAAGATCTGTTTTTCATTTTGCTGATAGTGGTGGGGAAACAGCAGTCTCAGTGGGGAATTGCTGTAGTGCTGATATGAAAGCACTTCGCCTACTCCCTATGTGACTTATATCACTGGGAAGTAGCGAGGCTTGCTTTTTGCCTTATGCATCCTTGAAATGTTACAGGTTAATTACTTAACAGGAATGTCTGTGATGTGCAGATTTAGCTATGGGCCATTTTCATACAAATCCCCCCCCCAAAAAAACCATAGACTTCATATCTATAGACCAGGTATTTATACCTGTAGAATTAAAAAAACAAACTCAAAATGTACAAGTGATTGTCATAGAAATCCCTGTACCTGTTTATATGAAACTGGATCAGTTCGGAATTGGTTGCCTTGTTTGCAAATTTAATTCAGTTCTGTCAAAGTAACAAAATTGTTGTCGTCATCATCATTTACAGCACAAAGTACATGGTGCTTCACAAAGTAAAACAAGCAAAATGTCAGCCAGCCCTCCGAAAGGTATATAATCATGATAGTCAAAAGACATGCAGTGATTCTCACCAAAGGTGCAGCATGTTGTGTCCTCAGTGCTGCAAGATGAGGCAGCCTGCTGTTTGAAGTGATGAAATGGGATCTGAATCAAATAATTTCTTCTACCCTAATATGGGTATTATGAACTAAGCTTTTCATTTGCAGCGATACCATTTTAAAACTTTGGTTTAGGAAAAGAGTTTCCCCCAGGATACAAAAAGATATGAGAGGTTATCCAAGATATTAAGAGAACTCCGTTTTCTTTCTGTGGGTGATGAGCACATGGTATGAAAGACATCATTGTAAGCATTGATATATTCTTCATAGTTATTACTGCCGGGGGAGTTCCTATGACAAATGTATATGTAGACATTGGGTAAACTATCACAGGTGTTATAACTGAATTAAACTGAATGTATGAAGAGGTGCCGAATCAGAATGTCATTCATCTCTTATAGACAGCACTCTCAAAAGTACTAGTTGCCATTTTATATCCTGCCCTTTATTTAGTGCTGACCAAAATTCATGAAACTTTGTTTTTCTAAGAATTCATGCATGAGAAATTATTTAAAACTTCTCTTCTGAATCAACTGTCTCATATTGAATTTAGAACTTACAGAACAATGCTGCAATCTGTTTTTTTCCTGAAGGTGGCAGGATAGCATAGTTTTTTAAAATAAACACCTGATCTCTCTCTTTGTATGTCCCTTGAAGTTCTTTGTTGACATGTGGTAATCCCATGACTTTCATAGGGTTTTCTGTGTTTCCTTCTAAATGCTTTGTAAATGGCATAATTCAGCAAACAGGTGCCTCTTGACAAATATGTACATCCTTATAATGTTTGGGGAATGTTTCTTAATTTCAGAATTGAAAGATTCTCTCTCGTATGGGATCAGACCTGAAACAGGGTTTCATCAGCTCTTTGAAAAGTGCTTGGCAGACCCTTAATGAATTTGCACGTGCTCATACCTCCTCTACTCAGCTCCAAGCAGAATTGGAGAAGGTGGCTCATCAGATTAAAGAAGAAGAAGAAAAACATGAGACAGAAGGTTGGTTGGTACATGGCTGTTACTCTCTTTAGTAGCTTGTCTGTGTTAAAACTGGAACATGTTGCATTCACCTTACCTTTGAAATTTAAGTGTGGCTCCTCTTTGCTTCCTTTAGATGGTCACATGTCACTTCTGACTCTGGAATCTGTTGCCCAAATCTGTTGCCCAAAAAAAAAAAAAATAGAGTCAATTAGTTAAAAAAAAGTTACTTTGAATATTTTGCTGAACTGAGAGTTCTGTATAATATTTCTCATTCTTTCATTGGAACTTTTATGGGTCAAACAGAATGCAGTTACTAATTCTGCAGGCTTTTTTGTAATGACCATGTAATGATGGGGGTATTTCTTTAAAATGAATGGCCTTTGTCAGTGATTGGGGTGCAAGGTCTAGAATACTGATATCTTCAGAAGATGTCAAAGAGTTTGCTTACTTCATCTTGTCTTTGATGAATATATCATTGTTTTCCTTTGATTTTATGGTCTAATCAAAAGGTTTTCTTCTGTTAGCAAGGCCCAAAGACCTATACCTGGAATGACCCATGGAAACCAGACTTTTGTGTTTGCCTTAAATCCAATTGACAGTCTCAGTTAAAGTAGACCTGTTGAATGAGTGTTCAGTTTATACTTACATAAGTACAGTTGATTCAGTGGATATAGCATAGTTGAGAGTATCAATTGAATTTAAGCCTCTGAACAGCAAATCTCAGCATTTTATTACAAGTAACTTTCAAATAATTCTTAAATCTTTCACCTGCTTTAAAGAGTAGCTTGGCAAACAGTGTAAGGGGCTTTGAAAAACACAGATTCAGGGTCTTTCAGGTATCTAGAAGTCCTGCAGTTTAACATGGATTTGGCTGTGGGGGTACTTTTATTTGCAGAGGTGCAATAAAGGCATTTCTTTATTTGTGGCATAATATGGTGATATTCCATTCAAATGTCTTGTTCTTCAGACTTTGAAGTCTGTAATCTGTACTTCAATTTTACTACAGTGTGCTTTCAGGAGAAGAGAAATACAGAACTGTATTAATCTATATTCTAATTCACTTAATACAGAGAAGTTATAATAAACGGAGCAGAAAGGCAGAACCAAGAATTGACTAAAATTGTGGTGTACTTATTACGCTTACTTTCTTTCAACTGTAGCAGAAAAGATTGTTGAGAGTCCAGATTCTTCAAAAGATGAAGATTTGAATATAAAAGTTGGTTTGCTAAATGGTGGCCGTCGTATTGATTACGTTCTGCAAGAAAAACCCATAGAAAGTTTTAATGAGTATCTGTTTGCTCTACAGAGTCACTTGTGCTATTGGTAAGTATTTTTCATTCTGATATTTGACACAAACTTTACAAACTTTTTTGCCCTCACTGATATATATTTTAACTGTTCTTTTGCTGGCCTTACATGGGTTTGCAAAAAATTTTCAGCTGCATTAAGAACCAGGCTGTTAACAACAAATAAAGGCCAAGATTCTGTTGGACACTTATGTCAACATAACTACACCATCAGTAAAAAACGCCACAGGAAGAGCACTATGAAGGCAAGGAGGCAGTCTTCATGGTTGTTGTTTGGGGAAAAAACGTGCTGCTGACTCCAAGCAGTCTATTTTTCCAATGCTAACCTAGATGGTAGAGGTCCTTGGAAGCAAAGGAAGTTTTGTAAGTCGCTCTTGGTGAGGCACACTGCAGATTCCCACCCCCATGAAGCCCAACATTGGAGAAATGGATGTGTGCAACCAGTAGCCTTCTTTTTCAGAGAATGAGTGGAAAGAACCTACCTACCTTCGTTCTGTCCTTCCTTCCTTCTGTCTATCCAGCTGCCTGTGCAACTGAGATAAAATGAGTGAATGTTAAGCAAATATAGTTCACCAACAGGATTCTAGCCACTTAATATCTCCCCAGTACACAGTTTGATAATGAAACATCTTCTGAATGTATGAACACTCATGTCAGTAACACTCACTTTTATCCATTAAAAAAATTGGAATTCTCTCTTTTCGTCTCAGAAAGTTAATATTTGTATTTGTCACTTCTTAGGCTGATCTGAGGTTTTGTGTTGTAAATGGTAGAAAGCTCATAGGTTTAGTGCAAAAGTCCTTGCAGCAGTTTGATGTTATAGATATTGATGCAAACCATTTATGTGGTTGCCCCAGTTTAAGGGATCCTTTCCTAATACAGAGTTGCCAAGCATGAAACCTTAGGTGGCAAGTGCTGCAGTCCAGACCAACCAGCTTGTTGCAACCCACAATATTAGTCAGTTGGCAGCAATATAATTCGGTGAATAACATGAGGATATGAAGTATGGTCTGTGATTATGCTAATATTTGCTGAAGGCCTATGGTACATGAGAACTATGCCTGCTATATATTTTCAAATGCTGCTTTCTTTTGAATAACTTGCTCATGGAGAAACAAATTTAGGTTGTTACATTGGGTATATATATTTGTAAGTTATATTTAAGTTGGTTGGATGAAGTATTTTTCTAAGAAGTATCAAATGTGGATGCTTCTAACTAGTCAATAAAAACACTAGAAGCAGCCTACCAAAAAGTTATTTTAAGTTCAAAGTTTGCTTGTGTATTTTGAATAATCGCTTTGGTACAATAAAATAAGTTGTCTGGCTTGTTATATGTGTGTTTTTCCTATGAACCTAATGCTCCAATCCAGTTTGCTTGGTCCATACTGAAATACAGCTGTATATTGTTCACCATACGATGTATATTATTCACCATAAGATGGCATACTTGAGGGTTTTTTCAAAATACATTTTTTCAAAATACATTGAGAGGGAAGAGAGAGAAGAAAAATTTATGAAATTACTGTGCTTCTTGGAAGTATTTTCTGATATATAAAGAGGCTAGGGCTAAATGACTGACTTTAAGGATGGCTACCTCTTATCCCTGAGGTAGTAGAAAAAACACAGTTTTCTATTGAGAAATAATAACAGGATTTTTTTTTTGCACTTGAAGATGTAGGGTCAAATACATACTAAGGATGATCTTGTAATTTTTCTGTTCTTCCCTTTTTCATTTTCATATATAGTTTACTAGATTATAAGCTTCTGAGCAAGAAAAAATATATTGCTTTCTTAGTCTGGGTACAGCCACTGGAAAAGTATGAGTACTTTATAGGTAAATAATAGTAGGAAATAATGATGATTTTAAAAAGCTAGACTTATAAGGAGGAGTCCAGCATTAAATACGTTGTCTGAAAATTGGCTATTGAGCATGTTTGACGATGGCTTTATTTTACTGGCTTTTTTTCAAAGGTTTTTTTTTTTATTATAGCTTCTAAAACAATACAGGTTCTAGATTTTGGAATATTGAGAATATTGCTACAATAATCTATGTTGCGTAGATTTATTGCATGTCATGGGGCACATGGAAGAGTTTTCCTTGCAGGTTAAAGTACATGGTCTTTGTTTTCTTGATAATAATTCAGCTTTGTTACATCCTTGGGTGGTGATGAAATCCACCAGATGGAATAGTGAAAGTGATTGAAAGTTCATTAACAGAATCTATCCAACAGCAGACTAGATCAGAGGTTCAATAAGCTAGGGCCTGAGTAAATAAAACAGAGCAACAGTACTTTGTTTTGCTGTTTTTAATAGCAGTGTTGTTAATAACTATGTTGTTAATAGTCAAAATCTAGAATTAAAAACAGTTGTCATGTATTACTGCTCATGTAAACAAATAGGTTTTTGTTTAGAATCAGTTTCACACATAGAGTACCCTGAATGTGTTTGATTCTAGTATTCTGATTGTGATAACGAAGTATTAGAAACAGATTGATAATGTTGGTTTGATGTTTCAGAATATAAAGTAATATCCCAGCTACAGAGGAAATGAAGTTGTTAGCAGAGTGTCTGCATTTCTAATGTCTGGTAGCATACCAGAAAATGTTGGATTGACAGTCTCTAAAACCGATGTTAAAACCTGCCAAAGCTTCATGAGGAACTGGGAAATCAAACTAAAAATGGAAATCCTGATGGGACTCCATAAGACAGGAAGATAGTGGTGACCTTAAGGAATGACCAAACTAGATTAGAATTAGCTGCAGGAAACTTTGGGAAGTCAGGTCACCCATATCCACAGGGGATACATTCCTGGACTTACTGTGGATAACAGAAAAAGCAGATGATAGCAAATGCCCTGTTTTGACTCCAGGCCGAGAGAGAGGCAGTGCCACCATCCAACTGCTCCTTTTTCCTTCCTGCCTGCCTGCCTTCCTTCCCAGTAGGGCTTAGTAAGCTCCTGATGCACCTCTCTCCATCTTTGCTGGTCCCAGGCGCTCACCTTGCACAGGAGGCAGATGGTACACAAGGCTGCTTTGGAAGCTCAGTGTGTGCAGCCTTGTCCCCTGCTGACCTCCTCTTTGTCTGTGGAGCATCCAATATGGTGACTCTGTGGGAGCTAGTAGTCCGGTGCAAGGAAAGGGTGATGGTGGCAACCATGGCCTTGTAACCCTGGGCATTTGGTATGTGGCTGCTCACCTTCCAGCTGACTCTGGTGCTTGAGGGGGACAAGCTGCGCTTCAACATGTGAGTCTTCAATTTGGCTACTCTCCCTTCTGAGGAGGAGTGAGGGGAGAGGGTTTTTTTTTTTTTGGATCATGGATAAGTGAAACCCATGGATACTGGTCTGTGGCTATGAGGGATCTACTATATATTGGGAGTAGAAGTTTAGAGAAGATTATAAAGGAAGTGTCAAAGGAATTGGAATCCTGAATGTCCATACTTTATTTTTACTTTTTGTCTAGAAACTTTTAATAACTTGTAATAACCTGAATAAATGCTTGAGATGTGTAAAAGGGCTGGATTTGGAAAGCAGTAAAAGGAGTCACTTAAAGCCTCAAGGCAGCAGTCTTTCAGTCAACATGAATGACTGGTTAGATATTTGTCTTTGCTAAATTTACAGTACAGAATTTTTAAATTCTTGAAGTAGACAATTCATTGGTAAATCAGCAAGTATTTTTTATCTGCAGGGAATCAGAAGATACTGCTTTGCTTCTTCTCAAAGAAATATATAGGACTATGAACGTCTATCCTGAACAACCACAACATTGATGTATGGACATCTGTCTTTCTGAATCTGTAAGTATTTCAGTATTTGAACAGATGGTGAGGGCCTTAGGGCCTTTTCAGGTAGACTTATTGGCCACAGTCAGGAATACCAGGCTAAGAAGATTCTTTTTGATAGATAGTAGCAGGTATGTGGAGGCAACTGATGCTCTGTCAGTGCCATGGCCGAAGGGTTGCCATTATGCCTTCCTACCAGTCCAGATTCTACAGAAAGTGCTTCTCAAAATACCAGAGAAGGCAGAGGTGGTGTTAATATTGGCCTAGGAGACTTTGGTTTCCCTTTCAAAAGCACATGTCAGTGAGCTCACCACGGAGATTGCCAATTTGGCCATATCTACTGAGTCAGGGGGCCAGTTCATCTTTGAAATCTAGAATGGCAAAATTTGATGGCCTGGGTCTTGAGAGGTGGCATTAGAATTGTGGGCATATTCTAAAGAAGTTATTCAAACCATTTTAGCTTTTAGAAGGCAATCAACTCAAAATATATATAACATGGCATTTGAGAGGCAGTCCACCTCAAAGGAGTTGCAGGTTAGAGACACAGAGGTTAAACACGTTTTGCAGTTCTTACAAGATGGTCCCTACGGGGCCTGAGACCTAATACTCTGAAGTTCCACAGATCAGCAGTGGCAATGGTGCAGAGATTTGAGGGGGTCCAGCTGTCAGTTCATCTGCATATAAAGAGATTTGTCAGGGTTGCAACCCATCACTACTTTCCTAGTAAGACAAAGGTTTCCTATTTGGGATCTAAATTTGGTTCTAAATAGACTAATGGGCCCTCCATTTGAGCCATTCAGGAAGGCTTCTTTGAGAATGTTGATATTTAAAACAGATTGAGGAAGGGGGTCCTAACTGCCTCAACTGAAGAAGAATGTGGACCCCTTCCTGTTCCAGTTGGCACACATGGATTCACCCAATCATAGTGGATTCCATCGTCTGCCATCCCAGAATGAACCTGCATAGTAAGTCCAATTTTTCATTTTTATTTTTTGTTTTAAATGATTTTATACTTTTTATAAAATTAATGACATTTTAATATGATAGCTTGTTCAGTCACTTTTTTTTAATCACCAGGTTTTAATTTTATTTTGACATAGTCCACCTTGAGTCCCATGTCAGGAGAAAAGTGTAATATTAAATAGTGACATACATACATGGCTTTTTTTCTAGCCTTAGTGTAAGTATACTCTACTTGCAGTTTACTAATTTCCTTTATAATGAGATGAGTGACCATGATATGAGAAACAGCTTCTCCACCACTTCTATACTTCTTTTCTTCCTCCATGAATGTGGTTTGGAACATAATGCAAATAAGCTACCACTTATAAATTCAAGGTTGGTTTGGATGTTAGTGATTCAGAGAAAGCATGAAACAAAAATGTCTTGCACTTCCAGTTCTTTGTGCTACTTTGTAATATCCAAAGTAGACTGTCTCCATCTTCTCCTTGTGACTGGTTTCACAAGCAGCCCCTACGGCATTGTCAAAAGAATTTTCTAACTTGGTGCAAACCTAATGTAATCCACGTTCATGTTATTGAAGTTAATAGAATCACATAAGCTTGGAACTGTTAAAATACTTCAATTTTGTTATGGTAGGAAAGGTTTTTAAGTAATTATAAGAACATGAGCAAATAAAAAGGATCTGTTCATTAACATAAGAAAAATAATTTTTTGCAACGCAGTGGGTAAGAGTGGTATGTTCTTCACCTTTTGCTGACTTATATGTGCTTTGGTGTTAGTTCATGTGGATGAATAATACTAAGAAAATACATTTGCTTCCCTATTCTCTCTTTTTAAATGATTCTTCTACCTGATGTCTGAGGCAGGCTGGAAACAAAATAGCAAAAAATTCCTAGTATGTCTGTGTCCTTTCAGGATTTAATTCTGAAACACTGGCCTTGGCTTTAATTTTTATTCAATAGATTATCAAGTATTTCAGCTCATCTAAATCAAGTCTGCTATCCTTAGTTGTCATAGTAACATTTCTGGACGGAAAAGGGTGTATGGGCAAAGAATTTGGTTGAAGTGTGCGTTTATGAAGGTTTAAAGGATTTGAACTTGTACCAGATTTTAGTTTTGCACTGTTTAATTAGGTGCATCCACCAGGTTCTCTAAACACTATGGGTCCAATGTATATAAAATATCAAGCAGCATTTGCTTTAATATTTTAGTATTTTCATCCATGAATCACCTGCTGCAGTTGTAGTAAACAAATAAAACACAGCTCTGGAAATTATTCTAATTACTCCCAGAACTCGGTGATACATACAATTTAGCTCATAGCATGCTGCTTCATGACATATTCATGCTTTGCTTATTAAGCAAAGCTTTGTTTTAAAAAATGCAGATAAATGCCTGTAATCTTAAGCACTACAGGGTTTCTGACTTAACTATAAACTCTTGAACTGAGTGCTACACAGAGACAAGAGTAGGGAACGGAGTTCTGCGTCCTCAGATTGCACTGTTCCCAAGCAACTTGCAGGTTAACAGCATAAGTGCCAATATGGGGAAACATTTTAGCTCCCTGCTGCTGATGTACTGTCTCATTCAACAGTGTATTCTGCTTAAAATGTTTATTAGTGAGTTGCCCCTTTAAATAGGAATGTATTGTACTCTACTGTTTTTTCCCCCTGAAATACTCATACTGAATAACTGATTTCTTTACCTAATTCTGCCAAATGAAACATACACATAGGACATGATGCAGGTGAACAGGATGGCACGTTGTTTGCCATGAATGTTCAAAGACAAACTATAGCAGGGCAGTAAGAAGCAGAATTAGTCACTTGTCATTAATTCCCCTCCTGCCATTGCAAATGTGTATAGCAAAGTTGGATTGCCATTTTAACTTAACCACAATGGCCAGTATCCCATGTTGCCATTGTGCAGTACAGGGGTGCGAATGGTGTGGCCCTAGGGCAACATGTATCTCCCCCCACCCAAGACCAACAAGGGTAAACTGCTTTTCCAAGAAGCCTCTCCTACACTGTTTATTTTTTTTTTAAAGAATTGTTTTGCCAAAACTAGAAGTGAACATTTGGGCACTTTCAGTTTTTTATTTGGTTTGGAGAAATGTTGGCAGTCTATATGGCCCCAGAAGGCCATGGGGGCAGAATGTTGGCCCTTGGACCTGCTGCAGTTGCCCACCCCTGTATTAGTACAGGTGATGTTGCTCTTGCAGACCTTTAGTTTTGGATTATATACAGAAAGAAAGAACCGATGTGGTCATTGGCAAAGTGTAAATCACTTCTAGTGCACTATAGCAGTGATCCAGGGAGTGAAAACTTCTTCCTCTTCAAGTGCTGAGAGGCAACCAGATGCTCCTCCACAACCCAGCTACTTATGACTCACAGATAATATGAACTGTCTAGCTTGCCTCTGTTTACTTGCGGAGGAAATGATCAGTGCTTGCCCTGTGGACTGGGTGCTGCTTCGTCATTTACAGGTGATTGACGGATAGACTCTGGACACACCACTGTGGGCAGTCAGTCTTTGAGGGGGTAGGGGCATAGTTGCATCTGTGAGTTTCTGGCTGCCTTCTCATACATGGTGCGAAGGTGTGCTGCAAGGAGGTACAAGGTCAGCAAGTATAAGCTACCTACAAAATTACAGCCATTGTGTTCAGTGATGCATCAGTGAGAAAGAAATGTGCTACTTACATCATGGATAAAAAGTCTGAGGTCTGTAAGACAAATCTGCAGATTTCCTAGGCATGTAATCTTCAGCAGACTGCTTTGATATGTCCATTGTGTCTTTTCAAATACAGCAAACTTGTAGCTTCAGAGAAAGAATAAAGTGAAAGTGAATAAAAGGTGAAAAAACCCCATCATGGATCTGTTTTTTAAAAAAATCCAGGCAGGGGATATAAACCAAATTAGATTTCTGGGGACATTTTTAAGGCAAATAAAAAAATGTATATTTGCTTTGTTGTGCATTGAGCTAAATTTCCGAGCGGTTGCATAAACCTGTCTGTGAGATATAGTGGGGATTTCAGTAAGCAAAATATGTAGTACTGTATTTAACTTAACCACCATAATTTTTTCTTTGGAAATCTTTTGGTGTCTATCTTTTCATAAGCATGTAAAATGAGTAACTGTATTGTGTGTATTTCATATCAGTTCCTTTCTTGTGGTGAACCCCTAGAGTGTATAAATTTTTATAGTGTATAAATTAATTATGAAGTCTTGTAGTGTATAAATCTGTGTGAAAGCACTTTTGTTTAGAGATTACCTCATTGATTGGACGTTGTCTAATGGTTAGCATATAATTGCCCATGTATTTATCTGTGCAAGGCTGGGCAACTTCTATGGGACAATGGGCTACTTTTCAGACTGAGGAAATGTTTGAGAGCAACATTTCCTGAGTGTGTGATCTAAGAAAAGGAGTGTGGACTTTATCAGACATCATAAGGAAAGCTACACAAAATCAGTAAGAATGGACTACTCTTGAATTTTTAATTTTTGAACTTCATTATGAACAGATAAATCCCCCTTATAAGTGAACATTAAATGTACTTAAATTGACAAGATTGACAGTCCAATTGACTTTAGTTCATTTTAACTGTTGCCACCCAATTTTAGTGACAAACCACAGTGTCACTGTTTTTAAAAAATTGGAAGGGCTAGAGGCTGATCTTTCGGATTCTTACTATACATTTTAGAAAACCTCCTAGCAGAGTGATTTACGATAATGCAAAAGTGATAACAATACCACAATAGTATGTAAATATTTTTTAAAATTACAACTGAGGAATTAAAGAAGGAAGTCAGCATGTACAGATTAGAAATCACATAGAGATGTATTTACTTCCTCTTTGTGGTCTCTGTGCCTCACACAATGGGAATCTTTGCACATGTGCAGTAACGTTTTGGAAAGTTCCAGAGCTGAGCAGCTTGGCGGGAACCCCTCCCCTGCTCAGTACTGAGCATGCTCAGTCCCGCCAAGCCAGTGGTCTTCCCTCAGTTTCTTTTCATCCGTCGATCAGTTAGCAGCTCGGAAGGTTTCCTCTGCTGAGCACTTCTCTTCTTCAGACTTTTCTTCTTCCTTCCAGGAAAACTGTAAGGACCCCTTCTCCTTCTTATGTTGTCTTCACTTTTCAAACTGTGCATATCTTGTGGCCACAAGGTTTTGCTTTCCAATGCCCACTCCGAGTGCCTGTTCTGTCTTGGAGAGGCCCATAACGTTCGGGCCTGTTCTGTTTGCAAGGATTTTACCTCACAAACCCTGAAAAATAGGGCTTGTCATTTGAAGTCCTATTGCTAGGAGCAAGCTCTTCGCTTGAAGGATCAGGTGACCTCTAACATGGCTCTTTTTACTGCTTTGATGTCAACCTGTCCACCTTGAGGTCTTTCAGCATTGCAGTCTTCTCCGACTAGATCAGTACTGACTTCATCCTCGGTACCAGTGCCCTTGGTATCGATATCAACTCCGTCGACACTGCCGCCTATCTCCTCTCTTCCGAGGATCCCCAAGCTTTCAAATATACTAGTGGTTCCTCAATGTTCTAGTTCTTGAGACGCCTCTTCTACTTCACAGCCGGCTTCAACCCAACAGCCTGGCACTCTGCATACTCTAGTGGAGTGTAAGCAGGCCTCTTCACGCCACTTTTCCGTGGCTTCTAAGAAAAAGAAGAAGGAGAAACATTGCTCTCCTTCACCCACTGCCTGTCTGTCGGCTGTTGGACTCAACTCTCTCGGGCCTTTACCGATGCCTCCGCCAACACAGCCCCAACAGGTCACTTTGGAGGAGACAGAAGCTCCTACCCTCTCTCCGGTGTCTGAATCAATCCAGCTCCCGCTACTGTCTGTTCTGGTACCAATGGACCCCGCTTTGGACCTGGACTGTCGACCTACTTTAACTGCTTTTCCTGTGACCATAGCCCAGCCCAGAGAAGGGTCTTCCCAGAATCCCCTTCCTCTGGCAGTGGCATCTGGCTGTCCTGAGGTGGACCATCCGTAGACATCGGACGCCCCTCAGGCTCCTTCCTGAGACCGGCCTTGCTTGATCATGGCCCGCTCTCCCGGGCATGCTGACCGTGGTAGATCTCCTTGCTGTCGTGATCATGGGCACCACTGCCCTTATGACATTCCAGTGAGGTAAGATTCACCATTTTCATTGGTGTCCTACATTGTGCGATAGGGTCACGAACATCTATGGAGGGAGCAGCCCGGCTCTTACTACTCTTATTCGCTTGCTTATCGCGACTGATATCATCCTGACGTTTACCATTGGTCTCCATATCGACCTCGCCGCTCTCGGTCTCCATCTGACTCCTCCTCGCAATTACACTACCGCGATCCGTCTTGGTACCGCCCTTCTCAGTTCCGTTCTCGATCCCAGTCTGTTTATTACCGACATTCTCCTTCTCCTCATTCCCATCGGTCCTGTGATTGCTCCCTTCATTACCGGGCTGTTTCTCCACCGCCATGAATGATCACTACAGTCTCTCGGTCTCTGCCAGAGGACCATGAAGCCCCTCCTCTTCCATCTACCTTGTCAGAGACACTTCCGATGCAGTCCTTCATCTCGCTTATTCTGGCCATCCTTCCATTTCATCCACTCCAGCTCTGGTACTGACATCGCTACCAACCTTGGTAGCGGCTCCATCATTGGTACCAGATCCCTCTTTGTAAAACGCAGCCCAAGAGTCCCGCCTGCCTCCGTCTTCTCCATCGTCGGCCTCTTGTGATTCTGACAGTGACTCTTCCGATTCTACTTCTCCATCTCACAGCTCTCCTCCACTTACATTTGGAGAACCGACCTCAGATACGGCACCTGAGGACGTCAAACAGTTCTCTGACATCCTCGTCAGGATGGCCAATGCACTGGGCCTTGACATTTCTGGCCCTGTACCAACAGACCAGGACCCAGTGTTTCATTATGTTGATTCACATCCTGCCACAACGGCTCCAATTCTGTTTCTACCAGCCTTGCAGGAAGTCATTAAACATCCGTGGTCTCACCCAGGCTCATTCCAGCTGATTCCTCATTGACTGGAACACTTATTGGACCCAACATAAGGATGTGGAATTCGTTTTCAATCATCCTCTCCAAATTCCATCATCATTGAGTCCTGTGAGACTAAGAGGGGTAAGAGAGGTCACATGACACCCCCTGATTGCGAAGGTCGTCGTCTCGACCTCTTTGGCCACCATTTCTACTCTTCTTCTTCTTTGATCGCCAGGGTCTCTTAACACCTAAGCTTGTCTAGTAGCCTATCAGAGGAACATCTGGGACAGACTTTTTCCCTTGATTTCCCATCTTCCTGATGATCACTGTACCACTGCTATTCAATTCTGCAATGTGTCTGTCGCTTTTCCCAATCAACAGATTCAGTCTTCTCGACATGCTATGGAGGGTGCAGCGCGGGTCATGGTGGGTGCAATTGCTCTCTGCCATTTTGCCTGGCTCCGATCTGCTGGCCTATCTGGGGATAATCGAAAGAGGATAGAAGATCTTCCCTTCAATGGTCAAGGCCTCTTTCATGCCACCATGGATGATGTTATAGACCACCTGATGAAAGCTCGCCTTACAGCGAAGAAAATGGGTCTCCATCCATCTACTTAGACCAGGAGGCCTCTTTCATTCCGCTCCTCATGGCGGCATTCCTCCTACTCTTACCGGTCATGGTCTCCATGGCGGTCCTCTCAACAATCTCCTCTACCGGCCTCTTCATCTCGCCATTCTTTCAGGCATCGCCAGCCCTCCTCTAAGAAGTCTTCATCTGCAATGAAGTCTCGCTTTTGACTGCTCTCACAGGTCGCCACCTCTACCACTCTTCCAAACCACCTGTCAGAGGCCCCAGGATTGTCCCGCCACTTCAACACCTGGTGCACCATCACTTCGGACTCTTGGGTGCTGACCATTGTCCATCTTGGTTATGCCATCGAGTTTCTAAATACTCCTCCTCTGGGTGTCTTCTATTCCATGCCTTCCAGTCCTGCTCTTCTTGAAGAGATAGATACACTTCTCTACAAAGGGGCCACAGAGAGGCTCCCTTCTTTGGTCAAATCCACCGGCTTCTTCTCCTGGTACTTCACCGTACCAAAGGCAGATGGTATTGTTCGACCCATTCTGGACCTCTGAGTGGTCAACTCCTTCATCTCCTCCCGGAAGTTCAAGATGATCAACCTGTCCTCCATCCCCCCTCTCCTCAACAAATGAGACTGGTTTGCATCCATAGACCTGCAAGATGCCTACTTCCATATCGCCATTTGCCCCCAGCACAGGAGGTACCTCAAGTTTGCGGTTGATGACATGTGCTACCAGTACAAGGTTCTTCCTTTCAGCCTGTCCAGTGCCCCCAGGGTCTTCACCAAGTGCTTGGCCCCTGTGGTGTCTTACCTCCGTACGAAACGCGTTATGGTGTATCCCTACCTCGTCAATTGGTTATTGGTGGCACCCTGCAAGCAAAAGCTATACGAGGACATTCATCTCTTTCTCTGCTTTCTGATCTTGGTCTCAGGGTGAATCCCAAGAAATCTCACTTGGAACCCACGTACACCCTGGATTTCATTGGAGCCATCTTAGACTCTACTTCCGCCATGGCGTTCCTTCTGACGAAGCAGTGCGGGTCCTGCACCAAGCTACAGTCACGATTCTGCACAGCCCTTCTGTTTCTGCTGGTCTAATTCAGCAGCTCCTTGGCTACATGGTGCCCATGACTTCTGTCACTTATCTGTCTCGTCTCCATGCTCATCTTCTCCAACACTGGTACCACAGGCATTTCAGTGCGCTCCTCGATGACCAGCATTGTATGCTTTGGATCTCACGTCCTGTGAAGGATTCTCTCCGCTGGTGACTGTTGCCCCACCATCTACTGTCCGGGATACCTTTTACTGAACCCCGTCCATCCCTCACTATCACCACCGACGCATCCCTCCTTGGCTGGGGAGCCCACTGCAATTGCCTCTGGACTGGACTGGACTGGAGAAACATCTGCATATCAATGCTTTGGAGTTTCTGGCAATCCTCAAAGCCCTCTGGGCCTTCCGGAAACTCCTCATTGGATGGACTGTACAGGTACTATCTGACAATAAGACAGCTGTCTGCTATATCATTCGCCAGGGAGGCACCCAGTCGTCTCTCCTCCTCCATCTCACGTTACAGATATGGGACTGGTGTGTCCCACTGCAGATCCACCCAATTGCAGTCCACCTGGCAAGATGGGACAACGCTACAGCGGACACGCTGAGCAGAGACACAGCCTGCCATCACGAGTGGTTCCTCTCTAACACCGTCTTTCACTGGATAGTGTCCCAATGGGGCCCTCCATCTGTCGATTTCTTTGCCACCTACCAGAACAAGAAGTGTCCCTGCTACTGCTCCAGAGCTGACGTGGGGTGCCGCTCTCTCGGAGATGTGTTCCAGTTTCCCTGGAACAAGGGATTCCTTTACATCTTCCCCGTTTCCTTTCCTGGGCTGAGTGGTGGCCAGGATTGCTGCGGACAAAGTGGACACTGTTCTCGTAGCCCCTTATTGGCCGAGACAGCATTGGTTCGGACATCTCCTCACCATCTCCTGGATGCCCCTTCCACACACACCCAACCTCCTTTCTCGGACAGTTGCGTGCTTCATCCAGACCTCCCTCACCTCCACCTGCATGCTTGGAGGATAACCTTCTAGACTCTCCTGCCATCCTTGCCATTCTCATGGCTTCTTGGAAGGAATCCACTCAGAAATCCTATGAGTACAAGTGGCGTAAGTTCACTGCCTTTGCAGATGCCTGCGCTGAGGCTTCTTCCCCTGCCACCTTGTCGACAGTGCTCCATTTCCATCTGTGGCTAAGAGAATAAGGACTTGCCTTCTCCTCTCTTAAGGTCTGCCTCTTCATGATTGTTGCCTATCAACCACGTGACTCTCCTTCCTCAACTCTTTTCAGAAATGCTATGGTTAAACAGTTCCTCAAAGGCCTCCAACACCTCTGTCCCCCCATTTCTCCTCCTCTTCCTCCATGGTCGCTGTCTCTTGTTCTATCCCAACTTATGTGTTATCCGTTCGAACCTATGGCCATGTCTGACAACCGTCTCCTTACTCTGAAGACAGTATTCCTGATCGCTGTTACATCAGCTAGAAGGACAGGGGAACTGACTGCGCTACACTCAGATGAACCTTTCCTGGTGTTTCATAGGGACAAAGTGGTCCTACGCCCAGACCTCTCCTTTCTCCCTAAAGTCGTCTCTGACTTCCACCTCAACCAGGATATCATCCTTCCAACTTTCTATCCTGAACCATCTTCGCCTCTTGAGCATTCCCCTCACTCTCTTGACATGCACTGGGAGCTGGCTTTCTATTTACAATGAACTTTTACCTTTCGCCTCACTTTGCTACGGTGGACGTCGAAAAGGTTATAAAGTCTCTACTCAACGCTTTTCCAAGTGGGTTGTTCAGGCAATTCGCCTCGCCTACAAACTCGCCAGGCAACTACCTCTGTCTCCGCTTCATGTCCACGCTACCAGGGTTGTGGCCTCTTCGGCAGCTCTCCTTAAAGGAGTCGACCTGCAGGAACTGTGTTGAGTGGCTATGTGGACATGACCTTCAACGTTTGTCTGCCACTACCACCTTGATTGCAGAGCCTGACGTGATGCCTGCTTTGGTTGTGCAGTATCGTCTAGGACTTGACCTGCCATCCAACGGTAAGCTACTTAATCTCCTATTATGTGAGGCACAGAGACCACGAAGAAGAAGAACAGGTTGCTTTTCTGTAACTGTGTTTCTTTGAGTGGTCATCTGTGCCCTCATACACACCCGCCAAGCCTTTCAGGTCCCTTCCTCAACGAACTTCGAAACTGAGGGAAGACCTTTGGCTTGGCGGGACTGAGCATGCTCAGTACTGAGTGGAGGAGGGGTTCCTACCAAGCTGCTCAGCTCTGGAACTTTCTGAAACGCTACTGCGCATGCGCGATTCCCATTGTGTGAGGGCACAGATGACCACTCAAAGAAACATAGTTACAGGTAAGCAACCTGTTCTTTCTTTCTCTCTCACATACATATTCGTCCTGTCTTTCCTTTTTCCATCAGCACTGGTTCAGGCAGAGAAAGTTATAGTGGGAATTAAATGGATGTAGGCATTTTTCATTTGACTAATAAGAACTAAGTGTCAGATGGGGCTAAGGGTAATGGGGCATTGTAGAGATAGGAGGGCAGGAGAGAGGGTCTAATTTTCCAAGCCTCTGATGCAAACTGCAAAATTATTCAAGTTTGTCATAACTTATTCCCTCTCTCTTCTTTTTTTGAAACAGCAATTCTTGTCTTCTGGCTTGCCAACGATCTTCAGGAGACAGCACCAATTCCCTACTCACATATGGCAGAAGTTGTTTTGGTCTGCAGCCTTCAGATCCTCTGCTATCTCTTTTTGTCAATTAAACAAACAAATAAACCATGGGATGGTTGAAAAGAAAATCAGGTCTGCTCTTCAGAGTCTACATACGTTTTCCCCAACCTTGAATCATTTGTGGAATCATTGCCAAGCATAAATGACTGAGAAATGTGTGGCATGCAAATTAATCTTTCTTATATGTTTTATTCAGTAAAATTATCAGATCTGTATCTTCTGTCAAGGTTCTGTCTTTTATGTTTATTTTTTTAGACATACTGTTGGTAACCAGCAATAATAACCTTGAGATTTAATAAAAAGACCATTTTGTCTGATTTCTTTAAAAATGTGAACTTTCATGCAAACTACTTTAATAAAGTTGCCATCAAACTGTTTGTATTTGCTGAAATGAACAATTAGAGCCAATTTGTTAAAGCTGGTAAGCCAGATTTTATAAAAACTGTTCTGAACCTCTGAGAAAGAGAATGCTTTTTTTGTTTATTTTTTATGCTTTTATGACATGAATTTTTTTCCTGCTGTTAGTGTAGAGCTGCTATAAGGTGGTTTAGTACTTAAACATATTGGTTTCTTTATGTCTGGATAGGGAGCAGAGAAGGATAAGCCAAATAAATTAATCTGGATTTGGCACTGATGTTGCGGTTGAGAGGCATGAGTGTACATATGATATGAGGCCTGGATTTACAGAAGACAAAAACGTTTATGAGAACAGAAGAGGATTGTTTGTAGATCAGATTCAGAGAACGTTTCAGCATTACCAAGCACACTTCACATTTTCTCCTAATGAAATATATGACAGTTTAAGAGATATATTTAAAAACACTGGACTGCTGTAGCTTTTTTGCTGCTGTTTCTGATCCCCCCCCACATAGTTCTTTTTGAAAAAGGCTAAAAGTGGTATTGCAACTATTTTTTATTTGCTTCCATTGTACATTGAGGGTTTTCATGGAACACTAGCATTTTTCTTAAATATATGATTTTGGGAAATTATTTTTGATATAGACTTTATTGCAGTGTTTGTTTTGAAGAAGGAGGGCCAGAATAGATAAGGTGATGCTGTAACTAAACTAACTTCTCCCCTTTGTAAGACTTATGCAGTTTAAAACTTTGTATAGTCTTAGGCTAACAAGAATGGATTAATTACAGTAGATTAACTATTTTACATTTCTTTATAGTTATAGTAATCATAATTATATTACAGCTAGCATTAAAACATAATACAACAGCAGTTGGCCTTTCTAGTAAAAATTCACATTGTTTCAGCAGTGATACTCACTTTGTCTCAGAAAGCTGCAGGATATTTTCCATTGCTTTTTTCTCCTCTGATTATTTGAGCTCTGTTCTTCATGATAAAGTGTTCCTTCAGTCATTTATTAAACTAGAACAAATTTTGTCAGAAGAATGGTGGGTGAAGCAGTGTCTTGTCAACTGGAATAACAAGTGGGAAAGCCCTTCAATAAATCCTAGATTAAAGTTGTCTCCACACAGGTTTCAGAATTATACAATTGGTATTCACGTCATATTCTTAGTCATCCTGGGTAAAATACCAAAGAATGAAAGATGTGTACAAGTTTTCAAGAACTGACAAAGTATTAAATGTATGGAGTTTGCTGAAGTGAATGTGTAAAGGCAGACCAAGTAAATGTAACATGTGGTACAAGAAAAAATACAAAGATGTTATTACTTACAGTTTTTAAATTAAAGGAATTTGGTTTGTCTTTCACTTGTTCAATATTGTTTAGTGCTCTGAAAGGAAACAGCTATTGAAAACTGATTAAACTGATTCAATTGGTGGCACGGAGCATAGCATTTTTATTTGGTGTTGACTATTTTAAATCAGGAAGTTCTAATTTTGGCATACATGCACTATTTATTCATCTAAACAGATGGAGAAATTCATTCTTTTCTGATGTTGGGATTTTGGTCTAGGTGCTATTGAGGTAGTTGTCTCAAACAGATGGATTGTAGGTTGTTAAGCAGTTTATTAGTAGAAACATTAATTTCTTCTTGATTATTATGCCAGTCTTGTGATGACTTTGCAGTTTAGAGTATGTTTTCTTTTCCATTATGGGAGGGAAAGAACATGCATGCAAGACTAGCCGTTGTTCTATGCCAGGAGTGTGAATAGTGTGACCAATAAGTCACAATCATGCCTCAAGTTCTCTAATTAAAAAAAAAAAGTTTTAAAAAGATTATAAAACATTTCTTTAAAATAACTCAAAGTGCCCATCTGTCCTCTTTGCCATGTTTCTACGTACAGACTATTTTAGGCTGGGGGTATGTTTCAAAACCAGAATGATTTACTACCCCTTCTTGTTTCAGGAAAAAGGCCTGTCCTGGACATAAACTAGACAAGGGACAGGGAATATATAGCTAATTTGACCTTCATACCCCACAGAGTCCAGGAGTAAACTCGGGTGAACTTTTTTTTTCTGTCCCAGAATATTGCAGGGCATAACCCTAAGACTCTGGACAGTTGTCATACTTCTTCTATGTGTGATATGTCACCAGCCAAAGAAATGCAGGTGGACCTTGTGGCAGCTGTATTTGAAAGCATTCTGTTTTCTAAACTTGGCAGCAGCAGTAGAGTTTAGCTCTTGTGTCTATTTTCTCTCTCTTTTCCTCTAATGGCAGGAAAGAGTAGCCCTGCCATCAGCACTCAGTATCTTTGGGGCTATTGCTACAGGGCCACCGGTATGGAAGCCTATCATGAATACCATGGTCTTACCTCTGAGCAATAGCAATTAATGGCAATTCTGATTTCCCACCAAGCCTTAGATTGGAACTGTACCTAGAGCATTGTGGGAAATGGAAAATGAGTATCTGCTGCTGCCAAATAAACCCACAGCCAGGAGGCTAACAGCTCATTTTGCCAAAGGCATTGGCCTTTGCCTACATTAATTTCTCAAATCCTATTTGCGATGAAATTTGATTTCATTACACCTTGTTTTATTTTGAGCTTCAGGTTAACAGTAGGAGGTATACTGAGCTGTTGAAGAGCCTTTGCTTTGTGTATGTAGTTGATTCCATTATCTGTAATACCAGTTCTCATTTCTTAGCTTCTAAAAGTTATCAGCCATGCTGTCATCTTTGACTCCAGTTCTACTTAGAAGAACTGTAATTGTAATTCACAGTCTTCACAGCCCTGTTCCTTTGGCTTGACTTTGTTCTCCGTTGCCTATCATGTTTAGGATTGTTTTTTTGTTGGTGCTCCTGACAACAGCCTTATGATTTGCATCTCAGTGAAGTTTCTTGTCATTGTGGCATGCTTTAATGAATACTTTAGTAGTTGGTGATAAGAGTCTTTCTTGATAAAATGGTGAAAAATTAATACTGAGATTAACAATTTACCATGTACTTTTCAGTTAGGCCTCATTTAAGTTTTGTTCTCTTTCCTGTGAGTATATGATATGTTTCAACATGGTTATGAAGAAGCTGTGCAAAGTAATTCTTTGGAGCTCAGTAACAAGAGTCTGTTAAATGGATGTATAAGACTCAGTTGGTAGTGCTTTTATATAGTTACTTTTGGGACCATATATTTCTACATTCCTGCCAGGGTGTGAGATTTCTGCTACAAAAGACCCTGTGGAAGGATTGATAGTGCGACCTCAGACTTGTTTAACAATATCATCTTGGGCAAGACAGTCTTAGAGGAAAGCAATGGCAAACCTCTGATTAGTACTTGCCTATGATAGGATTGCCATTAAGTCAGAATTGACTTCAAAGGCACATGCCAACAACAAAAGCTTAGATTTGCAGTGATAAGGTTTGAATCATAGAATCATAGAAATGTAGAGTTGGAAGAGACCACATGGGCCATCCAGTCCAACCCCCTGCCATGCAGGAACACCCTCAAAGCATTCCCAACAGATAGCCATCTAGCCTCTGCTTAAAAACCTCCAAGGAAGGAGCCTCCACTACACTCTGAGGCAGCATATTCCACTGCCGTACAGCCCTGACTGTCAGGAAGTTCTTCCTGAGGTTCAGGTGGAATCTCCTTTCCTGCAGCTTGAAATACATCTGCATGTGCTCATACACATCCAGGAATAGAGAAATTGGTAGATAAGGGCTAATACATTACATTTATGTTGAAAAGTGGACATTTTATTAAACTTAGTCCAAAACTGACACTTTTTGGCATGAAAATGTTGGCACTAAAAGCCTCATCAGAATGAATATGAAAGATAGCATCCACTATTTTATTCCTCCCCCCGCTTTTTTTTTTTTTTTTTACCAGATCTCCCTATTTTGAGCTACCTGTTGTCCCTTTTTTGAGCTTGGGAGAAAAGGAAACACCTGCATGAATTATTTAAAACTGACTCATCCATCCACTAAAAAGTTATGAGTGAAGTGAATAAATAGACACAAACAGAAATTATGCAGGAAACACAATTGTGTCCAATAAATAAATGATAAGCCAGATTCACACCTCTCCTTGGTGTTGCCCCACAATAAAAATGTTAGATAAATAAACAGTCCACCAACTGCTTTCTTGAAATCCCTGTCTCCAGTGTCAAACGAGAACAATTTTCTTTTTTCTGAAATAATTTTGAGAACTGAACAGTTTGGAAGTCACATTGCTATTACCTACTGCTTCCCAGGGATTCAGGTAGGGTATCACTTTGCTGCCATTTCAGGTTCTTCTAACTTTCACCTTCTTACTCCAGTGAACTCCACCATCTCTTTCAATTTTTCACAATATGCTCTCTGAAAAACAAGAAAAAAAATCCAAAGAAAGAATTGAAAGGGAAAACTTCAGAGCTGCAACATTCTCAGCACCTAATTGTTCTGTTTTATACACAGAATAACATAGACTGCAACGCTGAGCAATATTTACCTTAAAGTGTTCCTTCAAATTGGGTGCAGAACTTGTTTTGGAGCTTATGGCTGCTTTTATTGGGTGGTGGCAGTAGTTGTACTTCACTGCCAATTTTCATCCTTTCCTGGCTAGAATTGTTACATAAAGTTTATTGGGAGAAAAGTATTTCAAACTTTTAACAGGGTATCTCATTGCTGAAGCCCACAATGCTTCCATCTCTTCTTTGGTGTCTGGATCAGCAGTAGCTATTATGGCACCAGCACCTGGAGGAAGCTAGATAAGCCACTTGCATTTTCAATTTAAATTGATTTATTTTTCTGAAAATTATAAGCTATCACAATCTAATCATGCACTATAATAATAATAATAAAAAAGCCTGTTTCTATTTTCACTTGTTAAAACAGCTGATATTGAAATTAGCAACCAGTTATACTCACATTTATGATTTCTTAATTGGATTTACGGTATTTTAAAATCCTCATTCGGGTGAAATGGAATTCATTCAGATAGAGGTTTGGATTTGCAGTTAATATGAATATAAATCCTTAAGTTGTTGTGTGAAGGGGAAAAAACCTCCTTTCAAGAAAAAAACCACTTGTGGATTTATCCCATTTTTTTCTGCAGTAACTTTAATGACCAGAGCACATGAGTTCTCTTCACTATGATCTTCAGAGTGCACAGTCTTGTGAGGTGGGTCAGAATGAAAGAGTGCCTGGCTTAAGGCCACCCAGTGAGTTTCATAGCTTAGGGGAACGAGAACCTGTATCTCTTGTGTTCCCAATCCAACACTCAGATAACTAAGTTATTACTGCAACTAGTTTACCCTCAACCCCCAACTTAATAGTAGTCGTCAGCTATCAGAAAAGGTTTCAAAGATCTTCTGGAGCAGCAATTCTATTCCTGAGAAATACTACGGTATTCTTTTAAAAATACACAAGCTGCCTACAGCTGTAACTATTTTTATATTTTGTTGTTTTGGTGTGTCTTCAAGTCTGACATGGCACTCGACGGTGACCCTATCATGGGGTTTTCTGAGGCTGAGAGTGTGTGATGTGCCCAAGGTCACCCAGTGGATTTCCATGGCCAAGTGGGAATTGAATCCTGGTCTCCAATGCTCAAACTACTATACCACACTGGCTCTATTTTTTAATATACCATTCCCAATTTCTGGCAACCCCCTCTGCTACCCAAATAGGACAGTGAAAATTCCTTGCATATAGATCCAGACTTTGTGAAATCAGTTATGGTTTGGTTGGGCCTTCTTTTGGGTAGTTTGACATTTTTGCTAATTTCAAAAACTAACTACTCATTCTTATGAAACAGTGGCCTAATCCCAATTGCTAATCCCAATGACAGCACACCCATTGAATCAACTGTTAAAAGGTAAGTCAATACTTACATAGATCTCCTTGATTCAACTGGTTTACTTTAGATAGCTATAGCAATTGGATTTAGGCCAATGAAATTAAGTTAGAACATAACAAGAATTAGGTAATTTCCCCCCCCTTTGTCTCAGTGATTCACATATATGAGTCAGTGTGCAGTGCTCATCTAGGAAAGCTGAATTGATCTCTTTGGTGAGATGCTATCCACCTCACTATATGCATATACAAGCACAGCTCCATCCTGCTCCTCAGTTTCTTTTTGTCCACTGCAGCAGCATTTGGAACATTGAGTCATACTTTACTCTTTCAGCAAGCTTCTTTTCTTTGTCTTTGTCAATCTCTTGAGTTCTGTTGGTTCTTTTTTCGGCATCAGTTACTTCAACAGTCTGCTGGAGAGTCCTCTTTATGAGTCTGCATGATCCTGTAAGTAGAGACTAGGTCATTTGAATAGTTACTGTTAGTGCCTTCTGTGTCTGGGCAAAGAGCACGACATGGACTCTTATCACAGACAGTCATTCAGTCCTCGGGATCAAAGAAACAAGGTATTCAATCTGAAGGCTCTCTAATGGGAGGATGCTAGTAGGACCACCAAAAACAGGTCTTTGTAGATGGCCTCAGTTGTCATAATTTTTGAAACTAGTGCCACCATTGGGTTTATTGATTTTCACCTCAGTGAAATCATCCGTATGTTCAATACCATCTTTTGACTTCAAAGACATTCTGCAGTTCTGAGTAGGCCTTGAAGAAAACTCTTGCCTCCACATCAGTCTTAAAGAGATCTTTTGATTTTTCATCAATTGCATCTCAAAAGTGGTTCAATGCATGGATCCAGCTGACATAGTAAAGGCTCTCCCTTCAGATTTGGTTGTGCTCTACCAGCCTTAGCTGGGATCCTATCCCATCACCTTCACAAGAACATCAAGCTCTGTCTGTCTGGGACAGATAGGTGACCTAGTCCTCACTAAGAATTACGAAACTACAGAGAGATGCTGATCTTCTAAGTCTAAAAAAGATGAAAGAAGGATTAAGGGAAACAGAAAAATCATTCTGCAGAGCTGGTACTGATAAAACATCCTCAGACTATAGAATGGCCTTGATAACAGCCTCAAAAGAATATTTCACTATAATCAGTTGGCTTGGTTTGAGCAACAACCTAGGTCAAGGCATCCTGCACACCATTGTTTGGGCCTTGGTTCTCCTGTTTATTTACTCAGAATGCCCCCTCTCCTCCATGGCCTATGTGGTCTGGAGGAAATTTGCCTTGTATTTCATCCTCCTTTGGCTTGTTTTAAGCTCTAAGAGGTCATTTTTTCAAAGCAGAAGTAATTACTTGTTATAAAGGCCTCTGTTGGGCCTAAAACAACCAGGGATGGCACTGAAACATGTCACAGGGAACATTTTAATTAAAACATTAAAACATTAACAATAGGAATGGGGAGGCTGTTGAGGACCTCCAAATTGCTTTTGGGCAAAGACAACTTGTAACCTGTGGCTGCCCTTTCTCCATCCCAAACTCAATGGTCAGTAGACTAGTGCTAAACTGCTTGGACAGGGGGACTTGCTGTTTGCTTATCCATGCCCCTTTGGGATAGTTAAGGTGTTGACATCAAGAGTACCCACTGTACCTGAAAGTGGGTACAATTCAACACTTTCTATATACAGAATATAGTTCATGGAGCAGGACACTGATATTCCGCATATATTCTGGGTAGTAGTAATGGGATATGTATTCCTCTTGGTTTTTGAAAACTGTTCACTTTACAAGCTCATATTGCCCTTAGCTAGAGTTACTGTTCTAGAATTCATTGCAACCTGTGTTTTAAGTCTAATAATCCTATTTATCAGATACAATTATAAATCCTAATATAGTGTTTTTAAGGGACAGGTGTGCTTCTAGGATATCTGTGGAGAGCAGTTCCCATGATACTTCACCTTAGCCAATACTGGCTGGGTCTGCTAATACTTGTAGGCTGGAAATGTCTGGAGTATCACAGTTTCTCAACCTTGAGTTATACCATTTGATCTAATTAGAAGGAAGATAGTGTTATGTAGACCTAACTTCACTTAAACTTGCTCCTGCAAATGGGCCAATTCCCCCTCCATTTTCATTTAACAAGGCCTTGAAGAAAAGTTATGGCAAACATCTGTTTTAATAGTTCCCAATAAAATATTATATTGCTGTTTTGTATTTTCCCTACTGAACTGGCAGGTCAAATTGTTGGTGTCTCCATAGCATTCTGACTTCTCTGTCAATGTGTCTTAAAATTATCTGGAAAAGATACCTTTTAAAATTAGACAACAATTCTACTGTGTTTTCACAAGTTTTGATGGCATATGGATTTCCAACTTTCTTGATTGCCTCAGCCCATTACTATTAAATCCCTTCTGCTTCCACTTCAAAATAGGAACTGAAGATTTTCTTCACAACTGTGCAAACACATTTTTATTTTTAAAAGTGACAATGAGGTGGCCATTCTCAGGTGTGGGGGCCAGAGGAAAAACTGAAAATGTTCCGTAAACTACTTCCAGTTGTATGAGATTTTATAAACATGGATTAAATGTTTTAATGAATACAGTAACTTTGAACTCTGGGTTTTCTGGAACCTGTAATTGAATTTTTTTTTGTGGGCAGAGGAGGAACAGTTTTCTCAATTATTTGATATAATATCATATAATTAATTTGCTATTTACGTTGTGGTATCTTTGTTTATTACCTTTACATCTCTCCTTTCCTCCAAGAAGCTCATCATGGTTTTCCTCCTTCGTCTTTGCAACACCATGTCATCAAGCTGAGAGAGTGATTGGGTGACAGTCACCCAATCAGCTGCATGATTCAGTAGGGTCTATTCACTTGTGCTTCAACCCTACTTCATAAGGTCTTTTCAGGGCATATTGACAGTGCTATATGAATGATTAATTTCACAAGTGCTTATGTACTATGGATTATAGCAGAAATTCAACATGATTAGCTTTTTCCAGTGCGGTCGTTTCTGGCCTTGTACAACTGAGGAATGAAATACCATTTCTGTTTGTATTGCAATACTCTTTCCAAATTTTCACAATACCATTTAAAAAAAATGCTTAGGCCATTTCCGCACTAGACTGTTATAGTGCTATTATTCCACTTTCAACATCCTATGGAATCCTGGGGGTTGAAGTTTAGGGAGGGGCACTGTAACAGTTTAGTGCGGAAATGGCCCTACATTCTAGGAATGGGTTATATCTTGATTAGACTGTTGGTATAGAAAATTCAATGAAATCCTGTCAAATATTTTTGAAATTGAGGTGACATACCCAGAAGTAAGCACTTGTAGTATAATTTGAACAATGATTCTCAAATATTAAATCTCGTATCTAACTTACCTTATTTCACAATACATGAGGTAGAAAGATAATGTGGGGGTGGGGGAGAGGGGATGACCTTTGAATAGAAGTGGGATTTAGGGGCACCTTCAAGATACTAATTGCCTTGCCTAACTCTTGCAATGGAGACACTTCCTACTGAATCTTCACTCTGCACCCCATCTCACAGTTGTCTTGAGATTTGCATTTTAATCTGGCACCATTAACCCATTTCTTCTAGAGCGTTTCTCTTCTAACTTTTCTCCTTCTGTTTGAGTGACTACAGCTAGAATATGTCTTTTACAGACTTATTTCTTAAGTAATATTAAAATTCCAAAAGAGTATGGCCAATTGCAAATGATTTTTCCCTCTATGAATAGAATTTAGTATTCATAGGGAGAACATGGGATGAAAGATCTTTGGTACCTGCTGAGCACTCTCTGATGATAAATGCCTGAAGTACTAAATCTTAGGGTTTCAAGATGAACACCTCTCAAGACTGCACTTCTAACAGGTTGAAAAATATAAATATTCCCCGAAGCTGATCTTGGACAAACACATTCACTCCTTTACACACTCCTGATGAATTTGGAAAGTGCCATGAACCATTGCACAGATGATGCTTGGATAGTGTGTTTGCCCATGGTCTTGTCACAGAAGCTCAGTTAATCAATCTGTAGCAGCAGGGTGCCTACTGGCCCTTTAAGAAAGCTTTGATAGGCATCAGGGAGAGGCTGGTGAAATAAAAGCTAAAAAAGAATTTTCAATCAATGTGAATCCCCCTGGGCTGAGAACACAGGTGGTATCATGGGGTTTTAACTACAAACAGGCAAGAAAGTAGAGAGCTAAGATGAGGGAAATGTAAGGAGAAAAAATTGAGGGGGAAAAGGGGCAGATGTGATAGTTGTAGTTAATATAGCATGGCTGTTTCTTTCTGGAACAGAAAAGTGCTGCATGGTAAAAAGCCCATTAGTATTTCTAGTGTAAAATGCAAGCAGGGAAATAAAAGGATGATAATCAGAAACAGTTGGGATATGGGTGGCATTGGTGTGCAGAAAAAATAAAACAAGGTGTGGAGAAGGAAGAATGATTTTCTTTGTACACAGTGAAATCTAAAAGCTGAATAAACCCAGTGAAAAATACACATAGTTTCAATGGAGTGCCTGAGGGAAATTATCACCTGTATCATGCGTTGTTGTTGTATGCCTTCTAATCATTTCCGACTTATGGCAACTGTAAGGTGAACCTATCATAGGGTTTGCTGGGGGCTGAGAGTGTGTGATGTGCCCAAGATCAGCCAGTGGGTTTATGTGGCTGAGTGGGGAATCAATCACTGGTCTCTAGTGTTGTAGCCCAATGCTCAAACTGTGCTACACCATGCTGGCTTCCTTATCATATAAAGATTTTTAAAAAATGAATCAAATGGGAAACAAAAAATGGATCTTGAGCTGTTATTGTTTACTTAATTTTAAAGGATGTATGCTACAAAAAGTTCTAAAGGGACAGCACACAAGGTAATTAGAATGTAATAGATAAAACTGGCTGGTCAAGTTGATCCAGTATGCTCCTAGATCATTCTGCCATCTATGCTAAGAAGCAGCCTTAGATTAGGTTTAATGCTATGTCACAAATCTCAGTGCTTCGTAAACTTGGATTAACAGATGACAGACTTCACCTTCCATAATCTCCACCCAGCATAGCCAACGGTCAGTGATGATGTAGGCCAAGTTTAGGAAACACTTTAATGTTATGAAGGTGGGTTTACATATTGCTGAGAGAACTTTGAGCTTCTGTTTATTTGTTGCCCAATAAATAGGCTAATCTTTAGCTGCACAAAGTGGAAATCAGCAACCTTCAAACTATGGTTTATGAAGCTGGTTTGCTTCAACAAAGCATATTAAACAAATATTCAAACAAAGCAATAAAGATTAATTATGCTTAGCTGCAGCAAGGCAGCTTCATAAACAGTTTGAAGGTGGCTTATTTCCACTGACTAAGATTAAGCATGGTTTAGGGCTCAAATGCATATAGTAACCTAAGGGTTATCTAAAATGGAAGTTAAAGCTTCTAATCAGTAAAGCTTAGAGAGAGAGAGTGAGCAAGCAAACCAACACAGGTCTGTTATCATATTACAGCTAAACCATGGTTTAGCATCAAGTCCAACAGCTGCCCATTTATGCCATCACTTTGTGAAATCTGTGTTACCAGGATGGACTACTATGATCCACGAGTTCTTGAGTGATCAAGCCAATACAATCTACTTCCCAATATGCTATAAGCAGCCAGCCCAGTGCATTGGCAAAGAAACTCATGGAATAACTCCACCACAGGAGTGGACACAGTGTTGCCCTTCAGTCATTATACTGTACATCCAAGCATTCCTCACAAGCAGCCCTATGCTGGCTAGGCTGAGACTAACAGTACAACAACAGCTAGAGTGCTGCATGATTTCCACCCCTGCTCTAGAAGATGCAAACAAGTTCTCTACTATTGCAAACTGAAACTTACTTTTTTTTTTTCATTCAAATATCCATAGGAAAACATTTCTACTTGTTTTGTAACAAGAACACTCCTGTCAAGGTTGGGCACCTGCCTCTAGCTCTTGCTTTATTGTTCATATATTTTATTTACATTCTAGCCTATTGAAATAAATGACTGCTAGACTGGATAAACTTTTTGAGTTTAATTTGTCTGATTTGTCTGATTTGTCTGGTTCAGACCAAAGGTCTATGTGCTGTTTCATCTTCTTCCCCACATTGGCTACTTAGATGCCTATGGGATGTCCACAGTGGGATCTGAAACTAATAGCCCTTTCTCCTGTAGCTGTCCAGGAAAGGCAGCAGCCTATTGCTTCTAATCCTAAAGGAATGACCCCTGCTCCAGTTCTTCATTCTGTATATGTCCTAAAGTCATAAAAGTCTGGATCATAATCAGTTTGTTAATTCTACATCCAACCTACATAGCTATTCCAAGATCAATTAAACAAGCTGGGTAGTATATGTGATATTCTGAAAAGCGCAGTTGTAGGGGCCACTGGCACTTCTATCAACAAACCCCCTACTTGAAAGTGAGCTTCTCTTTTACAGTGGTATTGTTTCAGAGCCACTTATGGTTGTAATGTACTATATTTCCAACCCTGTAGTTTTACCAAGGAACCAATCAGAATATTCAGAAAAAGGAAGCCAGCTGAAATATTGTGGTGATGTTTTTTCTTAATGGACCGAAATTATTTTTTCTCAAGCTATCTTGTGAGGTTTTGATAAATCCCTTCTGCAGTTTTTCCATTCTGTAACAGTAAAGTACTCAATAAGAAACCAACATATTTTAATAACCAGGGATAACCAGCTAAAATAATGGAAACTGCCTTGGGAAAATTGAAATGTTTTATGCCAGTGCACTCTGCTCGTACTAACAAATAGCTTGCATTAGTTTGAATACTGTCATTAGTGCCGCAAGCCAGTGTTGTTAAAATAAGGATCCATAGCTTCGCAGGTGTATTGCAAAAGTTTAAATTTATCTGTAAGGTGTTATTTGTTTGTTTTGCTTTTTGTTTTCACTGTGTGATATACAGTCCTCCTCCCATATTCGCGGGTTTCATTTTTGCAAATTTGATTATTCTCAAGGTGCCCACTTGCACCTCCATTCTCCCCCTCCCATTCCCTGGCCTTTTGCCCAGGTGCAGGTAGGGGAAAGATCTGCATTCTCCTGCCTGTTGCCCGTGCAGATGCCCCAGCAGTATCTGGCAGGAGGTTGCAGGGAAGGCGATTGCCCATTCCCTGTGCTCCCTTGACCGCCACCTGTGTGGGTGCGCCAGCAGCAGCCAGCAGGCCAGGGGAATTATTTGTTATTTTTTTACATTCATGAGGGTTCTGTGTCCCTAACCCTCACAAATGTGGAGGGCCTACTGTATTACAAGCATCCCATATCATGTCCCCTTTGAATATTGCCATACTGAGTTTCTTGATACCTCAAAATACAGCCATGATTGCATGAACTAAATTTTATGAAATGTCACTTCCCCCACTTTCCTGCCAGCACTCAAAGAGAGAGGTGAATATGTGGCTTGTGACCTGTGTGTGGTGCCAATACCATTTTTTTGCAGCCAGAAGCCACCCCAGGATACCCCCTCAAGATCACTACCTATTTATTTACTTATTTTCCATCTTTTCCATAGTTTGGTACTCAAGGCAGCTAACAACAGTTTAAAAAAGCAAAGTTAAAAATTCAAAAGTAAATAAACAATTAAACTTGTGTGTATGTATGTGTCTTCTAGTCACTTATTGACTTATGGTGACCATCTGAATTTCACAGGGTTTTCTAAGGCGAGGAATACACAGAGGGTGGTTTTGCCATTTCCTTCCTCTGAAATATAGCCAACTGAATCTGGTATTCATGGGTGGTCTCCCATCCAAGAACTTGCTAAAGCTCACCCTGCTTAACTTCCAAGGTCAGAATGTTGTTATTATTATGTGTCTTCAAATTGTTTCCAACTTACGGTGATCATAAGGCAAATCAGCAGGGGGAAAAAAAGACTAGATTCCATGTGCTTATGAATGGTCCAAGTTTATTCTTTAAAAAGCCCACCATGTTTTGGCTTATTTATGTATTAATCAGTCTTTTCAAGGTGCTATATGATATAAATCCTCTCTATCTCTTTTGTTTTATATGTGTGTAGTGTTCTTTGTTACAAGATTGTGAAATTGATACGATGTTTATGTTTATTTTTTTAATATAATCCCCAAAGAAGATCAAATTGATTTATAAATGAGCTAGAACTTGTTGAGATTTCTAAAGAATACATTTGGACCATCCATAAGCACGTGAAGTTTAGTCTCTCTCTCCCCCCCCGCCGATTTATTACATGTGCTTTTCAGTAATTATTCCTGAATCTAAAGTGAACCTATCATGACACTCTTGAGCTGAGAGTGTCACCCAGTGAGGCCAGGGTCACCCAGTAGGTTTCCATGACCAAGTGGGGAATGGAACCCTAGTTTCCAGGGTCACAGTCCAACACTCAAACCACTACAGCACGAGCATACTTCCTCAAAACGTTTCCAAATTACTACAGAATTTTGCCACTGTACCTGTTTGATTTAATTTGCCTGCTTAACTCCCACTCCTGAAAAACGGGCAATATCTAGTCAAAAATGAAACTGGATATCACATCACTTCATGTCCATTGAAAGAAAAATTGATGCAGTCTGCTGAAGGAGGGTAGGAGGGTGAAAATTGCCCCCCCATGCAGTAGCCCACCAAAGGGTGGATAAATTTAAGGAAACTGAAGGGTTGAAATGCTCTAGTTCCCTCTCTCCACCACCCTTCTGGTTAGGACCTCTGAGAAACCATTCTGGAGGGTTGGGAGGTAAAATCATGAACAATGCAGGATGGAATACAAAGAAAAGAGGAGACAGAAGAATATACTTTTGTGAATTCCTTTAAATGGAGCTGACTGCCTTACAGTCTTGTGGGTTCTTCTTCTTTGGAGGTCTTTTAACAGATGTTCAATGGGTGTCTTTCAGGAGTGCTTTAGTTGTGTATTCTTGCCTAGTAAGGAGTTGGACTAGGTGGCCCTTGTGCTCTGTTCCAGCTCTCAGATTGATTATATGAAGGTAGAAGTATCCCCAAAATCTAGACATGAATCTGTTTTTTCATTACAGAGGTACTCTTGAATAAATTTATCCTGGGGAAAGCCAGAAGAGAAAGTAACTGCGTCCAGGCATGCAAGTTAACACATAGGATCAGCTGCAAAACACAATATGAACCTGCTGTTTATACAGAATAGGCTTTCAGAACACCAGTGATCTCCCTGTTAGGAAGACAGTTTCTATCTAGACTTCCAGACAGCATAATTTTTGCTCTCCCTGGTATTAAGGTCTCCATAATTTATAGAACAAATAAAATTCTGAGCAGATGGCTTCTCAGAGATGGTGGTATATGATTCTTTGTTTAGATTAAATTTTTTCCCTCCCAGAAAGGCTGGTATCACTCATATATTTCTTGTTCCAATATTCTCAAAGCAGATGATATCTAGTTACTTTCCATCGTTCTGTCACAGTGGTATCTATAATGTGTTGATATCTAGCCATCCATCCTTTCAATAAAGTTGTAAAGGTCATTTAAAATATGGTGATTTCTTATATTTTTCAACCTTGTGATGGAACTGCAGGCCACAATGTGAGAAAAATGTAAAACCTTCAAATATATTTAATGTTCTCCAGACATCTTAGGATTTGAGTACCTGATTTAATTTTTTCTGTCACTGAATGCATCCTAGAAAGGAATTTTGTGTCTCAGGCTGCAGAAATGAGTGGCAAAGAGCTCATTTATTGCTTACACCTTTTTTAAAAAAGAGACATTCACATGACCTGCTAGAATAGTGACCATGTTGACTGGGGGGTGAGGAGAGAACACATCTAGAGAAGATTAGGTTGAAGAAGACTGATCTGAATATTCTGGACATCAGTTTTGAAGGGTAGGTGTTGGGGCATTACAGCATTCTTTAGTTCTTCCATAAGACACAGTAAGTTCTTCCATAAGATAGAATAGGTAATGCACTTTCTTAGCTACATGGCCTCATTGGCTTTACATATGTGCTTTTGCTTCTTGTAATAAGTCTGCAGCATTAAAACTTGTACTGGCTTGCCCAGAATTTCAGATAATGTTTCGAAACAACCAATGTGCCATCAGAATTGTTGCAATGCCTTCAATTTTCCCCTTATCTGTATGGTGCTAAGAATACAGAAGAGAAACCTGATTTACACCATTTTATTTTATTTTAGCCAAAGTGTACATACTAATTTGGAATGGTTGTTTTAGATTATAACTCCCATAGTTCCCTAGCCAGCAGGGTCACTGGCTGGGGGATAATAGGAATTCTGCTTTCTTTCTTATATAGGGACCTTTGTATTTGTCAGGTTGTGTAGTCACTTTCTGCTCACATTTGAGTATTGTATGTTTTAGTCTCTCTTAATGTTACTTTTTTCAGTGACAGCATCTACTTATCAGTACCTGTAAAGAGCAGTTTACTAGGATCATAGGCTCTCCTCAAAAGGTATGTAGTTTAATCTCTCAGCATGGAACTAATCACCTTAAAGACACATGTATTTAGAAGGAAATATACTATTCGTAAAAAGCGTATAGTTGGGGTTACAGTAGTCCTTAGTGCAGTATAAAATAGATGGGAAATCGATTTTGTTTTTGATATTGGAGACAGAGCTCTGGCCTTGGATCCTCTCTTCCTATGGCTGCAGATCATTCAGCATCCCCCATTTCTTTATTATCAGAGATCAAGATTAGCGAGTGTGGATCATGAGAAAGGGACACTCCATCTTGGTCCCTAATATGAGGACTTTGGGGATACTCCCAAATTATTCCCCTCTCGCATATTGCTTGCAGGGTTTATGAAATGTCTTATTGCCCCAGGTTGGTACTAAGAACCACTTCCTTGATAGTGGTTCTTTATGAAAGCTAGTCATTACTTGTGGCAAAATGGCTAATAAAGGATATTTTGTTTAATCCTTCTGATTAGTACTAACCATCTCTTCTTGCCCATAGATGAAGAAACAAAGAATCTGTTCCCTTTGAAATATTTCTATGGCACCTTTCGGTGGTTATCTCCTCCTCCTCCTCCTCCTCCTCCTCCTCCTCCTCCATGTGTATCCCACTTTTTCCCCAAAATTGGACTTAAAAGCAGCTCACACTTTAAAACAATTCAGTTTAAAGATATATAAACAGCGCATATTAAAACAGAATTAAACTGTTAAAGAATTAAAGCAACAGCTTAAAAAGATATAAAAGGTAACAATGAAAAAGTACAGAATCCCCTAGTCTGTTCTTTAAAAACTTTCTGTATTAAAAGTCTTCCTGAAGGTATTTGACTACCAAAGAAGGAAAACAAGGAGGGATCATTATTCTCACTTTCTGGGAAAGGAGTTCCAGAGTCTAGGGGCATTAACTAAGAAAACCCTCTCTTGCGTACCCACTAACCATGGTTGTAATGATGTGGGGTTAAGAAAAGGGTCTTTCCTGATGAGGGCAGAACCAGGCTAGCTCCATCGTTCTGTCACAGTGGTATCCATAATATGTTGATATCTAACCATCCATCCTTTCAATAAAGTTGTGAAGGCTATTTAAAATATGGTGATTTTTTATATTTTTCAAACTCGTGATGGAACTGCAGGCCACAATGTGAGAAAAATTAAAACCTTCAAATATATTTAGCAGTGGAGCTTGGAGTGTATGGGGGAAGGGGCAGGACTATTGTGCAGGGGCATGGCTGTGGTGCATGGGGGCATACCTGCGGCTTATGGGGGCATGGCTATGAGCCAGGACACCCCAAAAACATTGCCGCTGGGCGAACTGCCTCCATCGCGCCCCCCCATCCCTACACAACTGCTCATACAAGAAGATACAGTCTGCCAGATATCCTGAACCTGAGCCATATAGTGCCTGGAAACAAATTGACAGTCAATGAAGCTGTTTCAAAAGGGTCTGGCTGCAGCAATTTGGACCAGCTGAAGTTTCCAAACACTCTTCAAAGGCAGCCCCAAGTACAGTGTGTTACAGTAGTCCAAATGAGATGTAACCAAGGCATGTACAACTGTGGTGAGATCCTGCATCTCAAGGAACAAGCGTAGTTGGTGGACAAGTTTTATATGTGCAAAACACCCCTGGCCACTGCAGAAACCTAGGCCTTCAGGTTCAAAGTGGAGTCCAAGAATACACCCAAACTGCAGACGTTCAAGAGGAGTGTAACCCCATCTGACACAGGCTGAATCCCTATTACCTTCTGACTGACCAGAAGCACCTCGCATTAAGGGCCTTTGTAGTTTACTGAGGTCAAAGAGCATTCTGGCTGAGAATTCTAAATGCCCCTCCCTAAAGACTTGTATATTTTTAATGACTGACTTGCTACCCTTGGTTCAGTAACAACACATTCATTGACTTGAGACTTGGAGACTTAAATACATCACTGCAAATAAGTGTCTCTGAGGAAGGTATTCCTCAACAAGGGTGTCACCGCAGAAAAGACCCTCTCTGTGTGGATACAGAGATTCTAGAGTAGCTTATCTAGCCTATCAAACATAGTGGATGATATATTAACTGTTGTTAACAAATGCTTTTTTTAAAAAAATTAAACACCAGCTCTTCCCTCAGTCCATACAAAATATATAATGCAACTTTCATTATTTTGCCATGTATGTGCTTTCCTACATTTGTGGAAGGTGATCAAAAGTGTGTTTAGTCTGCAGAAGAGAAGGTTAAGAGGGGATATGATAGCCATGTTTAAATATTTGAAGGGATGCCATGTAGAGGAAGCAGAGGGCTTGTTTTCTGCTGCTCCAGAGACCAGGACAAGGAGCAATGGATTCAAGCTGCAGGAAAGGAGATTCCATCTGGACCTCAGGAAGAACTTCCTGACAGTCAGGGCTGTCCAGCAGTGGAATGTGCTGCCTCGGAGTGTAGTGGAGTCTCCTTCCTTGGAGGTTTTTAAGCAGAGGCTAGATGGCCATCTGTCGGGAGTGCTTTGAGGGTGTTCCTGCATGGCAGGGGGGTTGGACTGAATGTCCCGTGTGATCTCTTCCAACTCTACATTTCTATGATTCTATGATTCTAAGCTATGTCATGGTTCAGGTATGTTGAATCCCTGTCCTTTTGAAAAATGTAGGTTTCTAATGATCCAGTCAGCGGTCTAGTTTGATACAGTCTAACAGAATACTTACTGTCAGATTTCTCCAGAGTGAGCATTTCATGCATAACCACTTAAAACTGACAGTTCTATATTGTTGATCTCTGACAGTTCTGTATTGATAATCTCTTGTCCTTGACAGCTTCCTGGAGCACAAGTTAGAAGCTCTAAATACTTGAGATACCTGAAAAGAAATTCCGTGTTATAATTAGAATTATTTTCAACTCGGTACCAAGACCTGTAGTTCAACTACTTTTTGTGAGTTCTGGATCCAATAAAATCAGTGGAATGGCTCACCAATCAATGAAGTCTTCAGCTAAAATATAATAGAATGCTAATTAGTGTCTAAAGTGGAACAAATATTTGAAAGTGTAAATAACCCAAAACACAGTTCAAGGACAATTTTAAAAGACTGTGTCACTCTTTGTATTCAACAAAATGCTGAACTCAGGCTTAGAGTATTTAAAAGCAGAAAGGATGTGGACATGACTATTTTGTGTCTGAGTTAATTTTCTCTTTATGAAAGCCAGTCATTTAGGTGCACACATTGCTGAGTACCTCACTTGTTCATTCTCAAAACAAAACAAAAAGACTCTTTCCAGGTCTTAATGGAATTAGTATTCTAATCTTCTACTTTAAAATGTTACACTAAGCAGCAATCAAATTTTCCTAATGCTAGCATTACCATCTCCCTCTCCATTTTGTTCTAAAAGCCTATGTTCACCTTCTATCTCTTTTCATCTGGATTAGTGAATAGGGAGACTGGCAATTTAGGTGACACACAATCACAATAAGAAAATCAATTCTGCCCTTTTTCTTCCTTCTTGATGACATACTAGAAGGTTGCTTGCGATTAGACATGTAAAGAATACTCACAAATTTCCCTGTCCTCAACAAGAAAGGGTATCTTGACACACCTATAAAAAAAAAGGGGTCATCTGCCATAAGATTCAGGACTTCTTTTGTGAAGAATGCATTTGTGCAAATTTCTTTTTGTTTTGTTTTGGCACAAAGAACTTCTTTGTGCTATGTATTTGTGCAAATATACTGTTTTCTATCTCAAAAAGTTGGTTCTGCACAAAGCCCTGAAGGATTTGCAAACTTTTTTTTTTTTGCAAAAAGCTCCTCAAAGTGCAAAACATAGCTGAAAAATGTACAAAAACTCTTATAATTTCACCCAACAGAGAGAAAACTTTTTAAACATTTAAGATTTTTCTTCATATCATGCTTGCATGAAAAAAATAAAGATTTACATCTGAACTTCTGATACTGCTTTGTACATATATGTATCTGTGAAGAAATCTGTAATGATTGGGATATATAATCCTGTGATGTCCAAGGTTCTGGGAAATGTTGCAGATCCTTGTGAACAAGAGTTTAATTTCACCTGTACCGTCTGCTAACATAGACGTTCAAGGCCTGAGATGGTGCCCTCCTAATTAGCTGGGAGAAATATAAGAATGATAACAACGCCTTTGATGGTCATTACAGCAACACAGAATTCCACTTTTTAGACAGAAGTTAAGAAGAGGCAGATCAGTTCACTAACTGAATAGGAAACCTACAGATATGAATACCTAATTACATTTTAATAGCTCTCATTCCAGGTCTCTTAGATGTCATTTCCTTATGGGCAGTTTTAAAGATTAAAAATGAAACGATTTGTTGGGGGATGATAGGAGCCAGAGCACAGCAAGGCAACAGCAGCAACCTTGTTCCCCAATAATCCCTCACACACAGAGGAGTTTCTTCCAAAACAGGAGGCACTTTATCTTGCATCAAGGTCCGTTATATACAAAACATAGAGTAGACTGACATGAGCTTGCACCAGGCACCAGGTTTGGTCAACAGACAAATACATACTGGCATTGCTTCCTTATATACATATCTACAACCTATCTACAACCAGTCAGGTAAGGGTTTGTACACCTCCCTCTACCATTTGCACACAACCCCAGTTTCTTATGCAACCTTGCAATTACTCACAGCTGGGGCATGATGCAACATCTTTGCAGTGGGTTGATCATTTTCCCAGGGTTCCCTGCCTGGAATCCCTGATACGATTCAAGTGAAATTTCCTTTCTGACATGAAGCTCACACATTAACCAGCCAAGTGTCACACTGAGGGTCTCCTAAATTTCTAAAAGCATCTCAAATGACACATCCTACTTTTCTAAAGCAGCATGCCAGAACACTCTCTAATTGTCTGAGTTCCAGCCTGAAATTTATCCACAACACCAAGAGCTTTTAATAGAGCATTTAAAACATTGGCACATCATCATACCAAGATGCCAAGATAAGCCAGTGATTTCATTCACAACAACAAGAAATATGAAGGACATGCTGGTAAAGTGTGAATTTAAAGAACACAGACATCACACACACACACACACAAAAGATACAGGCATGCCTATTGGGTCCTATCCAAGAAGAAAGGCAGTGTATAAATTCAATAAATAAAATCAAATAAAAATATTGCAGAGACTGCATTTCAAAGATAACGGAATCAGTAGAGGATCTCAACTTTGGATGGTCTGTTTTTGTTTCAATTCACCACTCATAACAACATTTTTGTCATTTATGGTATCAGTTGCAAATACTGAAAAAAACTATTCTTAAGAAACTTTATTGTTTTTCCCACATAGATAGCGGAACACTTTTGTAGCATAAGAATCCATAGAATCCATAGAGAGGTTTCCTCTTCATAGACAAAGTCTTTCCACAACAGACCTGAAACTGTGGATATCAGAGAGGGTAAGTTGCAAAAATAAACTTTGTAGAATACGAAACTAAAAATTCTTGTCCTCTCAAGGCTCAGTGACAGCTTGGAATTTCTGCTACTCTTTTAAAGAAAGATCTAGAGTTTTCAGGTACCACTAATTTCTTTGTACCCAGGTTATATACAAATATGAGCTTCCTTGAAAACTTTCCAATGCCACATGTTTCTTAGACCAGATATAACCCACAAATTTCTATTCACTTTTTAGTTCCTCACAGAAGTTATGTAATTGTGGAAGTGGGATCGAAAGTAATAATATATAGAAAGATGCAAACCGTGATCCTGATCCTAAATCTTCAGAGAGTTGTATAAGATGATACCGATCTTTCAAGGAGGTGGTAGTAGTTTTTAAAATGGTCACTTAGTATTGACACATGGAAACAATAGATCTGCTTACGAAAAGTCAGTTGCCTTCAGGTCAAAACCTTCTCTGAGGAAATTCTTTTTTGTTATATTTCCAGTTGTGATGGTTTGTGCATAAATATATGTAGATCACCATGAAAACATATCTATGTTTATACTTCTACTTATAGATTGGAATATATGAATATATCCCAATTCAGATGTTTCTCTTTCTAGTCTTCCTTTGAAAATTTTCTGTTCAAGAATCACCAGTTTTAAGTGCCATATTGTAGCCAGGAAGGCTGAAATGCTCTGCAGATGATTTTTGCATATTGCTATTTCTAATGTTAGATTTGTGCCTATTTATCCTCTTGCATTGAATGTAAGGCTCCACTTTGGGAGTCCCCAATATCAGTATGGTTTGGATGGGCACCATACCTAATTGGCATCATATGTAATTGGCAATACATTTTATTGGCTCTGATATCAAATTCAAGCCTGAGAGGTGACGGAGAGGTCAAACTGAGCGAGGGAAAGAATTTGACTGTAAATGTGAGAAGGATAGGTCAACTTGAAACTTCCTCCAGGTAAGACTGAGTTATCTGTCAGGCAAATACACACCATTCCTGTGGATAATAGGCTTAAATAGAAGCTGGAATTTTCCAAGGAATCAAACTGTGAGGAGCCTACCAGGATACTGATTGACAGATATCCATCCCTTGTACACCTGGATTCTTTCCTCTGTCCTCACAGCACCCACAATAGACAGCTATTACAACACCCATCATATCTTTGTCAATCAAAGTACTAAGTCCATCAATAGGCGAAAGACCTATTGTCCACAACAGGTTCCCTTTGTCTTGCGTCTGGAAACGTCACTGCCACAGGTTATTTTCAGGGTACAAATAGAAGGTCTACCTGTCTGGTTCCTGAATGAAAACTGTCCTTAGGTCCTACCTAAGCCAAAATACATTTCTGCTCTTCACTACTCTTCTGGACTATTAATTATAAATCCCCCAAACCCCTCAGCCTCTCTATAATTTTTCTTCCCTTTTTCTTTCAGCTAGCTCTTGTGTGATTGTGTGTATTTTGTGTGCATGCATGAGTGAATTCCCTCAAATAAAAACACATTTTTAGCTCACTTCTGGATCTCTGGCTGGTTCTTTTCCTGCGTGTGCCCGTAAATGCTGGTAGGAAAGATCTAGCTAAGTTGTCCCCCTCTTGCAAGCCTCCTCTTTGAGCTAATTCATTCCTCACTTTTGCAAGGAGACCCAGGCATCACAGGGTGCCCTTGTGGCACTTGCGTTTTGAGGGTAATATGAAGACAGGCCTGTTTGTCCAATGTGAGAATGTAGAAGGACATTGTTGACATAGGGTGTTGTGTATCACATTTGGATGTGACATATGTCATCTTAAGTCACCAGTGCTCCCACTCCCGCTGTCCTGATACACACACAGGCAGTTGTTAGGGAAGAAGCAATTTACTCCAAGCTCTTGCAGATAATGCCAGATAAAGCAAGGCCAGTAAATTAAGAAAAAATTCTTGAAACAAACTTGTCTGGAAGGATTTGCTTGTGAGACCAGGCCTGAGGTGAGTCTATTGTTACACTGTATGTAGAACACAGCTTGATTTTCACATCTCTTGATGTCCTGAGTGAACCCACAGGTTGCTTAGAAATTTTTACACCTGTTTCATGAAAAAGGTGGCAGTGCAGAGCAGAGTGTTATGACTGCTCCATATGTTATATTGGGCTGGTATAAATCACTCTGAGAGCCAGCATGGGATAGTGATTTGAGCATTGGACTATGACCCCGGAGATCAAGGTTGGGTTGAGCCATGGAAACCAACTGAGTGACCTTGAATGTGTTGCACACCGTGAAGGCACACAACAACAGCAATAAATCACCCTGGATGCCAGCTGTCTCCCTGGGGCAGCTATTTTTTCCATGGCAAGCCGTTTGCTGCAAGCTACTTGTTTTCAAGCTGAGTCAGTGAATTTCTGCAGACCTCTGTCTATTTGTTGGCCTTTTATATTTTTCTTAATCAGAGATTCCAGGACAGTTTACACAACCAAAAATACAGTATACTGTGCAGTGAACTTTGTACATGAGAAGCCTAGTAAAGGAATTAGCAATTGTAGAATGATTTGAAAAAGCTGGCCTCTGTAACTGTTCCTAATGCTAATTTGCTTAGAATGTTCATAATCTGTATATAAGAGAGTGTCTACAAATTTTTTTGAGTATACAATAGGGGAGGGCAACCTCTGGGGGTTATGAGAGAGCTTGAAAAATAACTAATTGCATATAATGAAGTACTTACAACTAACGCCCTTTTTGCAATAACTTGGGTGGGTGAGTGGGAAATCATATGCAGTCCAGATGATGCCAAATTGCAACTCCCAGCAGCCCTAGGTAGCAGACACCAATGATGAAAGATGATGGGAGTTGCAGCTCGGAGGGACACACAATTTTCACACTAGAACTGAGACATAACTAAATTACATTATGTCTGAAATCCAATTGCTAGCCTGGAGTAGACTCATTAAATTGCTGAATGGTAAGCCAATATCTATGTGAACCCCATCGATTCAATAGGTCTATTCTAATTGGGACTAAACACTTGGATTTAGGCCTATGATGGTAATGTAATGAGAGGTAATCACTCCTCGCATGGTGTAAGCATTTTTGTTGTGTTTATGGTTGCAGAGGTATGGGACTTCACTACTTTGGTGAGGTTTGTAATGCAAGCAAATAGCTTGTGGCATTCTGACAGCTTTTCAGCAAGTCATCACAAAGTTAGAATTTAGTTATTTCTGAATTATGAAAAGATAGAGAGCTACTTTTTAAAATCTGGGGGCATTAGAACAGCAACTGTAAGTAATTATTTAAATTTTAAAATAATTTATTTAAATTTAAAATAATATTTTAAGTTCTGATAAGAGTGAGTGTAGGTGTGTACAGAAGTGTGTGCATCTCTCTCCCTGTAGCCAACACCAAATGTAGTTCTCAACTGGAAATTTTGTGCACTGCAGTGTTAATTGAAGCATTCCATTTCCTAAAAAGCATGGAAGGAATAGTAAATGGCAAGGTTGCTGTATTCCATTTCCTCAGATCCAGACAACTACTCTAACTTTCATTATGATTATGCAAATGAGGCACATTAATTGTTGTTTTTTCCTCCTATTATGTTTCAAGCTTCATACAATATTTTACAGCTACAAGTGATTTGAGAGAACCAGTATAGAATAATGTATAAAAGTGCTGGTCTTGGAACAAGGGCTTTATCAAATGAGGCAGGTAAATCACACTTATAGCTGGATAATAGTGTATTTGGCTTTGGCTGATGTCATTCTTCTTCTGTTTTTCTCCCATGGGAGACCATTTGGAAAGTGTTTCTTTTTATTAACACCAAAAATCTATTAGTGACCTCCTTTCCCCTTCTCTTGTGCTATGATTTTTTTGTGCAAAAGCTCAATTGTACTTTTATGCTTATTTTGGGTGGTCATGGGGCATTCTGTGGGTGTGTGTGGATGGGGAAACATCAGTCCACATCCAGTAATCAGGGAAGGGGTAGAAATTTCGATTTGATTTCCTTTCAATTGCCAAAGTAACTGAAAAACATTTAAACTTTTTTCCCTATAGAAAAAAAAATCCATTGCCAAATGACTGCCCACCCCCTTACTAAGGGAAGCCAAAACTTTGATCACTGCCCCCCAGCTCCTTTTCTAGCCCCATTCTGGAGTCTCTCTCTCTCATATACATACACACTTACACATGCCTGAAAATATAAGTGGAAAAGTGTCTTACAGTTTTAAAAAAGCATTTCTTTCATTATTCCATTAATTTTTGCTTTCTTCTAGACTTAACTAATCACTGGCAGATGAAAGCCAATGCCGATGAGACAGATAGATCAGTAGCTGATGTCTTTCATTTGTCAGTAATAAGTTAACTCTGAAGCTAGAAGTTTGGCCTGTCCTAATCAGGAACCCCTCTCAGCTTTAAAAGACTTTTTAAAACATAATACTGTTTTCATTTATATTATGTGTGGGTGTGCCAAACTAGGAAAAGGGAAGATATCGGAGAGAAATAACATATATTTTAGCTTCTGCACTTGGTGTATAGTATTAATAGCATGTATTAGTAGCATATATTTTAGCTCATTTGTATAACACATATTTTAGATGTATGTACACAAAGATTCCAGTATATTTTGGCCTCTGCAATACACTATTTCTAAAATAAACTGCTTTCCAGAAATTGTAAGAGAGCAAAAGAGGGCCTCAAAGACCTTGGATCTTTAGAGTGGCTGTTGTGTTTCAGACCTTGTTGATAATATACCAGACAGGACAAGGCTGTAAGGAGTAAACTGATTGATAAGGAATACCAGAATACAAAGGGGTACTTTGAAACTGCTAATGAGACACCTTGAATGTAACATGAGAAATAAAGATACAAGAGGGGAAGGCATGGGCAGCTTATGATCATTCCTTTTAAGAAAAACTGTAAATAAAAGTAGTGGGCACTAAATAGTGGGGAGCGGGAAATGTCAGCTGAGGCAGGACTTCTTAGGCGAACTTGGTAGGCTGTAACCTTTGGGGTCCTATCCAATGGGATCCCAGGGGAGGGAAAACCTGCAACGGGAACAGGTAATAAAAACAATTTGTATTCAACTCTGAAGTGTGTCCTTCCCTCTGGGGAACACCCGCTTCTGCAGAAACGTACTTTTAATAAACATTATTGCTTGAGCCAATCCTGTGTTTTATGAGTCTTTTCAGCTATTTCTCACATATTGTCTTGGAGGAGGTAGTAGGCTGTGTGTGATAAGCTTTTAGCACAAATGAGTGATGTAATCTCAGAATGGTTCCGAAGGTGTGAAACCAAAGAGAGTAAAACCAATTCAATAGTGTTTTTAGAACAATGCTGTTTTAATGGGAGAAGAGCCTGGTATGATAAAGCCCCCAGATTCAAATCCCTGCTGTATCATGGAATTAATCATATGACTACCTCTCAGGAAATCTGCCTTACTGAATTGTAAAGGAAGAGGAAAGTGATATAAAATGAACATGCACATTTGTAGTGCACTATAGATAAAACAACAACAACTATAGTAACATATTGCCATGCACAGATACTTCCAGTGGCATTCTCATCAGATCACCCTTTTTTGGCATGATTTTTTCAAAAAGTTTTGCTCCAGACTAGAGATCCATGAAAATATCACAGGAAGCCATTGAGAGTGATTGCCATCTGATTCACAGGGCAAGATGCAGAGGAAAGTAGGGTCAAGTGGTAGTAATTGAAAAGGAAAAGTATGCTCTGATTTCTTGCAAAGATGCAGAATAAACATTTTATTGCAAGTAGAAAACAGTCTACTGTAACTGACTTTCATCTACTTGACTTTTCACCACAGTGTACATGCTATGCTAGGAATACGTTCTTTCACCCAGTTATTGTTTATAAATGCCAGTTAAGATAATGATGAATGTTTGTTCCCTCTCAACTCATTAATTACATCCTCCCATCCTGAACCTGCATATAAATATCTGCCTAATGAGGCAACTCTCCATGCATCTGATGAAATGGACTGAGGTATACAAAGCTTATACCAAATAAAACTTACAAAGATTACACCAAATAAAGCTTGTTAGCCTTGTTAGAGGACACACTACTGGCTAGAAAAAGGTAGATTCTGAATCCTGTGGTTTTTGCTGGAAGAGATTAATGCCTTCTTAAAAAATTTAAAAGGCATTCCTTGGTGTAAGAAAAAAATAAATCCAGTTCATGTCACAGATGTATTCCCTTCTGTTCCCATGCTTGTACATCACCTCTACATAATTACTTTCTACATCCTTACCCTTGTAGCTGCAACATTGTTTCTTTGATAGAGTTTACATTGTCAAGGTAAATGGTATCCCTCTCTTATGTACATTTAAGTTAGTAGGACATATGTGTGAGTAAACAGTTCAAATGTCCATAACATACTTCCAACAAAAATAAATATGGAATCAAAAAGACATTTTTTTCCTTCATAATTGTCCTCATCTTTTCTTTCTAATTGTTACAATCCATTTTCCCCAAATCTGAAGATTCACATCAAGCAGCTATCTTAATAAGCTTCTGTCTACCGTCTCCTTTGGCCTGTTCCATGCTCTTTCTTTTCTTGGAGCAGCATCTATGAGGTGGCTGCCTCAGGGAGCAGAGCATGGGAGCAACACATTGCACTGTTCCCCTCTTCCTGGTGAATGTTTGCTACTGACTTGCCTCCTCCCTTGTGCTCATAAGTTGCCTTTCCTCCATTCTTCTCTCCCTCTGGATTTACCTCATGCCTCTACCATTCCCCCGTCTTGTACTCTGCACTCTGCTACTGCATCTCCTGTCTCCTTCCCTTCTTCCCTCACCTTGTGATACTACATTTCCCTCTCTTGTACTTTGTCCCTAATCATGTTTACCTCTCCCTCTCTCCCTGCCTTCCTCCATCCCTCATCACACTTTCACCTCTCCCCAGCCTGCCCCTGGAGTTTTCCCACCTCACTTGTTACACTCTGCTGTTTACATTGCTTGCTCTCCTGTCCTTCCTACTTCCTTCCTTGCCTCACCTTGCACACTTATATTGTGCCCTCTACTTGTTTCCTTGCCCATCACTGCTTTCACTGCTTGCTCTCACTTTCCTCAGACCTGAAATTCCTGAGTGGACTTGTTTCTTACAGAACATTTGAAAGGTGTCTCTGTGTTTTGCTCCATATCTTGGCTTCTACAAGGGCTAAAGGCTTACTTTTATTTATACTTTTTAAAAAAGGGCATGCTTGGAATATGGGCCAAATAATGGTCCAAACAAGCACCTAGTGGCTGTCAAGGTCTGAGACCTGGGTGGTGAGCCTGCCCAGAGAAGGGAGTGTGATTGCCAGCAAAGTCCAGCTGGGAGGAGACAAGCAAGCATTTTACACAAGGGAGTTCATTTACCAGAGCATTAAGCAAAAGCCATAGTCAGAGTTCCAAAAGCCAAGGGTCAAGAGATCAATTCAAGGTAGCAGGAACCGGGTGCTGGGAGCAAGGACCAGGCAAGAGGAGGGCTTGAAAGAAGTTTGCCACAAGCAAAGGAGAGCTTCCAGGCAGGCAGTTATATAGCCCAAGACACAGGTGTGGCTAGTCACTGCTTCTTGAACTTAATCAAGGAAGCCTCCCTTTGCTCAGCTCTCTTGAGTCTCTGCCTTGTTTGTGGGCTGATTTGGCACAGGCTCCAAACCATCTTCAGAATCGGATCCCTGTTGCCCTAAAGGAGCAGGCAGAGGAAAGTCCAAGCCTGCTTGGTCCATGGCAGCAGAGGGAGCTCTTGAGCTGCAGGACTCATCTCCAGCCAGAGTCACAGGGACCAACAGCTGCTGCTGTCATCAGCAGCTCTGACAGGGGCTTCAGTTATCACAGTGGCATTCTGTCCTATCTCAGTCTTAGCAGCACAGCTAATAATTCAAACAAAACAAACTGAATAGCTCCCAACTCATTACTTGCTTTTATTCAGTAAGTACAAGGTCAAAAATAAAGTCCAACAGAATTCAAAGGCAAGCAAGTCCAACATCAGTCAGGGTAATCCAGAATCAAGCAGAGAGATCAACAAGGCAAACAGAGAGGTCAGATAAGAGCTGACAACTCTTGGAGGGGAAGGGCGGCAACTATATAGGTCAGCCATTTAGTGCAACTGTTGCCTGATTAATTGTTCCTGGTTATATATTCTCTGGGATTGACATAGGTTCTGTCTTTGTTGTCTGCACTCAGCAAAGGTAGGTACTGTTAAGTTATCCTCTGTGTCTGAAGGAGCAGGTCTCTCTGCTGGAACTAGCACTGCCCCCTGTTCTGTTTGTGGCACTGTAACCTTTTCTTGTACAGCAGATCCTGACATGCCCCCTGTTTCAGCCTCTGGCATGTCCCCATTTCAGACTCTGAGTCAGAGTCCATGTTCTGGAAGTGGAGCATGACATACCCTAGAATCTGGGTAAACACTCAGCTATCTGGGTGATAAGGCAATCTAGTCCTTGGGTACTTTACTTTCTGAAAGTTAAGTTTTTATAAGATGGTGGTAACTCAAGAGCAAGTTGTGTCAAGGTGCACAGTACTGAATGCCAGCCAAGTTATTTGGGCACATCAGGTAGAAAATTCCACAAGCGCTTCTCTTCATTTCTGGCAGTAAAACATATTAATAACAGGTCTGATACTTAATGATTTGCTTCCCATTCTTGTCACCCATTTGCTGCCTGAAGCTGCTGTCTCATTCTGCCTTATGGTAGTGCTCCCTCTGAGTATAATCTGAGATCTCCAGTGATGCAGCCATGCTTCCATTTATCATGAAAATAGTTGAAATATGTGCCACAATGATAATATGGATTGCCTGTGGGAAGCTTCAGCTTATATCTGTAAAGGATTCCATTTACACGCTCTAGTTCTCCACACAAATTTATCCCTGTTGGCACTTGAAGGGCATAATAAGGAGCTCCTTTGCAACATATGACAAGGCCTTTATATACAGATGAATTTTTTTGAGTATTTTTGTGGGCCGTAGGAATAAGAAAAACAGTGCAGTGTACAAAAAGTTTATTAGCAACGTCTATCCAACTCCCATTAATTATAAAAGTTCTATGCCACTAAATTATGGCTCAGTAAATCAAACCAGACTATATACTAGGTAAAGAACATATTCTTATCTAAGTTCATTTCATAAGGATGAAATCAAGATGTGGCACACTGTTCAGCCCTAACATTAGCACTGGCATTTGACTGTATTTTGTGAATTAATTCTATGTCTACCTATCTGTCCATCCATCCATCTTTTTAAAAAAATAAAAAATAAAAACTTGTGATTTTACTCTATTTATTGTTAACACATAAATTGATAATAATTTGTCCCAGAATATCCAAGATTTCAGAAACTAATCAGCAATAATATTTTGTGATCCTGACTACTCTGAGAAAGGGTGGCTGTAAAGAAAGCTTAGAAATTTCTTTTCAAAAAAGCAAGTTAAATATCTTGGTGTTACTTTGTCAAATATGAATTGTTTGCTGTTCCGAAATAATTATGTGAAGATTTGGAATGAAATTAAGAAAGATCAGGTGAGATGGGAGAATTTAGAATTGTCAATTATGGGTAGAATTTCTGTGATAAAAAAATGAATATGTTACCTAGACTGATATTTCTATTCCATACAATACTGGATTTGACAAATGATGTACTCTTCAAGCAATGGCAGAAGGATTTGTCTAAATTTATTTGGCTAGGAAAGAAATCCTGAGACAGTTTTAAAATACTACAGGATGCAAAATGGAAAAAAAAAGAAAAGAAAAGAAAAAAAAAGAGGAGGTTTCGGTCTATCAAACTTGAAATTGTACTTTGTGGCTTGCTGCCTGGTTTGGATGAAAGACTGAAGAACATTAAGAAATGGAAGGTTATTGGAGGGACATAACTTAAGATTTTGGTGGCATGGATATTTATGGTATAATAAAAGTTCAAGTGAATGTACATTTTAAGGATTACATTGTAAGATGTGCTGTATTAAGAGTATGGGCCAAGTATAAGTGTAGGCTATGTCCTAAAATGCCTCTATGGATTTCAGTGCAGGAAACATTTTGTAAAGGAGAGACAACGGGAAAATAAAGATGGTTAACATCAAGATTTTTGGGTGAAAACTCAAGGTGAATATAAAATTAAAGATAAAAGCCAATTGTCTTCAGATCAATTTACCTTTCAATGGTTTTCATATATACAACTGTTTGATAGGTTTAAAATAGATAAAAAAAGAAGTGGTTTTGAACAAGTTAAATCAGAGTTTGAAAAGTGATTATGTATGGCTGATGACCAACTTATTGCAAAAATGTATCAGCTTTTCTTGAAAATTGAAATGGAAGAAGAACAGGTTGAAAATTGTATGGCTAAATGGGGTAAAAATTTTGGGTATAATATGTTGATAGACTAATAGGAACATATGTGGACAAAAGATTTCAAATTTACTCTATGTTAAAGAATTTTTACAAAATGATGAATTGTTGGTATATGACTCCTGAGAAATTGACTGAAGTAAATAAAAATGTTGCTAACACATGTTGGAAGCGTGGAGACAAGAAGAGGCATTTTATCATGCTTGGTGGACATATGGGAAGCTAAAAAACAACAACACTGGACACAAATATGTACATTGATGCAGAGTGTTTTGAAAAGAAATTTACAAATGAAGCCTGAGTTTTTCCTTTTGGAACTTATGGACTGTGACAAGGCCTGTTTTTTCTTCTCACAGACTGGTATGGCAGCTTCCCCACCAGTCTGCTAAAGTGCCTTGCCACTTTATACAGTTCTGCCTTTCCCTTTAAAGGATAAAGCTTTTTAGCTGTTATTTAGAATGATTTACTGATCTATGGTAGCATGTCTCTGCCTGGCAAGAACCACTGAAAATTATTCAGCCAAGTCAAAAATTATAAAAATATACTATAATCTTTATTAAAACAAACCAACAGGATAAAGTATTGGTTTTGTATGTACGTCCAAACTCAAACAGATCTTCAGAATGCATTTATATAGTTTCTTATATCTTCACATCAACATAAAGGCACGGGTCTCAAACTTGCACACAGCCCTCTGGTGACCCTTTTAGCCGAAGACTCTACTTCCAAATCTAGGGCCATTTCCACACCAGGCATTTAAAATGGTGCAGAGCAACTTCCGACAGAGGTCTTCTACACCCTAGAGTGGACTGGCGTGGACTATTTTTTGTAGTTCCACACCAGAATCCACTCAGGAGCAGCCAGAACTAGCCGCTCTGCGTGTTTTTTAAAAACCTCTTTTTCGAGGTTTTCAAAAAGCACGGAGCGTGCAGCCCTGTGCTGCTCCGTCTCCCGGCTCCGATGTGGATTTGCAGGCGCATGAAAGTGCTTGCCTGCGGACCTGCCGGGGGTGGGCTTTCAGCTGGCGAGCGTCTCCGGTTGGTGGAGAGCCTCCACCAACTGGAAGCTGCCATTTGGGACGCTGGAGTAATGTGAAGCAGCGAGCTCGCACTGCTCCGCGTGGCGACGGACTTACCCGGCTGCCGGTGAGCTCTGTTTTCGGGCATTTCCAGGCATTCCCCCCCCCCACATGTGGAAAGGGCCAAAGTCACTTTTTCTGACCAGATTCAAAAGTGGATTGCTTTCCCTTCTGCCCCTGTCTCTAGGCTTTCTTTGAGAAAACACACCCTTTCATTCAATCCCCCTTGGGTGACTGAAAAACTCTCTGGCTGAAGGACTGACTCTCAGCACCTCTTCTGGAAGTCTAACCACAACCAATTTAGTGCCTACTGTTTATACATTTTTTCTGAGGTTTCAAATCCTCCTTCACACAGAAGGGTTTGGTTTATCTCTAGTGTGGTCATTCTGATTGCCTAGCAACCTGTTGCTGGGTGGCTTCTCTGACAACTAGGATACTGCTTCCCCTAGGGTTCATTACATGACATACAGTTAGAAAAAGACTATGGGAGACTACTGAAATATATGATCACAGCAGCAAGATTGGCATAGATGCAGAAATGGAGAAGATTCAGCAATACCAACTAGAGATGAGTGGGTAGCATAAGTGATGGACTTAACTGAGATAGACAAATTGACTATTTTAATTCAAGATGGGTCCTTAGGAGGATTTCTTGAAGAGAAGACACACCTTGTGGACTTTTTAAGGAAAGACAAAGATGATCTGATTTTGTTGAAAATTAGTAATTCAGTGATAATAGAAATAAGTGTGTAATAGGGAAACTAAGGCCCTTTCCACATGCGGAGGAAAAAACGGGCAAAAACACACTAGGACGGACCTTACCTGCATCCGGGTAAGTCCGTTGCCACGTGGAGCAGCGTGTTTTCACTGCTCCACACTCGTCGGCGTCCTGCAGCGTCCAAAATGGCGGCTGCCGGAGACTCTCCACCAACCGGAGAAGCTTGCCAGCCGGAAAGACCGCCCCCGGCAGATCTGCAGGCACACCCTTGCACGCGTCTGCAAATCTACACCAGGCACTGCGACACGGGTGTAAGCCCCGTGCCTTTTAAAAATCACTTGAAAAGTGGTTTTTTAAAAGCACGAGGCGCCGCCACTTCTGGGCACCCTAGCGTGGATTGGGGTGTGGAATTACACTAAAGTAATCCGTCCCAATCCATTTACGGTGTAGACGACCTCTGTCAGAGGTCGCATTACACCGTTGTAATACCCCCGTGTGGAAAGGGCCTAAGGGAAACTAGAGAGGTTGAGATGAGGTAGTTACTTATAACTGTTGATATGCAGATCAGAAACTTTTTTTCTTTTTTTTTCTTTGCCTGCTGGGAGGTATTTTGTAATTTTAGTTGTAGACGTTGTTTATTCTTTTTCTGTCTTGATGTTCTACTGATCTTCATGTTCTTAAACTCAATAAAAATATTGCAAAAACAAAAAATTCTCTAAAAAAAGAATTCATTACAGTTACAGTTCTAGTACCACAAAGTGATTAATGAACTGTTGTGGCTACAGTTTAAAAAAAGATTTTACCTTACTGTTTCTCAAAAATAAATATAATAACAAAAAGATTGTTAGATTATTTTTTTTAAACAGGCTTGTTGCTACAAAACACATTTGTCTCTCATTCCTCCCATCATTGCCTCAGTATCTACAAATGAGTTTGAGGGAATGCTTAAACTGTGTGATATTCCTTCTTATTCCTTCTTAAGTTAGAATTTTAATTTAATAATAGTAATTTTTCTATACATTTACAAATTAATATTATGAAAATTTCATACACAACTGTACAACTGTGCCCTCTTTTTAAAGAACACATTTCCTCATTTTTGGAAATGCATAACTGACCACTCTGCATGTGTGATAGATTCTTCTGGATTCACAAGATGCTTTCACATAGAAAACTAATAGTCTAGGAGAATGTTGAGCTTTCTTAACAGCTGGTTTATTATTTTACTTGATTGAATCTAGGAGGAAAGTGGTGGTAATTTTATGTCAAGCTTGGTGAATGAAATTGGAATGAGGGGACAGAGAGAAAGAGAGAGAGAAAGAGAGAGACAAGAAGAGATCAACATCCTGACCTCTCTTAGTGTTAAGCTGATCCGACTTCTTACTTGCTCTCAAGGGTCAATGATCAGAATCTAGGATAATAGCTGCAAACTCCGATGATAGCATAATGATGCCAACTATAGCGGTCATATTAAGGCTAATGAAGACATATATTTACATACAATGTATTAACAACAACAACAACAACAATGTTCTTCTTTCTGGCTTACTTCCCAACTTTAAAAAATATTTCAGAAATATGGTTGTTGCTTGCTTTGCACGATGCTATTTTTGCTCAGGAGAAAACCAAGTAGAAAATGAGGGCAATGGAAAAAAAAAATGAAGAGATTTAATATGAGTGAGGGTTGAATCTTTTGTATCCAATTTTGCTGGTGACACTTTTCAGCTTACTGCATTTTCTCTATTTATCCCTGATGTTGGTCCTTTTATGCAAGTGCTGAAGAAGATTGTAGCATTATACAGAATCCTATTGCTGTCTACTGTGTATCAAATCTCCTTTCACAGATCATGGTATTTAATTATTTGTCTGTCTGTAAGAATTTACAAAGAAGGGCTCTCTCCCACTTATGTTATGAATAGCAATTTTACGAAGAGCAATAGTAGTAGCTCTTTTGTGATGATATAATTGTCCTGAAGGACGGGACATGGAGCAAGATAGGTCTATTGGCCTTTTCCTTTGCCCCTTGTGCCATTCTCGGGGGAAACTTGCTTGGCATCTTTGTGGATGTCATTTTGACAGCAAGAAGAAACCATTTTATTTCTCCAAGCCTTTTAATCTCAGTTGTTTGATCTCTGTGGAGTTCTTAATACTGTCTTTTTTTTTTTTTAAATTTTGGATCCTGCTGCTTACAGGCATGTCATGTTTTTGATGTTTTTAAATGCTATTTTATTGTACTTCTGATTTTTGCAGTGTAAGCTGCCCTGAGAATTTATTTGAATGGTGGGATATGAATTCTAATGATAAATATAGGACATTATCAACCATTTTGGAAACCTTGTTTTTTCCCTCTAAGAATTTTAGGCTTACATACAGTTGGCCCTACACATTTGAGGGTTTCATTTTCATGGATTTCATTATTTGCACGTTTATCCACTCCTTCCCCACATCTCAGGTGCTTCTTTTCCAGGGGAACCTTCCTGCTCAGCAGTTCTGCTCAGACTATGCAGGACTTTAAAAACCCACCTCTGGTTCTCCTCCTTCTCCACCAACCACTGCCTGGCCAGCTAATGATGGCTCACATTTCTCAGCACCACAAACCCTCTCCTGATGCCCCTCTACTCTCAAGGAAGGAGATGGGCACAAGAGAGGAAACACAGGGCCACTCCACCACTTCTCCCTCTCTTTTCCCTTATCTGATTTAGACTCTGGTTGCCTGTCCCCCCCCCCGCTTATGCCTTGGCCCCTTTCCCACAGACACATTTTGACATTTGCAATTTTTCCACTTCTTTGGGGGTCCTGTGTCCCTACCTCTAATGCATGTGGAGGTCCAACAGTAGTACATGGGTAAGTTCACTCTAGGCTTGCTATCACAGTGTACACAATATAAATCAAAAGTGGCCCAAGACATTTTGCTGTTTGAGCTAAAGAACGAGATTATTTCCCTCTCCCGTTCTATCTCCAGAGACTGACCAGAGTGGTGAAAGAGGGAAAGTCAGAAAGTGACTATAAGGCTTAAATATTGTAGAGCCATATTGAAGAAAACAGTTTGCTTAGACATAGCAAATGTTGTAAGCTCCTAGTGACTTCAGGTTGATTTAAATGGATATGAAACATTCAGAGCCATGTTCCAAGGTATCTTGACATATTCTGTGTGCGTAACAACAGCATGAGTGCTGGAACAGGAAACAAAGAACAAGTGTGACACTCATACTCTGGAAATAATGGTTACTCCTTATTGATGAGTTTGTATGCATGTCATACATAGCCTTTTGTTGCTCAGTTACTGCCACTGCAGTTGTAAGTGCAATTTTTGCAGTCTTTGAAAGAATCCTATATAAGCCCCAGTAATCACTATTTGAGCTGAAATTTAAAATAATAACCTCCTCTGGGCAATACAAAACTTCCATTATCAGATTGTTCTAGTGGACATGAGGTCAAAGTGTGACCATCCAGATATTGTTAGACTGCAACCGTTATCTGTCCTAGCTGACATAGCCAGTGATGGGGAATGCTGGGAGTTTGAGTCCAGTATTAGACATCTGAAGGACCACTTTGCTCACTTTGGTTCTAGGATATATTTAGTGATGGGATAGTGCAATTTGACTGGTTTGACAATTAGACTATATGAATTCAAACTGGGCCAATAGCAGATAGTGGCTCCCATGTTAGTAGGACTGTAAATCCAGGTTTTAGTGCAGACATTAAAGAAGCTACTGAAGGTGTTGAACTAGAACCTTAAAATAGGTACAGCACTTTGGATAGTTCCTTCAAAGTTTCGATTAAAACCTAGAGCAGAGTCAGTGGGCTGCTCCTCTTGATCATTGTGGGTTAAAATATGCTCTTCCTACAACTTGTGATGACACTGACCTCATCTCAGGCTTCTTAGGTTTTCCAGTGACTGCTTTCTAAGAGAGCGATGACCTTCCTTCTGAATTCTTCAGTTTTCTCCTTGATAAATAAGAAAATAAAGTCTGCTTTGAAGCCAGGGTGTTTCTTTCTGGAGATTTGTAGGAACTAGTGCAAGAAGTGTGCATTTTCACTGACTTATTAGTATGCTATTCTGCTTTAAACGACTGCAGTGGGGCATACTGATTATGAAGTGCTTAGATGGAATCGCACAGATTGAACTTAAAATAAGCTATCACTGATGGGCTGTGCATTGCTACAAATGCAGCAAACATGTATTAGGCAAAGTTTATAGCAGTGTCTCCTTGCATTTTTTCCCTAAGGGTTATCATCAGCACCATCACCCAGAGACAATTGTCTCTCCTCACAAATTTCCACCCCCCTTTTAATCTTCTCTGCCATTGAGGCAGTAGTACTATCCTTTGTTGCATTTTATTTTACTTTATTAATAGGGCCAAAGAAATATAACTGCTTGTTTCTGAGGCAAAAAGAAAAAGAAAAGGGGGGGGGAAGCAGCCTCATGGTTTTATTGTTTTGTTTGAAATTGTTCCTAGGTGACAAATTGCTGAAGTTATTATGTCAGCGAAAACCTTAGAGACAAATGGTTCCTTATTGGAAACTGAAGTGATGAGGTCATCAGATGAAAAATCCTCCTTGTAATACATATCTGAATTGACCCTGAGCTCTTATAAACCTGCTCTACATTCAACTGATAAGGAAAAATTGCTGAAAGAAGCTACCCTACAACATAAAAATACTAACTGTGGAATAATGGCAGTCCTGTGTGAGAAATGTATAGAATTCCTAATGTTCCACTACCACAGAAGGAAGATGCCTAAAATCAAGCAACAGATGCATCTGGGTATGTTTAAAAAGCACCACGCTTGTTCAAGACAAATATATTAGCTATTACTTTTGCAATAAAGCAGTTGCTTCTTATTTCTTCAGGAAAATGAAAATTAACAGCACATCAAATCATATTAATGTGATCTGACTGAGAAGTGGTGTATTCAGAATAAAAATTCACAGTGTGAAGCTGTCAGAACTCTCATAAGTTCCCATATTACTGGCAGTACCATTTACACCATGGTATCATTGGCACAACAAGACCAGAATTGTAGGTTTTCCAAGTAGAAAAATGGCTGGTAAATTATGAATAGGATCCTGCTCATTTTTCAACCCATGTTAGTGAGTGGAACTATGCCACAATCAGAGCCTGAAAATTTACTTTTTTGGACTAGAAAGCCTACATTACCATACTTACTGTAGTCACTGGCCATGGTGGCCAAGACTGTGTGAATTGTCTAGAAAGGTAAGTTTGATCAATTCTAGCTACAATTAGGATTACATTTGTGAAATCCTGTGGTATTGTTACTCAGGTTATAAGTGCACATTTGTGACAACAGAGCTGGATCTACTTGGATAAGGATGGTTACTTGGTAATCTATACTCCTCAATCCTGGAACAAGTGAAATGTAATATTATGTGATATATGGGTGTCCCTGTCAAAATGTGGAGATCTGGGCTAGCCAGGCTATGCAGATCAGGTCTGCTTTTCATCTCTATTTCTGGAGAAGCAGCACTCTTTTATATATTTACCACCCCCGGCTCCCTCTCCACACTTACATCTTCCTTCTGCTTTCCCTAAACCTACAACCCTTGTGCATATGGGCCAAAGCATTTTCAGGTTTATCCCAATGAATGTGTTACTGGTGGCAGCATGTGTAACTGAGCTCAGATTAAAGAGACACTGTGTGGAGACTGCTCTTTTCAAAAATATAATAAAATCTTTATTGAGCAAACTGACAAGGGAAAGGTATTTGGCAATTAAACATTATCAAACAGCAAAGCACTTTCAGCTCTTAACAGGCGAACACTTCCCCAACTCTCTTTCTCTCTGAAGGAACTCTTCCCCTTTCAAACTCACAGATGGAACTCTCCTTCAAACCTGTTTCTGTTATTTTTCTATTATGCTGACTCTTCCACCTAGCCCTCCTTCTAGCTAAACTGGGCTTTATAGTCAGTGAACCAATCTAATTAAATCCCTCTCAGTTGCTATGGTGGCTCTGATGGCTATGTCCCCCCAGGGTTTGTCACAGTCCCGACTTGATCCAGTGGTTAGCTAAAGTACTTTCTGCCTTCCTGGACTGGGAAAGTCTTGATTAATTCCCTGTCATCACATTTTTTTCAGATACTTATAAAATGTCCCAGTTTCTCTTTCCTCTTCTCATTTTCCCATTTTGTCCTCAGCTTGCTTCAGTTGCTCAAGTTGAGTTCAAAGTGCAAAAATAGTTTGCACACAGTTAACTCAGCAAGAGGGAGAGGAGAAATGGCATCTCAATGTTCCCAGTAGGCTTGGGCATATGCAAACTTCGGCAGCCTCTCCTAGCTTATCTGTTCTCCCTCATTAATAATTTTTACCATTCTGACTACATTCTGGTATTGCTTGGCCACACACCTTCCATGTTGGAGAGTATATACCCACTTAAAAGGTAATAAATCCTGTTTATTATATGGGGTTAACTTAAGTTAGTCTGTATGAACTACTTCTGGGCCTAGAATTGCCACTTTTCTTTCTGACATGGGGTTCTTCCAAAATGGTTAACAGACAGCATTACAGTTTGGGTTGTAACTGTAATCTTCACGCTGGGAAAAGTTTTTTATTCATTAAAATTTATTCTCATTTATAAGAATTTATGCTCACCAGAAATCTCATGAAAATAAAGCCAAGGCTAATAGTGTAATCCAGTATGGGTGTACTCTTGTTAAATGCCATTAGGAGTTGTAATGCTTAACCCCAGTAAAGTCACTATAGCATTTCCTAAGTAAATAATACTAGGTAATATTACCTTAACAGAAAATTACAAACCAGGTAAGAAGCCAAAAACAAATCCTGGATTATTTTTCAGGTTTGTTGAGAGGCAACTAATTAGAGAAAGAAAGTTGTTGGATAGCAGATGATACAATAAACTAACCGAAGAGAGAAGCTCTATGGTTTCTTTATAACAAGCACAGAAAGGTGGTCTGTGTCATGCAAACTCAATGACGGAGTTAATTATAAAAACACACTAGTGGTTTTAAAAACACACTGTTGGTTAGAAGTGAGGATGCAAGTAATTCTTTGCTTCTAGATCCAGTCCAGAATCTTTTTTGGGTCACTGCAGAGTCCAAAAGTCCCAATTTCTGATCCTTGGCTTAAAAGAACCAACTCAAACCCCAGTAATATTTGGAGAAGAAATCTCTCTAAATTCAGAAAGTACTTAGCCAGGACAAATATGGGTGGACAGAATGTGAATGACTCTAAAGCATGCTATTACATCTGAAAAATTAAGCTGGGCTCATTTAAGAGACTCAAGAATTCTGAATCCATTAAAAATAAGACAGAAAGGAAAAGAAAAACTTTCCTTAACTAAATATGGTGAAAAATGACTGGATTTTAAAATTTATGAGCTTAAGCAAATACTATTCTAAGATTCAGCTCTTCTGTACATATTAGGAAAAAGGTGGGACAAAACTGAATGCCAGCTGGTTACTTATTCTCACACAAAGTTTTAATGAAGAGATGTTTCTTTTGTCAGGAGAATTTTCTCTTAGTTTTATCCCCTCCCAATAACACAAATTTCTTCAGATTCCAACTGAAAATAACTTCAGAACAAAAACATTTAAATATGAGAGAAACTAACAGATTCATCCATCTAGGAACAGGACTTTAAGTGCTTAACTCTTAAAAGTCTGGATCTGAGTCCCTGTGTATTCAACCCTGTTGTTGCAGAATTGTGGTGGTGGTAGTATAGTTGTTGTTGTTATGGTGGTGGTAGCGGCGGCAGCAGCTATGCTTCCTCTTTTTTGTAAGAGGTTCCCAATCTTTAACACGTATAGGACAGGTAGATAGTTTGTGGTCTTCACCCTGCTGACAACAGCTTTTATTACTTAAGTTGTTGCCTGGTGCAGATAGGTCAACATTTAGTTTCAGTTGGGGTGGGGGATTTTAAAGTGTAAAGAAATGATACACCGAACGGTTTACTTAGAAGTGTAGTCCTCTGAGTTTAATGGGGCTTACTCTCAAGTAAGTGTATTCAACTTCCGGTGGTAAGTACAATCCTAAATATAGTTTAGGCAGAGCTTAGAAAACTTATGTTTTGAACTACGATTCCCACAATTTTCCAGTCATCATGAACCATAGCTAAGCTGAGTCCCCTTCCGCATGAGGAGAGTGAATTGCTCCGTGCCATTACTTACTGGCTCTTCTTGGGTCCGAAGTAACGCACGCTGTCCCTTGAGCTCTTCCTCAGGGCTCCTCCATTGGTGCAGGGCGAACCAGAGCAGTGCGAGGTCTGTAGATCCGCACTGCTCCGGCTCAAAATGGCGGCTTCCGGTGTCTTCTTGGGAGTGAACCAACCGCTGAGGCTGGCCACACCCATAGCCCGCCCTCCGCTGATCGCAGGCTTGCATTGGTGCGAGCCTGCACATCTGCACAGGTATGTAGGAATGTAATGGCGTGTTCCAGAAAATGTAAAGACCTGATTTTTCCAGTCTTTACTTAGCACGAGGGAAGACCACTTGGGGGCGAGTTGGATTGGACTGAGATGCAGAACTAAGTTAAATAGTCCACACCTAGTCTGATCCAAGGTGCGGACAACCTCCGTGCCAGGACGCCTTGGCCCATTTTAACTGCCTCTTGCGGAAAGGGCCTGACTGTGGGATCCTGGTAGTTATATGAAAAGAAAAAAGTGACTTCTGAGCTCTGGTTCAAGAAATTAAGGCCCTTTCCATGTGTTATCTGGTTCCATCATCCTCCAGTCATGATCCCAGCATTATCTTTGCTGGGAAGAGAGCACAACGAGAACGTTCCCCTCCACACCCAACCAACTCCCTGCAGAAGGGAGTGTGAGCAACATGCACCTGGCTTCCGCAGGATAGCCAGTCTCTTTCCCATGCTGCGCTAGGGCAGGAGACATCTCCATCATGCTTCCAGCCCTTCCTCATGGCCAGAAAGGATGGGAGCATCACACGATCAGGGGTCATTGACAGAGAAACTCTGACAGAGAAACTTGGTCAACAATTTACCCTGCAATTGCTCCAACTGGCAATGGGAGGAGGGTGGGACCACAATGATGTCATGCAGAAGCATCATCATGGTCCCACTCCTCTTGCGTCCCCATGCCGGGACTTAGTTATCATGCAGAAAGGGCCTAAGAAAGTAAGTCATAGGATCACAGAATTATAGAGCTGGAAGAGACCACAAAGACCATTTGAGTCCTACCCCGTGCCATGCAGGAATACAGTATTAACACATTCCTGACAGATGGCTATCCAGCCTCTGCTTAAAAGCTTCCAAAGAAGGAGACTCCACTACAAGTCCCATTGGACACCTTGGGATTTTCTTAGCAAATACAGTATGTATAGGAAAGCTCTGTAAAACTTTGATTGAACTTTTAAAACTTAGCATCACATGTCTAAGAGTATTTTCCCTATATCTACCTTAAACATAATTGCACATGACATTTTAAATATAAACAGCTGTGTTTTTTTGACACAGTTCTTTGGCTGAAACTTAGTTTAATTGCATTTTCCTCTGATAAGTTGTAAAAATTCAACATAAACCTTGTAAGATAATGGAACTGTCACATTTCTCATGTTTCCCATCAGATATAAATGAAACTGTTGTGCAATATCCCATATCTGGCAAGACGCATGTAATACTGGAGAACAAGAAGAGAAATCAAGAAAGGAAGAAGGAATGATTTATGAATATAATTGAACTTATTGAATAATGTTATTTTCATAATATGTTGAAAAGAGTCAGGTCAGTTTTCGAAGTCAAAAATTTTGAGCCTAACTAGTCAGCACAAGAAGATATGTTATCTCTCCTTCTTTTCCCACTTCACTTATTGAGAGAACGTCTCACCAAAATAAGATCTTATTCGTATTCTTGTTAGTAAATTTTCTGGGATACGGTTGTATCTAATGGTGTCTCACCTGTTGCACATAGCACTCTGTTTATGTAAAGCAGTCATAGCCCTTCAAGACCTCCCCAGTTTCTGCCATTCTGCCCATCTATTGCAGATGTTTTGCAGCATATAACATGCTTCAGGGCTGTTTTTGACACCTCCCCCAGCATCCCTAAACTCCCTACTTTTTTGTTTGGTGAAGCCCCCATGCCCCCTACAGGGGCAATTTTATCACATAGCCTCCTGGCTATTCTAGGTCCAATGGGCCTTTTCCCAGCCAGGAAGTAACATGGAAATAAACTAGAATAGCCACTGGGGAATTGATGTTCAACCATGGAATAAAGAAACTGGACACAAAGTTGGGTTAACTAAGGGCTACTTTATTTTGACCTCTTTTATTTAAATTGAGTTAACCTGAAATATACAAGGGGGGGAGCAACCAGGGTCACCATGTGACAATCTGCTCAGCATACCCATGAGCAATAATACCTCAGTTCCGGGGCAATCCAAATTGCTTTGGTTGCTCTCCAGTCCAGCATCTTAGAAGGTAACCCAGGGACTCCCACCTAAGCTGCAGGGCTCTAAAAGTTTGAGCTTATTCCCAGGTTAACCTCAAGGGTAGCCTCCTTCACTGAACCCCCTGGGACGCAAGGCCCTAAAGAGGTGGTTCCAGAGCCCTACCTTACACCAAAGGGGTACCAATAGGTGATCAATGCTCTGTTGCCCTGCCTCTCATATTGCTAGCTTGTGCTCTTTGACTAATTTCCCCAACTTGTATAATTTGGAGCGCACTTAGGTGTCCTTCACGGGACCCCAGAAATCAGGGCAACACCTTCTCCTATCCTATTGCTCAGGCCATCAACTTTGGAGACCTCTTAGATGTCCTCAAAGTGCCTGTGTGAGTTATTATGCAACTTTTATTGCCATCAGACACTACCTCTCTTTATTCACTGCTGCCACGACAGACACCTTGTATGAATCCAAGTTCTCTAATATAATTGTTCTTGTGGTCCAAAAATGTAAAAATACAGAAACAACACTATATTAACTGGAGTTGAACATAACAAAACATATTATTTAATGCATGTAAACTCATCTCACACTCTCTCTCACTCCTAGCTAATTCAGACTCTTAAGCACCACTCATTAATTCCTAAACCTGACTGACTGGCTTTTTTAACCCTAATCCTTACTTTATGCACTCCTTTCTTCCAACTGTACTCTAATTATTCTAACTGACTATATTGACTATCATCTCAACTAGCACTGATCAACCTTATTCAAATTCCCTCAGACATTGTAACAATCACCACTCACTCCAACAATCACCATGCATTTACCATTCTCTCACCTCTTCCTGACAGTTCCTAAATTTATTATGTCTACTACCACAGCACATAAAGAAACAAAGTACCTTAATATATACAGCAAAAGTACATGACATCACAACCTGCCAATTCTGTCATGTGAAAGAACTATAACAGTGCATCCTACCTTGATCTTGGAGAGCTGTGACATCATGTCCTTAAAGATATCCAAAGCCTTGCCAAGCTCATCTCAGCAAAGGAAAAGTAAGTTTTTAAAAAAGTTATTTTACCTTAAGCAAGGGGAGCACATTGTATCCTTCCAGTCCACTGGAGGCTAACTGCTGTTGTGCCACCAAAAGAGCAGAAATGGTCCTTTAAAACAAGTCTAAGATGCACAGCAAGTGTGACTTTTGTATTACAGCAGGTGGGTGCTTCCTAAAAGGAAGGAGTGAGAGTGCAAGCTCAGTTTAATGCCACATTAAATCCTAATTTGTGATGTCCAAACACAGTTACTGAGCCTCTGAAAGCACGTTTCATTGTCCTTATAATGGCTTTTTACCTACTTGCAAATGACTTCTATGCTTTTCTTCATTGTTTTCTTAAGAACAAACAAATCTAAGCCACAGCCTTTCTTTCACTCTTTCCAACCAGGAACTAAATTCTGTCTTTAACTCCCTTCTTCTATCAACTGAGCTAAATACAGCTCTTTTCTGCTGGTATCTTTTCAGAAGAATAGTGCTCAAATGTAAGCATAACATTTTAGCACATTTGCATTTTCAGCTGCAAGTTTAACAAGAAATCCAAATATTAACTTAATCTTCTGTTTACTCAGTAATCTTTCCAAGTAAAACTACGCAATGGATGACTAGTAGAAGAACTCCATGGCTAGAGTGAGATAATAAATGTTTTACCTTTTTCCATTCACCACTTTAATACAGGCATTGAATAAATCTTTAGACTTTTGCTGCGGGATTTAAAAACAAAGGGGGAGAAAACAAGACAAAATAGGCTGACATTTTCACATTATGCTCAAAATCTGCCTGCAAGGTCACCATCAAATCCATTTTTCTTCTAAGGATTATATACACTTGCTCATGATTTATCCATTTTTTGGTTCATCACCTTTTTCTTTCAAAGGATTTAAGTGTCTTCATGTCTCCTCCAGAAATATGGGAAAGCCTGATTGCACCCAGATGACAAGAAGGATGACTGAATGACTGAATTGAGTTTCGACATGGTTTTTGCCTCCTCTCCTTGCATGCGTACTTTCCAATAGGAATAAAACAACCTACTGCTGTCAAGTCAAACAGGCATGGAAAAATGAGAATATCTGCAAGGATATTTTATTCTTTCATTAACAAAAAATGGCTGGTGGTTAGCAGATACAGCCTTTCAATTATGTTGAGAAAAACTGTACTGCCTCAGATGTCTTCTTATGTGAAGGAAACCTCTTTGCATTTTCCAGTTGGTTATTCTGGCATTCTGAGAAGATATGGGATAACTTGTAAATGAAAGGGGTTTCCTGAGAAGATTTTCATAGTGTAATCTCGTCTTATTCATAAACTTTTTGGAGGCAGAAGTGCACACAATGTCATCTCCAACTTGTAACCTTATGTGTTTTTTCACTGGTTTCCCCCTCCCATCTTTTATCTTATAAAAAAATACACTAAAGAGGACAAGATGGGATAACTATATGGAGATGGGAGGACAGCAAACATGACCCAGAAAGGGGTTTATAGCTGTGAGAAATGCAGAAAGAACTGTCTTCTGTTACCAGTTCTGTCATATCCTTGGGACCAAATGGATTTAGATGGGAGCAAAATATCATGAAACCACTGCTTTGGTGGGAACAAGTGAATATTCTGCTGCTGTAGTTCCTTGAAGACTAACTCCTTCTATTTGTACTTGCAGAAAAAGAAGCTACTAGAGAATCTGAAGAAGTGTATTAACCTGTGTGCAGTTAGTGTTAGTATAATATTTATGAGTATATGTTTGGCATTTCATGTCTTTTAGGTCCTGTGATTTGTTCATGCATGTAACATTGTCCTTCTTGAGTCCTACGTTTACATCTGGACAGAGTGGGACCATCTTTTTTGATTAAGGATTTCTTTATTGGGAATGTATTAATGCTCATTGTAATATAAACACTCATCTTCTTGAAATGTTCCACATTTCTGCTTTGTTGCTTATATGGAGATTATTGTTGGTAAACCAGTCGTCCTCTGAGTTCTATGTTGAAAATTCAGGAATGGAATCTATAACAAAAATGTAAGGTAGCTGCAGAGTGATTCTGATACAAATTAGAGCTGGAAAAAAAAGGAAAACCATTTTTTCTCTCTCTCTTTCTCTGGTCAAATACTAGGAACAGAGTTTTTAACATGCCTCGTGGAAGAAACTGTGTGATGGATGGGACAAGCTTCATAGCTGTATGGTAGTACTATGATTTAGAAAGCATATGAGAGTCAGATTTTTGCTGCTGGTTAAAGAGAATGTATAAAGACATTGTGGCAAAGCAGGCATCAAAGATCTTTTTATGAAGGGCTGAAATGAAACCAAGTCACTGATCATAATTCTCTTATGCAGGAGTAACAAATCAGACATAAACATAAAATTTGCAGGATGGACTCCTTTGGGCTACAACACTAGCATAAAAATAACTGTACAATAGGTTGTGCTATCTTACAGGTGATGTAAGTATGGTCCCTAATGCTTCTAGTCTTTCCGCAAGCACTTGCAGTCCTCTCTCATACTATTGATTTGGTGGGTGGGCAGCTAATTGACTGTTGTGTTATGGGTGACTTCAAGGCTTTTTTGCCTATTTCACAGTTGGAGATAAAACTGTGGAATCCACCATCCTGTTAATTGTATTATAAATCCTTATTCAATGAAGCTTTTGTCTAGCCAACCTTGATGAATCTTTTATGATTCTCTAGCTTCGTGGTGGGGAGCATGGTAATTTCCAGGCATGTGTCTCAACCAGACAGCCCCCAGCTCATTCCTGAGCCAATCCAGGAGACTGTGATTTTGCCTGCATGGAATCTTTCTGTATCTTTATAAATTAAAGATAACAATAAATCCAGCAAAGTTGGAGAGGCATGCAAATTGTGCTGCTAATGATCAGCCATCATGGCCATAACTCCTATCCACTTTTGTCTACAATAATAAAAAACAACTGCGCACTTATCTGTTAGAACCACAGCAATAAGACCAGAAAATCTTAAACTTAATATACATTCTAATATGTCCTTTTGGGTTTTATTTTTGACTTTTAAAATATATATTAATGAATTTTAATCCATTTAAATGTTCCCAGGTATTGGAAACCTGATGAATGGTCTTCAGCCAATAGGTGGCAGAATTTCCCAACAACTGCATAGATTTGTTGTTGATATAGGCCATTTCCTCAGTACACTATTATAGTGCTATTATTTCACTTTCAACATCCTATGGAATTCTGGGGTTTGTAGTTTGCTGAGGCCAAAGAGCTCTCTGGCTGAGAATTCTAAATGCCCCTCCCTAAACTGCAAACCCCAGCATTCCACAGGATATTGAAAGTGAATAATAGCACTATAATAGTGTAGTGTGGTAATGGCCACAGTTTGTAGCAGTGGCTTGCTTCAATGGACAGGTTTCTAAAGCTGCTTCTTTCCCATGCTGTGAAACAGTTCTCACTCCCCAGTTATAAGAGTTGACATATCCCATTGTAAAGAGGTGTAAGAGTGTACCATGGTCATGATTTCACTCAGATGAGGTGGTCATAATATTTCCAACTCTGATACTATGCATTTTTTGATTGAAGGCTTTGGAGAGTATGCCAAACCATGTGAGGCTGGGTTCTTCCATGACTACTGGAAGAAAAATAATGATTGCTATAGCTGATATCTATTTTAAGATTCTCTTCTGTTATCATTTTACTTTTCATTTCTTCTTTCCACATGCTGTCTTCCAATTTAAATCCATAATATCTGGCACAGAACAGGAGTGATGATAGGGGCATAATTGCTGCACTCAGATCTCTGCTCTTTGGAAATAGATTGAAGAGTGTGGAAAAGATTTCTATAATCCTTCTTTATCAAACTATTTCCCTATTTTGCATTTCTACTAAAAGGACACCTTTATATAAAATGACCAGCTGTGACCCTCTTTTTCCTCATTTATGCTCGTATCACCTTGTTTCATGTGTGAGAAAATAAATTGTTTCCTTCTAGCTCAGTAGATTTTATTTTTAGCTATTTGTTCTGCGCAATTATGTATAAAGTGGAAAGATAATGAATTCTAAAATAATGTCTTTATTATTGACAAAAAATTACAGTCTCCTAGTTTTCCTGATAGCTGTGAATTGCCAACAATGATTTCTTCATTGTTTTTTGTAAGAATATTCAAATCATTCCAAGCAGAAAACAATAAAATGAGAATCATGAAAACTTTACGAGATAAAGCCCCCATTTTTCAAAAGTAAATACTAATGTATGAATGAAATGAAATCTTATCAAGACAAAAACTCTAATTTTTCAAAATATTTAAACAGGAAAGAAAACCTATTCTGAATTAATTTTAAGCTTAAAGTAAATTCAAAACCAGAAATATGTCCACCTTACAATCATTCTAGTTTTTCTTTTTGATGTTAATTAAGAGTCAATGTTATTGCTATAACCACAGGGGTTTTCATTAAAGTGGGCACTTGAGGCAGAATCATTGTATCAGAAAATAACATATTCTGCAGTTGGTCAAGCACCATGACTTAGGGCCGTGGTTCTCAACCTGTGGGTTGGGACCCCTTTGGGGGTCGAACGACCATTTCACAGGGGTCGCCGCTCCTCAATCCTGCCCCCCTTTAAAAGAAGGTGGCCTCACAGCCAATGGGAGAACTGCTTCTGAGACCCCTGCACTGGGAGGAGGGGAGAGGAGGCATGCTGGGCGTTTCCCCGTCTTTCCCTGCCTGGTGGGAAAGCACTGGAGGAGCCGGAGGTGGAGCCGGAGGCGCGGAGAGTGGGAGGAGAGAGCTGGAGCCTGAATGTTAAGGCAGAGGTGAGGACACCGAGAGGAGAGAGCTGGAGCTGGAGCGTTAAGGCAGAGGTGAGGAGAGGAGACCGCGCGCTGGCAGGAGGGGAGAGGAGGCGTGCAGCCGGGCGCAGCCAGGTGCTGGTTGGACGCTCGCACCTGCAGCTCTCTCTCTCACACACGGAGGGCTTCCCCTTCAGTGTTCCCTTTCCCCTTCATTCCGGCTTGCAGAGTCAGAGTTGCTTGCCGGGGCGAGTGAGCAGCCGGGTGCTGCTTGGATGCTTGCGCCCGCACCACACACACGCACACAGACACACACAAGGAGGGCTTCCCCTTCAGTGTTCCTTTCCCCTTCATGCCAGCTTGCAGAGTCAGAGTTGCTTGCCAGGGTGAGTGAGCAGCCTGGTGCTGTTTGGACGCTCGCACCCGCAACACACACACACACACACACACACACACACACAGAGGGCTTCCCATTCAGGGTTTATGGCACTGCAGCGGGACGTCTGGGAGGTAAGACCCCATCCCCTTACCCTCTTCGCCTCACGCTCATTCATGCCGGCAAACAGAGTTGCTTGCCAGGGCGAGCGAGCAGCTGGGCTCTGCTTGCTTCCCAAAGTGGCGGGGCTGCAGCAGTGGCGATCGCCCAGTCGCCCATTCATTCTGGGCACGCCGCTCCATGGGAGTTGTCGGTGTGCCTGTCACCTTTGGTCCAGCAGGCAAAGGGGGAAACTTTCCTGCGGCAGATCTGCCATCCAACGGGGGAGATCGGTCCCTCCAAGACCGAGAACTCGGTCGGGAAAGGAGCAGGGGGCGTCAGCCAAGGGCTTCGGTTTGTGTAGCAAGAGCCCCCGAGGCTCCTTGGTTGGTTTTTTTGTGTGTGGTTTTTTCTTGATTTTTTGACCCAAAAGCGCTGCTCTGATCTGATTCGGCCATTTCCACATTCCAGTGTTATAGTGCTATGATTCCACTTTCACCATCCTATGGAATCCTGGGGTTTGCAGTTCAAACTGCAAAGACTTCCAGTCTTGATTTTAGAGTTCTTCTCAAAAATATGCCAGTGAACACCACCCGGACTCTGGAGGTCCCTCTACAGGGAACAATACGATGGGTTGCTAATGTCCTTAACACACTGTTATGCATATCCCCTGACTAACAATACATCCTGGGGGATATCCCATTTAACAATAGGCCATCACACGGGCCAACTGTAACACATTCAAATTGCTCCCTCCCACCTGGGGACTACACAAGTATATATACTCTGTCTCATTTCCATGCCACAGATCCTCTGAAGATGCCAGCCATAGATGCAGGTGAAACATCAGGAGAAAATACTAATAGAACATGGCCTCAATGCCTGGAAAACCCACAACAACCTATCAGGAAGAACTTCCTGGTGGTAAGAGCTAGTGTCTCCTTCTTTGGAGGTTTTAAACTGAAGGCTGGATGGCCCTGCTTTGAGTGTGTGTTCCTGCATGGCAGGGGGTTGGACTAAAGGGCCCTTGTGGACTAAATGGCCCTCTATGATTCTAGTCCTGTTTTTAATCATATTAGTTTAATAGTTCTTTAACATTTTTTACTATTTTTTCATCTGTGTTGTGATCTGCCTTGGGATCTATGTGGAGAGAAAACTGGGATATTAAATAAAAAAAAAGATAAATAGATAAATAAAAAAATAGGAAAGATATGCTTTGCATATTGAAGGTTTCAGGTCTAGCACCAGCATTTGTGGTTTAAATGATGGTGGGTGGTGGGCTTCACTTTGCAGGTCTCCAAAAAGAAGTTGCATAGCTATCCGCTGAGCATCTTCCAGCTCTCAGTTTTTTGTATTGATGAGGGCATTGGATGAAATGATCTATGAAAGCTCCTCCAGCTCTAGAATTCTAAGTTGCAGCACTTGGCTTATATAAAAAAAACTACTCCATTTCTTTTATTCTTATTTGCAGACTCAAGTTCTAGGCCGTACTTCTAAACCTAGTATCTCTTATATGACTTTCTTGAAAAGTAGGTTTTTGTGGGTTTTCTGGGCTTTGAGGCCGTGTTCTATTAGTATTTTCTCCTGACATTTTGCCTGCATCTGTGGCTGGCATCTTCAGAGGATCCAGGTCTTCTGAAAATTCCAGCCACAGATGCAGGTGAAAGGTCAGAGAAAATACTAATAGAACACAGCCTCAAATCCTGAAAAACCCACAACAACCTATGGATTCTGGCCATGAAAGCCTTTGGCTTCACATCAAATGATTTCTTATTTGGGATTTTTAAGAAAATGCCATTTCCCCCTTTTTGGGAGGAAATTTAATCTATTTACATTCCATGAGATTATTTTCAGATTCATTTAGGCTGTTTTGTTAATATGTCTTTCTTAATAACACTTAGGTCATTTCCACACTATATTGTTATAGTTTATAGTTGTAGTTTACTGTTATGTTATAGGCATGTTATCGTTGTAGTTTACTGAGGCCAAAGAACTCTCTGAGAATTCTAAATGCTGCTCCCTAAATTGCAAACCCCAGGATTCTGTAGGATGTTGAAAGTGGAATAATAGCACTGTAACACTGTAGTGCAGAAATGGTCTTAGTCTGATTTGTGTTTGCCTTGATCTTAAATCAATCAACATAATTCTGTCCTGGGCAGTTTCCAAATCCTGCTGCAAAATAGCAATTCCCTTCAAATTATCAGAGATCTCCTGTTCAAGTTTAGATGTAGTGACTGTAGCATTCTGGACTGATACCATCACCTCTGCCTCCTTACAATGGCATATTTGTCTTAAAATATGAAGTCTTAACAAGTCCAGTTTCTGATCAAACTCCTGTTCTAAACTTCCGAGGCCCACATTACTCCCTGTCACTCACTTATTCAGATCTAAAATCTGATTAGAGATAAAAAATATTGAAACTTGGATTTTCAAAAGCAATAGTTCAGTTTTAGCCCATCCAGCTCTGGACATACTGCTAGTAGCCATTTTTATGATGCCTTTTATGGCATATTATAAAATACTTTCTATTTTAGATCTGGCATCAGCAACAATAGTTACTTTATTTTTCAAAAAATGGGGCTTCCATATATACCCTATAATTAATTAAGTCTTAGAAATGCTGAGTCTATTTTTTAGACCCAGTCCAAGTTGCTACTTATAACAAAGTTATTATTTTTAAAAAATATATACACTCCATCTCACAGCACTAGTTTTGGTTTACAAGTACTTAAATGATGGCGATCAGACTTTAGATATTTATGATGTAAGTTGTTTGTACTCATGCAAATGTAATAAATCTCCATCTGAGTGGTGGGTTTCTCCTTCTTTGTTCAAGAATGACTATCAAAGGTCTTGTCAATCATGTTGTCAATCCCTGTTTGGAGAAGCTTCTGTCTAGCCAACCTAAGTGGATCTTTTATGATTCTGCAGCTTCACAGTTGGGAGTATTGTTAATTTTCAGGCATGCATCTTGACCAGATAACTCTCTGCTCAATTCTGGGTCAGGGTTCAAGAGACTGTGATTCTCTCCTTGTGGAGTCCTCTATATCTTTATAAACTTAAACAGTAAATCCTGAACAACTGGGGCAGCATGCTTCTAACAATTGACCATCTTGGCCAGAACTAATGTAGTTTAATTTGCTCTCTTAAAAAAACAAAAAGTAAGACAGGAAAAGGAAGGACAGCATGGATGACTTCTGGCAACTTTTGCTATGCAAAATGGAATGTGGGGGACAGAAGCATATCTAAAAAAATATGGAAGGGTCAGGTAAGTGAAGGGAGGGAGGCTTGGAAGAAAGTGATCATGAGAAGGCAGGATGCAGAAAGGGCCCAAGTGAGATGTGGAATTTTGCACTGGATGAACCACCATGTCCTTATTTAGGTGTCTTGGATGCCTGGCCAACAACAACAACAGATAAACAATTTTAGGCACTTTGTTCTCCAAATAGTCTCTGAAATTACTGGTCAAAGAGTTTGGTTTGCCCTGGTCTCCTACTTCTATCTTTTTACTAGGGGAAAAAAAAAAAAAAAAGAACCAGAAACACCACCACCACCACCACCACCATCATCATCATTATCATCACCATCATGGCTAATTATACAGTAATAGCAACAAATTGGAAAATAGGAGATACTGTTATAGAAACATGGCAGAAAAAAGTATGGAACTACTGGTTAATAGAAAAATTATTGGCTAATGTTCATGTCTACAAGGGTTGAATAGGGAGAGACAGCTTCTTTGGTTTCTGATTATTGATTGAATCAACACAAAAAGCACATCTTTTGTGACCTTCTGAGAATCAATTGGAAAACTGGAGAGATCTTCTAAACCTCAAGACAGATGACTCTAACAATGAAACCTCTGACCTCTTCTCCAAGATATGAGTCCTGTAAACAAAGCAGATGATTTATCAACTGCATGACTTAATTTGAAGGACCTGTACAATGTAATCTGTTTAATTTCTAGTTCATGAATACTGAGTATTTTATCCTATTGGAAAAAAAACTTTGTTTACTTGCTTGATTGTGAAGTTATAATACACATAACATAATATACAATAATAATACATTTTAAAAAATCTTGATTTTTCAGGAGATGTAGTTGGCTAGTTTTGATTCTACCCTGGAAGGAAGGGGGAGCAGCAGGAGCAGAGTTTGGGTTACAACAATAAGATTATTTTTGAAACATTGTACCTTTAAAAAAGAAGCATTCCCATCCAGAACTCTAGAGCCTATAGTGAGTAAAAAAATAGAAGAGATCTCTCATTGGCCAACTGACCATAGCATTATGAAGTCTGAATGTGTATTGGCCAAATTGTCAACCCAGCTTCCTTTGTCCTCCCTTCCCTGCCCTAGCTGGAGAAATCTGTGTGACTTAAAATAGCTTTTCTAGGAAGTCTCAAAGAGTGAGAAATTAGGCTTTTTGTATGAATATACTGTCAGAAAAAGTTGGGGTAGCATGCTGTAAACATGAGCATGACCCACAGTTAGGCTTTGCTTAAAAGCAAGGAAAAACCTTGGAAATCCCATAAAAACTGTCAGTAAATGAGGCCACGCAGCAGGGTCTAAAACTACTCAGTTTATTGTAAGCAACAGCTTAAAAAGAACATGTTTAGCAAAGAGTCTCTAAGTAAAATCCATGTCTCCAGCAGAGGAGACAAACAGCATACAGCATTGCCGCCCTACCCACGAAATAACGAGATCGCAGACAGAGCTTGGGTTGAACTAGGGCAATTTATTAATATGCCTAATTAACAAGGGTTGAACTTAAACCTGAACATAAACTTGAGTTTCTGGCCCGAGAAGAATAGTGGGGGGGGGTTTACAGCACCTTCGGACCAGGGGCAAGAGGCCACTCACGACCATCCCCCCTAGCCCGTTGAGCGAGATACCGTGCCCCAAAGCCAACAGCTGAAGGTGCAAGATGACTTTTGGCCAGCCCTTGTCTGGAAGGGAGCCCAGTCCACCCCCCACTGCGCAGCAAGTGGGGTGACCCTGGGGCCCTCCCCAAGGATAGGATTTATCCTCCACCCCAAAAGGGGGTGCCATAGGTACACGCCGAACCTCAACCCCCCCCCCTTGCCGGCCTGCATGATTACCGGAGTAGTGGCAGCCTGATTATGCCAATTGAGACACCACCCTGTGAAGCCAATTACCCCACCCCAGGCGCAGTGTAGGGTGGCGAAAACCCCATAAAGGGAGGAAAAAATCCTACCCGGCCCCGAAGCGACCAGCTGTCTTACACTGAAACCATAGGGGGTGAGGGTGGGTCGCCTTGAGCCCGCATGAATGGCCGACGGAGAGGCGGGGCGGGCCCTAAATACCGGGCCCACCCACGCCTCCTCCCGTCGGCCACCGCGATGCGATCTCGCATCGCGGGAGGGCGGCAAAGGCCGTCCCCCCCGCCACCCGCAATGCTATGGGCGGTGTGGGACGAATTGCCGCCCTACCCACGAATAACGAGATCGCAGACAGAGCTTGGGTTGAACTAGGGCAATTTATTAATATGCCTAATTAACAAGGGTTGAACTTAAACCTGAACATAAACTTGAGTTTCTGGCCCGAGAAGAATAGTGGGGGGGGGGTTTACAGCACCTTCGGACCAGGGGCAAGAGGCCACTCACGACCATCCCCCCTAGCCCGTTGAGCGAGATACCGTGCCCCAAAGCCAACAGCTGAAGGTGCAAGATGACTTTTGGCCAGCCCTTGTCTGGAAGGGAGCCCCGAGTCCACCCCCCACTGCGCAGCAAGTGGGGTGACCCTGGGGCCCTCCCCAAGGATAGGATTTATCCTCCACCCCAAAAGGGGGTGCCATAGGTACACGCCGAACCTCAAGCCCCCCCCTTGCCGGCCATGGACAAGGACAAGCGTCCGCTTAGTCCTTATCCCCCCATCCCTTCAGGATCAAGTTCAGGCCCTTCTGCAGATCGTGTAAGAAAATCTGATTACCCTCAGGTGACAAGTGTACTCCGTCACGCCAATACAGCTCCGGTTTACTGAAAACAATATCAGCGTGCGGAATGTAATAACCCAAGCCCTGTTGGAGGGCGCGACGAATCTCCCTATTTGCCAGTTGGCGTGCGCGTTCTATGCGCCGGGGATCAGCACCCCCACCCCACTCCCTCCTTTGAACCAAAGCCGACCAAACTATCGAAGTGTGAGGCCATGTGTTCTGTATGAGCCACATGTCGTGGATGGCCTGTATCACCAAGGCCTTTCCCTTTAACAGTCCAAGGTCATTACCGCCCAGGTGAATGACCAGCACATGGGGGAGGCCACCGCGCTCCCCAAACAACAACGGAAGCAGGCCATCCCACTGCAAACCTCTCTTTCCGAGCCAGCGTATGGATGCTCGATCGCCTAGCCCCAGGTTCGTGCCCATATGACCTGTGCGAGCCTGCCGCTCGGCCCAAAAGATGAAACTGTGGCCACAGATCAGCACTCTCTTCCTCCCCTCTGCAGCGGGTCGATCTGGAAATAAACCAAAGCGTTAAGGCAGATCAATTGGTCTAACGTAGGGTCGGAATGCCGAGGACTTCCACCTGCCGATCCTCCTGATGTCATCTGCTTTCATGCCTATGCACGCAGCGGTGGAGGCTGCCCCTATACGAAATGAATGCGTACCGAAACTGACTCCCCGAAGGCCCAGCCGCAACAAGGCTTTCTTAGTGATTGTCCAGAATTGATACTTAGTGAGGGGAGATGTATCCGAATGACAGAATAGGGGACCTGCGTGCGTGCCCCTATAAACTGTGTAAGCCCTAAGCGCCCTCACAGGGCACAGGGTTGCATCGGCACATTCCTTTAAGGTTACCACAGCGCCCTTCCTGGCCTGATCCGTTTTAGAACCCCTTATGACCAGGCAGAGGTGCCGGTCCCCCATGTCAAGTCCCGGAATTCCAAGGCCTTGCCCGATCTGTCCCTCCTGCTCTGCACAACTAATTCGCTCACCCTTAGTGCCCCAAAAAATGCAATGAGGGCTGCTGCATGAAACAACAGAGCCTCATATGGTGATGAACAGACACCTTTCCACACCTCGCCTAGACCCTTCAGAATACTCGGAGAAAGTGGTTGCCTGCCATCACGGACCTTTCCTTGCTGCCTGACACACCCCTCGATAAACTTGCGTATCCTGAAATCACCCGTGGGGTCAGCCAGGCCCCTCGTTTTAGACCAAAAGGCCAAGGCCGACATTTTGGACCTGATGTAATAAGGGGAAATACCAGCTTGCGAGAGAGCTACGCAAAACTGCAATAGGTGGTCTACGGGGAGTGGCCAAGCGTCTTGTAACCCCTTGGACTTACGGAAGCTGCCAAATTCCTTGGCCGCTCTACTGTAACTTCTCATGGTACTGGGTGCAACAGACATACCAATCATCCTGGTCACCTCACCCCGCCAAGATTCCACAGGTTCTCGGGCATCGGTTCTGGGAGGGGTGAAGCGGCTGGAGCCAGTTCCCAGAAGTGATCCATCTGCATACGGGAAAGAGGATCCGCCAAGGAATTATCAACGCCTGCTATGTGAACAGCCTTGAAAAGAATGTTGAAGCGCAAGCATTGAAGTGTGAATGCCCGTACCAATCTCATGACCCGATGTGACTTCGAAGACATCTTATTTATAACGCTGACCGTGGCCTGATTATCGCACCAGAAATGGACCGCGCTATTAGCCAGCTCACACGGCCAAATATGAACCGCGACCAGTATAGGGAAAAATTCCAGGAATGTGAGATCCGAAGTGAGGCCTGCTTCGACCCAACTCTGAGGCCACCTCTGGGCACACCACCTACCTCCAAAAAAGACACCAAAGCCGATGGAACCCGCTGCATCGGATGATTTTTGCAAGGCATCTCTCACCAGGATTTCATTCCCCCAGAAGGAAACCCCATTAAAATCTGTCAAGAATTCCTGCCAAACTTTCAAGTCCAGCTTAATTTCCCTGGTGATTCTAATCCGGTGGTGAGGCTTGGTGACACCCTTAGTGGCGTCACAAAGCCGCCTAAGGAAAGCCCTACCGGGTGCTGTGACCCTGCAAGCAAAATTGAGATGCCCTAGGATCTCCTGGAGCTCCCTGAGAGTTGCCTTGTGCCTTCCCAGGAAAGCAGCCACCCTTGACCGCAGGTCCTGAACTTTAACGGGTGGTAGCTTACTGGTCTGGTTGAGTGTGTCCAGCTCGTTTCCCCAGAAACGTGAGCCTGTGTGTGGGGCCCTCTGTTTTTTCATGTGCCAAAGGCACTCCCAGCTCATCCATTAAAGATGTGAATTCTGACAAAAGGAAGGTACACTGCCCTGAACCTCCGCGGCCTATGAACAGGAAGTCGTCTAGGTAATGCACTACACCTTTCAGACCTGATTTCTTCCTGGTGGCCCATTCCAAAAAGGTGCTAAACGTCTCGAAGGCAGAGCATGACACTGAGCATCCCATCGGTAGAGATCGGTCAAGATAGAACCTCCCTTCAAAAGCGAAACCCAGAAGCTCAAAGTCGTCCGGGTGAACGGGTAGAAGGCGGAAGGCTGACTTGATGTCTGCTTTGGCTAGCTCAGCTCCCACTCCGTGTTTGCGAACAGCTCGAACTGCTGCGTCAAAGGTGGTATACCTCACGGAACAAAGCTCCGCCGGGATGGCATCATTAACCGATTCCCCTTTCGGGTATGACAAATGGTGGATCAACCTAAACTCACCCGGCGCTTTTTAGGAACTACACCTAGGGGGGAAATTCTAACAGTAGGAGTGGGGGGCTGATCGAAGGGGCCTAGCACCCTACCTTCCGCCACCTCTTTACCTATTTTCTGTCTTACTATGTGTTCGTTTCCTGTGACCGACCTAAGGTTATTGGCCATGTAAAATGTGCGGGGTCCCCTACTTGGGATTCTAAAACCTACTGAAAATCCTTCGCATAGGTACTGAGCTGCAGTCTGGTTCGGATAGAATCGAAGCCAGGCCCGTAGCTGCTCCAACTTTATTGGACTGGGCCCCTTTCTGAAATGGCTGCTGATTCCCCGGGCCGCGCTTTCCGGCTCCATCCCTGGAGCCAGACCCCCCGCCTTTCCGTTTGTTGCAGTTGCGGGCCGAGTGTGGGCCCCAACATATACCGCACAGGTGTTTGTACCTGCAGGGGCGCCGTGCACAAAACCCCTGAGTCCCAAACTCCCAACAGATCTGAATTGGCTGCTGTTCTTGTGGGCCCTGGGCGCGGGGAGGACCTGCCATCTTGCTGGTCTGCACTAGATGCCCCGAGTGGGCCCGTTCCCCAAAAACGGGGCGGCCCGGCCCCATTGACTGTATCCACATCTCAGTGTCGATGCGGTCCCAGCACAAACTTGTGTCAGTCACCGCCAACATACGAAATCTCTCATCGTAGTGCAACCATCCCGCCCCCGAATACTCTAACTGGGCCCTCCATATGGTATTCAAATAAGCCACCAGGTCGTGTGCCCGTGAAGGGTTGGCCTTGAGGACCACATCCATATATATTAGATACCCCGATAGCCAATTGGCCCAGTTCCTCTCCACCTTTCTCTTCTTCAGCTTCTCCCTCTCTCCCGCATCCATGTCCTCCTTCTCTTTCTTATCTACATCCCTGTATAGAAGGGAAAACACGTCTACATATTCCCCTTTCTGTATCTTCTCCACTGTGGCAGCATTGAGGTGGCTGCCCAGACTTCTAGGCTTACCCCAGCCCGCTGCTCAGCTCCCTCCTCCCTGGCTGGCTCCTGCTGCCCCCCTCCCCACCTCGGGAGGCTCCCTGACATTCGTTGCAACTCCTTGCTGCCGACTGAACCTGCTGAGTGGAGGTTGCATTCCCCTCGGGGGGGTAGGGTGAATAAGAAGCCAGCGGCTCCAAAGGAGGCGCTGGTGGGCCCCACACCATGTTTCCTGGCGGTGCTCCAACTGCCCAGGGCCCTGCTATCTATGAGGTGCTGCTCTCATGTGTGGTGTACTCACCCGCCGGCTCTGCTACCACCTCTATTTCCTCCGTGGGCCCTGCCGCCGAACAGCCGGGTTGCGACGCGGATGAACTCTCTCCTTCGCCCAATCGCCGTTCAAGGGCATCTAGTCGAGCCACAAGCCGGTCAAAATCACATGTTTTAATAGCAATGGTCCCATCCCCCTCCCTTCTACTTTGGCCCGCTGCCTGACAACCTCTCTCAATGGCGTCCAACTTGTCGAAGAGGCCTGCCACCCTGCTGGACCCCTCTTCTGCGGCTGATGCCGCTGAACGCGGGGCTGCCGCAGTCTTGGCCGTCCTAGGCCTCTTGGTAGGAGTGGCCCCTTTGCTCACGGCCGCCCTTTTTGCTGGTGCGACCTTCTTGGGTGGCTGTTTGCCCTTAGGGGCAGCCCGTTTAGAGGGCATGGTGCAGCCGCTGCCCACTGTACCACTGCCTGTGCCCGCTGCCCACGCCGTGGAGAGCGGGGAGCAATGCCAAGCTACCGGGGACTCGCCCACGCCACCCTTCCACCCCCTTATGAGGGCCTGACGGGGCTATAACTCAGGTGTCCACCCCACCCAACGCCAGCAGTGGCCGCAGCAGGCTCCCCACGGGGGGGCGGATGCGTCACAGCAGAAAGGGCAGGTTGCTCCCCCCTCCGCAAGGGAAGGTGCCAACGCTGCCTAAGGAGGGGGGGCGATGCCTGGCCCCAAAGGCCCGGCTCAGCTGGAGGGGGGCGATGCAAGCCTGAAAGGCCCGCAGTTGAGACAGGCTCCCCACGTTCCCTGGGAGGGGGCGGGATCGGGCGACCGAAAAGGTTTTTTTTTTTTTTTTCTTTTTATTGGGTTTTTTTTTATTTATTTTTGGATAGGGCTGACCTCCCGCTCGGCAGGAGAGGGGGTGGCCCGCTGGCGGCCCCTCCCGTCGGGCAGGGGGGGCCTGGCCCTCAGCCTCGGCTCCCGCGCGACCTGCCCGCTCGCGGCAGCGGCCACACACACCGAGGGGGGCTGGCCTGTTGGGGGCTGCAGGGCCTGGCCCACAGCCTCGGCTTCCGCGCGGCCTGCCCGCTCGCGGCAGCGGCCACACACACCGAGGGGGGGGTGGCCTGTTGGGGGCTGCAGGGCCTGGCCCGCAGCCTCGGCTTCCGCGCGGCCTGCCCGCTCGCGGCAGCGGCCACACACACCGAGGGGGGGCTGGCCTGTTGGGGGCTGCAGGGCCTGGCCCGCAGCCTCGGCTTCCGCGCGGCCTGCCCGCTCGCGGCAGCGGCCACACACACCGAGGGGGGGCTGGCCTGTTGGGGGCTGCAGGGCCTGGCCCGCAGCCTCGGCTCCCGCGCGGCCTGCCCGCTCCTGTTGGGGGCTGCAGGGCCTGGCCCGCAGCCTCGGCTCCCGCACGGCCTGCCCGCTCGCGGCAGCGGCCACACACGCGGGGAGCGGCTGGCAAATTGATGCCTCAGCAGGCTCCCCGAGTTCCGCGGGGGGGGGAGCCGCCGGGCCCGGCTCAGCAGCCCCGGCTCCCGCGCGGCCTACCCGTTCACGGCGGCGGCGGCCCCACGCGCCGAGAGCGGCTGGTGAAGCTAGACGGCCCGCCGCAGCGGCCGCAGGCCCACCGAGCCCCTACGAGACCCGGGAAGAGCGGCTGGCAAGCTCGGAAGGCCTGCCGCAGCCGCGGATCGCCTTTCCGAAGGGCCGGAAGGCCGAACCCGGCCACCCCTCCTCCCTACACCCTCAGTCACCGCCACTTGTTTCCCCGCCGCGGCAGCCGCGGAAAGCTGCCGCGGGCCTACCCGAGCGGCCGCTGAGGCAGCCGCTGGATGCTCCTCGTCCCGGACAGGCCGCCCGCTCAGCCGCGGCTCTGGAAGGAACGGCGAAATTGCCGCCAGGCCGCCAGACGCCGTCCCCACGCCGGGTCTGATAGGCTGGGCTCGGCGAAGAAGGAGGAGGAACGACCACAAAGACACGTGGCGAGGAAAACAAACAAGGACGTCCTCCTCCCTCGTCGCCTTGAGCCCGCACGAATGGCCGACGGAGAGGCGGGGCGGGCCCAAATACCGGGCCCACCCACGCCTCCTCCCGTCGGCCACCGCGATGCGATCTCGCATCGCGGGAGGGCGGCAAAGGCCGTCCCCCCCGCCACCCGCAATGCTATGGGCGGTGTTGGACGAAAAACACACAGAATGGCAAACAGAGTGGAAGGAGGGTGGAAGGAAGGGAAGGAACTGCCCATCCCAAGCAGCTCCTTTTGTACAGGCTTGTCAACAAATTACTCGTGGTTACACATGATGAGAACATGGCTCTTTTCAGCCATAACAATATGTAAGAGACACAGCGATACATGTTTACAGTAGGCAGGAAATGGATGTTACAGGAATTCAAGCAGAGAAAGAATCCCAGGGCATTATTTAGTACTCTGCTGGCTGGGAGAAACAGCAAGGAATTTACAACTTGGTTCCTATAGCAGTGAAGACAACAAGACGGAATTAACCCTTTACACTGCAACAGACAGGGCTTTCTGTGGCAGTGTATTGTCAACATATAGGTTGTTTTTTGAAAAAACTGTTTGGACAGGGCCAGAGTTGCACCAGTAAAAGGACTTGGGATGACTCACACGTTATATAAAGACAAAATCCGTACTGTGAAAGCAGCGCACAAATTCACTTATTTATTTATTTATTTAAGATAGTTCATCCATAGTTGTTTTTGCTGGTTTTGTCTAGACTTTGATAAGAGAAAAGTAGGTCTAAATCCTTCTTTGCTCAGTCATGCAGCTCATTGGTAACCTAATCTGTTCCATGGAATTACTGTGGAGAAAAGGATGCTAAAATCAGATATGCTGAAATCCTTGTGATGGGTTTTTGAAACAAAGTTTGAAAGAAGATAATAGTTGAATTAGGCGTTTCTTAACACAATGGCCAGTACATTCCACAGAACAGGTGAGAACTGCTCTTCAGTCACCATATTTAAGACTGCATTGTATGTCATCTGATTAACTATACAATGGATCCAAACTTAGTCATACTTAGAATAGGCCCACTGAAATCAGCGGGACTTGTTTCCCATAACTAACTTAAGCTGAAGTGAGTTAAATGGTAATTATGGCTGAGTCCTAATCCAATGTATGTTATTGAGACAATATTTCCACATATCTTGGAAGAAATTTAGACAGCTTTTAGACATCATATTTGGAGCACTGGTCTAAAAAAACCTCGTCTTGGGTAGTGTACAGGAATTAGTCTGTAAAGTTCTTTGGGGGCTTATTCTGGTAATCAAAGGTAAAGCTTTATCAGTCAAGTCCAGTACTCAGAGAGCTGCTGGTTTAATTGCCCACTATTTTATGACCAAAGACTATGCCCTTTATGTTTCCTGTGCAGTGCTTTGAGAGATTACACTTATCTTTAATTAGCCAGGATTTTAATTATGCTGTGGCTGCTAAAAGCATGGAAAAGGAAAATACATCTAAGCAGACACATGTACTAAACCCATTGCATGTTTAACGCATAAGCGACTGGGAAAGTATTTTTATTTTGGCTATTAAAGACGACTTAACATTTCATTGCAGAGTTGAAAAGGTTCTTAGAAAATTAAATAAAATGTGCTGCATGTTCTGGCTGAGATCTCCATACTATGACTAGAGACCTAGTAGGTGAACAAGATAAAAATGCAGCCATAAACCCTCCTTCACCAGCCATTTCAAATTCAGCTGGAGCGCTGGTTTCCTTGTGCTTTTTTTTTTTTTTTGCTAACCTGACCTGCTGTTGTTGGCCTTATGGCAGCAAAATATAAGAGCAGGAACACAAGATTCTGCTTTTGTTTAGTTAGACCACATGCCACACCCTGTGGTTGTATTTACCTTTTTTAAAAAGAGAGAAGAAGTGAGAGATTTTGTGTTGGATTTGATGTTGTCTCATTTAGATTGGCTCTGTCTTGGTATACAAAAGTGAGTAACAAACAAAGCTCGGAAGTGTTGTGTTTAACATTACAATTCCCAGATCCCCCCAGCTGTCATGGCTAGTGGCTGTGTTGCCTGGGGAATTCTGGATGATGTTGTAACTTTCCCAAGCTCTAGTAACAGTCAAAAGCAACTGACCAACAATGCAGAGTCTGGGGGTGGCGGCAGAGGAACGAAGGTCCGTTTTTCACTGAAACATTTCCAATATACTTTCTGTGTGTCTCTTTTTAAAATTGAATTAAGTTCCCTTTAGGGTCGAGGCAAATAGACATAAGAGCAAAGGCAGCATGTGCTATAAATAAAAGCAAATTACTTCATCTACTCTTTGGACTCCCTCCTTGAATTATGTTGCATGAGATCAGTGAGTTTCTGCATGCCTTATTTTGAAATAAATATAATATCGAGCAAAGGCATTGTATCAAAAGGATATTAAACATGATTGTGCGGGGATATGTTGCCTTACTTTGCTTTAATTCTGTGCAGTGTTGCACCTCACAAATCATTACACAAATGTAAATGGATTTTTCTCACCATGAGGATAGATTTGCTGCAGGAGAATTCATTGTTATATGAGCAAGAAATATAGAAAATAAAAATCTGCACACTTTCAACCATCTTTCTTTAGCTTTAATTAATGAGGCCTTGTGCTATTAGTGCCAGCTTTGTCTGGTTGATTGAGCTCTGCGGCACTTGAGAGCTGAAATGCAGACAGTTCTACTCCAGTTCCCACTTGAAGAAGCAAATTGCTCAGTGTACTATGGATATAATTGGTTTCAGTTGTAAGTCTTAGTATGTAATCTCTGGGTACAAGGAGAAAAGTCATCGGCAGATCAAAGAAAAAAAATCTCTTGTAACAATAAGAGTGTTATTACTAGATTCTTGTAAACCATGACATGGAACATCAGGGCTGCAATTTCCTCTGAACCATTTACCATATTTTATATTGTTGTATAGCAGAAATGTACTATTTCAGACAAGTTATCTTCTGACAACTTGAGACCACAAAGTCTTTTAAATATTGATCTATGTAGGGCATAACTACCTCTACAGAATCAGTGATAAAAAGTGGTTTAAGGTTGTTATATATTTTTGACCCAAGTATGCACTGGTCTCTTTGACAGTAACAGTGCATTATCTCATTCAAATACTCTTGTAGCAACATGCAATTTCACATCAGTGTTATAGATGCTGAAATTTTCCTTGTTCATCTCTTTTGTCTCTGTAATTGTGCTTACTGGAAGCTTGGGTGGGAAGCTTTTGGCTCTATAGATGTTTTCCAATCTTGCCTCTACAATTTTTTACCGTTGGCCATGCTAAGTGGGGATAATGAGTTATATACCAAAACATCTGGAAGACCAGAAGGTCCCTACTGCTGCTGTAAACAAAGACAACACTAGAGTTACTTTCCCAAGCTTGGTAAGAATCAAATGCAACTGAGTTTGGGAGAAGTAGATCAGTATTAAAAACTGGAGCCTTCTGCCTATGTCATGGCACATCTATACTGTTGTATTCAGTATAATTTCCGCACTACAGTGTTAAACTGCTACTATTCCACTTTTAATGTTCTGTGGAATTCTGGGGTTTGTAGTTTACTGAGACCAAAGAGCTCTTTGGCTGAGAATTTGAAGTGCCCTCCCTAAACTACAAACCCCAGAATTCCATAGGAGGTTGATAGTGGAATAGCAGCACTTTAACACTGTAGTGCGGAAATAGTCATAGTGCAGTACTGTAGAAAACCAAGAGGGTCACAGGTCTCTGAATGCATCATATGGTTCCCTTTGTCTCACTGGAATATCAGTGTAATCCTGTATTGCCTATGTGCATGCTAAGAATTAATCTGTGATGTGATGGTTGGCTGGCAAGTTAATGACAACCATAGATATAAAGCCAATAAGTGCAACAAAATAATATATTAAGATTTTAACCCCTCCACCATTCTGAAATTTCAGAGTCCATTCCAGATCTAGAGATTTCAAAGTGGTGTACAATAAAGAAAGAGAAAAACACTAAACACAATGTTCACATTGTTCATGAAAACAGATGATAGGCTGAACTACATAGGAAAGGCTTGCAAAAAGATGTACATGTTGACTTCAGCTAGTGGGATTGGTATGAAAGAAGATACCGTTTTCTCTGATTTTGTAAACTTTGCCTTCATGTTGCAGCAACTGAGCTTGAAGACAACTTTTTCCAATCATTAGGAGCTTTTCAACAGGGAAGATTGGCTTGGTCACCCAAATTCATTTCAGTGCAATTTGTATATGTCTCTTCCCATGGCTTGCCTCTGTAGCCCAAACTCAGGACCTTTCTGCATTATTCTGTTATAGTGGTATTATTCCACTTTCAACATCTTGTGGAATTCTAGGGTTTCTAGTTTGCTGAGGCCAAAGAGCTCTCTGGTTGAGAATTCTAAGTGCCCCTCCCTAAACTGCAAACCCCAGGACTCCATAAGATGTTGAAAGAGGAATAATAGCACTATAACAGTGTAGTGTGGAAATGGTCTCAGATGCTTTTCACTTCCTCTCTGCCCCCTCTCCCAATAGTAGACATGTTAAGAGGCTGTTTTGAAAATGCTGTGATGATATGCCTGTCTCCACAACTGTACTTTTGGTCCCATTAGATAAAGTACTTAATTTGGTGACTCTGTCATCAAGCATGTGGGTATGTATAACATAAGAGAAATACAGGTACTTCAGATTTTGCTGTAGATATTGTCTTAGACTACCGAGGTTTATTTGGTACAAGTAGACTATTTGTATCAAAGACTAGCAGCTTGTAGCATTCAGATTTTTGAAATAACTAATATTTGAATAACAAATTTACTTCTAGAAATAAGCAAGTAAAAAAAATTGCATTTAAAAATGTAGCTACTCTGGTAACACTTTGGGAGCTTAGAATACTAAAGGCAAATAATCACTTTTCAAAAGTAACTTTAAACGCTCTGCATTACATGGAACAGGTAAATAGAGAAGTGTGGCTTACTTTTTTCCATTGATTCTCTTGAAGTTGAATGTGATGTCCAGCCTTGGCAAATGCTGTAACTGCCTTTGCGCTCATGTGTATAATACTGCTGTAGTTTACTGCCCTTCTGTTGCAAGAATATACTTTAATACGCTTCTCATAAATGTTATATTAGGATTTTTAAAGAACAGAGAGAGAGATACAAGGTCAACTGGTAAAATTTTCTTTTCCCAGAATGCTGTTCGGTGTTTATAGCCTTTTGAGCTTTTCTAGGAAGACACATTCCACTGCTTACATTCGTATAGAACTGTTTATTGGTGTATAAAAGTTGTTTCTTCTCTTTGTTTCCTTAACCTTTGTATAGGAGGGAAGCCTGGGGAACCTGAATGTCACTGAGCTTTGAACCGCACATTTCTCAGATAGAGTAAAGAAAGCAGAGGTTTGAACTTATGACTCTTTGCTGCAAGTTTTCTCCTATCCTCTGTGGAGCTTTTACAGTACATGGATTATAGGTGCTCATTGCTCAGATCTGTTAAAAAGTATTGGCAGGAATCCACTTGGGCAGTTATGAAAGTGTACCTACCATAGCTGCAACTGACAGGGTGTCTGTTCCCCTGTCAACTGAGAAGTGGTTGAGTGATATTCCCATCCCCTCCTGTGAGTGATCTCTAGTGTGACAGGTGGAAAGAGGGGCTCTGTTACAATTCCTCCTCATACCAGAGATTGCTCATGCAAGGGTGAGTGGGTGGGAAAGTCATCCACCTGCTTCCTCATCACGAAAGGGCTTTTGAGACTGTACCTTGTTAGAGCCCTGTTGCGTAGATAACCAAAATATGATTTGCATCATTCTGAAGAGGGCAAATAACATGATTTGCATCATTCTGAAGGAGGCCCTCCCCCATATGGGGCTGTTCATGAGGAAATGAACCATGGTTAGGAGTTCACATCACTGGAGTGGGCCCGTGTGTATGTAGGTCCCCCTTCACACTGGCACTGATTCTGCGTGGCTTGGAACTGTGGCTAGCACATGAATTAGTGTCTAGGTGATGAGATTAGTTGACAGCCTTCTTAGACATTCATTTTTACGTTCAGTATTAATACACACTGGGTGCCCGGACATACTATAAAAACTAGTTGCACTGAAAAATACTATGATTGGCTCACAGTCGTGCAGTTAGCTCAGTGGGTGAGCAGGATGTTAACCTACAGCAAACTGTTTTGAGTCTGACTGATTAGCAACCCGCTATAATACCTTGGCTCACAATATACAGTATAATTCAGTATATTTTGGTTGATGTTTAATATTGGCAGAACTAAAAGAAGTGGGAATTCTGACTAGCTGAGATACACACCATTACTTTCATTCATTCTCTTTGGGTCTGTACTAGCACACTTCCAATTAATGCTCAGTCATGCCAACATTCAACAGCTGGAAGTTACAATTTCTGCTAAAACTCAAGAATCAAAGGACCAAAATACTTTTTGGCTTTTCAACTTCCTGGGTACAATACACTGTGAGAAGGTAGGGTCTAAAAACAATTATGCGCAAAGGACAAAAGCAAAATATAGGATTAGAAACAATAAAGCCTGAACATTGTTCTTATGTAAGAGAAAATGGATTGTACAATACATGAACCTTGTCCGTTACAATCTGTAACAACAAAACCTGCTTTTAGAGATGAAGCCCAGTGTTTGTCCATCAACTCTGTGATATGGCAGAAAGTAATAGATGGTTTTCCATGATAAAGCTTTATACCTTTGAATCTCTAAAAGGTATAAAGCCCTATCCATAAAAGAGGCAGCTATCCAAGCAAAGCCATGCCATTGGCATCAGCTCTTGTGTAAATAAAAAGCAACACCTGTCCTAACAGAAAAGGAGAAGCTCTTGAGCACGTGAGGCATGGCTTATAAAATATATATATAGAGGCTCCTGCTTTTTCACCTGATTTCTTAGGGGCCTCTCCTCTGCCATTTCTTGTTTTCTTTCTCTGCCACTCTCTCTCTTATGGCTGCCCTTCACATTTTGTGCTATTCCTTTGTACAGAGACTTGGTTCACATATGGTTAACTTGCAAGAAAATCAAAATGATAATTCTTGAAATGTTGCATGGATCACAGAAAGTAAAAGGAGGGAATTCAAATCCTAAAAGGGAACCATAGCTTCAGACAATGACAATCTATCTTCCCCATTGAGTGTTGCCTGTGCCTGTTAAAAGCTACATCACGTTCTTAAGCCATTACTAAAGTACTCTAATCCAAAATCATTTCAGTTTTTAATTTTTGTGAATCTGCCCCAGCATCAACTTAATATGCCAAGGGGAAGGATAGATGATTTGAAAAATAAATAAAATAGCTGAAAAATCATCTGATGCCACTGTAATTTTCTATAACAAATATTCTGCTGCTTTAATAATCCCATTGTGCTGAGTTGTATTCTTTTTTATTGCAGACAGTATGTGATTTTGTAACAAAAGATGTTTCTCTTCTATCTTTTTAATGGGATGAATCTTTTTGTACATACTGCTTCCTCAGAAGACCCATGATTCTACTTCCAATAATGATGCTTCTTAATGTTTGCAGACCCACAATTAATCTTTTCTAAATTGGCATTTGGATTGCCTCTGAGCTTTCTGTTGTTTTCTAACACCACTGACATTCTCATTCTTCTACTATGAAGTGAAATTGTAAATCTATACCACATGAGTAGTTTCAAAAAGGCATGTGACAGAAATCTGTTACCCGGTTCTCTGGGGTTCCTGAGAGGGGCGCCCAAAATAACCAAAACACAATGACGCAAAGGTGGGGAAATTAGCTGGAGCACTCACTAAAGCTAGTGAGAGGCAGGGTAAATTAGCAGGGATCTTGTAACCCAATGTCTACGGGGTCAGGTCAGTCAAGCAGTCAGACAGTGTTAAAATAGCAAAAATGATTTTTTTATTAAAAGACAAACAAACAGTAAAGACACCACAATCACACAGCTAATGGAAGAATTAGAAATATGGAGTTTTGGGGGAAATGGGTGATACGACACCTTTCTCATAGTCCTGAAGAAGCTGAAGATGGTAGGGAAGAAACTCAGCGTGGTTGCTGAGGGGAGCTCGCCAGATAAAGTGGCAGCAAGGCGGGATGGAAGTCCGGAGCAATCCGATGTGCTCTCGGAATCAGGGGGTTTATATAGGATGAATTGTGACTGCAGGTCATGCCATATTCAGTGATAACAATGTGAGTTTGGAGCGGGACAAAGCTTTGGAAAAGGTCAAGTTTAACATGATCGGCTTAGCTCAGAATCAACAATAGTGTAGCCAGTATGCAAATGAAAGGTGCCTAACTTGGCTTTGTACGACTATCGGCATGGAGCCAGGCGTCTTTGTTAGTGTTGCGCTTAAGCAAGAAGGTGTTTGCAGGGAGGTCCCTGAAGCAACGGAGTGGCTTTGTTCTGCATGCCTAGGTGGAGAATGGAATGTCCAACAATTACCTGACACGCCTGTTTACGTGCTTGTCCGGAGGCCTCACAAACACGTGGAGCGGGGTGGCAGAGTAAGGCCGAATGGTTTGATATCAAAACAGATATCTAGTGCTATCACCGGATAGACCTGAACCGCAGTAACAAAGCTTTTCAGAAATGTTTGCTCAACAGGTGAGTTGCTTTTTTTTACCACTGTGGTGAGCTGTGATGTAAATTCTTGACTATTTTATATTTCTATATGAGATTGAGTAATTATAGCAGTTTTCTCCCTTCTACAGAGAAAATGAATATTCCTCTACAATATTCTCCCTGTATTTGAATATCCCCAAATGTGGAGTGGAGGAATTATTCTATCAAGAAGAACACATGGTTTGTGCAAAATCTGTATTTTGCACAGGAAATAGGTTTCCTGTGTGTGTGTGCGTGCGCGCGCGCGCATGCTCAGGAAACCTATGTTCTGTGCAGAAAAGGAGAGGTGCACAAAAACTCATGTGTTTTTCTCTGCAGGATAATCATTCTACAACACTTTGAGACATTTAAACAACCAGAAGAAAATTATGTAAAATTCTCAGCAGGCTTTTATTTGTCTCAGCAGCATTTCCTGACTGTTGGCAAACCCATTTTTCTGCCTATTAGTGAAATCCCTATTAGTGAAAGTGAGCCAGTTGGTAGAATCATTTGAGTGTTGAAGTTGAACTCCAAGAGATCAGGGTTCTAATCCTGCTCAGCCATGGAATCCCAAAGGGTGACCTTGAGCAGGCCACACTCTTTCAGCCTTGCCAAGAAAATTCTAGCACAAGGTCACCATAAGTCAGAGTTGACTTGAAGGCATGTAACAAAACAAAGGCCCTTTCTGTGGCACCTTCCCATCCTGCCATGGGGTGGGAGAAAGACGGGACTGTGATGATGCTTCTGCATGATGTCATTGAGGTCCTGCTCCTCTCCCATCCTCAGGTAGCACAATTGCAGCTTAAATCATTGATGGGTTTTCCCTGTCAATGACCCATGATCACACCACCATCCTGCACTTTTCTGTCCTGCAGAAGGGCAGGAAGTGTGATGGCGGCACTTCCTGCCCTAGTGCAGCCTGGAAAAGTTCTTTGCTGAGCTGCAGAAGGAAGTGGCTTGTCCATTGTGCTCTCTTCTGCAGGGAGACAGACCCACGTGGAGAGGAGTGCTGTCGTTGCACTCTTTTTCCAACAGAGCTGTTGTTGGGATCACCACTGGGAGCCACCGCAAGAAGGTAAGCTGCTGAGAAGGCCAAAGTTGAGAGTGAATTAGAATTCTAACACTAGTGATGTGAGATTCTCTTTATTTGGGCCAACAACTACAAGCTTTGTGGGTCCTCCTCCTCCATTTCCATTGCCACTGCCATCATCATGATCATCTAGTTTGTCTTATAATATTTATCATCATTTAGATTGCTTAAAATATTTTGCTATAGAAGTGTATGTGTTTTGCGCTGTGTGTGAGCATCCTCTATTCTTGCAGGACTGCTTGAAAACTCTCAGTTAAAAATGGGCAGGTAGCAATGTATTTCCTAAGCAGCAGCACAGTGCTTCTGTTTGTGTCACAAAGCCGTGGCCGCTGACTAGCTGCTTGTATATAGAGAAGGAGGAAGAATCTATAGCTGTATGCCACTGAAGGCTTAAAGTTTCATATCCCAGACAGCCTGGTCATTAAAGCAGTGAACATCTTCCACTTTCTTCTTTCCTCCTCTCTATGTTGAAATGGATCCTGATGCAGGTAAGTGACAAGATGGATTCCTAGTAGAACTTGAAATATAGGTATTTGGCAGTGGGATTTGACAACTGGGAAGCTATGAGAAACAGTAGATAATTTCTCATTCAGACCAAGTAAGTGATTACAATAATCAAGATCTGAGAATGTGCTAAGGGCAGATACTGGTTTTGTCCAAATGCTCTGGTGAATTCTGACCAAAAAAGATGCTTAAGCAGGACATCGATTTGAAGTATATCTTCCTGCTAATTACAAACAGAGTAAGATTTCAAGGTATGTTGTAAAAAGAAAATAGTGCTACAATTAGTGAAAATTTGTAGTATAAGTTGGTTATTATTTGTGAGAACTTCATCAACATTACTGATACTTCACATACTCATTCTTCCTTTTCAAATAGTTCCAGGTTCTTTTTCATAGGCAGGGTTCATGGGCTTTTATTTAATTTCAAGTAACCAAAAACCAATTTGACACACTTGCTTTGACTGAAGTGAACAGAATATATTCTCCATAGCAACCTGACAGAATACTGCCTTTTTAGGTGGGTACATGTACTGGGTATTAATGTTCCTCTTATGTCACAAAGATCATAACCAAGATAGCTGATGTGGTGAGATGTTTGACTTGTTGAGGGATGATAGGAGTTTCAGCCCCACAGAAACGCAGCGGAAAAGCCAGAGTTCAGCTAGCCAACAGCAGCAACCTTGTTCCCCAATAAGGATACTCACACACAGAGGAGTTTCTTCCAAACAGGAGGCACTTTATCTTGCATCAAAGTTCCATTATATACAAAACATAGACTAGACGAACAAAAGCTTGCACCAGGTTTGGTCAACAGACAATACAGACTGGGGATTGCTTCCTTATGTACATATCTACAACCAATCAGGTAGAGGATTTGCACACCACCCTGTACCTTTTGCAACCCACTCCATTTTCTGATGCAATGTACTGCAATCACACACAGCTGGAGCGTGATGCAACATTTAGCAGTGGGCTGAACATTTTCCCAGGGTTCCCTGCTGAATCCCTGACATGACTGACATCTTGCCTCCTATCTTACCATGGCACAAGATACCTCCTGATATTGTTTTTCATATTGTTTTTACTTCCAACAGTGTTATTGAATGCGAATGCCATTCATAGAGCAGTCCTAAGAGATGCATGGGCTTTTGGCATGTAAGTTACCATTCTGTTGCTCACATATAACTTGAAGATGAAGTGGATTTTCATTTTACATACAACCCTATTGTGGGCTCAGCTAATGTTTGTCCAGTTGGCCCAAGGGTGTTGCTATTTTCAAAAAGAAATACAGGCAGGTCTCCATTTGTGTAAGATTGCATTAGAGACTGAAGCAAATGAGAGGAGCCAGTTTCATAGGGAATCACTGGAGGTCAGGGAGATGCCTCCTAACAGAGGTGAAGTAGCAACAAAGTTAGCAATTCTAATCAACACACCATCCACTTTAAAGAGGTTTAAAGCACAAAAACCTTGGAGCTCAGTTTAGAGAAATGTGCTCTTCAAAGGACCAGAAGTGGAAGCACCTGTTGCTCCCAAAGAAGCTTGGCGGGAGTGAGCTAGCTTGCTATTAGACAACAGGTCCTCTTCAAAGGAACTTCTTCTATTCTAGATATAGTTTGAGGCCATTTCCGCACTACACTGTTATAGTGCTATTATTCCACTTTCAACATCCTATGGAGTCCTGGGGTTTGCAGTTTACGGAGGGACATTTAGAATTCTCAGCCAGAGAGCTCTTTGGCTTCAGTAAACTACAAACCCCAGAATTCCACAGGAGGTTGAAAGTGGAACAATAGCACTATAACAGTATAGTGCAGAAATAGTCTAAGATATAGGTGTTATGTATCTTTTAAAATATAGGAAACATATGGGAACACTAAGCTGTGTCAGTGGGAGGAAATAGGCAATGGGCCTGGCAACAAGGCTTTCTGAGGGGGATTACTGCCATAAATATTAATTATAGGAAGATGAGAGTAATTGGGCAACCAAATTTGCTAATTACATAACTTGATTCAACATGGTAAAATCCTGGGCAGATGGTCAAAAGTTCCTTTCAGCTAGGTGACTGGGCAAGAGCATTTTAGATCAGATTCACTGTAAGCCTATGCAAAAGACTGTATATTGAGGGGGGAAAATAGAAATAAAACTGCACATAACCTTGCAATAATAAATAATATAAACATCACTGAAAGCCTCAGTTAACCATGTCACATCACTGGAAAACATCAACCAAATGTTAGAAATTATTTGAAAAGGGTATTAAAATTAAGTACAATTACAAAAAAACTACAGCTTCTCTCCATTTGGAATTTACTGGTTACTGTTCATCTGGTTTCATCCAGAAAGAAAATGTGACAGAAAAGGCAGGGAGATAGAACATTTTTCATATAAAAGAAGGCTTAAGAAGCTGAAATATTTATTTTTAGTCTTTCAACCTTAGTTTATAATTTTCTAATGTTTGGATTTATAAAGTGATTAACAGAACACAAAAGAATGAATAGAGAGTAATTATTCTTTGTCTCAGAACAATGGGAACTTGGTATCATTCAATAAAATTGACAGTAGTTTCAAGGGGAACAAAACGAAGCACTGCTTCAGCACATTAACTAATAAAATTCATTGACCTAAATAAAATTGGCAGTTTCAACTAGAGGAAACCCACTGAATCAACTGAACTTATGTTAAGTGTTGACTTGCCAACTTTCCCCATTGATTCAATGCATCCATGCTCGCTAGAACTAATAATTCAGTTTATTTAAGCCATTGCTACAGCATGTGGTGATGGCTTCCAACTTGGATAGATTTAAAGTTAGATTAGGCAAATTCATAGAGAGTAATCTATCAATGGCTGTTTACCAGAGGTGCTCCAAACAGACACAGCTCTGCACGTCTGTAAAAGCTGCAATTGAGTTTCCATGCTGCTCGGGTGTAGTATGCTGAAATGTATAGTGTGTACATTGCACCCTATATTGTTCACATCAATGCCCTTAGTGCTATTTTTCCATCTGCTTTAAGCAGTTTTGTTCTGGTTTTCATTGTTATCGTGTGCCTTCAAGTCATTTCCGACCTATGGTGACCCTTAGACCTATGGTGACCCTTATCATGGGGTTTTCTGGGGCTAAGAGTGTGTGGCACACTCAAGGTCACCCAATGGCTGAGTGGGTTTTTACCACCAGTTATATTTATTTTTAAAAAATGATCTTAACTGACTCTAAAACATTTCTGTCTATGTATGTATAAATTTAAATTAACAATTGTGAATTTTGATAGAGGAACAATACAGCATCAAATTCATATAATTAAAAAAAATGACTTCCACATTTAAAAAATAGGGGGAGCATCACATTGTATATACCAGCATTTTAGTGTTGTGTATAATGATGGTGACTTGAAAGGTGACTTGAGATGATGTTTAGAAATTAGTGTTGTAGTAATTAAGGGCCCATCCATATAGACTTGAAAAAATAAGACATTCCTTAGTTTGGTTCCCAAGCTTTCCATTTTTTTGAAAAAAGATCTATATGATGTTTTCCCCAGTCTGAAGTATTCCCAGGGAATTCCCAGTGTTTGCAAGGACATTTTCATTTCTACTGTCTCAGTCAGTTTAAATTAAACCTGTACTTCCCAAAATGAAATGTACCTTGCCATGGCTGTGTATTTCTGTTATCCTGGAGCTAGAGAAGATGACTGCTACCAAGAAATATAGTAACTGTTCTTATGACAACAGATTCAACAGAGATCAAATGAGGGAGAGGGGAATGCTAGCAGTAAAAGATGATCCTAATGGTTAACTGGTATAATAGTGCTAAAGCATTTTAACACTTTAATTGTAATTCCTGAATAATAATTGAAAAGATCTCTGTGTTAATTGGTGAAAGGTAATTTCTGAAATGTTGCCTGAGGCCTTTTCCGCAAGGGGGAATTAAAACGGTGCAGTGCGTCCTCTACGGAGGTAATCTGCACCTTGGAGCGGACTAGGTTTGGACTACTTACCAGAGATCTGCACCTCAGTCTGCTCCAAAACATCCCTAACTAGTCCTCCAGTGCACTTTTTAAAGACTGGAAAAAAGAGGTTTCTCATTTTTCCAGAGTGCGTCATTGTGTACCTGCTCCCTTGTGCAGATTTGCAGGCTCACACCAATGCGACCCTGCGATCTGCGGAGGGTGGGCTTTAGGCATGGCAAGCTTCAGTGGTCAGGACCCACGACCAAGCAGAAGCCGCCATTTTGGAAGCTGCAGCAGTGTGGATCTAAGACCTCGCACTGCTCCGATTCACCCTGGACCAGACCGAGGGGCCAGAAGATCCGGTGAGTAACGGCACGGAGCGATTCTCTTGCCTCGTGCGGAAATGGCCTGAGTCTAGATGTGACATGGGATCAATGGGAAAGGGAGGAAATGACCCAAGGAAGGGAGAGAGGGAGGGAAATCTGGGATATTTCAAGAAATTTGGATGCAAAACCATGAATGCAGGTAAAATCAAAATAAAAAGAAACAGAAAGTCTCAATACTTCCAGGGAGTTTTTTTTCTTACCTCGGTAAGCCCCATAAAAATTATATCCCTAATAATGTGCATATGAGAAAATATGTTCTATAATGTTATAGGGGTATAGAACTATACCCACAGCTCTGTACTTCTATAAATTATATATATATATATATATATAACCCCTACCTTTTAAAAAGCCTTCCTTTTTGGTGCTATTTACCACCTTGCTAAATGGTACCAACCAAACAGAGCCTTCTTCATCATATACAGAATTTGCACTGTGTGCTGGTGGAAGAAACACATAAAATTCAAAACAATAAACAATAAGAAATAACACAGAACAAAAGATAGAATTAAAAACAGCAGCACAAGTACCTGAAATATAAAAAACTAAGTAAAAGACAAGAGTATTAAATCTAAAAGTACTACAAGCTGTTCTTAAAGTGCTGGGTAAAAACCAGTCCTCACCTGGCACCCAAAAGACTATGGCTGTTCCGCATTAGACTGTTATAGTGCTGTTATTCCACTTCCAACATCCTATGGAATTCTGGGGTTTGCAGTTTAGGGAGGTGCCTCAAAGACCCCTGATGATGACTGATGACACTCTCTCAGGAGGATGTTTAGCAAAGAGGGTGATGCCACTAAAAATTTTTTGTAATCATCCACCTTACTTTATCTAGCTGCAGAGGGGTACCCACAGAAAAGTGTCTGGAAATTACTCTAGGGTCTAAGTAGATATATATGGAAGGAGACATTTCTTCAGATAACATGGCTTCAAGCTGTTTAGGGCTTTAAAGACTGAGTTGGGCTGTGACATAGGCTGGCATTGTACGGCGATAGCACTACAATAATCTTTCATTTAATTTCTTTGAAAGTGGTATTTCACATTTAATTTTTTGAAAAAATAAGCTGTACAATATTTTTACTCTGCTTTTAAAAGATAGATGGAGAAAAATTTAATCTTGTTGATTAAAAGAATATACCCACTAGAAAAAGTTCTACTGAATGTATGCTGAGCTTTGATCAGTCAGTGCTCACTGTAAATCCACACTTCTTTAAAAAGACACAAGAGCACCTGCTGATATGTACATTGTGTTATCTATATTTTCTTCAGTGTGAAAGAAAAATGGAAGGAGCATTGAAAAACACAGGAAGATTTGTTATATCTTGGGAATTCAAAATTTGAGTGAACAAACCATGGCGCTTTCACAGTAAATGGAATCAAGATAAGACAGAAACAAAATGGAGCCTCCATATTCAGATGCAATACCATTTTCTTCAGGCAGCTAACAAAGGAATTTTATTTCCACATTGCTCTGCTTGATGACTTATACCTTTTTTACATTTATAATGAGACATGTCCATAGAGGATACTGTAGTCTATCAGAGGCTATTCATCAGGATGGGAAAGAATGGAGCTTTCATATTCACAGGCAGTATCCCTTCAATTAGCATTTTAGATGTACCATTTATGTTGAAAAACTGTTTGACTTAAGTCCATGGGACTCATATGTGCATGGGACTCATATATAGATCAGTTGAGAAAGCATAAAAGCTGGTGGTGCTAGAAAGGATGAGAATAGTAAAGGTGAAAGTGACCCCCAGTTTTCATCCATGTATATGGAGGAAATGAATAATTTTGTTTTTATTGCAAATAAAAATGTAAATTAGTCTCACTTACTCTGCATTTACATAACTTAATCTGCCAGGATTAAAAAGTAAGGCCAGGAATCTAATGTTGCTTGGCCATTAACAAAATCATTATAGTATGCTTATGTATCTTTAGGAAATGTGGAAAACAGCTATGAATAAACTTTTTGTTCCCTGTGGAAAAAATGAGATGGCTGGTGGCACACGATAGAAAATAGAAAGATGTGGGGTGGGGTATTAACACATTTCAGACCTACAAACCACCCCTGATTTCAAAACAGTTGTAATGGAGATTTCATTTAGGAGGTACATCTGTTTATAGATTTTATTTTGCTTATAATGGATAATGATGCTTGTACTTTAGCTTCTACTTGTCAGCTTATTTATACCACTATTACTGGACTGGGTGTGTGAGGCTACTGAGACACCTTCTCCCAACCACATAGCAGATGCTGAAGCCTACCTCCCAACTACCTTCATTTGGCATGGACAGTTCTGTTTATATCTTCCTCTTGCACCTCTCTCTTTGTCCTCAGTTTACTTCAATTACTAAAAACTATTTCAAAGTGCAAAAGTAGTTTGCCCTCATTTAACTCAGGGGAGAGGGGAGGGGAGGGATGAAACCTTGCCTTTTCCAGTAGACCAAGGCAAAAGCAAATGGCTACAGCATCTTCTAGCTTGTGTGTTCTTCCTCATTACTAACTTTTGCCATCTTGAGCAGACTCTGATGTTGCTTGGTCACACGAGTCCCAATTTTCATCTGTGAAATGTTGAAGGGTATGCTGAAGAACATTGTCTAGAATGCAAGGGTGTTGTTGCATCTGGACTTCTTATAAAGTAGGTAGGCCCAGCAGTGGAGTGGTTTGCTGCCTTTAGATGAGGAATGAGAAACTTCAGTAGGACCAAGTATCCATATCTTGCCTCTGGGGTTCTCCAGGAACTGCACTGGTTGCCACAAATGCCAGAATTAAAAAAGCAAAGGACAACTGGTAGTGGCCAGAAGTCCAAATCTGTTCTTGAAAAAAGCCCTCCATGTTTATCCCTCTATGTAGATATACAACTGCCTATATTCATTATTTTCACTTTTGTTAACTAAGAAGCTTGAATATTGGAACAGTATTGTGAATCCAGAAACCCCTATATGCACACAAGTATATTCTATTTCATACAGAGATTCTCACAGACATTTAAACATGTACAACTACAGAGTGAACATGTGTACAGTGTAATCACTGAGCACCCTTAGATGCTGAAAAGATGGGGTGAGGACAGGAAATGGTAAACTCTGATGTGGTTGAGTAATCTTTAAGTCACTCCTCTTGCATTTAAGGAAGAGAAAAGCAGCCAGGCATATATCATGCTAGGCTCCAACAGTTGGCGACAGCTCTTCTCTCCAATTTGGCCTGTGAGGAAGAAAAGAACTGCCTGCACCTGATGAAATTAATCCCCTTTCCCATTGCGATAATCTTTTTCTTATCTGACCTATCTTCTTTAGATCATAAGCCTGAATGCAGAGAGCTGTCAAATTAACAATTTGTAAGCTGCTCTGGGAGCCTTTTTGACTGAAGTCTGGGATATAAATACTCTTTATGTAGATCTTGATGTAGGGGGAAAATGCTAGATACTGTCTAACTTTTGAAAGCTCTTGACTTTTCTTTTCTTTTTTTGCCAGTTAATGGGAGCTTCTTCCTTAAATGACCATGCGGCTTCAAACAAACACAAAGATTTTGTGTTACTTTTGTAGGAAACTGTGGAGTGTGACTAGAGTTGGTGAGAAAAGTGAGTCTACTGGTTGACAGAATATTCGAGAAGCTACAGTTGGAATCTCTCAGTTGAAGTGGTTCGTGGGTTTGGGACCAACCAATCAGATGGATGCAGATAGGAACTGACCTAGGATGTGAATAGGCAGATGTGAAGTTTGGAAGGTCTCTTTTGTTTTTACTAGCAGCATAAATGGGAAAAGGTACTTATTTGGTTAACAACTTCCAGAATTCTCCAGCCATTATATAACCATGTTAGAAGCGGGATGCTGGAAGCTGCAATTGATAACAACAACAAACAAACAACAACAACTTTCAAAATTCTGACTAGAAATTGAAGGTCCAACCATAGCCATTGCTAAATACATTATGGAACATCACTGGCACATGCTCAGTCTAGGAAATAGTGATCAGTAGCAGAAACAAAACAGAGACAATGTGGTTGGAGTGTTGGACTAGGACTATAGGAGACCAGAGTTTCAGTCCTTGCTCAGACATGGAAACCCACTGGATAGCCTTGGGCCAGTCATGCTCTCTCTGCCTTAGATGAAGGCAGTGGCAAATCTCCCCTGAATAAATCTCTCCAAGAAAATTCTATGAATGATAGGATTGCCATAAGTCAGAGTCAACTTGAAGGCACTTAACAAAAACAAGCCTTTTTTTTTTTTGCACCAAAAAATTCCTCTCCTAGCTTTCCCCCAGGACTCTTGCTATCCCCCTAAAACACTGTGCTGTCTGAGCAAAAGAACAAAGTGGTGTCTGTCTCTGTTATATGGATAGACCCTGAAAGACAATGCAGTTACATTTTGAGTGCTGGCAAAGAGGTGGCATCCTCCCCCACGGCCTATGGCAAAAGGCTAGTTTTGGTGGTGTGTAACTACATGTCACTACATTGTGATGTGGCACTACATGGCACAAACACCACACATGATTCTTCCATCCAAGAAATGTGAGTGTCCAGAAAGCTCAGGAAAAATGGCCAGGGAGATGTTATTGCTGCTCTCCCAACACTTGCTGCCTGAGGTGATTGCCCCTAACTAATGGTATGGCCAGGCTTGCTTTCTCCCCAACATTCTGTTCCAGCAGCCCAATTTAGTTGGGATTAGGCAGGTTGGGGAAAGCTTTTTAATTATTTTTATTAGAAAACTGAGTGTTGAAAACGACGTATCATCAAACCCAGTCTAGGATATGAGATTTCTTGTTCTGAAACTTTCTGTATTATTAAAAAAACATGAGGAAAACAAACAAAAATGCCACTGAAGTTCATATTATGAGTAATGCTGCACTGAGCAAAACACATAGCTCTTTATTTATTTGCTGTTCATTATCTTATGAATCAAATCTACTACATTGTTAATTACATTCTGTCTTCAGAGAGTCCATGGCTAGCATTCTATATTGCAGTTATGCATTTAATAACCTAGAGTTACAGATCCATATCTGCTCCATATTCAGTTATGTTGTAAATTCATGATTGTGGCTCTGTTGCCACAATTGTAAATATCCCCCAAAATCTACTTTAATGGACAACAGCCACATCAAACAATGGGGGTCCGTTTAGCTGGTGATCAGGGTACAGGAGGGTGACATTTCCAGCCCACCAGCAAGTAAGGTTGTGACAATGAGAAATAGGGCTTCTGTTGGAATTTCTCACTGCAGCATTGTTTTTTGGTGAGAGGTAGACTAGAATGATCATCTTCAAGTACCCCAACTGCCAGCTGAAGAGGCCTACATTCCTTGATGTGATTGTTAAATGTTGTCATGCCGCTCTTAAGAATTTGTCTGTCTCAGAAGATGAACAGATATACCTGATAGCCAGCCTGATAGCCTGAAAGCCAGCCAAGTCCTCTTTTAGTTCAACAAGAAAAGCTGGAAGAAAGACCTCCCAGCTCCTGAGAGAAATGAAGACTTTCATGTCTGGCACAGACCCTCTACTGCTGATGCAGTGAAAGGCTACGTGCCCACAAATGTGAAATGCATTCTTAAATGAAGTCTGGAATATGGGCGTTGGCTGAGTTTGCTACTCATATAAGCAGAAAGCTTCTTCGGGTCAAACTAGTGGAAGCAAACTTTCAGTTCACTTTTTTAGGACCTGACTCAGCTATTATTGGTACTAGATTTATGACTCTTGGATGGTTTACTGACTCTTCCACCTCAACTGCTTGAATCCTGTTCTGATTTAGGGCTTGACCTTGGACTTTTTGATGTTAGCTACCTCCTTTGCTATGGCTTCTAAACTCTGGGCACTCTGAATTCTGGTTCAGCATTGAGAGTGGACAGATAATAAGTTTGGGAGATTGGGTCAGGAGATGTTATTTAGTTATGCATTCATAGATACCCTGAAGGCACCAAATCCCATCTGATCTTGAAAGAGAAACAGTACTTAGATGAGACACCACCACTAAATACTAGGTGCTGTAGGATATGTTTCAGATGAAGAAAATGGCAAAACCGCCTCTGAGTATTCCTTGTCTAAAAAAGCCCTATGAAATTATGGGGTTGCCATAGGTCAACAAGTAACTTGAAGACACAGATACACATATCCAGCTGGAAGGAAAGTATTCATGGTGAAAGACATGTCACTTTTCTGGCATCAATCTGGTCCTTGCCTTGCCTTGATTTTCTTTTCCCTTTCACCATTCCTAATCTAATTGTATTGGGAAGTCTGACAGCTGCTGTAAAAAACTATTGCACATTATCAAGTGGGCAAGTTCAGGCTACTACTAGCAAGACCTGTGGAAATGGTGTAATGCAAATGGCTTCTATGAGAGGCTAGTGAAGTGCAGAAAAATGAAATTAAGTGTGCTGAAGTGTTGTGATGCTAAGCCTGCTTTCTCTCCAGAAATATACTGACTGTTCAATTCATCTGCCAGTGGTATCAGATGCTATGTAGGTTTTAATGCATAGACAATACAGTATATTCAAAAACTGATGCTGGATGGCTGAGGGGTGGGAGTCCTCCGGATTCAACTGCTGTCATATTTAAACTTTCCCTTGTGAGGAATATAAGTAAAGAATACAAGAAGCCTGGAGTCTGGGAGTATTCACTGTAAAAAGATCAAATATGCTCATAAAACAAAAGTATGAATAGGGCTATTTGCAGAGTGTCTGACCACTCTGAAAATTCATAGGAATGAATGTAGTGAACTTTGCTTAACTCTGGGCATGCAATAATGCCAGGAGACATTTGTATAGATGAAAAGAACATCTGTGCTTACAAAAGACGGTAAAAATATATGAGGCTATGAATGCTCCAATAATGTCTATCCTACTGTTAAGTAAGTATGGGAATCTGGTCAACAAACTTGATTTTGGATTTTGCAATAGGCATTTTCCCACCTTGGCACTGTATTTCTACGGTGATAGGTTTGTGTGATCCAGTGAAGTATGCGGCTATGCTAAGTTGTTCCTGGTAGGTTGCATGTCCCAAGTCAGATAGGTTTTTTTTTGCCCCACATGAGAAGCCAGACTAAGGCCCTTTCCACACGTGAGCGAAGAAACGGGGGAAACCACACTGAAACAGAGCTTACCTTAAACCCGGTAAGTCCGTCGTCGCGTGGAGCAGTGCGTTTTCGCTGCTCCACACTCGTTGGCGTCCTGCAGTGTCCTGCGGCGGCCATAATGGTGGCTTACGACTGGCTGAGGCTCTCCACTAACTGGAGAAGCTCGACAGCCAGAAAGTCCGCCCCCAGCAGATCTGCAGGCACGCCCCTTGCGCGCGTCTGCAAATCTACACCGGGTGCTGCGACGCGGCTGCACGCCCTGTGCCTTTTAAAAACCACTTGAAACGTGGTTTTTAAAAAGCACGCGGCGCCGCCACTTCCGGGCGCCATAGTGCAGATTGGGGTGTGGAATTACACTAAAGTAATCCGCCCCAATCCATTTTACGGTGTAGATGACCTCCAACGGAGGTTGCGCTACAACGTTTTATTTCTCCGTGTGGAAAGGGCCTATGTGTGCCAAGCAGCTATTAGGTAGTAGTGAGGGGTGACATTGGTGGAAAATTTCTCAGAGACAACAGCAGTATCTCTGATTCTGAAGTACTGCACAGAAGGAGGCAATATTAAACCACTTCTGAATGCCTTTTCCCTTGACCCCCCCCCCGATGAGACAATCAAAAATGAAATGGGCATTTCCTGTCTTCCAGATTTGCTGTGGGCTACCCCAGTCCCTCCGGGTAAAACCAGAAGTAACCAGGAAGTGCAAATGTTAAGAACCACTTTCAGTATTTTTAAATGGTAGAGGGCTCTGGGGACTGCCAAAAATTACTCAGAAGCTACATGCAGTCCATGAGTCATGCAACTCCAACTTTTGCCCCACTCTGTCATATCCCTCACAATCCACGTTTTGAGTGTGGAAAGGCATATTGATATCAAGGTAGTCACAACCCAGAGAGAAGACAAATTATACAACAAAAGTCTAATCCTAGAACAATTGTCAAAGGTCATCATAAAAAGTATAACTAGAATGAGGAAAATGAATCCCTCTTTTTTAAAATACATACATACATACATACTGTTACAGGAGAATATCTCCTAAGCATTGTGAAGGTTGATACTACTTTAGGATTCAACAAGATGGAAGGTTTCTATAGTTATTTTCTTTTCTAAACGTCAAAATTGGTAAAGCAGTAATACCAACGTTTCAGCAAAAGAGGCTATCCATTTGAAAAGAAAGGGACATATGCCTTTGGTATGCATATCTGTATAAGCATCACTTTAATTTTTGATAGTAATACCCACTCAGTGGTTCTTTTCTAGTATTTTCCAAATGTAGTAGCAGTTTTAACATGCAGGATTCATTCTATGAGGCAATTTTACCATATTAAAACTGCCGTATGATAACTATTTGATCTCAGAAAGGGGTCTAAAGATTGGCCACCAATGAATTCTGTCCTGAACAATGCCCAGCTGAGACACTGCTAATGGATACAGGTTCAGTGATCCATTCTGTGAAGTAAAAGTTTCCATATTCTTCTCAGAGTGGGAACATGACTGACAATGAAAAAGCTTGTGCAAAACTTAAAAGTCTGAAGGAATGGAGGCACTACTATACTAAAACATATAGGAGATCTATGCACACAGCTACCCAAATACAGAGCTTTGGATGAGGATTTATATTAATTCATGAGGAGTATGAAAACTTGTTATTGCCTCTAGAAGGTAATTCTGACATCCATCTATTGTAATATCTGACACAGACACATCCAATTTAACTATTTTTCAGATTACCATTAAATAAAAGAATGACAGGCTGCTGAATGCAGAAATTGATTTCTTTTAACCTGTAAATTAATTAACATGCAACTGTCTAAATACAGCAAGCATTTAATAAAGGAGGAACACCAGATGGTGGAAAGTAGGTATTTACAAATTCAGAACATTCCTCACTATAATTGCAATACTATGCCAAGATATAGGCTGACACTTTGGGGAATTTGTAGGCGAGATGTTGTACAATCTGCTTGGAGGCATAATATTCAGATAAGTTATTGTCACAAGAAGTGCACAATGACAATTGGAAAAAAGAAACACAGCTCCCCATTAATTGCTGACAGTTTAGAAGCTGCCATTGTTAAGGATTGTATTACATTTGTTTTGACCTGTGGAGCTTTGTTTCATGAAGAATATTTAAAATACATGGGGAAACAAGAAGACACCACTCAGATCTCTGCAGCACTGGAGTCTAATTTCCTTAGACTGATTAATGAGCCCTTTCCACCATCATTTTGTTGGCATTATGATTCTTTGAAAGGCTCCTCATCAACGATAAGATTTGCATGATTTCCCTCACATCTTAAGGACATTTCATATGAAATTAATCATCTAGAAACAGATTAGGTCACTTACCCTCTTTTTTCCCCTCTGCCAGTAAAAGGAAATGAAAAATATAGGTTGCAAGGTGGATGGATTAAGGTGTAGATCATCACAAAGTGCATACAATATATCTTGTTAACTATCAAATAAGAGCATAATCCACTCCTTTGACCACAAATTTTGGGGCATGCGGAAGTATCTCTATGTGGAGCCAAACCTTTTCTTTCCCATTCTGCTGCACTGCAATGTGCCCAGCCATTACTTACCCTGTGGTGGCTGATGGTTCCCATGTTAATGGAGTGGGGAAAGTGTTTAGGAGATCTATCTGAACTTCAAAAGACTTAAACAAGGCACTTAACTTATTTTTGAGATAGTATTCCACACCTTTAGCTCCTTTAAAGTTCAACCTACAACCCAAAGTAGATTTCCTTTCCCAGCCCATTTGCAGTTATCTCTTAGCCTTGCTACTCTCCAGTCTCCATGGTGAAGGCTAGTGGTAGTCCTAATGAGTATGTATGTATGTATGTATGTATGTATGTATGTGTGTGTGTGTATTAAGTACAAATATACAAGTTTAATCTGTGTGCTGACACTCCAGTACGGTATGGGGCTTTTGATTTTTTTTAAGGGCTAGAAATGGACAGAAACTGCATTGTATATAGGCTCTAAATGCTAAAAAAGGAAAAATGCATATTTGCAGTCTGTCACAAGGCTAATCATAGTTACAGAGTACAAGTCATCTTGAATGAAAAAATACTAACAATTAATCCAGTTTAAGCTTTAGTGGATTGAGTCTAATATGTTTTAATTATCATGTGTTCACATTTTTCTCTCATCAGGGCTGGGAGGTGTGGCCTGTGAACCACATGCAGCTCCTCTCAGTGATCCCAAGGACTCCAACCCACCATTTTTTTTAAAAAAAAATCCTACCAGTGGTTACCTAAAAACTGGTCAAAAATGATCCCAAACATATACCTGCTGCAAACTGCAGGGTTTTTCTTCTCTAGAGCTCTATTTTGTGCTGTCCTATGGGCAGGCAACTTGAAGGTGTACACAGTTGTACTCGTACACACACATACCTTCTTAGTGGCACAAGGCCAGCCCTACTGTAGTGAGTTTTGCCTATGCCACCAGGCAGTTGGATTTTGGAGAACATAACAACATCATGACCAAATGTTAACAAAGCCATCCAATGGTATAGTAAGTGTTGGTATGTATTTAGAGTTTTGTTGCATTTGAAGAAGGCAGTTCACAAAGTTTGTGCTAATATTGCAATTCACTAACAGAACTCTGTAGCAACTTTCCCATGATTCTAGGAACAGGTACAGTTACACAATGTAGACCACAATAGAAAATTCTGGCCTTTGTATTTTAGATACTAAGTTCTATTTTTTAAAAAGGGAATGAATAAAAGCCTTGTGACATCTTTGAGACTAAAGAATTTATATCAGCACAAACTTTTGTGAACTGCCCAGTTATGTATTTAAGTCTTTTACTCCAAGTCTCAAGTCAAGTCTCAAGTCCTTGAAGATACTTTCAAGTCAAGTCTCAAGTCTGGAAGCCAACTTTATACCCCAACCAAAATTCCAGAATTATTGGATAGAGTGAAATAAATTCAATTTTAACAATTTAAGCAGAGTCGGCTCTCTGCATTTGCAATTTTGCCATCTGCAGCTTCAGAAGTGGGGCATAGGATCCTATCTTACTCTTCATTATGGAAGATTCGAAAGCTTTAGAAGGAAGCATCCTTCTTCCTCAAGCCTGTTGCCTAATACATTTGCTGTTCCCCTCTGAGAAATGCACCCTGCACTCTGGGGGCAAGTCTTGTCTTTTGCTCTTAGGAAACGTTTTAGAAGGCTCCTCTGATATGCAGTAGGAACAGGCTGTTGAGCAGACCTCAAGCAGCCTCAAGCCCATTGCCTAACCTGTTTGCTGTTCCCCTCTGAGATATGCACCCACACTTTGGGCTTGAGAGAGATTCCATGTGACTAGTAGGCAAAAAAAGATGGAGGCATTGTTCAAAGTCATAAGGTTTCTGCATGAAAGCTTTATATTACTGAATGAAGGGCATCATGTCAGTCATTAAAAATATACAAGTCTCGAGTTGAGTTGAGTCAGTGCATCATTTGTGGCCGAGTCTAGTCTGAGTTGAGTCACTGAAGCAACTTAAATCCGACTTCAGTCTATCAACTCGAGTCTACATCACTGGAACTGCCTTCTTCTAATGCAAGAAAATTTACCTTGAAACTCTCACAATTGCTTCTTTGAAAATTGCTGCAAATTCTATTTTGAATCACAGTATTCTTGGATGGAAAAATAATGGGCCTCTTAATGTCTTTGGACTGCAGCTCCTTTCATCTTTCATCACTGCTAACCTTTCCACTCTTCTTCTTATGATCATTTTGGCCCTTAACATCTTATAACTTAATATAGGAATTCCTGACATAATATGTTCTCTTTTTCCTTACAATTATAAGAACTGTAACCATACTTCCATTGCTTTTTTCTTTTTAAATAGACCACTGAGTTATATTGACTTGATGAACTTTTGACAACACATTTTTCAGAGTTTCAAATGGCTCCCCACCATCACTTAGAGAGGAAGAAAACATCTAGTTCTCTTTTGAAAGCATGCTAAATCTAGCAGGCAAATAACTCTTGAAAATCATGACCCCATAAGGTGCTTGATTATAAGCCAAGAGTTATTGATGTTTCTAAATTGTGCTTGTGGATTTTCCAATTTCTTTATGTAAGTACCTTAGGGCTTTTCTAATATTACTTTATATTGCAAAATGAAGCCTTTTCTTCCTTCTTTTTTATTTGAAGGATATAAGCTCTGGGTTATTTCTTTGCTCTTCAGTTTAAAAACCAGCCTCCACTGCTTAAGGAACTATTTAGCTAATTGAACATTTTAAAAGAATGATTAGCTTCATATAAAGTATGACACAATGAGTCAAGGCTAATTGTGATGACCTTATGGCCATTGTAATGTTGAGTTATCTCCCTGCTGACTTCTTTGCAATGCTAGGTTGACATGATGTACAAACCTATTTATTTGCTAAAATACAAAGTCTAATTATTAGGGACTTTCAGAGTCATGCACCTATGTCAGTCTACATTATTAGTAGAAGGACTCTGGAACCCAGTTAATTCAAATTGGTTATATTTTCTTTAGTTGAAAGGTATGTGTTCATACCTATGATTATGATTATGCTATAAACAGGCACAGCCTCTGCTGTGTAAATGTACTTATATCTCTGGGAGACAACATTCTACTGCATCATTCCCTCTAGTAGCAAACTCAGGGTAAATCCAGACAGGTATCATTTTTCATTTCTGTATTGCTTCTGTTGTTATTATTTGCTGAGATCTTACATCACAGCTGTAGTTACAATGTGTATTTATATCCTATCTCTGCCTCCCCAAACTACTTTAACAACCATCAGCTGCACTGAGTGAGAGAGGCCTGCTGATGATCATTCTGCCATTCTGCTGATAAACAGGATAATATTTTCAACCCCCTCCCACCAGGGGGCAGTGTGATGAAGAGTTATGACGTGGGGAGTGTCAAAATGTGGAGATCTGTGCCAAGCCAGGGTTATGACAGATCAGGTCTGGTGTTAGTGTCCCCCTCTGGAGAAGCAGCACCCTTCTATATTTTTACCACCCCCTGGCTCCCTCTCCACACTTGTACTTCTGCTTTCCCTAAACACACACCCTTGTAGATATAGGGCAAAGCGTTTTCAGGTTTATTCAAAGAATGTGTCACTGGTGGAAGGGTGTGTAACTGATCCAGATCAAAGAGGCACTTTATGCAGACTGCTCTTTAAAAAAATATAATAACATTTTTATTAAACAAACTGACAAGGGAAAAGGTATTTGGCAATTAAAGGTTATCAAAACACTTTCAGCTCTAAGCCAGCAAACACTTCCCTGTTTCACTCTCTTTCACCGTCTCTCTCTTCTGTCCTTAAACTCACATGTTGAACTCTCTTTCAGACTCTGTTTCAATTATTTTTCTGTTCTGCTGATTCCCCCACCTAGTCCCTCCCTCTGGCTAACCTGGGTTCTATAGTCGGCAATCAATCAAATTAAACCCCCCTTTGTTGCTAGGGTAGCTCTACAGACAATGCTCCCTCAGGGATTGTCACAGGAACTGCTTCTGATTGTTGCACTGCTGATCACTAATGAGATGGGGCTGGAAATGTCAGCCTGCTATGCCCCAATCAGTATCAGAACAAACCTCCGTTCCTTGTTTCAGCTGCTGCCTGTTAAAGTAGATTTTGGAGGCATTTCCAATCATGGCGGTAGTGCCACAGTCATGAATACGGAGCATGGGCTGAATATGGAGCAGAAACAGATCTGTAACTTTAGGTTATAAATCTATAACCACAATGAAGGATGCAAATCTACATTATTATTTTCCTTTATATCCCCCCTTCCCCCAGAATTAGACTCAAGATGTCTTACAAATGATTAAGACCAGTACAAATTAAAAATATACGAAAGCATCAGTAAAAATGCATACATAAAACAACTGAACAATCTATAGAGCAAACACCACATAAAATTCATTAGAATATAAAATGTCATCAAAACAGTGCACCGTTAAAAATCCCTCACATTTAGTTCATAAAAGTCTAGTGGAATAGGAGTATCTTCATATGCCAGCAGAAACAGAGCAAGAAAGGAGCCAACTTAACCTATCTAGGGAGGGAGTTCCAAACTCTGGGAGCATACACTGAGAAGACCTCCCTTGTTCCTACAAAACAAGCCTGAGAGGATGGTAGGAGAGAGAAAAGGGCTTCATCCAAAGATTTCAGAACTCAAACAGGTTCTTATAGGGAGGTATAATGTTGTCCTTCATTGTATCTCTCTATATGAACTATCTTCTATCCAAAATGCTTCTATCAAAAGCATCATTTTTGATTAATTACAATCCATGATACTTCAGGTTGCTTGTTTTAGGCCATTTCCACACTAGACTGTTATAATGCTATTATACCACTTTTAGGATCCTATGGAATCCTGGGGTTTGCAGTTTAGGGAGGGGCTGGCCTATAACAGTCTAGTTCGAAAATAGCCTTATGTTAGTTAGTTATAGGAGAACCAGCATGGTGTTCTGTGACACATCATCCCACAGACTGATCTATTAACACCCATCTTGTATCCCTCTCAGATAGGTGAATGCCTATAAGTCTGGAAGTAAAATAGGGCAACCCAACATTCATAGAGTGATTTCTTCATATCAGGGAACTTATTATGTATTGTTAATTGTGGGGAACAAAACAATCAGAGAATAGAATATTTGTGTGGTTGAGAATTGGCCTTCTCAAGCCCCTAATAGCTTACAGTAAGCATTCTGAAGTGGAGATATTAGGGCTGTAGGGATATAAACCATGAAGTCAACAACATCAGTATTCGCTTTGTGCTGGGGAGAGATATGTTAGTAAGAGGATTTGGTTTGTTGGTATGGAGCAAGACTGCTACCTGCATTTTTATATTCTCTTTGAGCTCATGGCTCCATGAAGAGTGCCTGTGCTTCACAGTTTATCATTACATTACTGTTTGAGAGAGCTATTCCATCAGACTCCACTCACCTGCTGCTGTCTTCTAGTGGCAAACATTGCATCTTCTAGCCGAAGGGGGAAAGATAGGATCACAAGGTCACTCTGTTGGCTCAGCTGAGAAACCAGCTCCATTTGGCCTCTCTCTCCAAACTGTAATCCTCTGCTTTCCATTAAGCTGCTGCAGGACTCCTTCCATCAGTCTGAGAGACCAGCTCCAGCATGACTTACCCTCTCCTAAGTCTGTTTCAGTTCAAGCTGCTTGTCAGCATAACTTTCTAACTTCAAAAACTGGTGTTTCAGCTTGCTTTCCCTGCTTACTCTTTTTTCTGATCTTGCCAGGTCAACCCTGATTAGTACTTGGATGAGAGCATGCCAACCAATACCAGGTGCTGTAGAGTGTATTTCAGAGGGAGAAACTGGCAAAACCACCTCTGATTATTCCTTGCCTAAGAAAACCCTATGAAAATCATGGGGATACCATAAGTTGACAGGTGACTTGAAGGCACATACACCCAGAATTTAATTATGTGGCTACCTTGTCTGTTATTAACCTTATGTAAGCCAACCTGGGAGTCCTTTTGGCTATACAAAAAAGTAAAAGTGCTTCAAATTTAATTAAACTTTTTTTTAAAAAAAAACCTCTGTTATGTGTCAAGATGACTAATCTGACAAGGAAGCATGTTTTAAATCATCGCTGAACTCACAAAGGACATGACGATATGACCAATTTATTCCAGCATTTCTGTTCACTGTACCCCATGCAACTGGGCTGCAGTACATAGTAAATCTGCTCTGTTCCCTTTATGCACAAAACAATACTGCAGTTGAGAGTCAGCCAAGGTGTATGGCTTATGGATGTAACTCAAGAGTGGCCTCATTCTACCAGGTGAGGACAAACTTTCATCCTCACAATGTTTTCCTTCCTCCCATCTTTCTTTTCCTGTTAGGCTCTAATTTGCCACCAACCAAGCTAGCTATCTTCATTCAGGAAATTTTGTTGTTGTTTGCCTTCAAGTCAATTCCAACTTATTGTGACCCCCAAGGCAAACCTATTACAGATTTTTCTGGGGCTAAGAGTGTATGATGCACCCAAGGTTTCCCAATGGGTTTCCATGGCTAAGTGGGGAATCAAACACTGGTCTCCAGGGTCATTGTCCAATGCTCAAACCACTACACTATGTTGCACATCATAATTCTGAGTGGGTTGGATGGGCTTTATGCAAATATATGCAATTACACTCTTTTGTGTACCAACGTCTGGGTTGTGAAACTAGTTCTAGTAATTGTCCCTTGCTACTAAATACAGAATACCTGAGAATGAAAGAATCTTTTTTTTAAGGGATGTTTTCTTCTGGTTTAATACCAGAGACTTCCTAAGAATCATGAGAAAATTAGGATTCTCAGAGGTGAGCTGAATGACCCCATTTTCCATCTCTTTCTTGGTACGAGTCTTTGTAAAGATGGAATTTTAGTCTTGCAAACCAAGTCTTTTACCTTTTATATTCTTTTGATGAGTCCTGGCTTAATCAAAAATGTATTATGCCAGTAAATTGCAATGTAATAAACTAGTTCCAGAAGTTATGAAGAATCAGTTTCAACTTCTGTAGAAGGTCATGTGCTACAATATTAATCTTAGGGCATAAAATATAACCCACTGAAATAAAACACTGTGTCTTCGGTTAAGTTTTTTTAATTGCTAACATTATCAACCATAAAGCAACGATCTTTGAAAAATGTGGTCTCAGTATTCTGTATCCAGTGATGTAAATGGCCAAGTCACCACTTCATTCATATAAATATAAATATGTGAGGCTGTGATTTTCAAAGGTAATGAACAGCAGGGGATATGCAGGTGGAGAACCTAAATTAGGAAAAAGTGCAATTTTTGTGTCTTCTAAGAAATAGAATATACAAGCTTAACCACTTTAAACATTTTTCACCATTCAACTGAGCACATTTCTGCAGAACATAAGCTGTGCAACCACTGGTTTTGAAACAAAACAATGGATATTTTGATGCAATGTAAATATTTTATTTGGAGTAAACAACTGATGGTGGATTAAGAGTCTGTTAAATGCCTGTTCCAGAAATTTGGCAAAACTTCCAACTGACAGCTGACAAAATGGTGTCTTCTAGATGTTGCTGGACTCCATGTTCATTTCCGCACTAGCCTGTTATAGCACGATGATTCCACTTTCAACATCCTCTGAAATCCTGGGGTTTGCAGTTTTGGGAGGGGCCGGCTGGCCCCTCCTGAAACTGCAAACCCCAGGATTCCAGAGGATGTTGAAAGTAGAATCATCGTGCTATAACAGGCTAATGTGGAAATGGCCCAGGTCTCATGATCCTATTCCATTGGCTATGCTGGCTAGTACTAACTGTTCAACAACGTCAAAAAATCTGCCCCTAGTCCACCTCTGGCTTTACTATAATCAACTTGAAAAGTCAAGCTCCAGTTATCCAAATCTCCAATTCACAGTTGATAAAAAAGGGCACAGAGTCCTCTAGATGTCTTTGGATTGCGGCTCCCATCATACCTCATCATTAGCTACATTGACTTACATCCAAAGAGTCACACATTCTCACACCACTGTATTAATGTTTCCATCTTTAAGTATGTGATTTTCATGGATTCAGTAGTATCATTCAAGGCGTGGGAAGTAGCTTAAACTGTGATTGAATAAGAAAGGCTCCAGCTTCTGGTTATATACAGATGAAAATAAACAGATTTCCTCACAGTTATCATCATAGACCTGGAAGAGACCACAAGGGACATCAATTCCAAGCCCTGCCATAAAAACTATATAATCAAAGCACTCCTGACAGGTGGCCATCCAGCTTCTGTTTAATAACCTGCAAAGAAGGAGATTCCACCACACTCTGAGGCAGTATATTCCACTGCTGAACTGCTCTTACCATGAGGTAAGTTCCTAATGTTTTGGTGGAATCTTTTTTCCTGTACTTTGAAACCATTGCTCTATGTCTTAGTCTCTCTGGAGCAACAGAAAGCAAGCTTGATCCATCCTCCATATGACATTCCTTCAAATATTTGAACATGGCTATTATGTCACCTCTTAGCCTTCTCTTCTCTGAGCTAAATATACCCAGCTCTCTAAGCTGCTCCTCAGAGGGCAGGGTTTCCAAACCTTTTACTGTTTTTGTTACCATGCCCATGCCCACATTTCTGTCCATGCCTACAGAATAGTCATAGAACATGTTGCTTCATTCACATGTGCCATTGTCTCATCACATACTTTTAATCCTGAATGGGATGAGTGTGGAAACTAGTCTTTGGCTGAAGAATCATAGCATGTGAGACAAAGAAGACAAAGAAATGTAAACAATAAGCCTACTGAAATGTCTCTCTCTCTCTCTCTCTCTCTCTTTCTCTCTCATCATTATCACCAGCCAGGGGGTGAGCCATATTCAATGGTTGGAAATAAACTAGGCAGCTGTTGGTAGACAGTGCACCAACAGAAAGAGCACAGATATACTCAAGAGAACAACACAGACTCAAGTATTACATTATTAATTCTTTTTTTCTTTTGAAGCCTTGTTTGCTGGTCTTTTAAGCCAAACTGCAGGGTAAAAGTAAGAACTTTTAAATATGGTTTGGGGTGGACCTCATTTTGTTTAGGTCCCACAGTTACACTTAGTTACTACTGAAATAAATGGGACATACATCATAACTAATCTGTTTCCCTTTAACTTCAATGTGACTTAAGTTTAACAGGGATTGCCCATTCTGTTTATTGTAGTCTGGGTTAACAGTATTTCTCAGGAATGTTAGGCACTTTATCAATAATTTATTGTTGTTAGTTATAGGAGAACCTGGGTGCTGGAGTGGTTTCAGTGTTGGACTAGGATGATAGAAGACCCACATTCAAATCCCTGCTTAGCCACAGACATCTATTGGGTGACCTTGGGAAAGCCACACTCTCTCAGCCTCAGAGAAGGGCAATGGGAACGCCCTATGAACAAATCTTGTCAAGAAAATTCCATGATAGTTTCACTATAGGATCACTATAAATCAGAAATGATTTTGAGGCATGCAACAACAAGCTATAGGCATCAAAAAGTGTTCTGTTTCTACATGGTGTCTTCTGGGATGGTTATTTTAATAATATGAACACATTAGTTGCTCCTTGGTCCATATTTGACCCAGAACAGCTGCCAAAAAGAACTTGACAGGGGAGGAATTGTTGTGGTTTTTTTCCATTAATTTTTGGACTTAATATGAGGACCTCTCCCCAAGCCAGAATATGCTGCATCAATATTGCCATGAAGCTGGTGCTTCCAGGTTGGTTCTAAGTGGGTTTAATAATGTGTAAAAATATTCCTGGATTTATAAAAACCTGGACATAAAAAAGCTTTTCTTCTGTCATAACAGCATCCTAACAGTGACAGAACACCCACATTATTTGCTAATTTTTTGTTTACAAAACATCTGGCATATAAATAGAAGGCTTTCTGAAGCATCCACAGGACTTCAGAGAGTTCATGTGACATCTTTCAGAAAGCACACACAATTTCTGCAGATGAATAATGATCAAGCTATGCACTTGTAATTACTGTTTATCTAGAGAGGGTTGGTTATTGATGGGGATAAGGCTGTTTTCATTACATTTCTCCATAATCCCTCTGGTACAAAAATGATAAGGGCTTGTGTAAACACACACACCACAGCATATACTGTTTCTTGCTTGATTAACAACAGCCCTCCCTCAAATCAAATCTATTAACACTTGAGTGGATTTTTAAAGCTTTACATCTCAACTGGTGAAATGGTGGCACTCTTACGTATGTTCACACACATACACTCACAAAACCCCTGTGAATGTGTAACCATGCTGTCACAGTGATGAGGGCTATCCGATCACAAGAAAACAGCTTTGGTTTTCAGCAAAGTAAACAATACTTCTAACAAAGTCAAACAGAACAGGGTATAGCGTGCTATAAACCTCTGCCATGCCTAGAATTTCTAAAGGACATAGACAAGCAAACTTAGAAGACTCTCATAATATCAGCAGGGAGAAACCTATAGCCTGATCCAAAAAAAATTCTTTCTCTGAAGTAAGAGCCAATTTTATTACAACCAATGGACTTGTGGGGAGTGAAGCCTTGGCAGGAACAGCACACTCATCAGAGATATTAATCCTTTGCAAAAGTATAATGAAAAGAAGTGTGGGAATGGAATGCTGTGGCACAGGGGGGAGAGACAGAGACATACAGAGAATTCATTCAATCAAGTGATATCCTGCCTTTTCCGTACCAAGAAACCCAACTTGGCTTACAAAATTTAAAATAAACTTCATCTAAACATGTACCACCACAAACATTTTTTTAAAAAAATTAAACCTCACTTGTATTAAAAACACATAGTTGTAACAGTCTATAAAATACAGTTTAAAATACATTTAAAGCATAATCAAAACATACCAATTAAAAAAAAAACACATCTCATTGAATACCTTTTTGCCATATGATTAAAATGAAAGGGCTGCCTAAATAGAAAGGTATTAGCCTGCCAGTGGATGAAGAGCAGGCTAACCAGACCTCCTTTAGAAGGGAGTTCCATAGTCTGGGAGAAGCCACAAAGAAGGTTCTCTCCTGTGTCCTCATCAACCATACCTGTGAAGGTGATGGTACCAAGAGAAAGCCCTCCTCTGAAGATCTTAGAACTCAGGCAGACTTGTGTAGGAGGACAGTCTTCTGGACGGCAGCAAGGGAATTCAGGAGAAAAACTTACATTATGGAACCTTGACTGAATGTTTGTGTGTTCATGCCTTCAGGTCCCTGTCAACTTACAGTGACCCCATGAATTTCATCGGATTTTCTTAGCCAAGGAATACCCAGAGGTGGTTCTGCCAGTTGCTTCCTCTGAAATGTAGCCTACAGCACCTGGCATTTGTTGGCAGTCTCTTATCCAAGTGCTAGCTAGAGCTGATCCTGGTTAGTTTCAAAGGTCAAGTAGAATCTGTTGCATTTAGGGTATTTAGTCCGTGACCTAATATAGTCCTGGGTATATATACATTGCTTTGAGGGACATAGGAGGCCCCTCCATGCTCTTGGTCCCCCTAGGCCAGTATTGTCAACTCAGACTGGCAGCAATGGTTCTCTAGGTTGTCAGGCACAGTTCCTTCCCATCCCCACTTGAAGATCTCTAGTGTTCCCCAGCAGTCTTTCCCTAACCAGGTTAAACCTTCCTTAGCTACCAAAACAAGAAAAAATGGGAGTGCATTCAGTGTTTTATGTCTGCAACGTATCCTTGCGGAAGAAAAGATGATGGGAAATGTTAGGCTTGGAAAAGATTGACTGAATTTCTGTAAGTTAATTTCTTAGAGAAATTCTCCACAAAAATCTAAGGTGCTGGGCCTGAAAGCTTTATGACAATTATGCCGTTATCTATTTTTTTCCTATGATATTAATATCATTGACTTGCATCTTTAATTGTAAGTATATGTTAAGTACAGATTGCAAGTACACATTGGAAAAGCTACTGTTTTGAACTACAACTCTCATAATGCTCTAATCTGCATGGCCAAAGATACTGAATCTATGGGTCAAACTCTGGCATTGGGTTCCTGGTTTACATTAATGGCAACCCTATTTTCCTCCTTACAGCTGTAGAGGCTCCAACTCAAGTCAGTCTATGGATGCAATTCTATGCACAATGGCTCTGAAAATCTCCCCATCAGAACTCTAGGGTTGCCAGATTGCATACAGCACAGGGCTCCTGTACCTATAATCCTGAACATGTCATATGACAGGGCAAGGTATTATAAAACTCTGTAAAATGGGATAAAGGTACATATCCTTCCAAACCCCAGCTTAGAGCGGTCTTCTCCCAACATAACTACTGCTTCAACAATAGAAGCAAGGGATGGGGGAATGTGAAAGAGCTGGCAGTGAGAACAGAGCAGGTATTCCTCCTACCTCTGCTGGTGAGGCAATAGCTATGTTGCGAGGAGATGGCTGCAGCTGAACGTTCAGGCTTGGAAGGTAAGGGAGGACCAGTACTTTCATGCCACTTAACAGAGATTTGCAGTACTTTGTTCCACTCCCCAGTCTACTAAGGATAACATTTTAGCACACTTGTTCTGTATCCAATCTGGATACCTTGCACATCATATTCAAATCAACAACACAATTTATGGAATTAGATGAAGTTCCAATGATTCCACTGATATTTTGTTAAGGTTAATTTTCATGGTATTTGGAGCTTATATTTTCACTGTATCTGGAGCTGAAGTGTGAAAAGTGTATGTGAACCCCAGAATGCAGTTATTATTTATTTATTTGTATCCCGCCTCTCCATATGGATTGAGGCAGTGAACAACTTACAAATAGCATGTATTTTGAAACATTTCTATACATGCCCCCAACAAGCTGGGTACTCATTTTACCGACCTGCGAAAGGATGGAAGGCTGAGTCAACCTTGGAGCCCGGCAGGATCGAACTCACAACCTTGTGGCTTGCAGTACTGACATTTAACCACTGCGCCACCAGGGCTCCCTGTTACACAGTGGTCACACACTGAAGTGACAGCCTTCTTTCTCTCCCCATGGAATGTCAGAGGTGTGCTAACGGGTTTGTGCAGTAGCAATAGAAAAAGACAGTGGAAAAGCCATGGAGTATAATAGAGCAAGACAATAAATAATAAGCCTAAAGTGCACACACACACATACACACACACACAAAGAGTGGTAAACATAGGCTCCTCTTTTTTTGCATGTCCTGAACATGGATTATTACTGGTTGATAAATAGTCTACAATGCACAAGCCTAGTCTTTGATCATGGACTTTTAAGTATTTGCATGTCACTCATGCTGTTCATAATTACACTCAAGAAATATTTTATTTGAACAGTGCTGGTCTCAAAGAAAATGACATTAATAAAATATATATATATAAGCACCATGGAAAGAATGAATAGTCACAATTATTCTATTAAGTTGTTTGTGACTTAGTATCAAAAAATGATTCTTGGCAGCTCCACAGTGTCTCCGTTTGTCTTTGATTGCCATGTTTCACACGATGCCAGCAACAGCTTTTCCATGGGATGCTAAATAACAATCCGATTAGGAATGCTAAAGATAAGCAGAATTTACTGTCATATTATGATATACTACCATTGGTTATAACTCTCTCAAAATCTATGAGAGATGTTCCAATGAGTCAACTGGTACTGGAGAAGCAGATCTTAAACTGGGCAGTTCTCCCTTGTGAGCAGCAGTCTAATTCAATACATTATCCCAGGGCATGGGTGTTTCTGGCTTCCAAGGGGTTTACATGGAAGTGGCTGCTGTTAAACTGTGCACTGCAGTGTTAAACAGTACTTTTAATGTGAAAACATGCTAGAATGTTTGGCTGGATTTACTGTGAACAGATGCTGGCTTTCTAAATAGATAGTAGCTAATTTTCCAGGTCCTTGACCCTCTTGCTAGGTTGTGCCCACTGGAAAAAAAATCCATTTGTGATCTCATTGAACATGAGTCATGAGAAGAATCTTTCACATGATACTTTTGGGTCTTTGCTGTTTAGACTGAAGAGGTAAGTAAACATTTCTGCTCGTATTTGCCTGTTATACTAGCACCTAGACGTGAACATTATAAGCACGAGTGAATTAAGCCACAATCAAAATGATGCATAGGCCAGTCAGGGAATTCAATTATGAAGTATTGATTTTCAGTAACAACAGTGGAATGCAACAGCTTTCAAATACAAACTTCAGCTTGATTAGCAACAAAGTGGATTGATTAAATAGCTTTGGTATGGTGGATAATGCAATACAAAAATTATAGTATAATGCTGGGTGGCAGGCATTTAAAATAAGAATGTGAGGTTCTCTGCTGTTGAAACTGAATGAGAAGAAGATGTATGTGTTGTATACTGGTCTGTGACTGTAATAAAGTTGATTGATTGATTGATTGATTGATTGATTGATGTCCAGAGGCGTATCTAGGGTGGGGCAAATGAAGTATGTGCCTCAGGCATCAATGCCAGGGGTTGCAAAAAAAAGGAGTCCCTATGCCTGGCTCACTGCTTCCCCACCCTCACTGGGGTCCTTCCTGTCCTGGTGCATGGGGGGCGGGGGCGGTGGCAGCAGAAGCCTTCCAGCCTGCCACTCCTGTCCCCTTTGTCCCTACCCACCTCCACCAGGGTCGTTCCTGGCCCAGTATGTGGGGGCAGTGGAAGCAGCACCTAGGGGCACAATTTCAATGCTTGCCCTAGGTGCTGTTGAGCCTAGGTATGCCACTGTGTGTGGGGATGGGGAGCAGGAAATGATTTTTATTTGTTTTTTTGTTTTTTTTTGTCATGAACTAATATAAATTTATGCAAGTAATTTTAGAGTTATAACTTGAAGCTCCCTATGTTTACAAGAGTGGAGAAATGAATATTTTTAAAGAAGATCCAGATGTGTATTTTCTTTCAGTGTTTTTGCTCTAACATAGGCTCTCATGTATGCTTTAAAAAAAAAAATGTATACTGAGACACACATTTATTTATTTATTTTACATAAGTCATCCAGGGCACCACAGTGTGTGATGCAAGTGCTTACTATACTGTGTGATATTATGGTGATATAGTGGATATTGCAGTGAGCAAATAGAAATAAATTACAATAAAAACAAATAAATTAGTAAAACAGCAACTGTCATTCAAAGAAATGCTTGTTTGAAGAAAGAAAAGAAAGAGAAATATTCGAAGAGGACGCTGTATGTCATCTCCCTTGTCAAGATCCATCTAGGTAAAAATTTAAAGATGTAATAATCTGTGGCTATGCTTATTAGTAGTTCTAGTTAGGTTGGTGTATATAGATCTGTAATGGTAGAATAAGATACAGGATATTAATAGATTTTTCCCCTTTTCATTACAGTTTGTATGGGGAGATCAGAGTTCTTTTGTGTATTAATTAGTGAAGGTGGGATGTGTTTTGGGTAATAGATTAGTCTTTTAGTAACAAGTTTTGTTATTGTGTCTAAGGGCCTTTCCACACTACACTGTTATAGTACTATTATTCCACTTTCAACATCCTGTGGAATCCTGGGGTTTGCAGTTTAGGGAGCAGCATTTAGAATTCTCAGCCAGAGAGTTCTTTGGTGTCAGTAAACCACAAACCACAGAATTCCACAAGATGTTAAAAGTGAAATAATAGCACTATAACAGTTTAGTGTGGAAAGACCCTAAGTTTAGTTTAATTTTAGGTATACATGTAGATTGTCTATGTATAGTTTGTTTCCTTTCCTTTTCTTTTTTTCTCTGAAGTTGTGAATTAGTCTGCTTATATCTCTGAACTAAAATTAATAAAAAATAATAAAAAAAGGAGATCCATTTAGGTAAGGACTCTGTTCAGGTAGAGGTTATGCAGAAATTATATGTGTACAAAGTTGTATAATATGGATGAAAAAAGATTGCTGGAGTGGGTGCAGATGCTAGTTCATGAAGCCTGTGCCAAAGGTGAGCAAAGTGTGGCCCTGCAGATGTTGTTGCACCGCAACTGTCAACATTCCTTGGCTATCCTGGCTAGAGCTGACATGAATTGCAGCCCAATGAGATTGGGAGGACTGCATTTTGCCCAACCCCTGTCTTATTACAATAATTAATTGGTTAAGCCAAGATCCAGTGGCATATTTCCAAAATCCAGTGGTGTACCTTTGTGTCCACTTTGTATCCACCACTTTTTCCTTCCCTCTGATATCCCTGATTTTTGATAACTCAAAAAAAAAAAAAAAAAAAAGTTCAAACAGATCTCTGAGCCCCCAAGACTCCTATTTATTTATTTATTTATTTATTTATTAAACATTTGGTTTCTTAAGTTTAATGTCACTTACTCCCAAGTAGGAACAGAACTGCAACTGGAACAGGAGGAATAAAGCATACAGAAATAAATGTAAATATTTTCTCCGTATCACACTTCATGTTTGGAACAGCCTAAATAAAAATTGAGATAGTTTTCATGTGGGTGTCCCACAAACCAGCCCTTTGGAACGGAGCAACAAACCACTGTGCAGGTGCAACTACATTTATGGGTGTAGATGCCAAAATGCATGCATTAGAACCTGAACTGCTTTTCTGTTTTTTTTTCTTCAAAAGATAGTGTAAGGATTAGTGCATAGATGGAGAATATGTAGCTCTCCTGATGTTGTTGGACTACAATTCCCATCAGCCTGAGCCAGCATAACCTACACTGATGGATTTTGGGAGATCATCAACATCTGTCCCAAATTAATGAAATAAAAGAGATGTAGTGCTTTGATGAGAGCCAGCATGGCATAGTGGTTTGAGAGTTTGACTAGGAACCTGGAGCCCAGGGTTCTATTCTCTGCTTGGCCATAGAAACCACTGAACGACCTTGGGTGCATCATGTACTCTCAGCCCCAGAAAACCCCAATTGGTTAGGAGTTTTCTAATAGGTTCTGACTTAGAGTCACCATAAGTTGGAAATGACTTGAAGGCACACAACAACAACAACAACAACTGCTTTGACACTGAGAAAAAGTATAATGCCATAGCATGGTAAGGATTACATCTTGAGCCTCAGGGAGATAAACAGTGTTCCGTGTGGAAAATGCTTAAAATGCTGAACTGAACACCTTTTTGAAGCAAATTTTATTCTGTACTGTAAACAATACACGTGTCACCAGTAGTTTCTAACACTACCAGTCATGGAGACATACTGTGCCCCTGGAGTACATTGTGGTGGACTTTAGAATATGGAATATGAATTCCTTATGGCTTTTGTGCTAATGATTCATTTGAAAGTAATCGACATCCAGATGGACGGCTAGGGAAATTTGGGAGCAGAAAATCTCCAGCCTACTAATTTTTATAAGGTTCTAATTGTCTGGACATATTGGTTGGCCTGGGACAGTGCCAGCTTGAAATGGAATGGTTTGATGTCTTCTAATTACTTTATGCCAGGATGTTTAAAAACCTATTTCCTCCTGTCTTGCTGTGCTGCTGATTCCAGAAGCCTCTCTTCCCTCCTTCTTGCTAAGGCCATAAATCAAATGCAGGACAGATGAGGCAAAGTGTCAAAAAACAGACACCCAACTTTGCATTGCAATTCAAATTAAAAAGAAGGGGAAAGTGTAGTGAACAAAATAGCATTGCATGCAGTTTACAGCTATAAATTAGAAATGACAAGGCTAGAATATTTGTTACCCACCTGTAGTTTCAGGAGGGAGCTAAATGCATAAGTTGTCAGGGACATTTTAAAAATCATTTATCTGAAACAGGAGCAAGCAGTGAGGAGCTCTGGGACAGTAAAGCATTTCAAACCATTATCAAATTTCTGTCAGACATTCTATGCATCTTTCCTTGTATCACTCCCTTAAGAAGCAAATAAATTAAGAGGTCATATCTGAGGCTTCCTGCACCCCCTAAAAATGGGGAAAATGGCACTATTTTAATTTTGCTTTAGAAGTTGTAAAATATGTGGCATACTACTGGATAGTTATAAAGTGAGCAGAATTTATCCTTAAATTAAAATTAATGGTGTAGTTTAAAATAGGTGCCAGCTAAGCTGGAAATCATCTTTCTTTTTTCTTCAGAATTCTCTTTTTAAAGAATTCTCTTTCAAAGGAATTGTTAAACATCATTTATCTTTTATTAAAACCTCTTCTCAAAGTTTGCCATTTCTTGTAAAGCTTCTAGCACAACCAGAGCAAGCCCAAGACACACTGTTGTCTGAGGCAGAATGGCAGATGTATTGCCAAATACAATAGTGTTTGTCCAATACAGGTGCATAAGTACACAAAGCCACCCAAGTTATTTTGATCTTCACCTTGAGCAGCAAATTCCACACACTTGAATCCCAGCAGGAAAAAATACAATAATCATCATCAAAATAACTCTCAAAGTCACCCAACAGGCTCCCAGAATTCATCAGTGAGTCACTGGCCCATGGGGGATTCTGGAAGCTGTCATCCAAAAATGGAACTTCCTCAGGCTCTGAGTGTGCCTACTAGCTATGTTTCCTCTTCCTTCAGCTGTGCACTTGACTTTCATGGGAAAGTGCCTGTATTAGTCCAACTGAGCTAGAAGCTGTGATACAATCCTGTTTATGAAAACCATGAATCCCACTTGAAGAAACATTGCTCTGACTTATATTAGGGGGTCCCGAGTTTCATTAGGTGATGACATTCAGATCTGATTTTTTTTGAAGTTTTCTCTTCAGGTTTATTATCGCCTTGTTTTAATTGGTTTCAGTGACAGACCACGACAAGACAGGTGACATTTGTGCTTCTTGTATTAATGGCTCAATCAGTGTTATTCCACCCCTTCAAGGCTGGTTTCCAGACTGTGTTTGGCATAGGAAAATGCTAGGTCTTCACATGAATATTTTACATGCCTGAATGCATTAGCACATTCCCAACCCTGCTGTGTTCTATTTCTTTGTGACTTAACACATCCAAATATATAGATTTACATATTCATTTCTCTCTTTTCTTTTATGGGTTGTACTCCTTCTTAGCTCACTCCAGTCTTGGCTTTTTGACAGAAAGGGTTGCAAGTAATGAAAGGGGTGTCAGCAGAATTATGCTCAATGAATTGGAATGGCAGAAGTGTTGATATTCACAGCCTGGCTGAATTAGGTTAGTTTACATATTAAAACACAGGAAAAAAACCCTGCAAACCTGCTGCACAGTTCCAGGGACATAATGTAAACCCCCCCTGTCAGGGGGTTACCGAAAATTTTACTTCCTCAAACAAAGGAGAGGAGACTAGAGCTTGATTAGTTAATTTTTTTTTGGATGTCAGCCTCCAGAATCATCAGTATCATCAGTGGCTAGTGCATATGCAGGGCTGGAGGATTCTGTAAACTGTTGAGCTTAAAAAGTAACTTTTCTGGTTTCACGTCTGTCACAGACCCAGGAATCAGGATTGTAGAAATAAGCAAGTGCTAGTGGTCATGTTTGGAGGATTATTCTGGAAGATGTAGTCCAAAAGAGTAACTTTTCTACATTCCAACTGTGTCAACTTTAGATGTGAATGTTATCTTTTTGCATTTTCTTCCATCCACTGATAGACCACAAATTACAAATTAATTGTTGATTTACAATAGGCAAAATTACTTTTATTTCCAAAGTGAAGAAGTGCATGTGAAATCTGCAGAATGATCAGGGAATTAGGGTTATTTTAATATATCTGATTTCCATAGTTACAGATTGACAGGGTTCTGGTTTTGTCTCTTGCTGGTTCATACAGCTGCCACTCCTATGCAGGTGGTCCAAGAGATGCTGCTGTCTGAAGCAGAGTAGCAAATGGTGTCCCTCCACCTATCTCAGTTTAAGAATAATATTCCATAATATCCCAAGCTACTTTTTTTCTCAGATGGCAAAAGATTTTTCATGAAGCCACAGTGCAATAATAGTATGGTAATAGTAGTAGTAGTAGTAGTAGTAGTAGTAGTAGTAGTAGTAGTAGTAATAATAATACAATAATAATATATACTAATAATCTGCTTTCTTTTTTATAATCTACAAAATCAGTAGTCTCACTCTAACTAGTGGTAAGGATGGCTCTCCCAGAAATAGGAACATTTGTCATGTATATTAGGAAAAATATACATACATACATACATACATACATATATAAAATAGGATCTCAGAAGTTTCAGATGTGATGGCTTAACACATCATTTCACATCATTTAAAATATGAAATAGTTAAATTCTTACTGTCAAAATAGTGCCCCTAGTAATGTTTACATCATAACTAGATTATTGTTGCCTATGATTTCATAGAAATATTAAGATAATATGGAATATGAGTTATATTCACTCTGATTGTAAAGCCTGCATTTACCTTGTTTTTGGCAGACTGATTTTTTCTTAGCTTTTGCTAATTAGTGTTCACTAACCAGGTTCTGCAAATAAAAATTAGATACCCCCATGTCTATCTTTTATAAGGATCATATTCACCTCTGAGCTTATATCAGTTGAATACAGTTGGCTGGTTTGGATATAATGCTAAATGACAGATGAACCTAGCTTCTGTCTGAGTTCTTAAACTCCCCTGTTGTCCTCTTCCGTCATGGCTAGAAGGAGAACCTTTGTTTCTGTTTTATATTTATTGCAGTTTGCTGTGTCTTCTTGATCCAGATAAACTGTGGTAGCTCATAATTATGGTATGTGAAAGCAAGCCAACTTCAACATCATAGGATATGAAGCAGGCTTGTTCTCACTAACCATAGTTAACATTAACCAGAGTGACACAGTAAACTGTGGTTAGTATAAAATGGAAGAGGAAGCTTCTGATTTCTTCCTTATAGCCATGCCAGAAAATCAGATGGGAGGGAGGAAGATACAACCATCAAAGGAAGTCCGACTAATTCTGTTAAACACTAATCTGTGTCCCGATCAACCCACTTTATTTGAACAAATTATTAAACTGCTTTTAATTGTATTTAGCATTATTTCAAAATCCAGCTACACTGTTCTTCTTAACAAAGTGATCACATCTTCAAGAAGAGTGGTGTAATATATGCCACTGTGCTAGCAAAGTTACAGTCCCAGAAAGCTAGAAGTGTCCCTAGAAGACAACAAGTTTGAAATGTTAGTTATATTACTCACACAGTTAAAACAGGATGAATTTTTTCCCCTCTTAAAAAAATCGACTTGCTTATTCAGCAATGTTAATAAATGCAGCAGAAACTTCAAAATATGTGTCTGGCTGTTTATCTCTTGTTGTTCTTCTCCCTGTAGGCAGGCACACATTTTTAGCATTACAGTCTGAGCTTGTGTTGATGTCCAGGAAGTGGCGCATGTACAATATTACCTTTTGGTTTGCCCTTCCAAATATTCATTTTCAAGCATTTACAACATGCATCAGATCCCAATCTTGCACAAAGTGGCAATCCACATGGCTTGCTCATGCAGGCTGATAGATATCTCTAGGTTGAGCCCTAATATTAGACAGGATAAAGCTGCTGCCTTGGGCAAAAAATTGTGGATGTAATGAAAAGGCAGGAAATTGCTTGTTATCTAGTTTATCATTACCTAATTTTTACTGCCAGGGCATACAGAGAGTTTCTTGTGGGGATTTCTGTCTCACTGGCCAACATAACTTGATTGGCCTTTGTCAGTTGTGTAGGGACAGGGGGGTGATGAGAACGGTTTGCCCTGGGCGGCAATGTTTTTGGGTGTCCCAGCTCATAGCCAACCCCCACACACTGTGGCCATGCCCCCACATGCTGTGGCCATGCCTCCATGTACCCTGTCCCACCCCCCGCACTCCAAGCTCCGCCAGTGGTCTTGGTTAACATTTATTTCACTTTATTTATTAAAATATTTGTATCTCACCCTATATCTGAACACGTACCTTGATTTATGCACCTTGGTTTAAGGTATAAGTAGATAGGGATGGAGGGTATACCAGAGCTGCTCTGTTTTAGGCAGCAAAAGCTTTGGGATTGCCCTGTAGCAAACATGGTTTCTGTATGAAGTTTGACCCCAAAGAATATGCATGAAGAACAGTACTAAACCAAAATAGTTGAAAGGAAGGGGGATAGTTTGCATGTTTCAAAGTTTTGCTTTAAATATGTAGAATATAGGGATATTATAGCAAAGTTTGAACTGGCATCTTTTATAGCAGTGGGATATGTCTGGAGGTCTTGTTCAAGGTTAATGGCTGTTATGACTTATTTAGAAACAGTTAAGTACCAGTACAAATCAATCACTGGTAGCCAGAATGCTGTCACTTAAAAAGCTCCCGGCATTGCCCTAGAAATTCAAGTCTCTTTGACTATTTTAAAAAATGATGAGCTCAGTTTCTAGCAATTTGGCATAAATTTATTCAGCCTCAGAATCCTTGTTTTGCCTGTTGGGGATCTTGACCAGGATCCTATATCAAGTAGGTGGAGTGCAAAGATCCACTCACACAGTTGTATGCCCTCCTCCTGCCCTGGTAACTGGAAAGCCCCAGGAGGATCCCTGTGCTGAGAACTGGTGGGGAGGGAAGAAAGGCAGTTTAGATGAGAATGAAGCAGCTGGTCTCAGTTTGGAGGGGGGAAAATAACAAAGGTTCATTCACATATGGAGTACATCTTGTTTTTCTTTTCCCATTTTGAATCTTCGAGAAATGACTTGAAATCATCCAAAATGCATCCAGTAATGATTTTTTTTCCCTTTCATTAACCTCCACTTCTTCTTATGATGTCCATTTTGGTGGCCAGACTTACAGATCTATGCGTCTTAAATACAATGGGAATAGTGGGTGAAGCAGGCTTATCTGCTTTCCCCTTTCCTCTCTGTTTTGGTGTTCCACATGGTCCAAAAGGGATGCTGAACACAGCCCCTGCTTACATTGCCTATTGTAGACAAGATCAGCTAGAGCAGAACTCCATCATTACCCAGCTCAAGCTTTTATTGTATTGTTTACTAGAGGCACACTGTTGCAACCTGACACAAAAGCTGTGTTTCTCCAGGCCCCTTTCACTGTCCTCCCAGTACTAATGCTACTAAAACTTTCTTCTAGACAGAGGACAAAGAGGAAAAAGGAAGTCTCGGAAGACATTAAAAGATTCTGTAAAAGGAGATTTTTTTTGTCAGAAGCTTTAACCAAAGTATGTTTGTATATGTTCATAAGCCACATTTATCTATGTGTATGTCACTAACAGGATGCCAGCCTCCAGCTGCAATCTTGTATGACTTAGTATAGCATAGTTCCACATGTGACTGTAGGCTAGATATACCACCACCATCCTGGACAATGGATGCGCCCTTCTCAGACAAAGGGAGATGAAGGACTATCTAACTTTTGGAAAAAGGAGGAAGTGACTTCTGTCGGCAGGAAGAAAGCAAAAAGCTTGAGTATATGGATCAAAGAAAGAAACAGTGAGGTGAAACAAAAGGGCAGGCATGCTCTCTAGAGTTCCCTCTCATTAATCACTTTATACGAACATCAATGCCTCTTTGCTTCTAACATTTATCAATTTATCAAAAACAAACAAAGGATGCTACATATCTATATAAATATACTCAACACAATGACCCTCGTTAGGAAGAACAAAGAAACAAACCCAGCCCTTCTCTGTTCTCTCTTTAAAATAACATGTGTGGTTATAACAAAAGCTTAAAAAAAAAGTCTTATGCAGCAGGGAAGGGTAATGCTGAAGCAAGCCCGGGGACATCCAACCTTTGTTTAAAGACATCCCTCTGAAACAGTCTATTCCACAGTTGAACAGTATCAGGACTCGTCCCCCCCGGCAATGTTTAGGTGGAATCTCTTTTCTTGTAATGTGAATTGATTGGCTTACGACCTAGTGTCTGGAGCACAAAAAACCTGAACTTGCTTTATCTTCTCCATGACATCCATTCAGATATTTAAATTTGGCTATTATGCTGGCTATTTAACAAGATGGCTATTTAAAACTGGTTATTACACCATTCATGTTTAATCATCCTACATGGGCAAAGTCTTGCACTCTGGACCTCCACTTCAATCTCTTCTGTGAAATGTACACACAAAGGACTTCTTTACCTTTTCCTGTTTTGTGAGTTCCAGATACTGAGACCCTTTCTGCAGGACATTGGTGTCCCACATTAGGGATGGGAGAAGTATGGGATCCGGGCGATGGTTCTGCATGACATCATCCATGTCCCATTGTTCTCCCATCCTCAGGTCGTGCAATGATGCCACGAATCATTGATGAGGTCTTCCCGTCAATGACTGACAATTTTGCAGCCCTCCTGCACTTACCTGAGCTGTGGAGGGTCAGGAAGTGCAATGGCCATGCTTCCTGCCCCAGTGCAGCTTGGGACAGTGCCTGGCTGCGCTGCAGAAGGAAGAGGCACGGCCTTTACACCTCCTCCATTCTTGCAGGCAGCCGGTGCAGAGGGGAGTGCTCCTGTCACACTCTTCTCCCGGGACAGGCTCTACCAGGATCTCTGGGGGATGCCACAGGGATCCGGTAAGCTGTGGAAAGGACCCGAGGAAGCAGCTCTGCTGAAAGCTATTTGTTATTAGTGCTGCCCCCAAGTAAGTCAGTGACTTAAGTTGCTTCTCCGTGCTCACTTCTTTTCATCAGAAGTTCCACCCTCTTACAACTCTGTTCAGGCAAAGTACATGGTCCAAAATACACAAAAAAGCACAAGCAAGCCTCCAAATAGCTCAGCCAAATAACAAACCTTAACACAAAAGACACAAGTTCATCTTCCTCTCTTCCATCAGTCGCTATTTTCCTCTTCCTGTTTCCCAAGCTCCTGAATGTTGAGTAAATGTTTTTGTATGTGCTAATGAGTATGGCCATTTCCACACTAGCCTGTTATACACTATTATCCCAACCTCAACATCCTATGGTATCCTAGGGTTTGAATCTTTTGAAGCCCCTCCCTAAACTGCAAACCCCAGGATTCCAGAGGATGTTGAAAATGGAATGATAGCCCTATAACAGCCTAGTGCAGAAATGGCCTATGCCTATGTCTATGCACAGATGTGTGTGAGAGAGGCAGAGATATGGACAGGAATGTGGAAGACAACAGAATCCACATGCCAGCAATGGAATGCCCAACTCCTATTGGGCTATGGGCCCCACTTACTGCTTTCAAATAGCTCCTGAATTGGTTTGAGCCTTGTGCCAAAAGAATTCCCCACCCTTACCCTCATCTCAAGATACAAACCATTTAAAGATTAGCAGTTTTTGTTTTTTGTTTTTTTTGAAGGCAGAAGAAGGAAGGGAAGAATCTAAGGCCTCTTTCACTTTATAAAATTATACTGCTATGATTCCACTTTAACTGCCATAGGAACATCCTGTGGAATCCTGATTGTTTACAGTTTAGGGAGGAGTATTTAAAATTATTGGCCAGAGTGCTCCAATCTAGTCCTTGTCCAAATTATAAACCTCAGGATCCCACAGCATGTAGCCACAATAGCTCTTGGTTTGTCTAATAACCTGCAGACTGAGAAAATTAGCAGTGCAGACTTCTGTCACATCTTCCAGATATTTGGTATCATTTCTAGAAACTATACTAGTTTGATTTTCCTCAAAATGAATATAATCTAAGAGGGATAGATGAAATATTTAAATGCCCAGAGGGGATGGGCTAATGAGCACAAGAGAAAAAAAATATCAAAGGCAAACTACTATATAGCACTGACATCAAGAAAAGTTCTCATTTCACATTGGACAAAGAAACATATTCAGATAAATAGAAGTCCATTCTGCTCCCTTCATATCTAGAATTGGAGTTTTAGCCCAAGAGAGGGAGAGACAGATGTACTTCCTGAAATATTTAAAGAGAAAGCAGTTTTTAATACACTCTGGCCTGAAGGCTGTTTCTTGCAAGGTATATAGGTACAACAATAGATCATTGACATATGTACTTAGGATAAATACATATGTAGCATTTAATGACCTGTCACGGCAAGCACTTCATCTGGTTGTGAGTTTAGCAACTTGTGTTGCTGGCTTAAAACCCAGCCAACTGAGTACTACATTACTCCTTGCCTGTCCTCTTGCATGTTAAGTGGACTGTTTTTTTTTTTTTTAAGTTTGCCATGGATGTTTTTTTTTTATATATATATGTGTTTGCCTGTCACCAGTCTGGTATAAAATGATCTTAGAAGCAGTGTGATGTATTGGTTTTAAAGTGTTGCATTGTGACTCGGTAGGCCAAGGTTCTAGTGGCCACTGAGCCATGAGATACACTGGGCACCTTTGGGTCACTCACTGTTTCTCAGTCTAACTTAAGGGTTGTTGTGAGGTTATCATGGTGAGGGGAAAGGCCATGAAGTCAAGCAGAGCCATGAGCTCATTGGAAGAAAGTGGGAGATAAATGTAACTAAGCAATAAATAAAGTATGAAAATATTTTAAAATGAATGGTTAAATAGCAATGTGGGGAAAGATGTGTGTGTGTGTGTGTATGTGTATGTGTATGAGAGGGGGGTCAACTAGCTCACAATGAGTAGTCTTCACAGGTTAGTTTTCACTATTTAAGCTGTGGACCACTTGAAAAAGCTACAAAACCAGTTTTATGCTTCTTTACCATAAAAGCTCTTTCAGTATTATGAAATGTCCTTATTGCTATGGTCTGATAGCATGATTTGGACCAGTATGTAGTTGGTGAGTTAGCACTGCTGTTGCAATGAAAAGAATGAAGCTGTGCAGGAAATCCAAGCCCTTTTCCATTTATTTTCTCTCCCTCGCCGCCCGCTTTCTTCAAGAAAGCTACAACTGTTTCTATTATATGGAAATTCAACATACTTTGGAGATCTGCAAAACTTTGAATCATGCAACTCAAACATTTACCAAATGAATGAATGAATGAAATCTTAGCAGTTAACAAGCAAATTGCAAGCATAAATAAAGTTGGTTTCTATGTAACTTCAGGAAAATTAAGCTCCCAGACTTGTAGATATTTATCTTTGAAAATATCCAATTCCTTATTGGGACAACTTGGTAATTATTGCACAGCTAAAGATTTATGTATGTCCACTGCTGGACTGAAAGTAATGAATTCTTAGATAACTAGCCATAAATATTAAGGCTGCAATGCTATGGATACTTACTCCCTTTACTCATGACTTTTACCTATGCCTTGTAGAACCAAGGGTATTCTACAATACTCAAACACCCAGATTCAGAAAACACTTTTTCACATGAAACAGAACACTGGATTTGAGCAGCTGTTAATCCTCCTTCTTTGCAAAACAGGTAATTAATCAGAATTAACAGTGGCAGGAGTGAGCAGTGGCTGTCAGTGTAAGGCTTATTCAATTGAATTGTGCCAACATAGTTAAGTATGTTTATTGGACCTTCTACCAGTTCTAAGCTGATGGGAAAAAATGACCTTGACCATCTTTTATCCGCTGTGGACGGAAATACAGTTCAGCTAGTGTTCTTATAACACTTTAACCAAGCTGGGTTCCCTGTGGTGTCCCAAGCTGCCTACTCAAGTACTCTCTTCAAAGGATAAGATGTTTTAGCATGGCAGCACTATTGCAGTGTTATGCCATATTTTCCTGATTTATGTGGTGTGTACTATCAGAATTGACATTTACCTCTGAACTCAACCAGCTGTTCATCAATAGCTAGGTCTGTTCTTACTCAACAAATGAAGTCCACACCTCCTGAAAAGTAGCCAGTTTATCAGCAACTCTGTACATCCGTCTTGTTTCCTTCCTCCAGAGCTGTAAGTGCTTTGTGAGTTCATGAGGCTTATTGTTGGGAAGTAGCCGCACCCTGAGACTAGATGCCATAGTTCCTTCAGTCTCCAGTAATGTGGTCTACAATATCAAGTGAGCCTGCTGTATATGTGGGGATCCATTCCAGCAGCCCTTATGTAAAACAAAGAAAAGAGTGAGGTGTTGCATTCCATTATAGGCAATGTACACAATGTGCATATGCCTGCAGCAGTGCATGTACATCCATGCTTTGCATGATTTTATATTCATGCATGTGAAGGTCAAGCGAAAAGAGGGCCCATGGTCCACCTAAAAACAGCAGTAGGTCAGTATATGGCCATCTCTGCACTATCTCCACACTAGATTGTTATAGTGCTATTATTATTACTGAGGCACCTTCCTGAACAGCAAACCCCAGGATTCTATAGGATGTTGAAAGTGGAATAATAGCAGTCTAGTGTGGAAATGGCCTATGTCTACTGCTGCCCAGCTAGTGATCTCAAAGGGCTTCTTTGCTTTGATTTTGGTAAAGTACCTCTACTGAATACATGTTTAGTCTTTATTAGTTCTATGTATTATGTAATAAGGAATGCTTTCCACCATGAGCAGTTTAAATGTTTCTAGCACTCTCTTCATCTGCATTTTTCTATGGCCCTGGGCATTCCTAATTGATATCTCTGGGCACTCTATAGTGAGCTATCTGTAGTTGTCTGCATCAGGTCCTTCCACCCCTCCTCTCATGACACCAGTATCTCCAGTTGGTTCTTCTTGGACAGGCTAAGGGGATTGTATACATGTTGCTTTTTCATTTCTAGGTTATGATCTTTGGACAACTGTGCCTGGAGGGATTTTAATCTCTTCCCCATTTACCTGGAGGCATTTCCAGAGGCTGTTCCACAACTGTGCTTGTACATCATAAAGATTTTGAGGGAACACTGTCTTCAAATTTTGAACAGCTTTCAGCAAGTAGCACATTGTCTTCACCTTCAGAATGTGGAGGGAACACTTTCAGGCCATTTCTGCACAATGTTGCTGTCCCGCGATGGGGACGCATTGCTGCCAGTCTGTGAGTTGGTACTTTCGAACAACTTCATCACAGTCCCACTGCTGACCATCCCCATCTGTCAGAATTGCGGGATATTCCATTACTGAAAAAAAAATCTGGTAATGACCCCTGATTGTGTGACACTCCTGTTGCCAGCAGCTGTGTGGAAAGGGAGAAAGCGCAATCTAGGCGCTTCCTACCCCCATGAAGCACAGGAAGTGGCTGGCTGCACTGTGGAAGGAAGATATGTCACTTGTGCTACCCTTCAGCAGGCAGCTGGCTGGGTACAGAGGGGAGCATTCATGTTCCACTACCATCCCAGCAGTGGCACTGCTGGGATCACGATGGAACGATGATGGAGATGGGTAAGATGTAGAAATGGCCTCAGAGTCACTCTGAGTGTCCCCTGAAGTAAACTATTTCTGTTTCATTGTACACCCAGATTCTAAAACATGAAATACAAAAGCAGTTATGACCTGAAGTACTGAGTTGTTATTTCCCCCACCTTTCCAAATACAAAGCAACAGTAATACAGAGTAGTATTTAACATTTCTCCCACCCCAAAATAACTAAACTGAGGCTATAACACTTTGGACACATCATGAATGACGTAACTCACGAGAAAGGACAAAAATGCCAGGTAAAATTGAAGACAGTAGGAAAAGAGGATGACTACAATACAAGTGGAATAACTCAGTCAAAGAAGCCATAGTGATGAGTTTGCAAGATCTTAGCAGGGTTGTGTCTTGATAGGGTCACCATAGACTGAAGCTTATAGGATGATAATTAACACCTACCTGATCCAGAACACAGCAAAATCATTTGGAAATGTGTAAAGACATATTTTGTACTGCTGGTGGGGCAACCATGGATTTAAGCCTAAGTCCAATTACAAGTTCAACTACATTAGACTCATTGAATCAATGGTAAATTGACGAGTCAATACTTATACAAGTTCATTTGATTCAACAGATCTACTTTGGGTCTAATCAAGTTAATATTAGCAGTTGGATCAAAGCCTTAGTCTCCAGAAAAACCTATCTTTCTAAGGAAGTCTGAAGATCTGTATTGTCCCAGCTATAAAGCTGGGGCAATACTTGCCTGCCTGCCTGCCTGCCTGCCTGCCTGCCTGCCTGCCTGTCCTTCCTTCCTTCCTTCCTTCCTTCCTTCCTTCCTTCCTTCCTTTCTTTTATAAATTGGACACTTCACTATCTCAATGAACAACAGGTTGCTTATGCAGATAGTATGCAGCTAGTGGGTAGTATTGAAAGTGGTCTTGCAATGTCTTCTGTATCTCAAAGTGAGATAGATATATTTGGACAAAGCCCTAGGTGTTTTGTTTTATTTTGTTTGGCTATAACATAAATCCCATGCAAATAGGTGGTAGGTGAAAGTTGGATATAATGTTTACAACTTTTCAGTTGACAATGCCATAAAATGCTTGCCTTGCAGGGCTAGTTCGATGTGAATTCTGGCGGGGGGGGAGGTGACTCTGGGGAACACACTTGTCCCATCTGCCTAGATGAGAGTTAAAGCAAATCAATACAGAAAATACAGTACACATCTGCTAAAAACAACCTCTACAATCAGTTATTTGCTCAAAGCCTGCACAAATAAAACAATCTTAGCTTTTTAAATTTTAACACATTTCATACATTTTTAAAAAGACATATACTCAAAGAGGGAATACATGCACAAAAAAAATGTGGATGGCGAGCAGCTTCAAATCACTGAGATTAGTCCCATAATGTTTATGGGGAAATTGTGCCAAAGGCTTCAGAATAACTTCTGAGCTATCCAGTCTTCTTATAAATGGCAGACTTGCTATGGGGAAATGGCTTGGAAAAATGTGATCTCAGTGGGATGTGGTAACTTATTTCGAAGTGATCTATTTCTTTCCGGATCCTGACAACTAGTTGAACATGTGTACTCAATAGCTCTTTAGCACATAAATAAAGTTTTAAAACAGAAACAACACCTTGAATGATATTTTAAGAGTGATATTTCATTAAGGAGAGAGAAGAGTTGCAGGATATGGAATTAGGATTTATTTGAGTAACTTTGAATAGTATTGATAATAGATGCCTATACTCAAGCAAAGTGAAAAGGTATTTATCAAGTTATTACTCATTATTTGGAACCAGGGGTGGATGATGCAGAGTACCTGCCAAGGCCAAGAAGAGGACAAGGAGAAGCATTTATCATATTGGGAAGGGAAATCAATGCATAAATTAGACACCAAAATGAACTTCCTTAGAGTTCTAAAATACCCCAGATCTTTTCATTGTTCAGTGAATTGAGGTCTTCCAACAATAGGATACATTGTCTGGTCAGCTAGTCTCATGAAATGGAAATCCAATATGATCAGGGAACCAAAGCATCTAGTGAGGAAAGGCTACAACATGGTTTTTAAAGTTTAGTTTAATTTTAGGCTTTTTAATTAAGAAAAAACAACAACAACTGAGATGTGAGGGAATAGACTTGAGATATAGGACATGGCTCTTCAGATGCTAAATTCAGCCTGTTATACAACAGAGCTGATAATACTACACTTGGTGTCAACAGTTTGCCCCTGTTAAGCTTTTGTGTGGTGCTTGCTGATTTGGTTTAAAAACTGATGGGAAAGTTTGGCCCTTCTCTCCAGAGGGCAGGGAAGTTTAAATCCAACAAATGGTATTGACTGAGAGTTAACTACTTAAAGGTGTTAAACTTGCCCATGGGCAACGTTAAACTGTACCTGGAGAGGGGAAGGGTTAAATCTTCTCCAACAGTTTTTTTTTAAAGTAAATGAGCCATTTGTGGTGAAGAAATATAGACTTTGGTGGTGATCATTGGGAGATAGGCACTGCTTTTACATCCCAATCTGTCTTGAACTTATAGAATGGGCAAAGATGGGAGGTTCAATGCTCTCCAGCCCTGTGTAATGGAATGTATGTGTATGAGCAAGTATGCACATATGTATTTTTTTTTCCTTTGCTGACATCAGATATAGCTCTTTGAGGGTCCAAAAAGATTGTGCACTTATTCCATTAATGAATATAAGATGGGGTCTTAATACAGTGGGATGGGACAACTTTTGTGTCTATTTAGACTTTCTCTCAAAATACGTTAGTTGTCTATTGTCACCCATAGATTGGGCAGTTAATGGAACACATCCAGATATCCATACAACAAATACCACTTTTATGAAAGCATAATTCTGTACCAGAAAGTGGCCATATTGGCCTAAATCCAATAAGTCTCAGGTAGATAGACCTATTGAGCAATGAAACTCATATAGAAGTGTTCATCTAGCAAGTTTCCTTTGATTCAGTGGGTCTACTCTAGCTGGGACTAGGAAGTACATTTAGGCCACAGTATTTTGTCAGGGTAGGATCACTCTGGGACTAAGCTTGCATGTTTCTTCGTTGTTATCAAAATACAATTGAATCTAAGGCAAGGTTAGTAGTCCATGAATTATGATATTTTAAAAGGCAGGATTACACTGAGAGCAGGCTTCTCTGTTTTTTCCCCTTATTATGATAAATATTTTTGTGCCAATAAAATGGTGACAATTTTGTCTGATTGTAAAGTCCAGCCGATCTGTGATTTTCCATCATGGAAAGCATACCTTGGATTATTCCTTATGAACTATTTTCGTACCATTTCGATTATTTCAAATATGAGTTGATACCTTATACCAGACTCTTCTCATCCTCTAAAGAGCTGTTCACAACTCGGGAGTATCTAATGGGGCATAAGACACATTTTTGATCGTGCAGACATGTTTCATCTTAGCTGAAACCTGAAATCTTTATTGAACTGCATTCTTACTTTCATGATTCTTTGTTGTAGTGTTGTGTTAGGCCTTAAGGTGTCTTGATGACTAACCTTTCTTTTTTGTCTCTCTTTCTCAAATAGAGGTGCCTAGTGGTATTTTATGTTATTATCATTGTTCTTGATGTCTGGTGTTATCTTTTAGGATCAGAGGTCCCTTATTTAATCTAGAATTCTTTTAGAGTCACTTTTCCCCACAAGTTAAACTCTCTTGTAGCTGGGTCATTATGCCTAGAACCCATGGCATATTTGACAAGCACAACTTAAGGTGTGTCCATTGTATACAGCTATAGCACTATGATTCCACTTTAATTGCCCTAGTCTCACTGTATGGAATCTTGGGATTTGTAGTACAGTGAAGTACTTAAAATTCTTTGAAGGAGAGAACTGATGAGCACATAGGAAAAGTAAAAGCAGCAGGCAAAGCTCCATGTGACCATCTATCAACGTGTGGAGCTTTGTCTCCTGTTTTGCTTTTACTTAAAATTCTTTGCTTGAGCACTCTAACGTTGTAGTTCAAGGGAAGTTCTTAAGTACTTCACCAAACTACATATCCCAGTATTTTGTAAGATGAAACCATGGTACTGTGGCTATATTTTTAAATAAATAAAGACTATTTCTTACAACTTCTGTAATAAAACTTCTGGAAAAAACTTCTGTTGCTAAAGAAAGGGCCAACCAAATAAAAGGATGAATAATGCTGGTCTTGTACAACTGGAACTGAAATCTTTTGTTTTGCAGCTGTGGGGTCCTTTAGTTTTAAGGCCTTTCTTTTTAATCTCTGGGAAAACTTGATTCAGGAGGGCTATGCTTCTCTATATCACTTGTCTGAGCTGCACAAATCTAGTTTGCCTTAGGGCAGCAATTTTCTGTTTTCCAAAGAAGTCTCAGCAAACTGAGGTGAGATGATAAATAAATATATGGTTTGGGTAGAAGTCGATAGCTGTGAGGCTTTTTGCTACACAATATATAGCTCCTCATAATTATAGGACCCAAAACTTTTGTTGTTGTTGCTTCCATCATCAGGAATGCCTTGGGTAAGGCTAGACCCTTTCAGCCATGCAATTTTTTCTTCAGTTACCAAAATGTATTTTGTACTATGTAGCAATATCTAGGAATGGATGCTCAGAATGACAGGGCATGGGGCATGGGTAGTGTATGATGAACTATCTTTATAAGAATGTTCTGCTTTTGTTGTTGTTGTTTAGAAAAAGAGAGAGAGACACTGGAGAACCCATTACACTTAATTCCTTGGCCATTTCTGCACTAGACCAGGACTCCATAGGTTGTTGAAAGTGGAATAATAGCACTATAATAGTCCAGTGCAGGAATTACCTTTGTTGAATATGGGATTTTGTTTGCCTTTGCTGAAATTTAAGATGAAGAGTCTTGAATTCTGTAAGTCCCTTCTTACCCAGGATTATTAACAAAATGGAAATGCTGAATACAGCAGTATCTCCAGCTCACAAATACAGGGTTAATGAGCAGGGGTTAAACAGCTTGCCAATGAGGCACCCTTCACAAATATGGAATGCCATCCATGCCTCTTTCCCCTTGCCCTATTTGTATTTCTGTGGGTATTCTGATGGTTGAGGTGGTAACATATTGTTGTGGTCCTGATGACCTGGTAAATGTTGATCTACCCAACTGGGTCTATTGGTCTTCACTGATAGAGCATGCATTTGGCAGCAGAAACGGGACTGATGACCAGGTAGTGGCTTCTCATTGCAGACCTCCACTGCCTTAAACACAGGCAGGTATAAGATCTACTTGTTACTTTGCTCTTCTAACTTTGTTCCACACTGAGTGGCAGTTGGTTTATCCCTCTTTGCTGCAAGCCCCACACAGCAGCTTGAAAAAAATGGGTCCTTGTGTTGTTGCTGGTCATGATGCAATGAGCAGCAACTACCTTCTACAGCAGGTCAGGCAAGGCAGATTTTTTTTTTACAAATACAAATACAAATGCCTTTCTGACATACATATTCATGCAGTTCACATAACATTCTACAGTACAAATCAGACAGAACACAAACAAAACAAACCCCCCCCAAAAGAAAAACCATTTACCCCTCACCACTGTGCCCCCCCATTCCCCCCTAAACTTACTCCCCCCTATCTATTGAATCCCCTCCCCTCACCCTCGACCTTCTACCTCCCCTTAATATTCTCCCCCTTCCGAAACTCAGGAAATCGATGCTTACTTATCTATATTTTCCTTCATTCAACTGATTATAATTTTCAAATAAAAACACCTTTCATTCCTTCCTTTCTTTAAATGACTGTTATTACATTTTTATAACAATTTTATATTATTTCCTTATCTCTAAGACTTTCTAAATCTTCCGATTCTCTTCCTAATAAATTATATTCCATCAATCCTTTACATAAATCAAATTACAGAAATCTTACTACTATCTAGCAAACATTATCGCCTTCTTTCCCCAGGAAGCTTCCCACAACGGGAATACCATTTTCCATGCTTCTAATGTATTACTTCTCCTATTGTCTTTTAATGATTCAATTACTATATCTGCCTCGGCCATATCATAAAGTTTGAATAACCAATCCTCTATCCTTGGTATTATTTTTTGTTTCCACACCTGGGCATAACTCAATCTCGCTGCCGTTATCATATATAATACAATTTTCCTTTGTAATTTATTTATACCTAATTCCTCTGTCATGTTTAATAAATAAATTTGGGATGTCATTACGAACTTTATTTTTAATGCCTCTTGTATTTTACTATGTATCATTCCCCAAAATTTTCTTACTTGTTTACATTTCCACCAAATATGGTAAAATGAACCTCTTTCTTTACATTTCCAACATGAATCTCTTACATTTTTCTGTATTTTGGTTATTTGTACTTGTGTAATGTACCATTTATACAACATCTTATAGTAATTTTCCCTCAAACTGACCGGTATTATCAATTTCCATGTTGCTTTACAGGACTTTTCCCACTGTTCCATTGTTATGATGGATTTTATATCTTGTACCCATTTTACCATTTTTTTTTAACTACTTCTTGCTCCATTTGCCTCGAAAGTAATATTTTGTATATCTGGCCTACCCTATGCTTTGTTTCTGGTTTTAATATCTTATCGAATTCATTTTGCCTAATTTCAAATCCTTCTTCCTCGTTATCTTTCTTATATCTCTCCCAAAGTTGCCTAATTAATAACCAATGTGTATCCCAGCCTTCTGTCTTTAATTCATTTTTAGTTTTAAAATCATTACATCTCCTTGTACTTTTAGTATGTCTTTATATCTTATCCATGTTTCTATCCTTGGTTTTTCTTTCCTATAAAATGCTTCATGCACTGAGATCCATAACGGTGTTTTTAAATATAGTTGTCTTTTATATTTCTCCCATGTTATTATTAAGGGTCTTCTCAAAATATGATTTTTAAAATTTTTATCAATTGATGTTTTCCTGTACCATATATATGCATGCCACCCAAAATATAAGTCTTCACCTTCCAGACATAGCAATCTATTATTCCTTAATGTTATCCAATCTATTATCCAATCTATATTATTTGCATGATAATATAATTTCAAATTTGGGAGACCCATTCCACCTCTTTCTTTTATATCCTCTAAAAGCTTTGTTTTTATTCGACCTCTCTTTCCTTTCCATATAAATTTCCTTATATCTCTGTTCCATTCTTTATACGGATTTTCATTTCTTATTATCGGTAAATTTTGAAATAGAAAATTTAATTTGGGCAATATATTCATTTTAATTACAGAAATCCTTCCTAATAATGACAATCTATTTTTTCCCATTTTTTGAGATCTTCCTTTATTTCTTTCCATACCTTTTTGTAATTATTTTCATATAAATCTACATTATTTTTTGTAATCATTATGCCTAAACATTTAATCCTTTTAGTTATTATAAATCCTGTCAATCTAATCAGTTCCTCTTCTTCTTCTACTCTTATATTTTTAGTAATTATTTTTGTTTTTTCTTTATTTATTTTGTAGCCAGATACGGTGCCAAATTTCTGCAATATCTCTATTAAAATTTCTATACTATTTGACGGGTCCTCTACTATAATTACTAAATCATCCGCATATGCATTCAGTTTATGTTCCTGATTCTTAATTTTTACCCCTTTTATTCTTTTTTCCATTCTAATTCTATTATTAACTATTTCCAAAATTAAAATAAATAAAAGCGGTGACAGCGTGCATCCTTGTCTAACTCCTCTTTTTGTGTCTATTTCTTGCGTCTTTTCTCATTTATAATTATTTGGGCTTTTTGCTCCTTATATATTGCTCTTATTCAATCTAAAAAAATTTGTCCTATATTTATTACTTTTATTACCTCTTCTATAAATTTCCAATTCACTCTATTGAATGCTTTTTCTGCATCTAAAAAGCAAAGAGCCATTTTCCTTTCATTATGCTTATGCTAATATTCTATTATATTTAGCAATGTTCTTATATTATTCTTTAACGCCCTTCCTGGTAAAAATCCATTTTGATCCATGTGTATTATATCCTGTAATACTTTTTTTAACCTTTCTGCAAGGCAGATGTTTAAGAAGGACAACTTGCCCTCTTGATCCCTGCCCTTCATGGCTGGTCGTCCAGGGAGGAGCTGCAATTAAGACCTACTTAAGACATATTATTAATGCATCCCTCAGGGAGGGCAATTTTCCAGCTTGTTTAAAAGAAGCGATTATACGGCCGCTTCTAAAAAAGCCCTCCCTAGATCCCCTGGATATGAATAATTACAGACCAGTCTCCCATCTTCCATTTTTAAGCAAGGTGATCGAGAGGGCTGTTGCCCTTCAGCTCCAAGCTGTCTTGGATGAAACAGATTATCTAGATCCATTTCAAACTGGCTTCAGGGCAGGATATGGAGTCGAGACTGCCATGGTCGCCTTAGTGGATGATCTACGCCTAGGTATCGACAGGGGAAGTGTGACCCTGCTGGTACTCCTAGACCTCTCAGCGGCTTTCGATACCATAGACCACGGTATCCTTCTGGAACGCCTGAGAGGGCTGGGGATCGGAGGCACTGCACTTAAGTGGTTCCGGTCCTATCTCTCAGGTAGATACCAGATGGTGATGCTTGGGGACAGCTGCTCCTCGAAAAAGGAGCTTAAATCTGGCGTCCCTCAGGGCGCCGTCCTGTCCCCAATGCTATTTAACATCTACATGAAACCGCTGGGAGAGATCATCAGGAGGCATGGAGCAAGGTGCTATCAGTATGCTGATGACACCCAGATATCTCTCTCCATGCCTCGAATAACAGCATCAACTAAGGATGGCATCTCACCTCTAAATGAATGCCTAGAAGCAGTAATGGACTGGATGAGGAAAAACAGACTGAAGCTGAATCCAGATAAGACGGAGGTACTTGCTGTTAAGGGCCCCAGCCCAGGTATAGAGGTTTGTCAACCAGTTCTAGACGGGGTCACACTTCCCCTGAAAGACTGTGTCCGCAGCTTGGGAGTGCTCCTGGACTCGCCGCTTCAGATGACAGCTCAAATTGATGCGGCAGCCAGGAGTGCCTGCTATCAGCTTCGGCTGATACGCCAGCTGCGCCCCTTCCTGGACTTGGAACACCTAAAAACAGTGGTACATGCGCTGGTAACTTCACGGCTTGACTTCTGTAATGCGCTCTACATAGGGCTACCCATGTGCTTAGTCCGGAAACTTCAATTAATTCAGAATATGGCAGCCAGGTTGGTCACCGGAAGATCTAAAACTGACCATATAACACCTATTCTGAAGTCTTTACACTGGCTGCCTATTAGTTTCCGGGCACAGTACAAGGTGTTGGTTTTTACCTTTAAAGCCCTTCATGGCTTGGGGCCAGCCTACCTGCGGGATCGCCTTCTCCCATATAATCCGCCCCGCACACTAAGGTCCTCTGGGAGGAATTTACTGCAGCCAATGAGAACTAGGTTGGCTGCGGTTACCCAGAGGACCTTTTCTTCTGTCACTCCCAAGTTATGGAATGGCCTGCCGGAGGAGACCCAGCACATTACCAGTCTTGACTGCTTTAAAAAAGCAGTCAAGACAGTTCTCTTCCGACAGGCCTTCCCAGATAGTGTTCCACCGCCTCTCATCATTGTCTTTTGTGTTAATCTTGTTTTTAATTTGTTTTAATTAACTAATATGTTTTAGGGGGATAGAAGGGTTGGAGGGTGGGGAGGATAGGGTGCATTTTAATGTTTTAATGTTTTTATATATTTTTGTAATGCCGCCTCGATCCATTGGGAGAGGCGGGATAGAAATTATTATTATTATTATTATTATTATTATTATTATTATTATTATTATTATTATTATTGGGCTGCCAGTAGGTAATCCACTGAGTGTGGCAGGGAGAAGCCACTTCCAGCACCCCACACAACAACTGCTATTAGCTTTCCTACTCAAACAAACCATGTATGCTTATGTTCAAATTTGTGGAAATGAGGCAGGGCCAAGAAATCCATCTGTTCCAACAGGAATGAGGTAAGGCTGCATTATATAGCTGTGCAAATTCAGCTAGAGTTAAAAATTCACAGCAATGATGTATTTAAGTCTTTTACTCCAACGCTTGTAGGCAGGGTTAGCATGGTGCTTTCTATCTGCAAAGTGTTTGTGGGAAGCCTACCTGGGAACATGTTACAGAAGGGGGTGTAAGCCAAAGATGACGAAGTAGCGTATTGAATGTCATGACCAATGAGACTTGAATTGCGATGAACCAATCAAATGATGGATCCTGAAACTTGTAACCAATTAGATGCTACTGGCAAAATATATTTAAAGGATTGTAAACCCTTTATCTGAGTTCTTGATTTGCCTAAGGCCGAGGATCATTACTGTTCAGTAATTCAATAAAGCTTCTGTTGGAAAGACACTCAACTGGTGTTAGTTCTTTTGAGCATGCCAGGCATGGACCTAGGAGAGCTTCTGTCTATTTGGGCGTGACAGGATGAACAAAGGGGGCCATTTTGACACTCCATGGGATTTCTCCAAAGCCATCTGGCAGCTCATCAATTTGCCATAATCATGAAGATAATAGTTCACTTTACTTTTAAAAAAATGCCTGAGCAGCATCATAGGGAGTAAAAAAAATATTCAAAACCATTTGAAAAATGGTAGGAAAAATGTGTTTTTCATGTTTTGTCTGCCAGACTGATGACAATCTAGCTGTTTCCTGTGCAGAAAATGCTGTTTAATGTGCAAAACAAGCACCTGCAGAGTAAGTCCTGAATGGCTAATAGTCTTCTTGCAGCAGGAAGAAAATACAAGTATACCTTAGTTAACAAAGTAGATGTATTCCTGGGTATGACTTTAACAAAAAATTTGGTATCAGTCAGAAATAACAGGAAAAGAACAGGGATAGATGAGCAGTTTGAACATGTTCCATCACAAAAAAGATGAGCAGTTTGAACATGTTCCATCAGATCTTTTATACAGAACTAAAGATATGCACAGATGAAATGAAAAACTCGATCAAACAAGCATTGCATGATTAAACAAAAACATTTGGAATCTTTTAGAGACTATTCCAAGGCTTCTTCCAAAATGCATCAAGGGATGATCTTTTTAAACTCTTTAACTACTTTCCTTATATATTTCCATTTTGGTGGCCAAATGTATACATCTATACTTTTTTTTTAACATCCTGGGGGTAGTTGATGAGGTTTACCTGGTCTCCCCTTGTCCTTTTGTTTTGCTGTTCTTCATGCTCAGTAAGAGATTCCAAAGGCAGCTGGTGTTTATCTTGCTTGTTGTAAGGAGGCTCACATGTCTACAGTTGGATCAGCCAGCGAAGAATTTAACGCTTCTGCAACCCAGCACTGAAAATTTGTGTTCCTTCAGACTTTCTTCACCATCCTCCCAGTGCTAGTGCTGCTAAAAACCTTTTAGCTAGGCAGAGGACAAGAAAGAAATGAGGCCGAGCATGCATAAAGAGATTTTGTAAAAAGAGACTTTTTTTCCAAAGGCTTCATTAAACTGAGATACGCCTGTAGCTGAAATTACTAGCTGCTTCTCTCAAAAAGACAATTAGTGAAGAATTCCATCCCTATTGCATAGGTAGAACTGAATGCAGAAGTATCCACTACTTTGCAATTTTGTTTTACTGTGACTTCTTTGTATCATAAGCCAAAAGATAACCTCAGGACTTTCTGCTTTTACCTTCTGCCAGCTGAAGCAGAGAAGTATCTATATTACAAGCATAAATCAAGTAGTTAGAGTAGGTTTGAAATTCTATACATTTATTATTAGCGTCAGGAGTTGGTGTAGATCAAAGTCTTCATAGAAACAAAAGTGCCACATATTTTTTAAAAGCCAATTTTTCTTGGAAAGTTTATTTGTTTATCAAGTAAATCAAAGTATAGTTTACAGAGGGGTTGGATTTGTATTCAGATGAGGATAAAAGCTGCAAGGACATTCAGTCACTGATGAAGGCGAGGGAATGTAAATCCAGCTCAGCCAGGCCCACAAGATTGTACCAGACCCAGAAGCTCATAGGCTGTTTCACACAGAATTCGTAAACGTGATTCTGGTCATTTCGGCACTAGCCTGTTAAAGTGCCATTATTTCACTTTCAACATCCTATGGAATCCTTTGGAATCCTTTGAGGCCCCTTCCTAAACTGCAATCCCCAGGATTCCATAGGATGTTGAAAGCGGAATAATAGCACTATAACAGGCTAGTGCAGAAATGTCCTCTGTTACTCGAAAGATCATCAAAATAGAGCTTCTTCCAGTCTCAAACCTCATGAATGAGCATGGGGGTGAAGGGAATTCATGTTGGCTGGATGATCTGGCTGCTCAGATTGTACCTCCCTAACATCTTTTCCTAGTCAGGTCAGTACAACTGAAATGCATTTGCACCCCTGCAGCAATATAGGTTGTGTGGGAGGGGGAAATACAAAGGTAGGAGAGCTTGAGCCTTCAGGTAAAATGAGCACGACTTTGTTGGATACAGCAGATGGAGGACACAGCACAGCTCATCCCCCTCCTAGCCGAGCTTCTGGGAAACCAGTTTGGGTTGATAGGATTCAGCACCTGCTACAGTGTGAACTTTCATGTGATTCCCTGCCCCACTTGGGAGGAGGCCAGCAAACAGAGAGAATCTCTAAGGAAAGTGGGCTTGTGACACTAGTGGCCATTTATGCAGGAGGAAGAAATGAGAGTTATGGTCACATGGTTGCTACCACTGTATATAGCTGACCTCTCCACAAACATGTATTCTTTTTGCCCTTGAATATACCCAAGAGAAGGATTTTGAAACTTGCTCTGGATGTTGTGTTCTCTTCCTCCGAGCTTAAAATGGCACTCTTGCCTTGGCCTTTAAATTTGTCAAGTTAAAGGGAAGCAACTGGATGTTTCAGCTTTTAGCACTAACATAAAATGAATGCAAGCTTATATCACTTCCAAGGAGTCAATAAGGTGAACAATCAAGCTTAAGAAATCTATAGTTCCATTGTGTAGCTACTTCCTTTCGTGAGCCTTAATGCTTGCCAGAAGTAATTCCTTAATAAAACAGATTTCAGCAGCACTGGTAGCTTGACCTGAAAAAGAAAAAAAAAATCCATTCTGGCCTGCAGCAATGTGAATATGCTGAGATATAACTACAGAAAGTGGGGGAATAAACCTGGGAATTAAAGTTTTATGCAAGGAGACATAACATACATGCTAGAAAATAATATACCAATACACCTTTCTTGTTGTTATATGTCTTCAAGTAAATTCTGACTTATGACCAACATATCATAGAATTTTCTTGGCCAGATTTGTTTAGAGGAGGTTTCTCATTGCCGTCTTCTAAACTGAGGGAATGTGACTTGCCCAGAGTTACCCAGTGGATTTCCATGACTAAGCAGGGATTCAGACCCTAGCCTCCCATAGTCCTAGTCCAGCATCCAAGCCACTCCATCACACTAGCTCTTCTTAATAAGGCCATTTCCACACTACAGTGTTATAGTGCTATTATTCCACTTTCAGCATCCTATGGAATTTTGCAGTTTGTAGTTTACTGAGGCCAAAGAGCTCTCTGGCTGACATTTCTAAGTGCTCCTCCCTAAACTGCAAACCCCAGGATTCCATAGGATGTTGAAAGTGGAATAATAGCACTGTAATAGTGTAGTGCAGAAACAGCCTAAAATTTATTGAATCAACATATATCTAGCTACTATATATTAAGGTGTCATTGTTTCAGTATCGTTTATGCTGGTTCATGAATCTCCAGACTAGTGTTTACAGAGATTGAACCTTGGAATTGTGTGTGAAAAGCAGGAGCATCAGCCACTGAGCTACAGCAGCTTCCCTAAGGGTAAAATTATAGGATATTATTTATCAAGTTACAAGTGAAACACAAGAAAAAGGCCAGTGTTGTTCAATGCCTTTATAAACATCTTGGATGAAGGAATGGGGTGGGTGGGGCATACTCACCATATTATCAGACAATACCAAAATGGGAAGTGATAGCAAATGCCTCAGAAAACAGAATTCAGGATTCAAAATGAACCATAACAGAATGGAGATCCAGGTTGAAACTAACAAAATGAATTTCAACATGGATAAATTCATGGAAAAATTAGATATACAAATATAGGATGAGTGACTCCTGCTTTGACATGAGAACATACAGAAAGTGTCTAGGGATCTTGGTAAATAATAAACTGATCCTGAGTCTACATTGTGATTTGGCAGCTTAAGAAGCTAGTGTAATTGTAGGCTCAATTAATAGAAATATAGTGACTAAATCAAGAGAGGTCATAGAGCTACTTATGCTGCTCTGATCAGATCTCATCTGGAGTACTGTGTCTAGTTCAGGGTGCCACAGTTTAAGACAGTATCAACAAACTGCACTAAGTTCAGTGGAGGGCAACCAAGGCCCTTTTCACATGGGGTTAAAAAAACGGTGTAGATCAACCTCCACAGAGGTCGTCTACACCGTTACACAAATCGGGGTGGATTACTCGCGAGTAAATCCACACGCCAATCCGCGATTGAGTGCCCGCAAGTGGTGGCGCCGCGTGCTTTTGAAAAAACCACATTTTATGTGGTTTTTCTTTTTTTTAATATATATTTTTATTAAGATTAACAACAAATTACAAACATCTCAACAAATTACAATATTTACATTATCAATAACGTTAAATTCTTCACACAAACAATAGAAAGAAATATTCCCCTTTTCTCATTATCTCTTTCACTTCCTACTTTCTTTGACTCAGTTCTTTACATTACGTTACAATCATTCTCTTCAAACATTTATCTTTTATTTATTTATTTATTTTATTGTTTATTTTTCAAAGGCACGGGGCATCCAGCCCCGTCGCGGCACCCGTGTGTATTTGCGGACGCACGAAAGAGCGTCCCTGCAAATTGGGTGGGGGGCGGAATTTCCGACTGGCGAGCTTCTCTGATTGGTGGAGAGGCTCCACCAGTCAAAATCCGCCATTTTGGGCACTGACCCTGGCCATTTCCGCAGGGGGTGAGGGGATCGCCCCGTGATGCTACTCACCAGACTTTTGGGCTCCCCAGTCCGGTCCACGCTTCTCCAGAGCAGTGCGTGGCCACCACTCCGCACTCCTCTGGGGACGAAAATGGCAGCTTCTGGTTGGTCGAGGGTCTTGACCAACTGCTGAAGCTTGCCAGCCTAAAGTCTGCCCCTGGCAGATCGCAGGCTTGCACCAATGCGAGCCTGTGAATCTGCATAAGAGAGCAGGCTCACAGTGGCACGCTCTGTTTTTAGCAGTCTTTCAAAAGCACACTGGACGACCACTTGGGGTAGTTCTGGAGCGGGCTGGGGTGTGGATCTTCATTAAGTAGGTCCAACCCAGTCCACTCCCAGGTGCAGACCTCCTCCCTGGAGGACGCTCTGCCCCCTGTTAAAAACCCTGTGTGGAAATGGCCCCTGTTTCTTTATCTGGAGCCTCCAGATGACCTCAGGTAGGTCCTGGAAGATGCTTTGTTGTTGTGTGTCTGATTATAGAAACACAGAAACATAGTTGAATGCTCTTCCATTTATCCTCCTCTCCACTGACCACTAAATGGCCATGCTGCAAGTGGCAGTAGGACACAAGCGAGTTTTGAGGTCAGTGAAAAGGGAGGCTTTATACCATCTCCCCATGTGGGAGGTCTCAGCCAGTGTTATTTAGTTGCAAGAGGAGTGACTGAGGCCAAGATTTCATACACTTTTAATGCACTGTGAATGTGCAACAGCAGTTTCATGGGACTCTAGAACTGCACAATGAATTGCAATGAATTCTGAGCCCACTTGTTGCACAAGCATCAATTAGGGAGAGAAAACTGTGAGAGAGGGCTGTTTTCTTTCCCCCCTTCTTTTTCTTTTTGTGGAACTACTGCTTATAATAAGGCCTGCCCTTATGCAACCCCCTGAGAGAACACAACCATTTGTGCAACTATTTGGACATGAGCATAGTGTACTGATTTTGCAGCCATAGATAACAAGAGAACTATGTATTTATCAGCAGAAGACCACTCATTAATGTCATCATCACAATATATGGATGAATCCTCACTCATTTAACTGAAGTTCAAAAATGTGCACAGTATGGGAACACCAAATGGCAGCTGGGTAGTGTGTGAGCTGGAGTGTTATAACAATCCTACACACATCTACTCAGAAGCAGGACTTACTGAGATCAATGGGACTCAGTCCCTGGAAAGTTTGGTCAGAATTTGAGCTGTAAGGAGCTTCAGCTTGATTGTTGCTTGATGGAACCAATTAATTAAGCTGTGATATGGTTGGTGGCATTAGCTAATTCAAAGTAATGCTTCCTCTATTCTGAAAACCAAGGCAAAGAATGACTAATTTCCTCCTATTTTGTTTCCTTTGTGTACTGAAACAGTGGGAACAATAGATCCTAAGCTGAAATCAATTTGATTTAAGAATGTTTAAACTTTGCCAGAATTGTGTCCAATACGCATTAATTTTTTTTTTTTAGCTATGAAAATTGTTACTTTTATTCAGGGTACCAGAGACTCCAGAAGAAAATTAGGCTTGTAGTTGCAGAACTTTGAACAAAACAGAATAAGTTACATATGGAAAAATGAAGGAATTCTGTGTAGGAAGGAAATTAACTCTGACTAGGAGCTTGCAATATTTCCAGTTCTGCACTGTGAGCATTTTGCAAAGAATATTATAACATAATGAATTACTTAGTATGTAATCCTAGGCTGGGGTGGGGAAAAATGGGCCCTTCAGATATTTTGGGCTACAAATTCAACAATCTCTTATCATTTGCCATGCTGGGTGGAAACTATAGGCTGAAGCATCTGGAAGGCTGAAGCTTTTGCACCCCTGTTCTACCGTTGGATTTCAACCAAGACACCCTTTTAAGTGATCAGGAGAAAGATTTTTCCCCTTCTTTCTCTTATTTTGAACAATTTGAACTACTGACAAGGTACTGAGAGACACTTAGATATGAAGTTAACTTGAAAAAGTTTATTTAGAATAAAACTAACAAAGGTAAGATCAAGGAAGATGGATAAACATATCGACTGTGATTCTGTATTGTGGTCTATGTTGCATAAGTTTATGTATACTTAGCTATGTAACAGAGGTGCTAAGGAAACCTCCTAGTGAATTGTAAAGATTCATATCAGGGCAACAGCAACAGGTGAGACAAAGTACCTGACCTACAAGTAGGAGATGCAGATCCCAAGGTGCATTGGGCTCTACTGATGTGCATCAGCAATCTCAAGCCAGTGTCCTGATATATGGTGGTCTTGTTACGCATCAGCCTTTGCTGGCTCCTCTATGTTGTAATGTCACAGCACTTCTTTGCTGAATATGCACATTGTGAAGTTGCTCAGTTCTATTTCCTCATAAGTAGAACAAGTCCTTTACTGAATTCTAGGCATCATTGCTAGCTTCTCCAATGTGTAGTCTCATCATACCTGAAAACATATTTGATTTTTCAGAAATCTCATACACATGTTGTAGCAATGACACTCAATACCTCAGAACAAGGATTTCCAAAGATGGCTAATTTCATCTCTGACAGTCTTAATGACAGCATTTTCATCATACCAAAATCATAAATTCCAAATTGTGCTTGAATGTAAAAGATGATTAGTTCATCCAGGTAAGGTCTTTTCCATCTTTGCAGGATGTGTGCTATCTTTCTTCTGTGGTTAGTTGTTTATGATAGGGTTGCAATATAGTTTTGCAAGCTTGCATCATCACATTTATTTTCTCAGATACCTGCTTTTGAGATGCCACAATAACATGGGTCCCAAAACATCCCTTTGTATGCTTTCCCTAGTTCTGTCTAGCTGGAGCATCTTGGAACATCTCATCTCGTCAATTATATAGAAACTGAAGATTGCGAATGCTTTGTAAATTTGCACAACTCTCAGCAAATTAGGTCTGTCTGAGTGTCGCAGTTGCATCTCTGCATCTCCTACTTGAAGGTCAGGTACAGGTCTCACTGGTAAGCTTCAATGTCACACCTGATTCTTATCCTTGTTCATCTGAAATTAGATAGATGTTGCTGTCCAGCTTTGCTTCTCACTCTTATCTAAGTATACTGCTCTGGCTATAATCACTATAACTAGGGATGGGACGAATCCAGAATTTTCTGCATCCGAATTCCTGGAAGGTTTTGGGAATCTTTTTTTAAAAAAAGGGTTTTAAAAGCAAGAGAAAAAAAGCACTTACTGAAAAGTGATTTTGAAGCAGAATTTGACAAGTCTCAAGTCCTGCAACAAGAAAGGCACTTAAAAAACAAAACAAAACAAAACACCAGCCTCTAGTCCAGTCTCAGTTCTGCACCCTGTAGTCTCAAGTCAAGTCTCAAGTCCTGCAACAAGGCACTTTAGAGGAAAAACCAGCCTCTAGTCCAGTCTCAATTTTCTACCTTCAAGTCCAGTTTCAAGTCCTGCAAGGGACTTTCAAGTCAAGTCTCTGGTCCAGTCTCAATAATTCCCAATCCTTACCCTCTAGTCTCAAGTCAAAAGAATAGAGATTATTACCTTACAGAGGGAAGCAGCTGCAGGGACAGGCAGCCCCACCACTGGGCACAGGCAGCCCCATGAATGGGCACACGCAGCCCCACAAGCAGGCACAGGCAATAGCCCTGGACACAGGCAGCCTCCGGCACACATGTGTGGCTTTATGTTGTGATTTTCATGTGTCCAAGGGCCTGCTGGCCAATCAGGCCTTTGGTGGGCTCTGGAGGCACCATTTTTTAAAAACAAAGTTTGGTGGATTCGAAAGATTTGGTTCACCTATTTTGGCACGGGGATCAGATCTGTGAATCTCGAATCCTTCCCAAGGATTCGAGGAACTGGGGATTCGGTTGGTCCATCCCTAACTATAACTTTTCATTATCTGGGTGTAGGATCCTGAAGCCTTTACATCCTCTAGCATATCCCACAAATATACCCACTTCAGTTTTATTGCTAAGCTTGGCTCTCTTCTCTTTTGGTGTCATAAGCCTTGGCCCCAAACACACTCAGATGTCCAACACTTGGCCTATGTCCATTTCCCAGTTACATAAGTCTGCCTTTTTGGCTTTAGCTGGCAGTCTATTTTGCAGTAGGTTACTGTTGCAACTACATTCCCCCAAATTTTGTATCATGCACATGTCAATTCCATTAGAGTGCAAATTTTCCTGTCACTCCTTTTTGCTCTGGGGCATATGGCAGAGTTCTCTCATGTTTAATGCCTTACTTTCTTAGGAAGTCCTCTGTTAAACTTCCTGGGAATGCACCTCCATCATCTGTTCTGAGAATCAGTGGCACTCTATTAAATATGTTGCTCCCTTCTGCCATGTAATCATGTAGCTTTTCTAACACTTGGCTCTTTTCTTGGATTTAATAAGTGATTGCTTATCTGCTGTAATCATCAATAAAAGTCAGCAAATATCTATTCCCATCAATTTTTTTTGATGGGAATAGATTTTTTTTCCCCATCAATTTTTTTGTTTGTTTCATGAGCCCACAGACATCGCTGTGAATTTATTCTAGAGGGCACTGTGTCTCTTTTCTAGTCTGCTTGGGAAATGGGGGTCTGGTCCCTTTTCCTGCACACAGGAAACACACTTCATAAGCACCATAGCAGTCCTTGATATATAATATGTCCTTGGTCAAATACTCTTTTACAAGTTCACTTATGGCATTAATATCTGTATGTTCCATCCTTCTATGCCACAGTTTTAAACAGTTCTCATGCCTGCACTGTTTGGCAATCCTTGCATATTCAGTTTTGCAATCAGCAACATAAATAGCATCACCTGCAGCAGTTGCTTGCATGATAGGTTTTCCATCATAAGAATACAATGCACTTTTCTCCTTTAAAATGAACTTCACAGCCCTTTTTTGTTAGAGCTTTAACAGATAACAGACCCCAAGTTTGGTACATATAAGACATTGCTAAGGATAAGTAACTCTGTGCTTCCCAATGGAGTTTTGCAAAACAAATTAATAGTCTCTATTCTTTCAGATTTAAGCATTGGTTTTCCTTTCCTGTACACATTGTCTTTAATATATTGATTTACTTCTGAGAAGGTCTTGCTTCCAACCAAATGTGAACTGGCTACACTCTCAAAATTCTGTATATTCCTATTTCCATTTAACTGAGTCACCTTTATATCTAATTTTTCAACTCCAAAAGTCTCTGTATGGAAGACATCATGTTTATCTGACTGTCTCCTTCAGGGAAGCCTGTTTGGTCTTCTTGAACCACATTCCTCTTGTCTTGTTTCCTCTGGGTCATGAGCCATTATTCTTAAAACAGTCAGTATATCTGTGCCCTCTTCTTCCACAGGAAAAACATTTAATAGACTTCATTTGTACAGTAATGTCCTTGACAATAGATAAATATTTTCAACAGTTTCACCTCTTCTATTCTTACACAAATCAGTTGTTCTAGCAAAGAAAGATGCTCACTAGCATTTCATTTCTGCTGCATCTTTTGAAAAGATTCTAACATTGATTTAGCAGTCCTTTCATTTCTAACATACTTGTTTGTCTGCTCTTCAATAGCATTGGCTATGAGACAATCAGCCTCAAGGTCCTTGCTCTCTCCATCTACAAATCTTTCTTTATTAGTGGGCCTCTGTTCCTTGTAAAGAATCAGAAGTTTGGCTTTTGCCACTTCAATTCTGCAGATCCATTTTCAGGAGTTTCTGCCTACAAGTATGGAAATTGTCAGCCCAGTGCTTTGGGATATTGCCATGACTTTTCTTCTCAGATGTGGAAACTTTGATCTACCTTATTCCTTTTGCAAACTTCTCCAAACAATCTGATAGGCGGTATCTGCACGCATCTCCCAGTCACTATGATTAAAAAGCATTGATACTAATGGCTATAGGAAATAGGCTAAACTTTTCAGGAATGCAGCCACAGCAAGAAGAGATAGTACCCTTGATTTGGAAAGAATGAGAAGACCACACAAAAATTATTAGTAAAAAATATAACAAATTGGAAGGCTCATTTCTTGGTTGGTGTTTGGCTTGGCTTGGATAATAGCACCTTTGTCTCTTGGTTCAGATCTTTGCCTTTTTTGGTGTGGTTAGGCTACAACTGCCATCACAAATCAAACCTTCAGACCAGGGTTTTGGTGCATGCATGATGGAGAGGTAAAGAAAATTACTATTATTAGGTATTTAGGCTTAAATCTTTGTTTCCCCCCTCTGGTTGGAATACAACTCCCATCACATTGAAGCTGGCAGCATGAGTGTGTGTGTGTGTGTGTGTGTGTGTGTGAAGCCAAGCAAGGGAGGGGTCTGGATCTGGGAAGAAAATGTTTAGCTAAGATTTTTATTTTAGTTTCCATTCAGGTTAATGTTTGCACTCTCTCTCTAATTGATATGACATGAGGTTTGACCTTTAAATCTCAGAGGCTGGGATGATCCTGACCTAAGAACCTTAGGTAGCAATCCACAAAATAATGTGCTTGACAAACCAGCTATTGATTTAATGTTAATTACAGTTTAAAACCAATGGTGCTAGCTTTATTTGGAAGTTCTTCCTATGAGAAATTGTGCTAAGATAAAACCAATATATCAAATTAGGCTTAAGCCATGGCTAAGCTCTGTTTTTAAAAAAGAGCCACAAGAGTAAACTGATGAGTTTCACTGCTGCAGATATGGGGAATATGCAGCTCTCTAGAGGAAGCTGAACATTAACTTCCATCATTCTTAGCTAGCATAGCCAAGGCTTGATGGTAGCTGCAGTCCAGCAGCATCTGGAAAGCCAGAAATTGTCCACCTTTTCTTGCTTTAAGAAAAGAGTTTTTTTTAATCCTTCCGCATAACTGGTGGACTTATGATCAAGAGTTGTGACTCAGTACATTTGAAAGGCTTATTCTGATGCAGGCCATGCAGAAGAACTCTCCCCCCTTTCCAATTTTGCTAGCTTTTAGTAAAAGGAGACATAAAGCCGATATGATTCTGTCTTTACACATATGGTGCTAGTGGGGCTTTCCTCCTAATGCAAACAGCAGCTTTGGAGAAGAGATTTTTGTCAGCATGGCATCAGGAAAGAAAATGATTACTTTCTCTCTCCATGCCCATTGCAGCCACAGTAAACATCATCTCAACTGTTAGAGCTTAGCTCTGAGTGAGAATGAAAGGCTTCCTTTCATTCTTTAACCTAACCTAGATCCTGAAAATAGTTCACTAACACAATTTTTGTTCAAGCCCCTCGCAGAAGAAAGGACAAAACACTCCCTCTGTAGATTACTCCTTTCTTTCCTCTCCTACACCTGGAGAGTAAGCAAGGCTTCAAACTCTTAACTTCCTTTCCCTTCCCAACCAGGAAGGAACTTGATTTATAGATCACAAGCCAAAGCATCCAGAACTGAGCTTTGATCTTTCAGAAGAAGTTAAGCATTGTTACATAAAAGAAAAAAAAACCATCTGTGTGTGTGTATGCATTAAATGCAAAGATGAATTTAATATCATGTCTGAATTTAATATCATGTCTCTTCATTTTCCTTTGGGGCCAAAATTAGCAGACAAGTTCCTTTTCAATGTGGAATTACTATGCTTTTCTTCATGAATGTTATAGGAAGCTGAAAGGTCAAATATGCATTTTAATTCTGAATATTCTCACCTCTGAAGCCATCTTGTTATGCTACTTCATTCCAGTCTTCCCCCACTGGGTGCCCTCTGGACTACACTTCCTATCATCACAGCCTGCAGGGTAGTAGATTTCATATATCCAAGATAAAATGCTAAAACCAATTTTTCATTCTAACAAGCAGCATCATTTTAGTCATTAACTCATAAAGTATCCCACTGTTAAGAAAAGCTAGCATTCTTCACTCAGATCTCTCAAAGTGACAATATTCAGAATGAATATTTATGATGGAACACAGAAGCTAAACTAGAGGAGGGCTTAAGAGGATAAGGAAGGAGGAGAAGAAGAAATGCAAAAGCAAAATAATATTGGATATTTATTGAATGGATATGCATAGTGGGACATATGTGTGTATATATATATATATATATATATATATATGTATATGTAAGCAATTTAATAGCCTTTTATGTGTTTTATATGTAAAACACTTAGATGCAGACAGAAAAGGCATCTTCACCAAATATTTAAATACTAGGCTGCTTTACATTTAATTAATGAATTGGCTAAATCTAGGCTGTGTTTATGTAGAAACACTTTTCTTAGCCCTTGGCACAATGCCTGATGGTTAAAGGCGAGAACTGTAGCTGTATACTAGAGGTACAGATGTATCAGGGATCTACCTAGCTAGTAAATGGCAGCTTCTTCGTGTTTGAGAACCGTATTGCTCAAAGGTTGTTGTTGGGCTAACTCATCATAAGGAAGTATGATGTGCTTCTTAAGTTTGCAGTCCTCACTCAGACATTCTGGTTCGGATCCTCATGTGTCCAACTGTTCATGTCATGGACTGTAACATGAGCAGTCTATATTCTCAGCACTGAGATATTATGACCTCATTGAACAACAGTATTTGTGTTTCTGATATGGTGATTACTCTGTGTGCAATCATTGCCACAAGTAGTCCCAAATAACTAAACCACTGAGTGTTTTTGCTATGTTGATATGAATCGGAACTGTACTTTTGCCAAGGAGAACTGTCCCTGGATTCAAGAAATCCTGGAATGAAGTAATTAGTACAGAGTTGCCACATCCAAATGATTTCGGCATGCGGTGCTGGAGAAAAATAATAGATTAACCTTCTGAGGAAGGGCAGAATTCCAAGATTCTATTTTGTAGCCTTACTTTTGTATAGAAGACAACCTAGTTTTTATTCTTTTCTTTTTACTAAATCCATGAAAATTCTTTCCACTGCTTCAGGTGATGACTTGGCTATTTAGGTGAACTGGCCATGTTTGAGGGACATTTTGGAACGACACTGATACATGAGGTAGCATTGGTCTAAATGCTGTTGTTAGTTCTGAGTAGATAATCAATGGATTTACACATTTGTCATCCCACCATTCAGCAGTGAATCCGTGTGATTAGTAGTTGGGACTAACCAAAAGGATGCCATCTATGTTCACAGTGGATTCTTGTGGTGGAGAGGATCAGAAGATGGTTGCCCCATTGGCCACAAGAATACTTATAACATGTTGCCATGTTCATGCAGTACAATTCTTTCAGTATCTTGAAGGTCACCAAATGTAACTGCTCAGCATAACTAACAGAATTTTTATTTCGAAATCAGTACTAATGATTTGCAATATGACTGTTTAAGTAGACTCACCCATTACTTTCCCTCCCAGATTGAAAATGATTTTTAGCAGCTGACAATTTGTATGCCATGAGCAAAACAGATTTTATGTTTAATATGTGACAAAATGATGCATACCTGTCACTCCAAGCAATAAGTCTGCCTGCCAAGAAAAATAATCTATATTTTATTCCCATGCATTTGGCTAAAAGAGGGATTTGCTGCTGCTTCTGTTGCTATGGTCTCCTAGGCTGTGACTGAATACAAGGTCCCTTTGTAAGCCATCCCCCTGCATCAAGGTTCAGTAAGTCTTATTTGCATCACTCCAGAAATCTGCTCTTATTCAGGAGGTCTAAATGTCCATCAGCTTTGGCTACAATCTTGCAACATTTTTTCTTCTAGTTTTTTTTTAATTTACATATCCATTTAGCAGGGCCAATGGGTAGAGATTTTGTGAGCTGAAGTATGAAAGATCTAGAGGACTTGAGAACCATCAGTGCAGGTTTTGAAAGGCTGAAGAATGACCCAGTGGGGAAATATTTCAGAGTGAAGTATAGGAGAGGTAGATATCCGAAGAGCACAGAATGGTCAGAATACATTTGGTTCACTTTTTTGATAGCAACTTTGCAAAATTGCCTATTTTCTCCACAAATTCAACAGAATGAATTTGATTTTTTTTTTTTAAATGGAATGTGAGAGGGAGTGAAACTGACAAATTTACCTAACCAGACAGAGAGACTGGGCTTTGAGTGCTTAGCTGAACTGATGAAAATTCATATAATTAAAATTTCTTTAACTGAGTGACAGACCTAAAAATAACAAGTTACATAATGAATACTTTGCTACTCTTAAATTGCTACTCTAAAATTCTGTATCTCCAGCCTGACTGTCTACCCCCCCCTAATGGCAGAGGTGATCCTGAAGGAGATCAAGGGTGGATTGTTGAGAATGGCTATGCAGGGTGGGATGATGGAAATTGTAGTCCAATGTATCTGAAGGACGTCATGTTAAGATGCCCCTTCTGAAAGCCATCTTTCAGCCATAATTGGCCATCATTGTATCTTAAAGCAGAGATTTCTGTAGGGTAACTGTAGTTTGGTTCAGCCTCTTACTTGCCTGATTTGTTGGGATTTGTAGTCCAAACACATCTGGTGAGCTTCACATTTCCTATCTCTAGGTTAAGGTGTTAGGAGTATAGTAAGTAGTATAATTCCAGAACTTGGCATGGAGAGGAATTTCATTGAGTCCATGTTGTTAAATGAATAGAATCAACTTGTACTTTCTAGACTAATAAGAAGACCAGAGCACAGCTATCCTTTGCAGTGGGAATTTCTCTAATTTTTTTCATATAGCTCTCATCCCAAAACTGTGTAAAAACAAAAACAAAAAACAATTGCATTAGAAAAGTTGTATATAAAACTAAGGGCCTTTCTGCACTACACTGTTATAGTGTTATCATTCCACTTTCAACATCCTGTGGAATTCTGGGGTTTGTAGTTTACTGAAGCCAAAGAACTCTCTGGTTGAGAATTCTAAATGTCGCTCCCTAAACTGCAAACTCCAGGATTTTATAGGATGTTGAAAGTGGAATAATAACACTATAACAGTGTAATGAGGAAAGACCCTAAATGTGAATTTCCATGCAGGTTTTTTTTTTTAAAAAATCACAAACTGATGCAGAAATTGGATGGGGTGATTTTTATGATTGAACACATACAAAAATGATACAGACCAGAAATACACTGATTGCTCATTAGTACCCAGCACACATAACTGGGCACTGCTACCATTTCCCTGGACCATTCTCTGCAACCGGTAGAGTGGTGATTCATAGTTCTCACTGCTTTGTGACTTTCTGATTACTAGCAGGACATCTTCCTGTGAAGAGCTCTTCATCTCCTTCTAAAAAACAAGAGATCAGCCGAATGCTTCTTCTAGGGTCACAAAATATTATGTGCTAACGATGGGAAAGCAAAGAGATATTTCACTGAAATGATTAACCCAGTGGTCTTTAAACTATACAATATAGAAGAATGCTTCTCCTTTCCCCTAGAGATGGGTATGATTAAATCTTAATTCCAATGCCATGAGGCTAATAAGAAGTGATTTAGTTCTATGGCTATCTTGATACAGAATGTTTTCAGTGGATAAATTGTCCTGAATTAATCCCCTTTGGCCAAAGCTGTTTTACTTCTCTAAATGTTAAGGATTCTCTTCAATTTCTTCAGTTATTTTCACCAGACACATTCACACTATTGCATTAAAAGCTACGTTAAGAGCCATGTTTTTCCATTGCCAAAAAGATAATTGCCTAATCACCAAGTGAAATTCTCAGGCTCTGCCGTAGGTATTTCAATAATAATGAACAATGGGGTACCTGTTGTTTTCAATTTCAAATGCAGAACGATTATATGGAATATGTTAGGCTAGCTCAACCTAATGGCCACGTTCACTAAGATGGTGGGAGATGCAGGCCAGTAAAGCTGGAGGAGACTAGGCTGAGGAAAGCTACTCAACCTGAAATATTTTAGCCAAGCTTAATTACCAGAGCCCCCCAATACAATACAAAACAAAAACAGTTCATTTGTTCATTAATTACATTGGCCATTTCCACACAATGGGGCTGTGCTGCTTTGGGGACAGAATGGCAGCAGTCAGCTGGTTATGCTTCTGCACAACATTGTTGCTGGCCTTCTGCCATCCTGTCCCCAAGTGTCACACTTGTGCAGTATTTAAAAAATGGAAAAAAATCCATGTTGTGTCTGTGATCACACGACACTCCTGTGCCTGGTTGTGCTGTGGAAGAATGAAGCAGGGCCATCATGCTCCCTTCTTCAGGGAGCTGGTGAGCTGTGGAGGGGAGTGTTCCTGTCGCGGTCCCTTCCCTGCCAGGACTACCATGGGATAACACGCAAGGATGTCATTGTGTGGAAATGGCCATTGTAAACTAGGTTGTTGGTTGGTCACTTGTCTGTGGTTCTCATTTTGTGCAGTTGTTAGTTTGAATTTGGTTGCAGGTGTTGAAGTACATGGCTGTACCCAGCATGTCAGGCTTTGGGCAGTTTGTCACATGTTGTCCTCAAATTTGGAGGGATGTGTAAGGATTTGATTCTTCCCTCACATCAAACAGTTGGTTATATTGGTATAGACAAGGCAATTAATGTTATCTGAGTTTTGGGCTGGGCTGAACCCCAGCCCATGTCACAGGGAGAGCTGCCATAGATAGAAGTAATGTTGCACTGCAGAAACTCATGCTCTACTGATACTTTTCAGCAAATAGCAAAGGAGTGGGAGGGGCCTTGCAAACTCAACCCCATGCCCCCATGCATGCTTACTTTACCTACACTTAGAATTCACACAGCTATGGCAACACATGTTTTTATTGCATCCTACTTGGATTATTGTAATGTATACTGGGCAGGGCTGCCTTTGGGAACTGTTTTGGAAACTTTAGTGGGTCTATGATGTTGGGCCAGAATGCTTACTAGGACCCATTTAAAGGATCACATAATTCCCATGTTGAAATAACTTCTTTGGCTCTTAGTTCATTTCTGGGGCACAATTCAAAGTGCTGGTCAAGACCTATAAAGCCACGTACAGCTTGGGTGCAGACTATTGGAAAGATTGTCTCTCCCGTATGGCCTTGATCAAGTTTTAAGATCCTTTGGAGGAGGGCTTTCTCTTGGTCCCACTACCTTCACACGTATGTTTGGTGAGGACACATGAGAGAACCTTCTTGACGCACAGAAATGGAAAGACTTTGCCCTGGGTTGCTATATTAGATGAACACTCATCATACCCTTTTTATATACATGGGCATTCTCATACACCAAACAGAATGGTAAAGATACATTATTCCAAATATCAGAAAAACGTGCAGCAAAAACACCCAGCACTGTTTTTGAGGGGTTAAAAATCTGATGTTACCTGCCTATGTGTTGTGTCTGATTTGCATTCATGGTAAAATAATAATAATAATGATAATACAGGGCATGCCTTCCAAGTCTTTCTAACTATGACAGAAAACTGCAATCACTGTAATAGTGGAATGCTTTACTGCATGATTGACTGCGTGATTGATTGCACCATCAATATACAGTGATACTTGCAGAATAATGGCATAGTGTATATAATGACGATCAGGAATGTTCATTCTCTTATCTATTTTACTTTATAGCATGTTAAAGGCAAGCCTTCTCACTTGGATGACTTTGAATGTTATTTAATACTTATCAGAAGAAACGGTCCATCTGCCTCTGTTGTGCACAAACACACACACGTATTTCCATTGATACCACTCAAGGAATTCTGAAGAAATTGGTCACAGAAAATTAAATACCAATTCCCTCATTTGTCTCAAAATGTATTGGCTGCAGTCTTGCTCATGAGAGTGATGCTGAAATCCCATTGGGGTCCTATAAAATCTGAGATGGATCATTCAGAGTATTGCAGTGTGTTGGATGGTATCAGTGAATGGATCTGTCATGAACAGGCTGCAGACATGGAATCTCATCACTGGTCAATAGAGTTTAAGCGGCGTAACTGTGTGCTGGATTACAGCCTTAAAAAAAAAATTACAACCAATCCAAGAATATCTGTATATAAAAAAAGGATTTGTCAGCTGAACTCAATTCTCCTAAGCACATTGATGTTTCAATTTTCTGCTAGCATACATTTAAATGCCAGAGGGAAGAAGAGAACAATTTTCAGTCCTTAGTTCTGGCATCAAATGTCCTAGCTTGGATTTGATTCAACTGGCATTTCAGTTTATCTGTCCCAAGTGAGAGAAATGGAAAAGGGCTATAGGAAATGGTGAGTACAAATTGAGTTCTGATATGAACTGGCCAGCCACAGAAGTTCACAGTTAGGAAATGAGATTGGAAGTTCATCGACTACTCCTTGAAGTTTCATCTAATCCAGCAGTGGGTAACCACTGGCTCATGGGTTGCATGTGTTCCTTGTCAGTTTTTTAACGCCTTGCCTCCATGGCCTAATTTGCTGTCATACTCCAGTTTTCAATAGAGGAGCCCTGGTGGCACAGTGGTTAAATGCCAGTACTGCCAGCCACAAGGTTGTGAGTTCGATCCTGCTGGGCTCCAAGGTTGACTCAGCCTTCCATCCTTCCGCAGGTCGGTAAAATGAGTACCCAGCTTGTTGGGGGCATTTATGTACATATAGAAATACATGCTATTTGTAAGTTGTTTGCCGCCTTGATCCATATGGAGAGGTGGAATACAAATAAATAAAAATAAATAAAGGGAGGCCCCAAGCAAGATTGACAGTTTCTAAGCTTAACAATGCTCCAGAAACCCTTTAGAAGCAGACTTTGGCTTAAAAACAATGTATGTCCTTCCTGCTTGTCTTGCTTGAAAGTGAAACTGCATGTGTATATACATTGCTGCTATGTCGGCAGAATTTAACATGGCACTGAATGGTGATGTGATCAGTAGTAGGTCAGAGAGAGTCAAGTTGAAATGACTCTACCACTGTCTGAAGTTGCTCTAATCATAAATTTCAACTCTATAGGATATAAAATTGGGGTGTGGTGTGGTAAGAGTCATAGCCAAAGAATGATTTGGATCAAGTGGCTTCAAAAAGCCCTTTGTTATTATTAAGGTTATAGTTGCACTTCCTGTTCCTATTGTCATATGCCTTCAAGTTGTTTCTGACTTATGGCAACTGTCAGATGAACCTGTGCATCTGTGTGTTTGCCTTTACATTGCTTTGTTGACTTATGTTGACCCCACGAATTTCATATGATTGTCTTGTTTTTGTTGCTGCTGCTGCTGCTGTTATTGTTATGTGTCTTCAAGTTGTTTCCAACTTATGGTGAATCTAGGGCAAACCTATCATGGGGTTTTCTGGGGCTAAAAGTGTGAGATGTGTCCAAAGTCACCCAGTGGGTTTCTATGTCTGAGCAAGGAATTGAACTCTGCTCTCCAAGATTGTAATCCAGTGCTCAAAACACCACACAGTGCAAGGAATACTCAGAGATGGTTTTGCCAGTTCCTTCCTCTGAAACACAGCCTACAGCATCCACTGCTTGTTGGCAGTGTCCCATCTAAATACTAGCCAGGGCTAAGCCTGCTTAGCTTTGAAGATCAGATGAGATCTTGTGCCTTTAGGGTACTTAGGCCTTTAAGAGGAACTTATCATGGAGAGTCTTGCCAAGATTTGTTCAGAGGGGGTTTGCCTTTGCCTTCCTCTGAGGCAGAGAATGTATGATGTGCCCAATGTCACCCAGTGGGTTTCTGTGGTTGAGAGGGGATTTAAGCCCTGGTGTCCAGAGTTATAGGCCATTTCTGCATTAGACTGTTATAGCACTATGATTCCACTTTCAATATCCTATGGAATCCTGGGGTTTGCAGTTTTGGGAGGGGCCACTTGGCCCCTCCCTAAACTGCAGGATTCCATGGGATGTTGACAGTGGAATCATAGTGCTATAACAGTCTAGTGCGGAAATGGCAATACTCTAATGCTCAAACCGCTACACCATTCTAGCTGTTGCTGTATCTATAACTATCCATCTATAAAAGGGCTTGAAATTTACTTCATAAAACCTTTTTACCACTTGACAATGTGCATATGCCCACTTTACTTGAATATTTTCTTAGCAATAAATATCTACAATGCCCAGAGGCGGTCCATTGCCTTGTTCATATACGTTAGTGCAATGCATTTCCCCACATCACACTGGCCTCTGCCCCCTTTCTCATTCTATTACCGCTCCAAACACCGCCTGCTTTTCCAGATCACTGTTTAAAATTTGATTGTTTATTGCTTTTTCCTTCAGATGTCTCTAATTTAAAATGTTACTGCTTTTTGTTCCCTCACCTACCATGCCTTCCTGAACCTTCCTGCCTGCTTTCAATTTTTGTCCCTGTATTTCTCTATTTTGTGTTTACCAGCTGCCATCGTTTTTCATCTTGTGCTTATGCTTGGGAGTGTACATGTTCCCTTATGCATCATGAAACTTTCCTCTCTATCTTTGAGCAAGTAAATTGCTCCCACCCCTCCTCTTTACTACGCCTTTTAGCTGCTTCCTGGGTTCTTCACTGTACTCCTTCCAAACACAAGCAAGTAATGCCTTCTCTTTCTCTTTTAGGTGAATCTGCTAAAATCCAACCCTTTTAGACTTTTTGAAAGCTGCTAATAAATCAGCCCTTAAAAACTGTCAAGGGTTTTTTTTATGAGAGTTTTTTTTTCTCCTTTGAAAATTTCCATTTTAAGAGAAAGATTAACAGTTGAGTTAGTTGCTTTGACACTTGAGGGGGAGAAATTTAAAATAATGAAGACCTCGGTTTCTTTAAGCACAAATAATTGATATCCATGCAGCTTTAGATTGAGCATACAGGATTTGTTTGATGTAGGCATACACATGAAATACTACAAACCTAGTGCGGTTCCTCTCATATTCTGTAGCAATGCATATCCTACAAATGTCCCAGTTTGGCAGGGATGATCCTGATTCATCCTCTACTGTCTTACTTTTTCAGCTGCTTTTAAAAATGTCCCAGTTTCTCCTACTTTCTCCCTTTGTCCTCAGCTTACTTCAGTTGCTGCAAACTGAGGCCATTTCTGCACTGGCCCCTCCCTAAACTGCAAACTCCAGGATTCCATAGGATGTTGAAAGTGGAATAATAGCACTATATCAGTCCAGTGCAGAAATGGCCTCAGTTCACAGTGCAAAAGCAGTTTGTACTCAATTAACACAGCAAAGTAGAGAGGAGAGGAGGGGATAGAACCTTTTATTTCCTCCTAGGCTCAGGCAAAAGCAAGCTGCTGAAGTATTTCCTAGCTTGTGTGTTCTTCCTCATTAATAACTTTTGCCACTTGACCACACTCTGATGTTGCTTGGCCACACGTGTCCTGGTTTTTTATCAGTGAAATGTTGGAGGATATGGGAATGTATATGCACAGTTCTGGTCAAACAAAAGTGAGTGGCAAGGGAGAAGACCATGGGTAATGGGACTGCCACTTGGGTAAAAAAACCAAATGGATATGGTGAAGGGTTGGATTATCCTCTTTGTTTCTTCTAGCTGTGGAAATGAACTAAATGTCCACATCCTCATCCTGCAAATGTGTGAAGCTGGTGTGGGAAGAACTAATAAGAAAGTAACATGCAATATATTTGGACAATTGGTGAAGGAATTCAAGTCAGTGGGGCTTAGTATTTACTGAAGGCTTCAAGAGGTAGGGGAAGGGAGTAGATTTCAAAATTGCCATTTGTTTATGGGACTTTTGTCTGGAACACCAGGCTTGTGTAAGTGGCTGAACTTTCTCAGAGGCTGCATAAATGCAATTCCTTGTGTAGCAAATCACATTGCAAACACACATACACACAGCCCTCTCCTACATATTTTTTAATTGGTGAGTAAAGAACTAACACAACAAAGGAACTTGATAACTATTGCACAATTGTGAGGTCCACTATAACTTATTGTCGTGTGCCTCCATATTGATTCCAACTTATGGCAACCCTACCATGTGATTCTCTAGGCAAGATTTATTCTGAGGAGTTCATTGCCTTCTTATGCTGAGAGTGTGTGGCTTGCACAAGGTCACCCAGGGTTTCTGCGGTTAGAAGGAGGGATTTGAACCCTGGTTTCTCACAGTCCTACTTCAATACACAAAACAGCTATACCACACTGGCTCTCACAAGTTAATCTTCATGGATTCCTGTAAGGATTTTGAAAGCATAAACAGTGGAATAAATTTAAGCCAAGGTTTCTCAGCCAGAGATCCCTGGAACCCTCGGGTTTTGTGAGAGGTTGCTAGAGGTTCTGCGATAGATTGTTATTGAAAATAAACTTTTTAAAGGATTAGATAGAATAACTTGTATGTAGGGCTTCCCTGAGACCGAAAAATTATTTCCAGGGTTATTCCAGGGTAAAATAGCTGAGAAAGGCTGACAAGCTATGCTAAAACTTTTAGTATTTTTAGTAAATTAGTAAATTACACCACACCTGGAAATAATGAAATAATGTATCAGACAGAAGTCCGTGTGGTATCTTCACTGACCAAAACTGCTTCTACCAGTGGAATTTGGGGTAGATGAATCCCTGTCCTTCCTCCAGCCTCCCCAAATATATCCTAAAAATTTGCTTTTGGAAACTTTCCAGAGCTGCTTTTCAACACTGCAGAGGAAAAGGGACATGGAAGAAAGTTCTAAAGCTAATAATTCTGGCATAATGTTAGATTTAGTCCATTAGCCTGTAAGCACTTAATAAAAATACAGTGGTATCCAACATAAATGTATTAAGAAATAACAGTGGCATTTAGAACAATCTTCTTTCTGTGGTAAAATATGTTCTGTAATGGGTAGTCTCATTGATCTCTTTAATATTTCACAAGATTTTGATTCAATTAGGTAACATATAAAAATAGCCTTAGAAATGTGTTTTGTAAAAAGTTAAAACTGCTGTGTGGTTGTGGTGGATTCAGATACTGAGCAGCATTCACTGGAAGAACAGATCTAGATGAGTTCAGCAAAAGATCAGTGAAAGGTCCAATAACTTGGCTGAAGGCATTGAACGGCACATAAAATGTTCTGCCAATATAAAACAGAGAGAACAACAGTAGTTTATGCCGCATAAAAGTTGAGTGAAAACTGCCATCAAGTTTATACGTCTTCATTTTTGTCATCGACTGCTAGAAGGGTCTAACCTCCCTGTAAGCTCTGGTGTTAACTAATATAATGATACAGAGCCTGGAAGTGTGTTTAAGCCCTGAGGTCTGGATTAGAAGAAAAAGGAGAGAGAAAAAGGAAAGAAAGAAAAAAGACTTTATTAAAGGAACTCCACTTGAGAGAAAAAGATAACTAGGGATTCTACTGCCAATTAGTATATGCTTTATGATGGAGATTTTAAAACCAGGTTCAAAACAGCCTTTTGGCTTAGGGGTCCATTTAAAGGGTACTCAGCAATACACCTCTCACTTGGTTGTTTCTGTCCTGAATCCTCTTGGTTAGCCCCAACTAAAGTAGACTCATTAAATCAGCTGTTGGATGGTGAATCAACAGGTACATCCCACTGATTCAGTTGTTCTACTCTAGTTAAGACTGGCAGTAGGATTTAGGCCATCAATTATATTTCCCCCTAAAACTGAGGCTCAAAATGGCTTACAAATTGAAGGACCTGGCTTCTCAATCCACCCTAGGGTTGTCAGTTCAGGATAATCACAGGCTAAAACCAGAGATCTAATTATGCCCCCGATCATATTATTAAGTGTGATACATTAATCATGGTTAATCACAGCTTGTCATTCAGCCCTCCCCATATTTTCTTGTTTAGAAATTAAGACAGAAATCTTACTTCCTTGCCACACACCACCCCCAACCTGCAATGACCGTGGGATTGCGATGACCGTTCTGCATGATGTTGTCACAATCCCATGGCAACTTGTCACAATCACAGATTAAATCATTGCCAGGTTGCACACAATTGTGCAGTCCTCCCACCCTTACCTGTCATGTGGAATATCAGGAAGCTTCCTCCCCCAGCACAGTGCTGCCTGGGAGACTGCTGGGCTGCACTGTGGAAGTGGGGTGGCAGAGCCATTGCACTTCCTTCTGTCCAGTAGGCAGCTGGTGTGGAGAGGAGTGCAGCAGAAGTGATTTCCTCCCAGGAGGGGCTTTCCCTGGATCTCAAGGATAAGGGTAGCCAGACACTCATCTTAGATTTTAAAAAAGCAGACTTCTGTAAACTTAGGGAGCTGCTGGCTGGAATTCCGTGGTCAGGAATAGTTAAAGGGAAAGGAGTGCAGGAGGCATGGGAGTTCCTTAAAAAGGAGATACTGAAGGCACAGTCTAAAACAGTGCCAATAAGGAGGAAAAATGGAAGGCATCTGAAGAAACCAGAATGGTTGACTAAAGAACTCTCAGCTGAGCTAAGAGTTAAGAGAAACATGTATAGGAAATGGAAGAAGGGGGAAACCACCAAAGAAGAATTTAAGCAAGTAGCTAGGAGATGTAGGGAGGAAGTCAGAAAGGCTAAAGCACAGAACGAGCTTAGGCTGGCCAGAGACATTAAAAACAATAAAAAGGTTTTTTTAAAATAGGTCCGCAGCAAAAGGAAAAAGAAGGAGACAGTAGGGTCGCTGCGCAGAGAAGATGGCGAATTACTCACAGGGGGGAGAGAAAAGGCAGAGCTACTTAACACCTTCTTTGCCTCCGTATTTTCCCAGAAGGATACAAGCATTCAACCTGGCGGTTGGGGAGCAGGGGAGGAAGCAGAGGAAATGAGGCACATAATAAGTAGAGAGGTGGTACAGGAATACCTGGCCGCATTGGATGAATTCAAGTCTCCAGGGCCAGATGAATTGCATCCTAGGATATTAAAAGAGCTGGCAGAGGTCATTTCAGAACCGCTTGCTATAATTTTTGAGAAATCTTGGAGGACAGGAGAAGTTCCAGCAGATTGGAAGAGAGCAAATGTTATCCCCATCTTCAAGAAGGGAAAAAAGAGGACCCAAATAATTATCGCCCAGTCAGCCTGACATCAGTACCCGGAAAGATCCTGGAGCAGATCATTAAGCAGTCAGTTTCTAATCATTTAGAAAGCAACGCGGTAATCACGAGAAGTCAACATGGATTTCTCAAAAATAAGTCCTGCCAGACTAATCTTATCTCTTTTTATGATAGAGTTACTAGCTTGATAGATGAAGGGAATGCTATGGATGTAGCATATCTCAATTTCAGTAAGGCCTTCGACAAAGTTCCCCATGACATTCTTGCAACGAAGCTAGTAAAATGTGGGCTGGACAGGGCTACCGTTAGTTGGATTTGTAATTGGTTGACCGACCGAACCCAAAGGGTGATCACGAATGACTGCTTTTCATCCTGGAGAGAAGTGACTAGTGGGGTGCCACAGGGTTCTGTCCTGGGTCCAGTGCTGTTCAACATTTTTATCAATGACTTGGATGAAGTCATAGAGGGCATGCTCATCAAATTTTCAGATGACACCAAATTGGGAGGGGTTGCTAATACGCCAGAGGACAGGATCAAAATTCAAAATGACCTGGATAGATTGGAGAGCTGGGCCAGGGCGAACAAAATGAAATTCAACAGAGAGAAATGTAAGGTCCTACACTTAGGCAGAAATAATGGAATACAGAAATATAGGATGGGGGACACGTGGCTGGATAGCAGTACGTGTGAAAGGGATCTAGGAGTCTTCATAGACCACAAGCTGAACATGAGTCAGCAGTGTGATGCGGCAGCCAAGAAAGCCAATGCAATTCTCGGCTGCATCAATAGGAGTATGGTGTCTAGATCGAGGGAGGTACTGGTACCACTCTACTCTGCTTTGGTTAGACCCCATCTTGAATACTGTGTCCAGTTCTGGGCACCCCAATTCAAGAAGGATATTGACAAGCTGGAGCAAGTCCAGAGGAGGGTGACCAAAATGGTGAGAGGCCTGGAAGCCATGCCTTATGAGGATAGACTTAGAGAGCTGGGTATGTTTAGTCTGCAGAAGAGGAGGTTAAGAGGGGACATGATAGCCATGTTTAAATATTTGAAGGGATGCCACGTAGAGGAAGGAGGGGACTTGTTTTCTGCTGCTCCAGAGATCAGGACAAGGAGCAATGGATTCAAGCTGCAGGAAAGGAGATTCCACCTGAACCTCAGGAATAATTTCCTGACAGTCAGGGCTGTCCGGCAGTGGAATCTGCTGCCTCGGAGTGTAGTGGAGTCTCCTTCCTTGGAGGTTTTTAAGCAGAGGCTTGATGGCCATCTGTCGGGATTGATTTGAGGGTGTTCCTGCATGGCAGGGGGTTGGACTGGATGGCCTGTGTGGTCTCTTCCAACTCTGAATTTCTATGATTCTATGATTCTATGACTTTGGAAAAAGGTAAGGTGTGAAAAGGGCCTTAGCTAAAGGAGCTGTTTCCAGATCAATTTGGAGTTAGGAGATTATTCCTTCTCGCTGGTTCAGTGAGATGTGATAAGAAACATTTAATCTAGTCTACCTGCTTCTAGCCAGAAGTGGATGCAGAGCAGAAGGTGAGCACTGGCAGCACAACAACTGGAAAGGAAGTTAACTAAGGAAATACAGAGACTCCCTAGAGAGACTGAAGATTGCATCAACAAATCAATTAGGCCTGACAAATTGTAGCCAGTTGCTGTTCTGTGAGCTGAATTGCAGATCTGCACACAACTCTTTCCTCTTGTCCAGAGGTGAGCTCACTGACACTGGAGAGTTTGCACCCTCATCTCCTGCCTGAAAATGACACATGAATACTGGAAACTCAAGGCCTCACCTGAGATCTGGCAACCCTAACTCATTCTCTGAGGATTTTCAAAGCACAAAAAATTTTTAAGTCACTTTGAATAGTTTTATTTAAAATGCAAATTCAACAGAAAAGAGGACAAAAATCACAGGCTCAACATGCACACCAGGTGTCAGGGTCTCAGCCAAGGCAGCAAGGGCCAACCAGTACAGGTGCCAGGGCTGGGCCAAAGGACAAGTACTAGGTCAGGAAGCCAAGGGTCAGGGCACAACAAGAGTCCAAGGCAGCAGTCTTCCAGGTAGCAAGAGTCCAAGAGACAGGCAGGAGGTCAGAGCACATGAGAGTCCAAGGCAACAGGATCCTTCCAGGCAACAGGCATGCACAGGGCCAGAGGCAGGTCCCAGAGATGGGCAGAAGGTCAGGGGATGGCAAGGGTTCAAGGTAGTAGAAGCCTACCAGGTAACAAGAGTCGGCCAGAGGCAGGTCCAGAAAACTAGCCAAGGTCCAAGTCCAGGGGCCAGCTGTCAACAGGGTCAAGAACACTGGAGAGGCTACAGACAGCACTGGAGATCACATTGCTGTGATAAAGTCTGCAGAGTAACCCCAGCCCTTAAATAGCTGGCTGCTCCAGCTGCTCTGCATCAGAGCAGCCAGCTGGGTCTGAGGTACTGGGCTGGATCCTGCAAAGAATAAGGGCCAGATCTTTGCAGGCAGAATCCTGCAAGGACTTAGTCACAGACCTGACCGCTTACACCAAGGAAGAATGGAACACTTACAAGATGACAATCACACACAGATAGCTGTGGACAGTGTTCAGTCCAGAGTTACAAAGAGTACTCCCAAGAGCTAAAGATAGTACTCTAAGAATTCCTGATCCCATCAATTAATTTCTTATAATTCTGACTTCTATGATATAACATGAACTCCAGTATTATGTTTTGTTATGCTACAATTTAAATAATGATTGGCTGCCTTGCTGCTGCTTAGACCTACCTCTTCAAGTAACAGTGGGTGTTTTTCCAGTAGCAGGGAATCCTCTTCTTGTGTTCACTTTGTGTGTGTCTTGTGTCCAGAAGTCCACTCACCCTCTCCTTCGCACATCAGTCTTATCCATAGTCAAATGTCCAAGTAAAGGCCAGGTGTGCCATCAGTGATGTCCCCATTCTTTTGTGGCTTTTGTGACCTGGATCATGCCAAGACACAGCCCCTCCTGGCCAGAGTATATAAAACCTGAATTTTGATAACAGCGGAGTATCTATCTTGTTTCCTTTTATTGGACCTTTTAGAACTGAAGCATGCCTACCACTTTGCAGCCATTTCAGCCAATGGATCTCATAAACTTAACTACCTGTTGTATGCTTATGCCCATGTAAAGCCCTGATTCTCTAGCCTAAAAATAAACAATCCTATTTTAAGGAGGACAAACTAGAGAATGAAGTGGAAGTGAAGTCACATCTTACAAGTATCAGTCTAGGTAAAGAAGGACACAGGTTATAAAAACAGGAAAGAAAGACTGCTTGCCTTCAGCACTACTGTCCCCCTGCAGGCATGTAATCTTCACTGCAGGCACCATTGTATTATTCATCCAACACCAAGAAAGTAAGAAAAAGAAGTCATGCTGGATCAAAGAAAAAGAGTTGTGCTGGATCAAACCAAAGTCCAATAATCTCTCCTCAAAGTGGCCAGCCAGATGCCTTTGAGAAGTTCACAGCAAGATATGTATAAAAGCGTCATCCTCCCTGACTCATGGTTTCCAGCAACTGGTATTCAGAGGCATACTGCTTCTGATAGGAGGAGTAATATATAGCCAGAATGACTAGTCACCAGTGATAGCTTTATCCTCTTTGATTAAAGTCCGTATCGTACACTTCAAGGAAGGACACAGTTTTAGTTCTGATGTCTAATCTCAGGCCCTTTCTGCACGAGGTGAGTGAATCGCTCCGTGCTGTTACTTACCGACTTTTCTTGGGTCTGAAGTAATGCAGACTTTCCCTTGAGCCCTTCCGCAGGGCTCCTCCATTAGTGCAGGGCAAACTGGAGCAGTACGAGGTCTGTAGATCTGCACTGCTCTGGCTGAAAATGGTGGCTTCTGGTGTCTTCATGGGAGTGGACCACTGGCCACGCCCACAGCCCGCCCTCCACTGATCACAGGCTCACATTGGTGTGAGCCTGCGCATCTGCACAGGTAAGTAGGAACGCAATGGCACGTTCCAGAAAATGTAAAGACCTGATTTTTCCGGTCTTTACTTAGTGCGAGGGAGGACCACTTGGGGGCAGGTTGGATCGGACTGAGGTGCAGAACTAAGTTAAATAGTCCGCACCTAGTCCGATCCAAGGTGCAGATGACCTCTGTGTCAGGATACCTTGGCCCGTTTTAACTGCCTTGTGCAGAAAGGGCCTCAGTCTCTTGACCACTGCTCTGTCTTTATGTATGTCCCTTGTTGACGTATGGCACCCCCATGAATTTCACACACATGCATTTATCTTAAGGGCAGAGAGAAGAATTTAGTGTCACTCTGAATATTCCTAAACACAACTTCATTTTACTGGAGGCCCTCACTGGAATTAGGGAAAGGTTTATGGTTCAATGGATATGAAGGCCAGAAAGGAAACCAGAAAAAATTGAGGAGAAAAAGTCCCCTTCCAAAGCCAAATTTTCTAGGGAGAAAAAGGGGGAAACAATGGATTATGGAGTATTTTCTTTTAGGCTGATGAATAAAATATTTGAAACAGGCTGTTCACATAGTTACTGCCCTAAAATCATTTCTAAAAACTACGTTAAGAAGAAGACATTTATGTAAGAATATGTACTGTATCAGATCATTACAGTTCCTGGTCTTGGTGTCTTTTTCTCAGTTCTTTTTATGCAAATGGGTGAGTTATGTCAGCCTGACACTATGAAGAACTAGTGGAGACAAAATATTTTTCTATATTATACTAATGTTGAGGAGTCCTCAAATGGGCAATACAGAAGTCATTCCTTATGGTTCTTGTGTTCCTAACCGTTCAGGATCTCGTAGTTCCATTTGTTGATTTTTTTTTAAAAAAGTAAGTTCAATATATAATTACATTTTGAATAAAGTGTACTTCTACTGTATCAAACATGACACTTTTATGCCAAACCAAGTTATACATCATACATTTTAGGTTCCTAAAATAACAAAGTGACTTGCAACCTGCAAAGGCTGCTAATAAGGCATTTTTAATTTTTATGAAAATTTTCAGGCCCCCCCATTTTTCCTCATGGTTTCAAAATTCTGAAAGTTTTGCATCTCTAGTAAAAGGCATGATTCCCACTGGTAAGTTTGTATATGTTATGTCCATCAGCAGCTATATATTGCTAGATAAGATTAAGAAGTAGAGATACTTACTTGGGACAGGCTTGGATGCCTTTGCAGGCTCAGAAAGAAAGTGACTCTGTGCGCTGTGGTCCTTTATGTCCTCTTGGCAGCTATTTTCTGTCTCACACAGAGACACTAGGGGACAAAGGATGACTCTTAGGGGTTTTTCGTACTTTGGGAAGAAAATGGGGCAGTCTGTTACTCACCGGACTGGCGTGCTCCCTCCGATGATCCACACTGATCCAGAGTAGTGCGTACCTGCGCTACACACTGCTCCGGGGATGATAATGGAGGCTTCCGGTTGGTGGAGGCTCTCCACCAACCGGAGAAGCTCGCCAGCCGGAAGCCCACCCCCAGAAGATATGCAGCCTCACGCTGGTGCGAGCCTGTAGATCTACACAGAAGTGCAGCGACGGACTGGGGCGCACTGGGCTATTGAAAGAACTGTTTTAAGTGGTCTTTCAATAGCACGGCGAACCAGCAGTTCTGTTCGTTCCGGAGTGGGCTGAAGTCCGAAACTACAGAAAGTAGTCCGGACCCAGTTTGCCCCCAAGCGAAAACGTCCTTGCTGGAGGACGCGCTGCCCCATTTTAAAAACAAAATGTGGAAAAGGCCTTAAATTCTGCAAATGTCTCCAGATTACAGGAGTTAAAAGCAAATAGGTCCTTTTTACTCTTGCACTTTTTAAAAAAAGCACCCAGAAAAATATACAATTAACTAAACAATCATGAGGTTCTGTGCAACAATTACAGTGCAATGCCAGTCATTTCTGTTCAGGGGAAAAAAGAAAAAGAAAAACCCTGATGCCATTGTGTCTTATGTCTAGGTAAGTGGTGTCAGCTTCAACATATACTAAAGATTGAGGCAGATTTTCTGGCCAATGGCATCATATATCAGTTCATAGCGCCTCTGTAGGCTGAGCCCTATTGGTTATGGTAACCCTAATTTGAAGGGCTACTTCTACATGTAATTCCTATACTTGTTGAATCTGAGGGGCTAGACTACTTACATTTTTATTTCTTTGCCTTCTGTAGTTATTTGTAACAAGTTCTTTCTGTTCCTGCTATTTCAGTTCATAGTGGCTGATTTGCAGCAAATCTTGGAGACACTTCTGTTGGGGAATGGATAAGGACCAAAGCTAGAAAATTTATAGCTTTCTCACCGGCAGTAGTTATTATCTCAGGTAGCGGAATGCATTAGAGCAGAAAGGCTATAATTCTAGTGCTGAGCAACAACAGCACTATATCTGCTTTTAAAGTGTGATAGAGCACATGGGAGTGGTATTAATGGTTCAGAAGCCACTTTCTTAAATACTAGTGCTTAATTCCACAAAAATCTAATTCTGAAATGGTGTGTGGAGAGTAGTGTGCACCTAAAGCTCATATAACAAAACGCATCCCCATTTGTGAAACACTTAGAAATAATGTGCTTGGATCTGTTTTCAAGGATAAGCACAGGTAAATGCAGCACCACAGTAGTAGCTCAGTAGAAATTTCAGATGTAAGATGATCTCAACAGAATGGGCCCAAAGCTAGATCACCAAATGCTGTTTTAGTTTAAGGGGATATATCATCTGTCTATTCATCTGTCTGTCGTATCTATCTAAATTATAATTTTCAAGAATGCAGGAGTACCACACATTTTTGAAACTTGACCTTAGGGTATGAAATCAATTTACTAAGTGTTTGTAAAATCTGGGGCAATTCGTGGAAAATAAAGTTTCTGTCCTACCTGTATATATGAAGGACTTTTTATCATTGTATGAGAAAGAGTTCACTCTGCAGCTCTGGAAAACATACAGAACTTTACAGCTGATTTTAAGAGAGTTCTTCACAGTTTCATGTCCTATGTCAAATTTTATAGCCAATCACTGAAAATGTCTACCTTTGCCTCCAGTGTAGCTACAATGGTATCTGTGCCTTCATCTTTCTGTAATCAATACAGTGCTGTTGACTCTGAAGCTTGGTTCAGAAGTCTGTTTCATTATTTCTGTTTAACCTTGTTTGTGCATTAACCTTGGCCACTGACTCACTTCTGGGTCCTTTTCCGTGCCATCTCCTTGATTGCAGTCATTCACTTTTCCAGCTGCATCCCACACTATTAGCGGTATGAAGAGCATCTTGGAGAGAACGCTTACCATTCCTGGGTGAATGTAAGGTTACACTGTCTTGCTTCTAAAACAAATTTATCCCCCCTTGCAAATACATGCAAGGCATAGCCAAAATTGCAGACGATCTTTTAAAAATTAGATTCTATAGTGTCACATTTTGTTGTGTATTCTCTTTCACCTGGAATTTCTCTTTCTCTAACACTAGCCTGAGTGTTTCTTGCCCTATAAACATTATAGTTTTGCTACCTTTTTTGTATGCATCACAAGCAAGGATGGCCTGAGCTTTGAGCTGCCTGAGACCATTTCTGCACGAGACTGTTCTAGTGCTATGATTCCACTTTCAACATCCTGCCCCTCCCTAAACTGCAAACCCCAGGATTCCATAGGATGTTGAAAGTGGAATCATAGCACTAGAACAGTCTCGTGCGGAAGTGGCCTGAGTTGGGAAGTAAAATGCTGCCTCTTCATGTTGTGTAGTGTCCTACTTGCACCTAGGTAGGAAAGGACAAAGGGTGTGGTACTCCAGAAAAAGAAAAAAAGGAGGGACAATGTCACCTGAAAAAATGAAGTTGGCAGTGCTAGTTTTGATGAAGGTATCTGCTGCATCTCCCCCACTCTAGCAGAAGTGATAGTGATAAAGTGATAGTGATGGTATTCCTTTCTGTCATCTGAGAAAGAAGAAAAAGACTTGGTGGCATTACCAGTGCCTGCTGCTATTTCAGTGGCACAGGATGTGGCCTGGTCTCATTCCCTAGAGCAGTGAAAAGAAGTGATGCTTTCTCCTCCTCAAAGGAATTGAACAAAATGGCCATGATGCCCCCAAACCTTACTGCACTTGATGCCAGCTTGGCTACAGAACTCAGTATTTCCTTAATGCCTCTGGTATGGTGAATTGAACAATCAAAGGCCATTTCCACATTACCATTTTAAAATGGTGCAGAGCGACCTCCAACGGAGGTCTTCTGCACCATAGTGTGGACTGGGGTGGACTACTTTCTGTAGTTCCACACCTCAATCCACTCAGGAGCGACTGGAACTGGTTGTGTGGCGTGTTTTTTAAAAACCTCTTTTTAAAGGTTTTTAAAAAGCATGGAGCGCCCTACCCCGTGCTACTCCATCTCCTGACTCCGAAGCAGATTTGCAGGCGCGCGCAAGTGTGTTCCTGCAGATCTGCCGGGGCGGGCTTCCGGTTGGCGAGCTTCTCCGGTTGGTAAGAGAGCCTCCACCAACCAGAAGCTGCCATTTTGGATGCCGGAGCAATGTGGAGCAGTGAGCTCGCACTGCTCCTCATCCCGACAGACTCGCCCGGCTGCTGGTAAGCTCCGCTTTTGGGTGTTTTCGCCTGTTCCCCCCCCACATGTGCAAAGGGCCAAAGTTTCTGCCTCCTTTTTGGTATGTGTGTGGGCCTCCTTCTGTGATGGTGATGGTGGAGTACAGGCACAACAGCTGTATCCTCTTCCTCCTTCAGTGGCATAGTGTGATGATGTATTTTTTTCGATGTATTTTTTTTTCCTGGGTTATAAGGAAGAGCAGGCACCAGAAGCTCTCTTGGCTGGTAGGAATAAGAAGGACAAGCAGCAGCTTCCAAGGGCAACAGGGGCCCTGCTGGGGCAGAGGTGAGTGATGACTTTACCACTTCTATTGGCTTGTCTCACTCAGCCTAATGCAGACACAGACCTGATCACAAATTCATTTGGAAATACACCATGCTAACTGAATATCTTGATTTGCTCTCCATTCTGAAGTGGCATATATGGGATACAATCTATTACCTCAAATCTAGAATTCCTATGATCAAGATTTGGGACCTCTGTTTGTAAAGAAAACAAAAACTGCTTCCATAAAACCCAATAATGCAAGGTTTGATTTGCATAAAAGGAGAAGTTAAACCCAATCTAGCCAACATTCAGTGTTGATTTCCAGCTTGCTTTGTATGTAGAAGGTTCCAGCTTCAATCCCCAGCACCTCCATGTAAGGCTGAAAAAATTGCAGCCTTCAAATCTGAAGTGTCACTGCCAGTCAGTACTGACAATATTAAGGCCATTTCTGCACTAGACTGTTATAGCGCTATTATTCTACTTTCAACATCCAATGGAATCCTGGAGTTTGCAGTTTGGGGATGATTTGACTGTAGTAAGAGGGAGGTACATGCTTAACATTGCTTTTGAAAATGTAGGCTGTGTTGTGCCTTTTAACCCCACAGTGTCTACAATGCTTTTGACTTACTTGTGAAATGTTCACATGAGAATTGATAAACTTGGTGAAAGAGAAATGGGAAAGCCAATAGATTAAGAAAGGTTTCCTTATTGACTAGGTTTAGACTTTGATTCCTATTGGTAGGTTACAATAGGTGAAACCTGACAGGTACTCCTGGGCCACTAGTGATGATGGTATGCTTGGATTGATACAGTTCTGTGCCTTGATGGCATTGAGTTCATTCTGAAGGTTCCCTTCCTTTAACTTCTCCTTTGGGGAATTGTTTTCCATGGGAAGAAAGGATGTTTTTTTTTGGTACAAACTCACTAGTTGTGTTCACCTAGAATGCTAAGCTAGAATCCTAGAGAAACATAGGTTATTTGTTGCAAGTATATCTGGCCCTTTCCTCACGGGCCTATTAAAATGGTGCAGAGCGACCTCCAACGAAGGTCTTCTGCACCGTGGAGTGGACTGGGGCGGACTACTTTTCGTAGTTCCGCACCTCAGTCCGCTCCAGAGTGACCGGAACTGGTCGCGCAGTGTACTTTTTAAAAACCTCTTTTAAGAGTTTTTTTTAAAAGTACGGAGCACGCGACCCCGTGTCGCTCCGTCCCTGCACTCCGGTGAGATTTGCAGGCACACACTAGTGTGTGCCTGCAGATCTGCAGTGGGCAGGCTTTAGGCTGGTGAGTTTCTCCGGTTGGTGGAGAGCCTCCACCAACTGGAAGCTGCCATTTGGACGCCGGAGCAGTGTGGAGTGATGAGCTCACACTGCTCCTCGTCCCAACGGACTCACCCGGACCCACCAAAAAGCCAGTGAGTAGCGGCGGGGAGCATTTCCCTCGCCGCGTGCGGAAAGGGCCTGTATGCTGGTTGATCCCTCTTGTTTGGCTTCTCCTACTGGTGGAAGTGGACAAATACACCAGAAATTTACCAGCACGAAAAAGATGTAAATACTATGCATGGCCTTGGCCTTGGTTTGTTGCTTCCTCAGCTGTGTCAAATTCAAATGCAAGTGCCATTTCTCTTCCTTTTCAATACATTTCTCTTCCTTGATGGCAGGGAGAAATGGGGGCAGTTTCAGATTCCTTCTGAAATCATCTTTTGTCTTTCAGGTTGAGTAGACCTGGTCTCCTGCAGTATATTCTCTCCCATCTGTCCACTAAACACCCATATCATTTCTATTCTATATTTCTTTCCTCCTGGCATCTCCCATATAAGATTCTGCAGATTTGCAGCATATTCTGAGCATCTGAGCACCAACCCTGTGAGTTTCATAGGCTAAAATGAGATAGAGAATAAATCAATTTATAAATACTGCCTTTTATAGCACACACTAGCCCTTCTCTATGACCTAATGGAGAAAACATCTTCCCAAAGATATGGTACAAATGGGAAAATTGGTTAGCAAATTTAACTCCAGGAAAAAATGCCTGCCAGACTGTAGGAAAGCACTTGTCTGTACATATAAACAGGCATTTCTTAGCCTCTGGTCCTTCAAAATGGTGCAGATCACTGTCAGACTGACCTTTCTAAGACTGTCAAGTTTCAGATCAATTTGTTCAGCCATTAAAAAAAAAAGGCTATAGAAGCCACTGTCTTCTATTTCTTGTCATAATGGTGGACTGCAGTACTACTAACTTTAACAGAAGGTCGCCCCAGTGACCCTAAAATTATAGTATGTTTGGAGTGTCACAGTCAGTCATATGTGTATAAGAGCAATTAACTAGACTTTGCCAAATGTTTTGAAAAGGCATATGCAAATTGCCTTTCAGCTGCAATAGCACTGTGGTAATTTTGTTGCATTTATTAAAAAATCAGGGCACAGCAGAAAGAAGAGGCCACCAGCTGGCAAGAATTGATAGATCTCTTTTGACATCCACAGTGTTCTGAAATGCACACCAGTTGGAGTTTATTGTTCAGAGAAGAATTATAGCCTAGCTAGGAGACCACCATCCAAGACCAGGAATTAATACTAGAAAGAGCAAAAATTGGTAAAAGAGAAAAACAAGATGTCTTACACAGAAGCATAATGTGATTTTGTCTTTGGTGTCCTCCAGATGCAACTCTTAGGGTAGGAACTGCTTTTGTATAATAGGTTCACACAGCACTAGGGAGAGCAACATGAATAATGTAATCCCAAGGTGGGTCCAGATGATGAGGGTCTTAGATTGATGCCAGTTCTATGTGAAAAATGGGAGCATCAGAAAGCTTGGAGAAGTTACTTTTTGTACTACAAAATCCACAAGTTATACTGGTTGGGGATTTGGGGATCTGTAGCCTAAAAAGGTAACTTTTCCATATTTTGTTACCTCTTCCACACATGGATCTAGCTCTGTGTGATTGAATGATGAAAAGGCCACTCCTGCATGACTGAAGGCTACCTGTGAAGGGCATCTTTTGAAGCAGAGACTGAGTGCTGAAAGTCCTTATGGTAGCACTAGCATTAATCTAGCAGCAGGAGGGAGAGACAGCTGATTGAAATGATGCCTATATATTACACTTCTCATCAGTTAGATCCTGCATTAAGAGCATGGTTGGCTAAACTTTGTGAAGTAAAACTTCTACTTCAGAAGTGTAAAATCAAAATTGTGTAATGTGTAATTATTCACTAACTGAATTAATGACTGAGTATGCAGTTGGGTCTACAGGGTTGATGCATACATTTCTAACAATTCTATGCTAATTGCATCTAATGATAAACATCCAGACCACGTTTTTCTTCAGTGTTTTTCCTGCCAGAAGTGTGGTCAGGGTTCAGAAGATGATGGAAAGTGATTCCCCTGAGTGAGCATGGAGGGTGGTGTATGATGGACTGCATTTCTCCAAGAAATCCACTCCTAAAAGTCCTCCTGATCAACACTTGGACGAGTGTGCCCAGGCCAAGGTGGCTCTGTAATATGGATTGTTTCAATTAGGCATCACATTCATCTGAAGCTGAAGTCGTCTGTATAACGTTTCTCCCATAATCAAGGTTTCCAATTTATTACTGCCAAACAGAATGCACAAAGGTCATTTTCCCACTTTAGAATTTCTGAATCATTTAGTAGCTAATTTGTAATGATAATTACTGCAGTATGATGTGTAATTAGTTTGAGGTATGTTCTTCCTCATCCGTTAAAGAAGAGTGAGAAAGGAAAATATGTCTGATCTTGGGCCAAAGCGGGTAGGATGTTGATGTTGGTATTCAAAATATGATGTTTCGCTCTTTGGATATGATTGTGTTTTTTTTATGCTTTTATCTTACTGAAGCCTATAGGAACATAGGAAGATACTGTATATCAGTTCAGACCATTACTCCTTCTAGCCCAGTACTGTCTACTGGTACTCTGACCAGCAGTTGTTCCTCAGGGCCTTTTCCATTGTTTTCTACCAGATTTGACAAACAGGGAATATCAGAGTTTGAACCTGGAGCTCTCTGGATGCACAGCATGCACTCTAGTACTGAACTATGGTCCCTACACACTCATAATGATGGATGGACTTGTATCTACAACAGCTGTTGATGTCCCAACCCTGGAATAAAGAGCCCAGACACATGAGCTTGGTTTAGCTAAGGGCCACCTTTATTAAATTTATCTATTTATTTAATTATTCGTCCATTATGGGCCTGGAGGAAGCAGCAAGAGCAGGAATGTGGGTCTGGCTGAGGTCAGGTAACAAACTGCTGTCCACCCCCTCAACCTTCCCTTGGACAAACTGCCTGAGCCTGTAGAACAACCCAGTTGTTCTAGGTTGCTTGCCGGCAGCTCTAGAAGGGGAGGTATACCCAGAGGTAACTCCTACTGAAGTCGCAGGACCCTTCAGGCAGGAGCAAAATCCCTGTGTCTACCTCATGTGGGGGCCACGTTCATCACCCCCTGGTTTGCACAATGCAAGAGGCGGATTCAGAGACTTCCTCAACAACCAAAGTGGGTGCCCAAGGTGGCCACCAGAGCTGGTATTTTGCCCCTTACCTGCCACATGACTGCCTAATTAATGACCACACCCTAGCCAATTTTCCCAGTTCCAATTGCAGCAAACGGAGGGAAAAATTCCTACCCACCTCCAAAGCACCCCACTAATGCACACTGCCATGAGAGCAGGAGGGATGGGTCATGCAAAAGATCCAAAGAGACCATGTGTGGGGTGAGCCAGGATTAAATAGGCCCTTGCCCTGCCTCATCAAGTGGGTGCAGCATGTTGCTGCCATCTACCTAGTGGTGGCCTCATCTGGGGAGGGCATCAAACAACTCCGCTCCAGGCAGCGATGGCTGTGCATGATCAGGGAGGTCTACTCAATGGTCTTTTTGACCACAACCCCTTAGGAACTCTTCTCAGGTTCCAGGGACCTCCCTGTCAAACAGGAATACAACATGAACAAAGAGACAAAAAACCATTTATTATTGAACACCAAGAAAACTTGAACATCCCTTGAACATACTGGACAAAACTTTAAAAAGATTGTATGAAATTAAATATCTACCAGCCCTAATGTGATTCTTGAACTTGATCCGTTTCTTCAAGTTTCATGATATCAGGCTCCAAATTAGACAGTGAGAGTTGCAGGTCACCTCTTGTCACGATATCAATTCTGTTCCTGGATTTTGTCAAGGAAACTGTCAGACAGAGTGTTGGAAAGATATTAAAAATAGGAGGGAAACTATTGATTGCATTTAATGTTGTTTCTTGGGTATTTCATTGGTTCAGCAACTGCCTCTCCATAAACCCTTGGGGTTCCTCTTGTAGTTTTCAGTCTGTGACCTCTTAAAATGCTCCAGGGCCTCCTTGGCTGATCTAAAACTCCATGGTGAAGGTCTTTTAAAATAGAGGGAAGTTTCAAAGGCAGCTTGCAGTATGATGTTTGGCAGGGTGGTTGGAAGGATATCTACACAGAGGAAAAAAGTGTATTGGGCTTGTGCAAGTCACATTTGTTAGACTCAGTAGCTTTCCACAGTCTATACTGATACATAAACAGGTCCAACCAGTTTATTACACAGGTCCAACCAGTTCCTTATATGGTCCCTTTTCTATCCCAAATTTAGTGATAGAATACCTGCAAAATGCAAGGTAAACTCTGAAGCTTGAATCTATTGTTAACCAGACTAGACCCACTGAATCAATGGAATTTACTAATGTGTTAATTCACCATTCAACAATTGAGTCAATAGGTTAATTTAGTTACTGGAGTCTTACATATGCACAACTGGGCTCTGGACTCTTTATTATGAGGGTATCTCAATCAACTGGAAGCCTGAGTACATGAAAGCTTAGACAGTGCAGATGTCCATGCCAAAGCATGGATGGGCAGAAGGCAAAGACCAGTGGCAGTGCAGCCCTTTTCTATGGTAATGGGATGAATGATCCTTTACTACTTGCAGTTCTTGAACTACAGGAGTAGGATGGGGTAGCACCTCAGCCTGAAATTATGTAATGGGGGGGCTGCCCCTGGTTTCTCCATGAACCACATATGCCTTCCACACAAGTCGGTTTTATCAATCTGCAGTTTATTCATATCAGCCAACATATTTTACAGCCTTTGGGACAAACTAGATAACGTGTAGGAGACTTTCTATCAGTTCTCCTGCTGGCATTGGCTGTATATATTAGATTATTACAGTTGCTTTCCATTTCCTTCCCAGTGGAAAGAAGACAATGTTCAAAAGAAACCTTTGCCTTAATCCTCCACAGTCTTTTCTTACTGTTCATGCGACAACATTGAAACACAGTTACATAATGCAATGTGATAAAATGTCTCTGATGAATGGATGCAGAACAAAAAACACAAAAGGTCTATGAGATATATATTGTATCTAATTGAAAAGAAATAGATGGGTCCCAGAATTGTAGCATTCTGATAGCATCCTGACCCTCAGCTTTGTGTATATACCAGACACACATTCCAATAAGGGTTTACTTTGAACTGCTGTTTGGCTCCTTTTTGCTATTGTTGGCTCCAGTCTGTTGATGCTGCTTGACTTCTTTGTTGTAAAGCCACTTCCACCCAAATATGATTTTTTTTTTTTTTTACAAGTTGAGAAATAACAGTATCTGCTTCAGGGAAAAATGGTACTGTGTGGAATCATTGCAATTAAGTGCTGTCACCATGATGCTAAACCCCACTTCCCTGAGTGATTACCCCCCTCCCACCACTGTCTATGGATGATGACTAGATTTCTAGTCTATGGATGATGACTAGATTTCTTTGTTTGTGTACGGAATGGGTCATCTAAAATGATGATGGTAGAGTAAATCATGATTTTACTCACTGCTAATAAGTCTATATATTAAAAAAATTGTGTTTGCTTTTTAAACTCATGGTGAATGCATGCAGATTATCAGAGCTGCTGCTGGAAATCTCAAAACTCCATAGACTTGGACTCTGGAGCTGAAAATATTGATTGGGATTAAAGTCTTATTAATGGATTAGCATATACCTGGTAATTAATTAAATCATATTTTAATTGGTTTTGTGTGATGGTTACAAAAAATGCACTCCTATCTTTTGTTTTTGGAAATATCTCTCCAAAAAATTAATGTTTTGTGTCACAGAAGGTTATGGCTATTCTGCCCTGTTCCCTTAATATTACATGGCAGACTAACAGACATCATTCATTAATGAATTGCAGCTACAAAGAAACTAAATAAGCTTCTCAAGTATAAAGCTACTTCGTATATCAGTAAAGACCAAGGTCAGAATCATCCATGCCATAGTGTTCCTGATTTCTATGTGTGGTTGTGAAGGAGATCAGTTCATCTGAAATGTGGTGCTGGAGGACAGGTCTATAGGTCATCAAGTGCCAAATACAAACAAACAAAAAACAAAACAAAATAAAACAAGCAACCCCGCCCCCCAAAAAACACAAATAAATGGGTCTGAGAGGAAATTAAGCCTGAACTCTAATGTATCCAAACAGAAGCTATCATGCTTTGGACATATCATGAAACAAGATGATATATTTTGGACATATCATGAAACAACATTGGAAAAGATGATGATACTTGGTAAGGGGTAAAGCAGTATGGCAGAATGGAAAAGAATAAAATTGTACTATCTGTAGATTGATTACATCAAGGAAGCCATGGTCCTGAATTTCCAAGACCTGATGAGATCTGTTGATGACTGGGGTTCACAGAAGTTTCTTGTTTGTCATAAGTCGAAGCTGACTTCATAGCTAATAACAGTAACAACCCCTGTGAAGAGATGAATCATGGGCAAGCAGTTGAAAGGTGCTACCCATGTTGTTTCCACTATTCCCTTTTCAGGTCCAAGGAAGGAGCCATGTTGTTTCCAATATTCCCTTTTCAAGTTCAAGTCTAACTAATCCTTATAGCCACTTAAGAAATGTGTAGAATACTTGTGTCCTGAACAAGTTTATTGAGAGATCATCAGCACCTTCTGCAAGTTTCACAGCATCACAAGGATAAATATTTTAGAAAAAGCCTAACACCTCCCTTGAATTGTTTTTTCTTTTTCTTTTATTTTTTTTTTAAATTTTTATTAATTATATAACTAAATCACAAATACAAAACAAGAAAAAAAAATTAAACACCATGTGATATACATAATAGTGAATTAAAAAAAAATAATTTTTTTTCTTTTTCTTTTTTTCTCTTCTCTTAAGCAATACTAACTTTCATTGTTATTTTACACCTTTACCCTTAAATTTATAAATCTGTTCAACTATTATAATTTCACATTTAATTCAATATTTTTCACATCCCCTTTAATCTATTTCTATTGTTAATTCTTTTAACTTTTTTTTTTAAAAAAACATTGACATCACTTATCCTTTTAAATCTATAAATCACAAGTTTAAAACACACACCTACTAAGAATTACAAAATATACAACATAAAAGAAAAACAAAACTAAAACTAAAAAATACCCACCCCCCAGAGCCAACTTTTTATTTAATCCACTTTCCAAAATTGCCATTCTTCTTTTGACAGGGTAGTATTACTATCTCTTTTCAGAACTTTATCCAAAAATATTTTCCAAATTTCTTCAAAATCATTCCCTTTAACCAAACCTTTCATAAACCTAATTCTACATGTTAGTTTATCATTAATTACGATTTTCCACACTTCGTTATACCATTCCTCTATTTGAAATTTTTCATTTGCTTTCCATTTTTTTGCTATTATTAATCTCGCTGCAGTTAACAAATTTGTTATTAATTCTTTCTTTACTTGAGTACACTCAACCTTATCATATATAGATAACAATGCAATATTTGGACATACTGGTATATCTGCTCCTATAATCTCTTTTATCTCTTTAAAAACCTTTTGCCAAAACTCCATTATCTTATTGCAATTCCACCACATATGCATATATGTACCAATTTCTTGACATCCTCTCCAACATAATCTTGAATATTTCTCATCTATTTGATTTAATTTCACTGGAGTCAAGTACCATTTCCACACTAATTTATAATAATTCTCTTTTATTCTTATTGATAATTTTTTTAAATGACGTTGTTTCCAAATTTTTCTCCATTCTTGTATATCTATATTTTGTACTATCTCTTCCTCCCACATTTTTCTAAGAAAATCCTCTTCTTGTTCTTTTGCTAATATTTTATATATTTCACTTGTAATACCTTTTAGTATTTCATTTTCTTGCATATTTTCTCTTTGAATAATAATTTGTTCAAATTTAGTATATTCTTTAAAATCCTTAACATATCTTTTCATACTCTTTGTCCATTGCTCTAATTGTATATAATTAAACCAGGATATTTTAGTTTCCTGCAATCTCTCTTTCATTCTATCTTTATTTATCATTATTTTCATCCATTCTTTTAATCTATAAATTTTTTGTTTTTTTATTTCTTTCTCTATTATTTCTCTTAAATTTATTGGAAATTTTTCCATCATCACTATCGGAGTTAATATTGATATATTCGGTATTAATTTTCTTTTATTTTTTTCCCATATTTCTATTATATTTTTTATAAAAGGATTTTCTATCTTCTCCATTTCTTTCTTTGAAAAATTCCTAAAAAATATATTTTCTAATTTTGTCTCAATATTCATATCTTCTATCTCTAACCAATCTAAATCACCCTTTCCTGAAACCCCCTCTATGATATATCTCAATTGATTTGCATAATAATACCATTTTAAATTTGGAAGTCCCAGGCCACCTTCTTTTTGACTTTTATACCAATATTTCTTGTTAATCCTCGATTTTTTATTTCCATTACAAAAATTATTTAATATCTTTTGCCACTCCTTTAATTCTTCCTCTGATATTTTTATTGGTAGCATTCTAAACAAAAAGTTAATTTTAGGTAAAATTTTCATTTTTACCACTGCTATTCTACCAAACCACGATAGCTTTATATTTTTGTAGTCCTCTAATTTCCTTTTTGTTTCTAATCTTAATTTCTTGAAATTTTTTTCCTGTAATTCTTGTAAATTTTTTGTAATCTCTATTCCTAAATATTTAATTGATTCTTTTATTTTAAGTAATCCTCTTTTACTACTTATAAATTTTTGTACTTCTTCTTTAGTATAATTAAATAACATTATTTCTGATTTGGCCCAATTTATTTCTAATCCCGTCTTCTCCCCAAACTCTATTAAATGTTTATCTATCCTATCTATCTTTTCAATTGGATCCTTAATTGTCAACAATGTGTCATCTACAAATAAGCTTATTTTATTTTTTTCCTTAACTCCAATTCCTTCCAAATTCTCATCATTTCTTATCACATTCGCTAACATTTCTATAACTATTGCAAATAAAACTGGAGATAATGGACATCCTTGTCTCGTTCCTCTTGTTATTTGAATCTGTTCTGTAAATCCATCATTTACCATCACTACAGATGTATTATGTGAATACAATTGATTTATTAACCCTTTAAATCTCTCTCCTAATCCTATTTTATTTAAAATTGTTTTTAATGCCGGCCATTCCACACAATCAAAGGCTTTAAATATATCTAGGGCTAAAATTCCAGCTTTTTGTTTATCTCTGTCCATTATATTTATTTTATTTATCGTTTTCCCTATTAAATTTGCCATCTGTCTTCCTTGAATAAAACCACATTGATCTTTATGTATATACTTATAAATAAATTTATTTAACCTCTTCGCCATTATTGCTGTCAAGATTTTTGCATATTGATTTATTAAAGATATTGGTCTATAAGAACCTGGATCCATAGGATCCTTATTTGGTTTTAAAATTAATATTATTAGTGACTGCTTCCATGATAATGGAATTTTTTCACCCCTCAATATACTATTATATAACACTTTTAGTTTAGGAATTAGACCTTTTTTAAATGTTTTATAATATTCTGGACCTAGTCCATCCAATCCTGGTGATTTTCCTCCTTTTAAATTATTTATTACTTCTTCTATTTCCTCTTCTGATATCATTTCTTCCATCAATCCTTTATCTTGTTCTGTTAATCTTACTTTCCAATTTTCATTAATATACTCCTCTATGTTCTCTAAAGATTTATCTTCTGCTGAATACAATTCTCGAAAAAATTCCTCAAATATTTTTAATTTCTCTTTCATCAACCTTTTTTCTTTACCAAATTTATCTTTAACTACGCCAATCATATTTCTAGTTTTTTTTGATTGTACTGATTTAGCCAGCATTTTAGAATTTTTATTACTATATTCAAAGTATTCCCTTTCCAAGTATATTAGATTTTTCTGAACTTCGTCCATTTCTATCTTTTCTAATTCATCTCTTTTTGCTTGTAATATTATTAATTTCTGTTTAGTTCTATCTATTATATAATCATTCTCTAGTTCCTTTATTTCTTTTTCTAATTTTAATTTTTTTTCTCCTAATTGTCTCTTTAATTTGTTTGATTCTTTAATGCATAATCCTCTTACCACTGCCTTCATTGTATCCCACAATACATCTTGTGTTACTTCCTTATTGTTTATATCCCAAATTTCTTGCCACTCCTTCTCTATTTTATTTACTATCTCCTTATAATTAAATAACTTAGTATCCAGTCTCCACCTTTTTGCTTCTCTATAATTCCTTTTCATAGTTATATCCAAGTTCATCAGAGCATGATCTGTCACTTTTATTGTTTCAATTTCTGTATTTATTAATCTAGGTATCATATTCTTTGAAACAAAAATATAATCTATTCTTGAGTAATTTTTATGAACTGATGAATAATACGTATATTTCTTTTCTTCACCCTTTATTAGCCTCCAAACATCTATCAGTTCATTTCTACTCACTAATTTATTCAAAATTGTTATATTATTATATCTATCTCTAATTGATGGATCTGATTTATCTTTCCATCTATCCATCACCATATTAAAATCACCTGCGATTATTGTATAGTCTCCTTTCATTTTTTTGATCTTATTAAATATTTCTTCATAAAACTCTTTTTGCTTTTCATTAGGTGCGTAAATATTCATTATGCCATATGTTTCTCCATCTATTTCACCTTGTATAATTACATATCTACCTTTTTCATCTAACTCCACACTTGTTACAATGAAATTGCATCTTTTGGAAATTATTATTGCAACTCCTCTTGATTTGGATGTACCAAATGCTTCCTCATAAATGGCTACCCAGTTCAATCTAAGCTCATTTTTTTTATCTCTTTTTCCATGTGTTTCTTGTAAAAAAATTATATCGGCCTTATCTTTTTTTAATATCGATTCTATCCTTTTTCTCTTTATTATTGACCCCAAACCTTTCACATTCAATGTTGATATTCTCAATCTATTCTCCATTTTTCATATTTTGAATTTTCTAATCCCACTCCCCATTGGCTCTTTAATGTGATGGTGCTCCCCTTCCCCTTCCCTTCCCCCCTCCCACTCCCCTCCCCCTTCCCGCCCTCCCCTCCCCTCCCCACACAAACATTTCTCCCCCCTCTTCCTCCAAAGCGCTTCTGCCTTGGAAACGACCAGCCATGGTCCTGGGGGGGGGTGAAGGTATGCCAACTCCCGGCATAGAGACCAATACCCTCTCCCGATTTATTTTCTTTCCCATATTTTTTTTCCCTCTCTTCCTCCTCCCTTCCCTCTCTCTACCCTCTTGCTTTATATATATATAAATCTATCTCTATGCATTTATAATCTATAAGAATATATTTTACTCAGTAGTCATCTACCCTTCTCCTACTCTATGAAGTTCTCTTTCTTCTTCTTCTGTTATATCATATTGTTTCTTCCAGTCCTCCTCAGCCTCTGTCCTTTCATTTATCTCCCAAAGTCTTCTTCTTTGCTCCTCCTGTTGCTCCTCCCGCTGCTCCTTCTTCAGTTGCTCCTCCCACTGCTCCTTCTTCCGCTCCTCCAACCGCACCTTCCTCTTCCTTTTCCTCTTGCTGGATCAGTTTCAGTTCTCTCAGGAGTTGCAATCCTTGTTCAAGAGAATTTATTCTGTGGTATTTGCCAGCATATTGGAATTTCAGAAAGATGGGATATCCCCAACTGTATCTTATCCCAACTCTTTGTAGAACTATGATGCAGGGTTTCATTTCCCTTCTCCAATTTATTGTTTCGCGGCATAAGTCATTATAAATTTCCACTGTGTTATCTCGATACTTCAATATTCCTGGATTCTTTCTAACAGCTCTCATCAAATCATCTTTCTTGTTGAAATTCGCAATTCTCATTATAATATCTCTGGGAATTATTCCTCTTCTTGCAGCTGACACACGATGAATTCTCTCTATGTCATAATCTTCCCATAAAATCTCAGGAACAATGCTTTTTAGCCATTTTAAAACTTCCTCTTTCAAGGATTTTTGACTTTGTTGTGGCTGCTCTGCGAATTCTTTTTCTTTTAAAAGAGCACTAGGACTAAAGAAACAAGGTGGACTCTTGATGTTTGATTACATACAACTAAGGGGCTCAGATCCCCTTTCCCAGTCCAAAATTTAAGGATACCTGAGCAAGAATATATTTACAAGCTTCTTTTAAATTAAATATATTACCTTGCTTGATCCTAACGAGTATAAAATATAAACAGGCAAGATATCCTTGTGCCTCTCAGTAATATATCTTCCTCTATCTGAGTACAAAGAGATAATCTGGCACATTGTGATGACTGGTAGAGCTTAAGTTTTCCAAATCAGATTTATGGCACATTAAAACAGCCCCTCCCCACCATTCAAGCTTCTTTGAAGAATAAAACCACTGACTGTGTTACCAAAAAAAAAAAAAGGCTACCATGTTTGTCATAAGCTAACATTTGCACACCTTTACATAATTGACTGTTTTGTGGATGAAATCTTTTATATAATATTCTTGGAATAAATCCACTGAACACAATTGGGTTTAGGAGTGGGATTTTCAGTTCATTGACATTATGGCTTCATTTTTTTTTATGCTCATAAAGAAAATGGAAAGGATTTTAATAATGCTTCTTCCGGACTGAAGTAAGACAGATGGGATATGAAGAGACAACAGTGAGAAAGATATGAATGAAGCAAGGGTGAACAATTTCCAAATATCTGGGTCTGCATCTACTCTCCTGGAACCTCAGAAGGCTACATGCCCTCTGCCTCTCTCTATCTTTACCTCCATCCCATTTTTTTGGTCAAGGATGGCCCAGGTGTTCCTTTTAGTGGTGCAGCATTTAGCTGGGTAATAGGACAGTTGTGCAATAGCATATTTTGCCTTATTTCCTGTCAGCCTGTTATATACTGGGTAAGATGCAAGGGTCCAATTGGCCATTTTCAGCTGAAAATGATTTAGGGGGTGTAGGAAAGGGGTAGGGCACCCATGGGCTACAGCAAGAGGAATGTGGTCCACATCTGGTATAAAGAGTCCCAGCTGTGTCCCATCTACAAAGGAAACTTCTAAGCTATAACCAAGCTTCAATGACTCCCCTAACATTATCTCCCCTTTCCCCACAAAACATCTACATTCTAGAAATTCTTAAAAATCAGACACTGAAAATAGAAAATATATCTTTGTCTGTGTTTTGGTTGGAGGCAGACCAAGGGCCTTTTCATACTATACAATTGTAGCAATATGATTGTACTTTAACTGCCATGGCTCCATCCCATGGAATCCTGGGCTTTTTTAGTTTAGGGAGGGGTATTAAAAATTCTCAGCCAGTGATCTCTAGTGCTTCAACAAACTACAGACTCCAGGATTCCATAGGATGCAGCCACGGCAGCTGAAGTGGAATCAAAGTGCTATAACTCTATAGTGTGAAAGGGCCACAGGAAGAGGTATTGATTGCCCTCTTTGCTGTTTCCCAGCAAAACTTGGAAATGTTACTTTTAAAATTAACATGTTCATATTAGCATTACCTTGGGAAAAAGCTAATTAATTGTTTTTATAGATTTTTACTTTTTAGAAGTAGTTTTAAAATTATTTTCTAATGAAGGATGTGTTACTTTAATGTTGTTTTAAACAAAAAAATACAAAATGGCCAAAACTGCTCTAAAAATCCTCCACAGGATTATCCATATTGGCCCTTTACTTGATATTAAAAGTCTTAAATTCATTGCTGCTATAACGGTTAAAATAATTGGCACTTTCTATAAAAAACGTGAAGAAAGATATATATATATCTTCATTTTTTATACTATTTTTATAGTAACTGTTTTACTCCTTTAAAAGTTATAATGTTACCTTGTTATACACACACACACACACACACACACACAGACACACACACAAAATAACATTGTAAATTTTAAGGTTATAGCCAACCTCTTCTTCACAATGCTGATTTTTGATTCTGATGTTGATTACATCTTGATGCCAAACCAAAGTGAAAGAAATGGTTCTTCAGGTGAGGAGAAGAAACTCAAGATGACAGCACTGCCTTAAAAAGATCTGGTATTTTTAAACTATGTGCTACTGGCTACTTCTGTCCAGACATATCTTACCCCACTGTCAAAATCTCTCAAATCTTAGTCAGCAGCAGGGTGCCACAGAGGGAGTGGTCAGGATACATATGGACTACAGAATTGTCAGTAAAAAACCAGGTATATAAACCCAGGTCTGTTTTTTCCAGTTCTGCTTATGTGTTTGATTATTTTCTGTTTTTATTCTTGGTTTCACTTCTGTTTATCCTTCTTGCCTTCTTTCTCCTTCCTCTTTTCCCACACTCACAATCCTGGCTAAATGTATTTTCTCCCACCCTTTTCTCTCCTTCCTCCCTCTCCATACAGTTCCTAAATGTGCTCATCCTTTCCTCTTTTTCCTTCTTTTCCCAGTCCGCCTCCCTTTCTCTCACCCACTTTCTCCTCCTACCCCTGGCTACAAATTTTCTGACTACATTTGTTGTCCCCTCTCCCCATAAATTCCTATATATAAAATGAACTGAAGCAAAATTCTCACCTAGCGAACATGAACCTAAGCCTGTTCACTAAAATAACCCGATTATCATTAAAGTTGACCACAACCAAGCATCTACCAATAGTTTATCATTCTAGGAGATGCTGTAGCTATCTTGTCTCCATTCTTTCTCCTTTTAACTAAATTCATGCCCATAGGGAAATCTAGTGTAAGAGAGAGTGAGAGTCAAATTCCAAGGATCCAAGAAGGACCCGTACCTTTGCTTTTCTACCAGAAGGCAATAAATTTGTTTCATGTCAACATGAGAAGGAACAAATTCTGGAAAGCATGTATAATAAATCACAGAGAAGAAGGAGGGTAGATGTTTATAGATGAACCAAATCTTACTCTTTTAAAAAAGGTTTTTTTTTAAAGAATAAAATATAGCCCATCTATAAACACATGGAACCTAGGCTCCTTCTTCTCTGCTGACATCAAGATGAGAGCCATTTGCCCTGGTGCTCTTGAAAAGACCATGCTGAACCTTACTGCCTATCACACATATAACCATATGATGACCCTGCTCTTCAACCAGCAAAGATCCTGAAAGAAACTGAAATAAGGTCGATTAGGACAATCATATGTCATTAAAAAGTTGACTTTTTAAACCCCTCTCGGGTGGTGATGATAACAGCTTTGGTCTTCCTTTCTTGCTGAAAAGGCTGTTGGCTTTCAAGGCCTGACCTGAGGAGGCCTCAAGTCCCAGCTCAATGAAGGAGCAGCAGGTGGAGAAGGCAATAATAACAGTGTGTCCCACTGGCTACTTCTTCCAATTAGGAATGTATCTGTCTAAAAAATTATGTGGACAAGCCAATTACTGTTATCTTGTTTGCTCTGGTCTCAGGCTGTGTTAGCTTTAATTGTTCTCATTTTTAATTAAATTGTTTTTCTTTCTTTAACACAGAGAAAGAAGTCAGAGGAGCTGCTCTGTCTTCTGGCCTTTATCCAAAGTCTGGCATGGTCAATGTTGCTAAAACATCAAATACTCAACAGAGGAAGCTGGCATCTTTCACTGGTTGCTCAAAGAAGAACCACAAATCAACCAAATGAGTTAAAATCCATGACAGGATTGCCCTGCTGACTTTTGTGAAAGGTTTATCAGCTCCTTAAAGATGGAATAAATGCAGATGGTGGTTGCCAAGGGGGACATTATGAGCTGAGATGCAATGATGGTTTCAGTTAAATTAGAATTAAAACTCATTCCAAAACTGCTAGCACAATTATACAAATGCTCAAATTTCTCATTAAGTTAGCTCTGTTAATCAACATTTTCTAATCATGTTTTTCCCAGTTCATTTTCAAGTGATTATTTGTGCAAAGTATTTTGTGAGCAGCATCTTGTTGTCTTTTGTGATGTTGCAGTGTGGGCTAGGAAGCTTTGCCCTACTAGTGCATTTTCTAAGGCTTCTTAGCTTACAATTGTAATCAGTGTGACGAGTTTTAATTAGACAAGATATTGACAATATTTACAAAAAGATTAGACATTTTTATTGATTAAAAACTATCCAGTAAATAATTGTGGAAGTGAAAATCCCCTCTTGCTTTAAACACACACAGACCACAGATCAGGAAAATAAATCTCCTTCTATGTAAATTATCCCAGCATTTTCCTTTTTGAATTTTCTTCTTCTTTGAACTACAAGGCCTGTGGCTTCCTTCTGAGTACACATGCAAGTGAATTGTGCTGGGAAAAAGTTGAAATGAACATCAGTCTTCAACACGGCAGGGAGGACAAATTTATTCTTAACAATTATTTATAATAAGCTGCTTAGCAAGGTGTCTGACACTATACAAACATAACATTAAACATATGTCCTTGACCCAAAGGGGGCTATGAGTCAACTAGATTTTACCTTTCTGCAAGGGAAAAGATAGGGAATGAAAGGAAAAACACAAGTAAAGCCAGAGGCTGAGGTGTATTTATAATGTCAGTCAATGACCCAAAGGATTAAACAATGTCTTTGGGAGAGAAGGCGACTGTAAAACAGAGAAGGTCAAGACATTTTGCTGCCCAAGATATGTTTTTGCTTGAGGAAAAGGGCAAGATTTCCTCTCCTCATGCCCACCATTTCATGTAATTAAGCTGTCTACATTGACACTGGGATCTTATTTCAACGTTATCAGTAGGACAGAGTTCTCCACTGTGCTAGAGGACAGAAGGCTATCTTAGGAGTACTGGGCAGGGCATGTGGCATGTACAGCCCAGTCCTCTAACTTATCCATTCCTCACCTCCTGCTGTCTCACTGTATCTAATGATAGGGTCAATTCTGGTGCAGATAGGTTTTCAAAGGCTAAACCTAAGCGAATGTGACAGATACATGATCAGATCTTCCCATATTTTCTTGAAGAACACAAGTGAGAGATGCAGAGAAAGGGAATAGAATATGGGAAGTTAACATTTCCTTCCACAGTTTTCCTACTTTAATTTAAGTGATCCCAAGCTATTTACCCTGCTGAAGAAAATATGCAGGTTTTATATTCACAATAAAGTTGCTGCTGCTGCTGCTGTTGTATGCCTTCAAGTCATTTCTGGCTTATGGTGACCCTAGGGTGCACCTATTATGGAGTTTTCTGAAGCTGAGAGTGTGTGACATATCCAAGGTCACCCCATGGGTTTCCATGGCTGAGCAGGTGTTACCCTGTTTACTGGGGGTCCCGGGAGGGACACCTAAATAACCTTACAATTACAAAACATGGGGAAATTAGTCAAGAGCACTGGTTGATACTATGAGAGGCAGGGTAATGCAGCAGGATCTTGTAACCCAATGTTTTCGGGGTCAGGCCAAGACAGAAGCAAACCGTGTTGAAAATTAATGAATGATCTTTATTAAATACAGGCACACAATGTAAGCAACACACGCCCACAGATAACTAAGGAAAATAAAGGTTTGAGTTGGATAGCGGGATTTTTGAGAGGGATAGTTGATTCGGGTGATACAGAACCTGTTCCTGGAGTCTGGAAAGAAGATAGAGAGCGATACTGGGGTGCGATGTAGCTCAGCATGTGGGGCTGAGGGGAAGCTCGCCAGGCAAAGTGGCAGCAAGACGGTCTGGAACTTTGGAGCAATCCGAGGATGGTCTCGGAATCAGGGGTTTTTATAGAGAAATGTAACTGCAGGCTATGCCATACTTGGGGAAAACAATACGTTTTAGGAGCGGGACAAAACTTTGGAAAGGTCAGAATTTAGCATGATTGTGTTAAGTCCGAATTGACAAAGAGTTAGCCAGTATGCAAATACTCAGTGCTTGGTAGTTGAGTATTCAGCTTGCCAAGTTGCCCGCTCGGGGTGGTAGAAGAGAGCGACACAGAGTGACACAGGGCCTTTCCGTCCTATACTGTTATAGTGCTATAATTCCACTTTCAATCTCCTGTGGAATTCTGGGGTTTGTAGTTTGAGGCCAAAGAGCTCTCTGGCTGACTATTCTAAGTGCCCCTCTAAACTGCAAACCCCAGGCAGGATTCCATAGGATGTTGAAAGTGGAAGAATAGTACTATAACAGTATAGTGTGGAAATGGTTTAAGTCTGGAGCTATCAAAATTAGCAGGAGATTTGCCATTGGTATGAATAGATTGAGAACTGTGCCCTGAATCTGAAGGGACTTGTAGGGATCTCCCATCATCTCCATGATTGAATCAGTTGTCAGCTTCTTTAAAGAACCATTATCTTTTAGCTCCAGACTGTAATAATTAAGAATTGTACTCTGATGAAAAGCAAGTCATTTTTTTAATTAAACAGAGATTGCTTGCATACATTTCTGTTTGCTTAGAAATCTCAGTTTTGATCATTTTAATGATGTTAGGGTGGGAGTCATTAGACTGGATCATATAAAAGAGAAGCTGGAAGAGAAGCTGAAAAAGAAATAAGTGTGGCATGGAGATAACTAGGAAAGTCACTGAATTGTGCAATTTCAATGGATTTCAGCAACAAACTCCCAATTCAGCTTATAATTAGCTTGTTTGGGTACCACTCATCTCCAGCCCTTCCCTACTGCCACTTTTCTCCTCTGTTTTTCCCCTGATCTACTTAGCAGTGAATAGGAGTTGAGAAATTGGCACTAGCAAAGAAAGGGGATAAAAAAAACCCTCAAACTTTTAAATTGTCACTGTGTTCTTGATGAAAATGTGGGGATCTATTGTTTAATCTCTAGTATACCATTCTCAATCTGTTCTGTTAGGAAGTGCTAAAACTATAGATTGTGGTGTTTCCAGAGGCACAATGGAGGTTCTCAGGCATGCTGAAAACCCTCCAGCAGATATATGGATACTAGTGGGTGTCATCAGAATTTTTAGGGCTTTCATTGTTCCTAGCCTTGCCTGCTACCTGGGGTAGATGGTGACTTCAAGTTCACCAGAGTGGTAAGTTGGCTTTGTGTTTTAATCTGACTCTTAAAGGCACTGTCTAAGATTCTGAACATATCTGGGAGATAGGATTCAGCACCCTGGGTTGGTCCTAAGTTTGGACTGAAACCTGAAGTGGATTCATTGTTCCACTTACATGGAAGCACACCACCTTTTACTGCCTGCCACCTTTCTGTTTCTTCATTCAAGGTAGTTTTTTGGAAAGTGCGGAAGGAGGTAAGATCTGAGGTAAGGAAAAGCTAGTTAGGTTGTGAGGATTTATCAAATAGTCCATTTTCCCAAACTGTCAGAAAATTCTTTTTTCAGTTTTTTTTTATAAACAAATTGGAAAAAACTTGGTGATAGTCAAGTGAGGAAATGATGTTTTATACCCCTTCCTTCCTTCCTTCCTTCCTTCCTTCCTTCCTTCCTTCCTTCCTTCCTTCCTTCCTTCCACCTATATCAATGATTTCAAGCTAGTATACAAAAAATTAGTAGAACAACAGAGCGCACACAACCAGAAGATGCAAACAATTGAAAGTCAGATAACTGAAAATACTTTTGAGATCAAAAAAATGTTCTTTAGAAAAACATGCTTTGTTGCTCTTGCCGCTGCTCTATATATGCTACAGAGGGCCTCCTATCCCCCCAGGCTCCTCAGAGTTTTGCGTGGTATGGATTTGCCTGACACAGCTTGAATATCCTCCAGGAAACCAGAGTCTGGGAAAGTAACTTTTTTGAACTACAACTCCCATAATATCTAGTAACTGTGGTGGTTGGGGTTAAAAATTGATTTTCCCAGACTTTGGCAGGGACACATTAATGCCACGGATGTGTAGATGCCACAAAGTGTGTAAGCCTCTTGTTAATGGGAATGTTTCCTTGTGAGTGAGGAAAACATGCAAATCACTGACCAAATACTGGCCCTTTTCTCACGGGGTAGTTAAATCTTCCCAGGTCGACCTCGATCGGGTGCCATTTTCACCTTAGAGAGCACCATATCGCATTAAATTTTTTGGATTCTCACCCCAATCCGTGCGGGGGAGCCACCATTCAGCATTTCCGCGCACCTTTTAAAAACCAGAAGAAATGTGGTTTTTTCCTCCAATCCGCACTCGTTTCGTGAAAAAGCGACGGTGCGTCCTGATTCGTGTGGGCGATCAAGAGAGGGAGGGATCAAGGCGTGGCCAGCAGAAGCCACAAGACCGCCCCCAATACGAACGGCTGAAAGGACCGTCATTAGCGGGGCTAGCACCCCGGCAATGATCGTCAGTAGCTCATTCTCCATACACAAAACAGCAGAAAGCAAGCTGAAAGAAAGAGGGGGAAACTGTTTCCACGGTGGTTCAAAAGAAAAGTGCGGGACAGGGTGAGGGGGCAGAGGATGTGAGGGGGCGTGCGTGCGTACTGACGTCAGTGATGACGCTCAGGATGTTTCTTTTAAAAATAGGGCACAGCCAATCAAATGCTAGGCAGGGCGGGGAAAAGACAGCTTCGGGAGTGGCCATGGTAATATTGTGTGAATGCGTTGATGCTGCCTAAGCTTCTTCCCTATGGAGCCGTGAGAACGCTACTAAAAGTTCAGTCGTGTTAGTGGGGATTAAGGAAAACCCCGCCTGGATCGTGGCGGCACGATTTCTGCACCCCGTGAGAAAAGGGTCTCTCTTGATGATACCCTTTAGCTACTGACCCTCATTGTGTGGGCCGGCTGCCTGGGGATCTAGCATCCTTCATACACTTTGATTTTATGATTTGGCTTTGAATGCAGTGGCACTCTCAATTGGGCCCAGAAATAAATAAGCAGCTGATGAAGTTCCTTTATGACTGGCAAGATATAATCCAAGAAAACTTTGGTTTTCCGCATTTCATACCTAACTGAATTGTTCTCAGAGCAGTTCTGTCTATAGCAGATTGCAGTAATCCAGGCAGGATTCTACTGGAGCCTGGGTGACTGTTGTACAGCTCATTTCTGTTCCAAAGAGTTTATCGCTGGTATACCAGTGAAGCTCTCTTTAGAAACTTTGGACATTTCCCCACTACACTCGTATAGCGCGATTATTCCACTTTCAACATCCTATGGAATCCTGGAGTTTGCAGTTTCGGGAGGGGCTGGCTGGCCCCTCCCGAAACTGCAAACTCCAGGATTCCATAGAATGTTAAAGTGGAATAATCGCGCTATAAGAGTGTAGTGTGGAAATGGCCTTAATGTGGATTACCACAAACAACAAAATCTGGAGTGGGCAGAGGGAGAGCATTATATTCAGATTTGTTTTTAGGGAAATTGGAGAAAACCTAAAACTGTTAACAATTCACACATTCTTTTTTTCTCTTTTAGCTAATACTAGGCAAATCCCAGATGATAACACATCTATTTCACCAAGAGTTTGAACTGATTAGCTACTCAGATCTGCAAACATGAAGAGATACCATTTTAAGCCTTATTTAGGATTCTTGCTACTTCAGCTCTAAAGTATCAATGCACTGTACTATTTTACAGTCAGAAACACGGATGTCTATCAAAATTGTACTCTGCACACATTCTTTGGAACAAATGTCATCGAATTAAGAAAACATGGATGCCAAAGGAGTGCAAAACTTTAACCAAGAGCATAATGAATTTAAGTGCAGTTTTAAATGTTAGCCAATGAGCATCCCAGGCCCTGAGATTTCAGATCAAACCTGAGAGCAAGAGAGAGCCTCTGGTGATATTGTAGGGAGTAAGCCCTGACCCACTGCGCTGCCTTGCTGATGTCACTGGGGTAGCCTGTTGGGGTACCACTGAGCATGATATCTTAAATGTCAACTGCAATTGCTCAGACCATGTCATTCATCTCAAAAAGAGGAATTCTCACAAATGGGGAAGTACTTATCAAATTATCCAAGCTCTGCACTGAACAAAATGAAAATTCACAAAGGTTTACCCAGCTCTGTTTTAAACAACTTTACAAGCACTTCTTATAGGAATACATAGCAGTGATAGTCCAACAAAAAGACTTTTTCCAAACAAACTTTTAACAGTTTAAATTTTTTTCCCTAGAAGTTATAAAACAGGTTTCATTTCAAATATCCTCCTTGTTCAGCTTGCTTATTAAGAACCAGATTCATCAGCCAACTAGCAGTCTGTCAATAATCTATGCAAAGCTTTTCTTTCATTACCATACCCTTTGGGAAAAGGTATTATCTCATCTGTCTGGCCTGAGAGACATACACTAGTTAGGGTAACATGCAGGATTTTAGACATACAGGAAAATATCTTCCAGACCTCTTCCAGATCTCCTTTGTTCAAGAATGCCCCTACCAGATCAACTAAAGCTTTGTTATAAAGTTGGCTTTAGTTATTTTCCCTTCCAAAGAAATGCCGTATTTGCATCTTATCTATTCCTGTAAAGCAACAAAAATCCATTTGATGGCATGGAAACAAGAAAAGTCATAGAGGCTTGCCAGTGAGATTACAAATGTCTGGTTTGGATGAACATCATGTTTTTTGTTTTTTATTCCCCATAGGTTGGCTGGAAATCTCAAACTAAGCCCAAGAGAAGTAATGGACACAGTTGCACATCTCTCACACCTTAAACAGTGTCTGCTGACAGCAGGACTTTGGATTGTTAGATGAGTCCAAGATAGTAAGGCATACTTTCCAACATTGCACAGAGGAAAGCTGGGACACACGTGGCCAAGCAATATCAGAGTCTGCTCAAGATGGCAAAAATTATATATGAGGAAGAACACACAAGCTAGAAGGAGCTGCAGCAGTTTGCTTTTGCCTTAATCTGCAGGGAAGCGCAAAACTCCACACCTCCTCTCCTTTCCTCCCAGCTGAGTTAATTGAGGGCACACTCTTTTTGCAATTTGAACTCAGTTTGCAGCAACTGAAGCAAGCTGGGGATGAAAGGGAGAAGTGGGAGGAGGAAAGAGACACTGGGACATGTTTAAAACAACTGAAAAATGAGATGACACAGAATTAATGAAGACTGTCTCTGCTAAATGGGGAGAGTTGGAGGGTGTGGGAAGGCAGCTGCAGTGGTGAGGAGGAAGGATGTAGAGGAGCAGTGTTGCTGCTGTATGTCCTTTGCCAGGTATCTAAGCTTGCTTTTCCATCCATCCTTTTTCCTATGGGCACACAGTGACAGTGATGAGCAGGCACATTTATACTGGCAGGGATGAGGGCCAGGATCACAATCCTTCTGCTCACATATTGTTGTGGAAAACTGTGGAGGTATTTTCTCAGACTTGCCAAAAATCTGGAGCCAACATTTGAGTCTATCATCATAGTATCTTCCTGGTTCCACTCTGTGGATTAAGAATTTGAAGCACAACTATATGCAATTTTTCTCTTAACTAAAAAGCAGGTTCTAGAGAATGCCATTGAAGATCTATATGTCAAACTTTGTGTTAGTCTTGTTTTGGAGTGCTTCAAGATAACACCTTGTCTCCAATGCCATTTAACATTTATATTGTTATCACAGTTATGATATGTCTGGTGAGAGCACTAGATATACTTTTGATATCAAATAATTTGGCCTTTGCTTGACCTTTCTCTGCCACCCTACTCCACGTGTTTGCAGAGGTCCACTGGACAAGCACGTATTGGGTGCGGCCGTTAATGGTTGTACATTCCAAACCTCATTTAGGTAGGCAACTTAAGCCTCTCTGATGCTTCAGGGAAAAACCCTCTTGCAAACCAGACTTGCTCAGCGTGAATCTACACAAAGATGCATGGCTGAGTGCCGAGCCATTCCTTTATTTTGGGCCATTTGCATACTGGCCATACTATTGTCATCGAGCACTAAGCCCATCATGTAAACTTGACCTTTTCCAATTCCTTTGTCCAGCTCCAAAATTCCTTTGTTCTCACCGAGCATAGCATAGCCTGTAGGTAATATCCACCCTATAAAAAGTCCCCATTTTTGGGACTACCTTGGACTACTTTGGACTTCCATCCCACCTTGCTGTCGGTTTGTCCAGTGAGCTCCCCTCAGCGAACCGCGCTGAGCTTTCTTCCCCTGCAACCTCCGTTTCTCTCCAGGACTACGAGACCAGGTGTTGTATTACCCATTCCCCAAAACTCTCTATTTCTATTGCTCAGTTAGTTAGTGTATGTCGTGCCTTTCGTGTTGTGTGTCCTAAAACCTTGTCTAGCCGCTCTCTGACCTGACGCTGTATACATAGGGTAAAAGATCCTAGCTAAAGTTACCCTACCTCTCGTTAGCTTAAGAGAGTGCTCGAGCTTAATTTCCCCATCTTGTGTTGTTGTTTGGTAATTTGGGCGCCCCTCCCGGGGACCCCCAACATACAGAGTAACAATACGAATCTTCTGCAAATTCAGAGCTGGATAATGCTCAGGTTGGTTCTTCTCTTACATCTCAATCAGGAGAGGCTGTGCATGACCTAGCGTCATATTTGAATGTTGTGGTGAGTTGAATGAAGGCAACTAAACTGGAGTTAAATTGTAGTAAGATAAGGATCCTGTACATGAGTGGTTCTAGAGTCTGAAATTAGAGGAATTTCCAGCTGTGAATGTCCTAGGGATGAGTTAAGAATTTGGGGATATTTCTAAATCCATCATGGTTATTGCAGACCTAGGTGTCTTCCTTGGCATGGAGTGCTTGCTATGAGATTAACTGTTCCTGTTCCTGGATTGAGAGGACTTGGTTGCCATGATCCACAGAATGGTTACATCAAGATTTGATTGCTATAACATGATCTTTGTGAGTTGTCCTTCAGACTGGCTCAGAAGTTGCTTTTGCTAGTACAGAAATCATTGACCAGGTTACTGACTGAAAGAGCCTACTGCATGCATCTTACACCTGTGCTGAAGGATCTTACACTTCATTACTGAGCTAAGCTTAATACAAAAGAGCCTGATAACTCTGTACAAAACTATAGCTCAGGATTTACTTCAAGGAAATCTTCTGCTTTACAACTTCCCAGGCTAACAGAGTCTTCAGGAGAGTCACTGTCATATATGCTCTGTCCTACAAATTTCTGTTTAGCAATGACAACACAGACTGCCCTTCTCTGTGGTTGCACCTATGTGGCAGAATCATCTCCCCTCTTTAATACAACCTTAATGCAACCTTAGATTTTTTTTTGAAAACTTAGCTTTTTATTTCGGGTTTTTCCAAACTCTGAACTATTGTGAGCTCTTTCAAATGTTGTATTATTGTGTTTTATTGGATTTTTTTCTTTAAAAAATAGCATTGTTGTAAACCACTCAAGTCTTTAGATTTAGTTCAAAAAATATATATTGAACCATCTGTGTCACATGTTGATATCTATCAACACTTTGTTCCCACAAACAGGAACATCCACTGAGCAGAGTTCCACACAGGAGCTCCTGCCAATGGTAAGAAAGTGAGGTGATCTTTGTAATTCTTTCTGTCCTTGCTCTGGAAGGATAGAAGATGCCCCAGAGCACTGTGGGAGTTAGAACCGAGTTCTTCAGGGGGGAAAGGAGGATAAGAAAAAAGTCACTTTTTAGCTGTGACATTTTTTTGGCTGGACTGAGTTGCATCCCATTCTGAATATTTAGACTTCAATATGGAGTCAAGGTTGGACCTACAGTCAGGCACAATGAGACAACCACCCAAGGAGTGATAGCCTCAGCCACATCTTACCCTGGACAACAGCCTTTCCTATGCCTCTCGATGTAGTCTGTAGCCTTCAAGTGTTATTGAACATTCTGGCTGGAATCTTATACCAGTTATTTAAGTAACTGTTTTATATCCACAATCACGACCTAGTCATGATTGTGACACTACTGCAGTCATCGTAACTCCACCTCAAACCTACTTTACTGCACATCAGCTCCATGGGAAGAAGGATATCCATTCTGCTTGACCATGAGTGAACGATGTTTCTCCCAGAGGCAGGGTTGGGCCAAGATAACTTACCTAAGTATATCTAACCAAGTAGCTGATACAGGATTCTGGCTGCTGTCCTTTTGTCCTTGTGAGAGCCAACCACTGGTCTAAGTTGGTTTCTAATCATGGAATGGAGAGGAACATCATTTTGTCCTTTGTCTTAGAGGCAGCAAAATGCCTTAGAACAGCCCGGTATAATGGTTAAGTTCTCATAAACAAGGCCTACTGAAGAGAATGAACACAGCTTTCATACATTTTCACAGAGTTCCCACACAAATCCTCATGACCTTTTGTGATAGATGTTTTTCACTTTTCAAAGAATGCTTAGTTTGAAGCATTTGGCTGTAATTTGACTTCCTTTCACTTTATTCTGCCTGACAGCCTGACCTCATGCAGAAATGAGTCCAATTGAATTCAGTGGTTATTGCATTGCTCACTCCAAGCAAACATGTTTACTCTAGTCACACTCTCGGGAGTATGTTCCATTGAATTCAGTGGGACTCATTTCTGACTAGTGATGCATAGGATAGGATCATTCTGAATGACTGATAAATTCATTTGTGGTGATGGTGCATAAAATCTAAGACCAAAATCCAATTGTTACTCCCAACTAGAGCAGATCTGTTGAATCAATGGAAACTTGTAAGTCAACATTTGTTTATGTTTCATTGATTTGACAGAACACTCTAGCTGGGACTAAGAATTGGATTTAAGCCTATGAATCTGAAGAACAATTTCTTAAACAAAATGAGTCCTGAATTCATGTTTTAAAATAAGTTGTGACATCCTTGTCCTAAGAACTGTTAGAGTCAATGGCTGAAGAACTGAGTCCACAAAGCAAATGCTCAGCAAAGTAAACTTTGATTGTTATAAAAAACAAAATAAAACCAAGAGCTAAACTGAATGCATATGTATAAAAAGCCCGGGTTAAGAACAAACTACTTAGTGGTATTTTATTTCTAAGCATATTCCCCATGGTTGTGAAGCTGCCTTGCAACGAAGGCTTCTACATATACCCAGAGCAATTAATTAGCTCCGCACTCTAAACGATGCTTTACAATTGTACCTACTAGCTGTTTAAAAACTCCGAGGACAAACTAACCCCTAGGTTGCATCTGTATCTTTGGGTGTGACCTCAGGTTGTTGCTATTCCAGCAAGAGTGATGGATCAAGCACAATTTTCTTTTCAATCAAACATAAAGAGAAAGCATTTCATTCCACTCATGCCCAGAATATTTATTATACCTGAAACAATTATGCCTAACATAAAAAAAAAAAAGGATTGGAAAAATTGAATAAGAATGCTTAAACGTGATGCTTACTCTAGACATAATTGATATAAAGTGTGCTTTAAGTATTTCCATGGAGAAGAATGTATGACATGCTCTCTGATCTGAGATAAATAACTCAGATTTAACAGAGAATTAAACAGCCTCCAAGAAAGGTCTGAACCAAATAAATTCCATAGACCCCTTGAGCAGTTTAGAGCTATGAAAATACACCTTGAATCACAAATGACAGTTGCCAGAACTTTATAAATTTAAAGTTTGACTCCCATAAATAAATTAGGTTTGATGCTGATCCTTTTGATTTAAGATGCACAGTTATTGCCTTCATTTTGTAATGAATATGTGCAGGATAACAACGGGGATGGGAGAGCCTCATCAATTGTACTACATAACCCCAGTCATTTCCCCCATCACATACAGGGGAAGAAATGACAGAAGTCATCTGGGTACTTCAATCTGAATATCTAAAATTAATGCAAAAGAACTACTAGCACAATCCTATGCATGTCTACTCAGAAGTGAATCCATTGAATTCAGTTGTCTTGATTCCCAGAAATGTGAATGATGATGCAATCTTTGACCCATAAGGATAAAGACTGTATTATAATCCTAAAGTTCTGTGCTATCTGGTGTGGAGAAAACATGTTTGATGCTGTGGAGCTTAATTTCAAGTAAACATTCATAACATTGGGTTGTACCATGACAAAAATGCAAATATACAAATTTAGGCTGGAATCCTGTTGAATCTCCTGGATGTGTGAGCAATTGTATTATTTAGATCAGTGGTTCTCAACCTTCCTAATGCCGCAACCTTTTAATACAGTTCCTCATGTTGTGGTGACCCCCAACCATAAAATTATTTATTTATTATTTACAATGCCTCCCCCCCCCAGCAAAGATCACCTCGCCAGCCAGGAACGGGGGGGGGCAGGGAGGGACAGAGGAGCTGCATGTCTCCCCCGGGAAAAAAATCCGAGAACCCCCCCGGCTCTGCTTCTGCTTCGCTCTCGTTTCCGCGGGGGGGGGCAGTGTGGGAAAAGTTTCCAGAGTGTTGGCCCTGGCTGGGGGGGAGGAATCCCAGCGCCTTTGTCTTTTGCACCGAGTGCAGCTTGCCCGTGGTGAGTGGGGCAAGGGCTGTGGCAAGGAGGGGGCCTGCCCCTGTGCCGCTGTCACCCCCCCCAAGCTGGCCCGTCAGTCAGGAGGTTCTCCCGGTAGCGGAGAAGGGGAGCGATTTCAGTCCCTTCTGAACAGGGGGCAGGAGGATGCGAGCAGGTGGCTCGCGCTTGCACACCACCACTCCTGCTGTGGTGATGCTGTGGCTGCACACGCTCCTGCCAAAGGGGGCAGGAGGACGTGAGCGTGTGGCTCACGCTTGCGCACCACCACCGAGGAGGGGATGGAGACTAAGACCATCGGAAATACGTATTTTCCGATGGTCTTAGGCGACCCCTGTGAAAGGGTTGTTCGACCTCCAAAGGGGTCGCGACCCACAGGTTGAGAATCGCTGATTTAGATGCTTGTATAAGGTGACATTCAGCACTCTCTCACACAAATGGTTCACTGTTCTCCCACAGTGTAATAACCTGAAAACTGAGCCTGTATCCCCACAATAAGAAGATTCACCAGAACATCCTTAGAGTGACCATTGGAACAGCTGAGCAGCTATCAGCTAAATTTCCTTGGTCCACATAAGTATGCTGCAACACTGAGTTGGCTGGAATAATTGGCAAGGCAACGCAGAAATACAAATAGATCTTTAACTCAATACTGAATGTGTAAGGAAAATGAAATAACTGTGATAATCCTTATAAAATATATTGCATGCTTTTTCTTAAACATGTTTATTGGAAATAAAAATGCTTAAGCAGGGAATATCTAATACATCTCGTGAGAGAGGGCATGGAGTAATTTAATTTCTAAGATGTGTTCCTCATGGGTTTCTATTTGAAATTATTTCTATATTGCTATTGCAGTACATGGAATTACTGTCACTTCACTTCACTAGCTAAGTTAATTTGCAGTGGTGTAATGGACGTTTTATTTGAAAAATAATTTTGAGTGCAGGGTAGGGTATAATGAAGCACATGCAAAGACCGTATGTCAGTTTTCCAGCATTCTTCCTTATATTCAGCACAAAAGTTTTTGTACAGTATGAAGTACTAAAACCCCAAACTTAGTGAATTATCCAATAGCTCTGCCCTCTTCAGCACTAATGGAGGCATACCTTCGTTTAAAAGGCCTCTGACAAAGAAGCTTCTTTTTCCAAAGTCTTTTTATCCCCATCCAGATCCTACCATTTTGTCCATGTCCTTTGTCTTGGTGGAAGTTTTTTTAGACACATCGGCACTGGGAAAATAGTGAAGGAGGGGTGCAAAAACTGTGTCTGCAGTGAACAATACAATCAAGCTTGAACAGGGAAAGAATGGGATTCTGCTTTAGCCAATCCTACTGTGGCTTAGTGTGCCTGCCTGCAACAGGGAAGGTAAAAGCAGCCGCCACTGGAATACCTTACTGAGCTTGTGTGAATAGAAAAACAGAGGAGAGAGTAGACAAGCTGCACCCCCAGCAACCCACTGCTTGTTAAAAAATTTAGATCTATAATTTTGGCCACAAAAGGACAAGTCATAAGAAAAGTGGAGGCTGATGAAAGAAAGAAAAAGTCTCTGGATGTATTTTGAAAGAAGCTTTCAAGTGGTATCCAGAAGGATCAAAATGTTTTTCTTTATTTATGCAAGGCCCACCTGACCTGGTTTTTTAAATTTCACATGTGCATGTTGTTAATTTTAAATGAGAAGTTTGTTGAAACACATTAAACAATCTTTTTTTGTGATGCAGGAAACACTCCTATTCTTTCTATGTTCTTTCTTCCTCTGGTACCGAATTTTCTGTTAAGGTAATGCTTTCTTAACTGAGGTATATCTGTATAAATTTTGATGTGTACAAGTATATCTCAGGCAGATAATGCCTCAATAAACCTCTGAATAGTTCTGAATAAACATACACTGGCCTATGCTGGTAGAGTTTTAGAGTCATTCCTTTAGCATAGGTTTAGTCTGCTGTAAACCACCCACTCATTTGATTTAGACTGCAGTCCTAGCTATTATGTGTTAGAATATAAGTCCCACAGAAAGCAGAATGTACTTTTGAATGAAGATTAATAGCACTGCACTGTTAATTGCAATATCTACTTCTAATGCTGTATATTTTTGCTTAGTTAGGGACTTACAGTGTAATAGTTAACAATCTACTGGGTATCAGCCTCAGTTTACCATGCCTCTAAAATAGTGATGTGTTCAACCTATTTCCTGGTACAATTGTAAAAATAAATGAGAAAAGAATTATATAGCACTTTCACAATAGATTTTATATTTGTTTAAAGCAGCGTGTTCTCCATATATCATACTGTTTTTATGGACAGTTTGACATGATTAGGGATGTTGCTGAAACTCTCATTTGGATTGAATCTAGGAGGTTCATAGTTTTGAATGTGTAACAAACCCAAAGTTTGGTTTTCTGAATATTTTGTAATTCAAGTGAAGATTATAGTCAATTTATATGTGCTATATTTGTGTACTCTTCATTTTTCAGCCCCAAAACTCTGCATTTTTGGATTTCATTTTTGAACATGAAACAGCTGCTGGTTGCTGTAACTCTTCACATCTGCAATACACATATATGTGGAATAATTTCACTATAGCTCTTTAATAACTCTTTCCAAAAGGAGCCAATCAATTTAAAACTTCTGATTGTGCTGCAGATGCTACATCCTTCTCCATGTCATTTGACTATGGCAAACAAAGCACTCATACAAATAATCAGTCAGAGAAGCTGCATGGTGCATGTTGTAGTGAAGCATGGTTTTAGAAAATAGCATCATGTTGTACTTGTCACATTCTCAAGATCCACTTTGATCACACAGCAGAGAACTTTCATCCACATTTTTAACACTGGATTTGTACTTTCCTGAGCTAGTTGTGATTTCATGTGGGGTAGCTTTGCCAATAAATAATCATGATAAAGAGAGTGAAATGCCTTTTGATAGTAAGGAAGAGAGAATAGCACAGGGTCATGTTGCCAAGCACTTCTCATTTTGAGAAGAAAGTTAGTTGGCTGCATCTGCATTGTTGTGAAGAGTGGGAAAGGGTTGACACTGAGGCCTTTTCCGCACCCTACCTTTTAGCAAAGCAGTCTAGTGTGGATCTTGGCAGTGGCTCTGCCGGGAGGAGAGAGTGACAGGAGCGCTCTCTTTCACACTGGCTGTTTCCCTGAGGAAGGGAGTGGGATGGCCATGCCTCTTCCTTCTGCAGCACAGCTGGGTATCTTTCCAGGCTGTGCTTGGGCAGGAAGCACAGCCATTGTGTTTCTGCAGCTTTGCAGGACAAGTAAGTCCAGGATGGTGGTGTGATCATGGCTCATTAATGTGGAAAACCCATCAATGATTTCATCCATGATTGCGCTGCCTGGGGACAGGACCGCAATGATGTCCCATTCCCATTATGAGATGGAAGAGTGGTGCAGAAAGGGCCCTAGATTCATACACCCCTGAAATAATGAATAGAAATTCCTTTGGATGACTCAGAAGGAATCAGTCCTCTTCAAGGTAGTAATGCAGAGCTTGGAAAACATTACTTTGTTTTGGGCTACAACTCCCAGAACCTCTCAATGTCTAAAACAAACAAACAACAATTAAAATTAATATGAAGTGACTGTGGCCCTTTTCTCATTGAGGCTTCTCGCGCGAGCAGGGGAGGGTGGCCCGCACGAGAAGGCTCCTCCGGGAGGCTGCCGTTTTCCCCTCCTTCCTTCCGCAGGCGAAGGAATGAGGGGGAAGCGGCACCGGAGGAGGCTTCTCACGCGAGCCACCCTCCCCCCTCGGGTGAAGCAGGAGGCTCTCTCGTCCGTCCCCCCCGCTCGCGCCAAGCAGGAGGCTCTCGCGTCTGTCCCCCCTGCGCACGCGCAAAGCAGGAGGTGTCGCGTCCATCACGCTAGCGCCCCGTCCCTTCCTTCCACAGGGGCTGAGGGAAGGAAGCGTGACCTGGCCGCCTCCCCGAAGCTCCACACAGGAGGTAAGTGCGCCTGGGTGCCGGGAGCGTTGTGCGAGCGTGGGTGATTTTCACTTTGAGGCAAAAATCAAAAAACCCGCAATCGCGCCACTGCAGCCCTGTGAGCGCGGCGGAAGTGGGAGTGCGTCGTGCAGAGCGGCGCTCCCACTCCCGCGAGGCTCACGGGGCTGTCGGAGACAGAAAGCCCGTGCGAAAAGGGCCAGAGTAGTGTAATGGTTTGAGTGCAGTACTGAGACTCCAGGAGGCCAGGTTCTGAATCTCCTCTCAGTCTCAGAGGAAGGCAATGGCCAACCTTCTTTGACTAAATCTTACCAAGAAAAACTTAGGATAGAGTTGTCACAAACTGGAATCAACGTGAATGCACATAATAAGAACAACAAAAAGTAACACGGCATTAATGTGCTAGTAATGTGTTACTATTTATGTGAGTAATGCATTTTTTTTAACAGCAACAACTAATGTGAATGCAATACTGCAATGGAAGGAGGGTTGCAATTTTTTTGGCTTTGAAATTAGCCTAGGCAATATTTTTTTTTAAAAAAGTATAATGTACTTCCCTCAGAAACATGGCTTTGCAATGCATAAATCAACCACAGGTCATCTTGAAAACAGCAGTTGAAAGATATTTTCTAGTCATTCTGGGACTTGAGCTAATGCATCTCTTTATTTCACCCCAGATGAAGAATCTATGGAATCTGGGGTTTGCAGTTTTGGGAGGGGCCCCTCAGCCCCTCCCAAAACTGCAAACCCCAGGATTCCATAGGATGTTGCTCGTGCTATAAGAGTGTGGTGCGGAAATGGCCACCGATAGCACAATGGCCCTTTCTGCACGAAGCAAGGGAATCGCTCCGTGCCATTACCTACCGCTTCTTCTGGGGTCTGAAGCAACGTGGACTGTCCCTGAAGCCTTTCCACAGGGCTCCTCCTTGATCCAGGGCGAATCAGAGCAGTGCGAGGTCTGTAGATCCGCACTGCTCCGGCTTCCAAAATGGCGGCTCTGGCTTCCAAAATGGCGGCTGTCAGCTTCCAAAATGGTGGCTTCCAGCTTCCAAAATGGCGGCTTCTGGTTGGTCATGTGTCCCGACCAACCACTGAAGCTTGCCACGCCTAAAGCCCACCCTCTGCAGATCGCAGGCTTGCATTGGTGCGAGCCTGCGAATCTGCACAAGGGAGCAGGAATGCAATGGCGCGTTTCAGGAAAATAAAGACCTGTTTTTTCTGGTCTTTCAAAAACACTCTGGAGGACCACTTGGGGTCATTTTGGAATGGACTGAGGTGTGGATCTCCAGTAAGTATTCCGCTCCTAGTCCACTCCAAGGTGCAGACGACCTCCCTGCGAGGACACACTGTCCTGTCCTAATTGCCTGGTGCGGAAAGGGCCAATATATCATTTTCAGCTTCTTTCTGAAAATGATGCACAATTATGCGTCGCTCCGGGGCCCCACATGCACTTACCATCCATGCAGAGCCTCCGAAGACACTCGGCCCTCATGCTTCCTCCTCCAGCGCAGCCTGGCAAAGTACCTGGCTGTGCTGCAGAAGGAAGAAGTGGAGCCCTCACATTGCCTGCTGTACAGCAGGGAGCTGCTGTGGAGCAGGAGCAGAGGGGATGCGAGTGCATCTTGGAAGAGGCTGCTTGCATGATCCCCGTGTGCCCACACTGGAATCAGGTAAGCTTCGGAAAGGGCCTTTGTTTGCATTCAAAGCACGCGTCCTTAAATACGCAGGCCCTCACTCTGATTGTAGGACTGGCATACATGAACACCCTTTTGGCTTGGCTTGTGGCTTTCCTTAGTTTTGTCTGATACACTGACGATTCCTTGGAGTCTGGTGCCAGCACTATCCCTTACTCTCGAACTGAACCCTGTTTTTTGGGTTCTTCTCATCATAGTTGCATGGTTATGCTGTCTGTTCAGACACTGCTTCACAGAACTTAGGAAGTTTCTTCGAAGAAGTAATTGAGTCATTGGAATCTTGGAAAAGTAACTCAATGCAGTTACTTGTTAACAATGTGCGAAAAGTTAACACTTTATAATATTTGTTGCATCATTCTTTACTTTTCTGTAACTCTCTGTTATGTTTTTTTTCAAAGAAAAACTTAGGATTGATGAGAGAATGGCACAAAAGCCTGTCAAAATGCTTCAATAAAAGCCATGTCCTTCAAAAGTATATTTCAAAGTAATTATAAAACTCATTGTACCAATAAAGTGACTTCGTATTTACTTCCTACATTACATTTTAAATGTACCTTCATTATATGCTTTTTACTCCAAAAACAACTAGTTAACAGGTAATTGTGTTATTTGTAACTCATTGGCCAGTATTCTGTTAGTGACATATGCAGGTATAAGTTGTGTTAATGCATGCAGAATATTTTCGTTGGACATTGTGCAAATGGCCATACCCAGCTGTTAGCTCAGGAAGCAGAGGTCTGCACCCAGAATACATATTAATGCACATTGAGGTGTATATACTCTGTGATGAATCTCTTAACTATCACAATTAATTCTGTAATGGGGCCTGGGGCCTGAGGCCTTAATGTGGAGCAAGCAGAGGTGCAGTGCAGAACATGTAGCAATGCACATCTTATTGCAATAGTGTAATGGACTGTTAGCTGTCAACATTTAACAATGATCCACATACATTGTGATTTTAGGGTGTCCTGTACACAGACTGTGTAACGCAAGCAGAATGAAATTCTGCTGGGGCATATGTAAATTTTTCTGAGGTATCTTGGCATCTTGGCCATTAGGTCCAAAATCTTATACAAAGTATCCAGCATCACACTCAGGCAATGTTCATTGTCCATTTCCATTTCCCCAATTACTCTAGAAGCGTAGCAACTTCCCTGTTCAGTTAGGCTACAGCCATAATATTAGACCTATGGAAAACATTGAGTTGGAGCTACAGGGAAGTTTATGTCTCAGACTGGGAAAAAGAAGCAGGATTATTATGTTGGCTTTGATTGCCATGGTTCATCTCTTCTGTTGACCAGAACTTCTTAAAAAAAGCATTCTGTTAAAACAGTTTGCTGTATACATGGTTGCATTATCAATAGATATGGAGAACGTGCAACAAGAGGCTTCATTGTGTCATTTGTCTGTACATTTCAGATTACGTTGACCAACATGCTACCTTTCTTGAAATTCTGAAACAGATTTTCTTCTGAAACTTTGAAGCAAGTTAATGTAAAAATGATTACAGAATTTAATGTATATGCAGTTTGATAGTATTTTAACTGTCATGGCTGTGTCCTATGGAATCCTGGGAGATAAGTTTGATACTTTCTTCACTTGGAATTCTGGTCCCTGTCTACAAAAATTCTTAGTACGTCATCAAACTACAAATCCCAGGATTCCTTAGAATGGACGGTTAAAGTGGTATGAAACTGATAGAACCTATGCAGTATAGATACATTCATTGTGTTAAAAATGGAACACTTGGTTTTACCATGGAGCAGCCTTTGTTCTTTGTATATCTGAAATAGCAACAGTGATCTTATACACATGTAATCAATGAGCTTACTTCTGACTTGATGTACTTAGAATGACATTTTATAGTTTTCTATAAAATTGCAGATTGGCAGTGATGAATCTTTATTACATACACAGAGAAAAAAACATTTCTTCAATAAGTTTATTCAGTTTCATAACAGAGTAAGATTTAATGCATTTGAAAGCTACAAAGGTCAAGGAAAATCCATATATATGATTCAAAAGACGCACTATGTTGAAGCAGTATCTCTGTACAGATTTTTCATTGCTGTGGTTGCTTATATTTTAGCACCTGGAACTTTCCCAAGACCTTGCTGCCCAGGGAACAAAATAGTTTGTGCTAGAGGCCAGCTATTTATTTACGTGCTGCTTTGAATCAGGCTTTGAGGGAAGTGAGAATAAAATAAAATAGATCTTTTGATGCTACTTAAAATGATGACACTTGGGTACAGTCATTAAACCAGTGAGGCAGAATAAAAGATTCTTCCCACCCTTCTGCTGCTTTGATTTGCTTGAGATAAAATTGTAGGAATTTCAGCTTTTATGAAAAGATGCATCCATCCTTTCGTGGTTATGGATGGCAAAAATCTTGAAAATACACTCATAGTACATGATTTTAACTATTGGGCTGTAAAAGGATTAGTAGTAATTTCTACATTATTGCTCTGTCAGCTCCTGGCCAATTAGCAGGGATACCCTACCTTGATTTTAATAACCTGTGGGCTTTAATAATTTCTAGTACACTTCCCGCTGTCCTACTTTATAGTTTTTAGAATTCCTGGGTGTTATCACTAGTCATCCTTCCCCTTTCTGATTCTAACATCTTGTCTGAATCTCTGATCTTGAACTGTTTGAGTCAGGGAACAAGTTATCTACTTATTTGTTGAAGAGACCCTGAAACTGCACCTTTCTGCAGAGACATTACAAAGTACTTGATTGAGTAGATAAATCCTATCAAACTCATTGTCTTGTGTAATTCTTTTTTTTTAAAAAAATATATTTTGTATTTTTTACCTAATATATAAAAGTTAAAGTTTGTTTGTCTGTCTCAGGCGAAGACCTCATATGATTCGCAGCACCTAAGAAGATTCTATGGAATCCTGGAGTTTGCAGTTTAGAGAGGGGTCTTTAGGATTCTCAGCCAGAGAGCTCTTGGGCCTCAGTCAACTGTGACTGTCTTGAATAGGCCAGTTGCTATGGAGACAAGGCCTAGCAGCAAGGAGGAGGACAGTGTATTCCCTCAGGAAACCAACCTGTGTATGTTAATAACTCTGAATACAGATTGGATTGGGGTATATGGGGAAAAGTTACAGGCACTGCACAAGTCAGTTTGGGGAATCAGAGGCACAGGATCTTAAATCTCTCTAACAAGTATTACCTATGAGAAAATAAAATCCTGGGCAATACCGGATGTATATGCTAGTATAACATATATCACAGGACCAAACGTTATTAGCCATAATACAGATTTTTTTTTTAACTTGGGTACGAAGGAAATAGGAAAACGTAAACATCGTAATACAGTTGCAACCAGTTTTCCTTCTTCATTTAGGGAGAAGTGAAAAACAAACAAACCTTTCTTCTATGGCTGTTCTTCTAAAATTAAACATTCCCTTTAAAATTACACAAATTTTCTTGTGTAATTTTGGGGGCCTTGACGAAACACACATGGTTTAATCCATTTGTTGATTTATTATTCAACTAAATAACCATTTGTATACCACCTTTCTATTTACCAGAGTTGCACTCAATGCAGCCAAAAATAGAAAGAAATTAAACCTGCAAATGCTCTTCTGTAGAAGAATTGCTTATCAATATGTCAGCTGTAGAAAAGAGCATTATCACAAAAGGCAGCTAAATCACAACTACAGTAGGATAATAGCATCTTTGTCTGGGACTTATCACATGTTGTTGTTCCTCTTCTGTTGTTTTCCTGGTGGGAGACTGCTTGGAAAGTATTTCTTTTACAAAGGAGGTCATTAACAGATTAATTCTTTAATGACCTCCTTTGTAAATGAAAAGCTTGCCAAATGGTCTCTTACCAGGAGGATAACAGAAGAGGAAGACACCATTATCCTGCTGTAATTGCAATTTACCCGCCTCATGTGATAAAGTCGTTAATCAATAAGCACTGAATGTTCACTTTAGTGCAAGTTGTGATGGCCATCCCCTTGGCACCAGTGCAATCAGTTATTTGCAGGTAAATGTAACCTCATTGTTCTCATTACCATTAAACTTTAACTGGATTGGAACATAGTGGGTCTAATCCTTTTTAGAAAGGCAGTGCCATTTTACTTTCGCGTTCTTTCAGTGTTACGTTACTAGATCATGGTTTTAGTGATTTTGAGGTACATCCATCATGAGATGATGAGGATTGCTTTAAAGTTTTACTGCTCCTGTGATTTAAGCTTCTCATTTCACTGTTTCAAAGCTTTATTGATTTAATATTTTACTGTTTCCCTGGATAGTTCTTGTTCACAACCTTTCTATATATACTTTTCCAGAGTTCAGAAATATTGCCCTGAGGCCTGCAGCCTGAAGTGCACCCTTGCCCGTATTGCAACTGACCATGTTGGATAGGGAGATTCTGGGATGGGTAATCCAGCAATGTAACTTTTCCAAGCTCTGATTTATTCATGTATGATGCTGTATATATGAGGAATTTTGCATTTTTGTCTGTGGATGAACATATATTGCTGAAACAAGGTTAACTTTGAGATGCTTAAAATGGAATGCCCACACATTTCATGCTTTTGTTTGAGTTATTTTTAGTAAAAATGTGCTTTCAATCAAAGTTCCAAATTAGATTATAAAATAGCATATTTACAATAACTTTTTGATATTTCACTGTAAAATCTAGGGATGGTACAAATACAGAATTTTCCGAATCTGGATCCGAATCCCTGGAAGGTTCTGCAAATCCACAAATCTCATGAATACCAAATCTTTTGAATCCTCCCCGTGGGGGGGGGCAGGAGAAGAGTGAGGAGCATGTGATCACGCTCCCTGCAACCTTCTGCTGCCAGCCCTGGGCAGGATTGCATCCGGGGCAGGCAGCAAAAGAGCAGGGGGCACCAGATCATGCTCCTCAAAACCTTCTGCCACCAACACCAGGAAGGATCACACTGGGGACAGGTAACAAAAGAATGGGGAGCATGAGATCTTGCTCCCTGCCACCTCCTCTCCTTGCTGTGGGCCCAATCATGGCAGCGGTGGGTGGGAATAGAGCGGGGAGTATGGGATCATGCGTCCCACCCACCATGGGCCTGATCGTGGTGGCAGCAGATGGGAATAGAGCGAGGAGCAGGGGATAGTGCTCCCCGTCGCCTCCTCCCCCTGCTGTGAGCTCAATTGCCGTGGTGGCAGCAGCTGGGAATAGAGCGGGGAGTGTGGGATTGTGCTTCCCACCACCTCCTCCCCCTGCCCCAGCCTGATCACACCGGCAGGGGCAGGAGGAAGTGTGGATTAGAAAGATTTGATTTGCCTATATTGGCCCTGGGATTCAGATCTGCAAATCTCAAATCCTTGCCCAGGATTCAGGGACTTGAGGATTCAGTTGGCCCATCCCTAGTAAAATCCTTAATGTTCAATGTGATACCTATGGAAGAAAAATTCTTTATAGTGAGATATAGACAAGTACATGAGTTGAATTTCTTATTAAAAATTACAATTCATTTTGAAAAATCAAAAAATGTTATTTCACGTTTTATTTTTCAAACAAGTGTCAGAAACTGACATTAAGTACTTTTTCCCCAAGTCCCATTCCTGCATCCTCAACCAAGGGAAAAAAAATAGAAATCTAAGTTTAAATTTATCTGATACAGAACTAGCTATTCTTCCAGTGGGATGCCCTGTTGAAGAAAGCTTGGAATCTACTTTAGAGTACTACTTTAACCTGATAATAAAGTGAGTGGCAGACACCTTATGTACTTTGCCTTCTGTTTGTATCTGATAAATGATCCTTCTGGAATATTGCTGAATATTGCCCTCTTTCTAGGTCTGACAGAAAGGTTTAACTTTTTTAAAAAAATTGATGAGAAACTTGACCTAACTGGATAAAATAGCAAAGTATTATTCAATGCAACATAAAGGGGAAAAGAAAAAAACCTAGAGAAGTAGTTTTTTTAAAAAAATTCTTCTTATATATGTGTGTGCCAAGTCACCTGTTGGTAATTTTTAAAATTCTTCTCACATATCAGTGTGTAAAGTCACCAGTTGACTTATGGCAACCTCCTGAATTTCACTGTGTTTTCTTAGGGAAGGAATACTGAAGGGTAGTTTTGCCAGTTCCTTCCAGAGATGTTAATATTCTTGCCAAAAGGTAGCTTTTGTTACAGAGTAGAATGATATTTTAAGAGTATAGAAGAGGAAGTAGACATTTGTTTCAGTTATTTATCTTTATTTCTGTGTCTTTTTTTATTCTGGGGTAAGGATTAGGATAACACCAGAATATAAATGGTGTTACAAAGGCATCCTTCATTAACATGGCATTTGATGTAACTAGTTGTGTACATGTAAGCTAGGATTAAAACAAATAGATTTTGAAAATGCAGAATTTGTTCGGATGTCAAAATATGAGGAATCTTATATACTATAGTAGAATGCAGTCCATCTTTGATACTTGCATGAACACTTTAAGATACTGAACGTGTTCTGATCATGTATTGGATTTGATTTGACTTATCATATTTACCACCAATTCCTCTCTTCCTCATGGGGATTAGCAGTGGTTATGGATTTATTTATTTATGGTTTTATTTTCAGCATGCTCTTCAGATTGCTTGCCTGTTATATTTCAAGCAATTTGCTCAGGAGGCTACTTTTTGCAAAATATGAGGGGTCTACAACAATTGTTCCTTCCTGATGTGAACATTACAGATTAGAGTGCTTTTGAATTCAGTAATTCAGAGCATTCCCAGAATATAAAATGTACTGCTAGCCAAAGAACAGCCCAGGACTAACTTTACTTTGCAATTTGTACTTCAGTATGAATTTGTTATTATGGTAAAGTGCCTTCAAGTTGATTCTGGCTTATGGTGGCCTTATCCTAAGGTGGTCTCGTCAAGATTTATTCAGAGGAAGTTTGCCTTCCTCTTAGGCTGAGAGAGTACAACTGACCCAAGATCACCCAGTGGGTTTTCATGGCTGAGTGAGGATTTGAATGCTTGTCTCCTGGAGTCCCAGACCAACATTCAAACCACTAGACTATCCTGATTCTCAGTATGGATCCCTGACAACAAACTATGCACAACACATTTCAAGTGTGAAGGTTGCATGAGTGTAAAATTAGGCAATATCTGCTTTAAAATATACTCAGAAATGGTGATGAGGAAAGACTGTATTTGCACTTGGACATGGAGCTTCAAATGACAATCAGCCATAATGCTGCCATGCTAATCAATAGTACTTATTTCTAGGCATGTGTCTTCAAGAATGGATGGTAGGGTCCTCTACTGGACACTATAGACACATATTTATTTACATCTCTTAAAACAAATGCCTGTAACTCCAGTTATAGAAGTAAAATCTCCTTCCTGCTTTGAGCAGATTGTGAGCAAAAAATGATTGTATCCGTCCTTCTGTAACCCAGGAATGCATTAGTGTGATCATGCTAGGTCGGGCAGTGACCACAACTTTTATTGGTAACAGTTATTGGCGGGGGGCGGGGAATGAACACTTTAAGGTACAGAAATGGAATGAAGCAAGTTTATTTAGCAATGCAACAGTGGGTGGACTTTGTCTTGGAAGCCCAGGGTCCATCAGAAACAAACAACTTTATATAGAATTCTTACAAAAATATGCCATGGCAGCAACTGGGCAAGAAAAAGCTATAATGAACAAGCACTATTGTCAAAGTCCTGTGTGCCTAATACTGGTGTTCTGGCTGGTATCTTTATTAGCAGACTATATCTAGATGTTAAAGGACATGAGTCAGAGTCCCTTGTACATGCTGGGTGTAACTTGAAATCTCTAACAGCTTGCAACATTTTTTTAGGCTCAAGTAGATTTTTTTTTCTTTGAAATGGTTCTACTTAGGCCTTATGGTAAATTTCTGATATTTTCTTTTCACAACTTGCAGAGCTTGTCATGCTTCAGTAGGATAAGAATTCGTACACAGAAACTTTGACTGCTCACTGATTGTACTGCTAGTCAGCCTACATCCCAAGAGAACATTCCTCTTGATAGACTCTCAGACTCATCCTTGCATGAATTGATACTGTGCTCTATTCCTGCGACCTCAGTTTTTGGTGAATATAGTGGCTCTTGAGCTGAGTGAGACTTTGAAATGACACCAAAGGCCTCTTAAGGAAGTGTGTGTGTGTGTTTGTGTGTTGGGAGGGGAGAATTGCATTCTCCAGGCCACCTGAAGCTTTCAGGCTTCCCCTAACTCTCATCCCCCTTAACTGGTCGAGGGAGTTTGCCTCAGAATGAGCCAACAGTCAGCACTGCTAGAGTTTTCTCAGCAACCAAAGATAGCCAAAAACTTTAGAAACTGAATCCAGGAATGACTTCTGGTCACTTCTGGATAAGATTTACAGATAATTTCAAGATGCTGCACTCTCCAGGTGCCCCATACTTGCTATCATTGCTCATCCCTGTTTTAAGAAAACCCCCACTTTGGTTAATGGTGAACTCACCCTCATCTACCATTTCTCATTGCTTCAGGCATTTGTGACTATAAGTTGTGGCAAGGATATAGAATAATGAGATTAAATGACAAACCACGAAGTTGAGTATGAGAAAGGCAGGAATACTGCATTTCTCAGACCAAACACAGATAATTGGAATGCCAAGGAAAAGAAGTGTGTACAAAGGCCATTTCTGCACTAGAGGCCATTAGCACAACGTACTGTTACAATTCTGGCATTGCCATTCATGCAATATCAGGGTTAGGAATGCTGGCCATTTCTGCACTACACTATTATAGTGCTATTATTCCACTTTCAACATCCTATGGAATCCTGGAGTTTGCAGTTTAGGGAGGGACATTTAGAATTCTCAGTCAGAGAGCTCTTTGACCTCAGTAAACTACAAACCCCAGACTTCCACAGGAGGTAGTGGAATAATAACATTACAATAGTGTAGTGCAAAAATGGCCAAAGACTGTGTCCTTTATCTGGAACCGAGGTGAAGATGAGCAAATCCATCAGTTTTGCTTTCTCCAACATTTTCCCCCCTGCAAAATCCCATGTTCTTTTTGCCTGAGTTATGAAGAAATTTGCAATTCTTATATTAAAAAATGAACTAGAAAAAAATCCTTATCAGTGCCTAGGCCAGATCCAGAATCATGTAGTGAGCTCAAGACAAATAATTCATCTGTGAATGACCCAGTTATTTAATCCAACCCTATCCTATTTTTGTTGCTGTTGTTGTTGATTATCTGACTCTGAATTTTTCTTCTTCTTTCTTCCCTCGTTCCCATGTTATATAAATCCTAGCAATTCTTGGTTTTCTATTCTCTCAAGTTACTTGCTCACTAGTTTTCTCCCTACCCCCTTTCAGGAAAGCTGGAGCTGTTGCACTGGAAGTACCATATGCCATTGCTGGGGCCATGGCATGCTTTTCCTTCACCCACTGCACTGCTTCTCCCTTAGTTATTCCAGATCCCATAGTTACCTCCAAAATTAGAAGTTTATGGGAGAGAAAGTAGGGAGATATATATACTGACAGGACTTCTGCCACCTTGTAAAGGAAGTGAAAGTCATGATAAAACCTTGATCAAGTTGCTCATTCTTTTTCCTGTGTGGGTATGTGACCTGATTTTTGACACCTAACCTTGACATTCATTTAGCTTCTAGAATTGTAACAGTTCATTAGCTTGTCTGCTTAAGACAACATCTCTCAGTTTATCATGCAGCAATTGCATTTGGACACCATGATATGAAAGCAGAGCAGCTTTTTTTTTTTTTTAAAACCCTAGTGGGAGTTAATTTTCTGATATGTGAAAATAGCTTTAGACCCTTTGCTGTTCTTCACCATATCAGATAATGCAGATATTGCTTACTGTCTCATAAATCAATCTAAGATTAGAAGGGGACAGAACACTCAATTGAACCAACTTTGATGTGTGTTTCATGCTGCCTTTTCAAACCGCTTTGAGGTTTCCAATATTGGCAAGCCTACTATCTCATGTGTACGGCTTACTCAAAAGATTAATCACTGTCCTAGTCTGGCTGGTCAAAAAACCATGCATTTATTGTAACATCTCTTCTCTGGTTATTTATCAACTCAATCATATATTTTCTCCAGTTTTAAAGTCTTGGACCCTTATCACTCATAGCCACTGCTTTATCAGTTCTCTCTTTCATCCTGAATTAGTTTCTGGCTACACATTTCCTTCCAGGTGTAACAGTATATTTACAGATTGCTCTTTGTAGTTGACAGCAGGTTTATTATACTGTCGAGACCTTACTGCCAAAAACTGTTTCATCTTTCCAGTCATGCTTTTTTTTTTTAACATAACAGCAAGAAAAGTGCAAATAAGCATTTATTTTCGGAACAAACACAGAGTTTTGAGTTGTTTGTTTCCTTGTCAAGATGTATTCTGCCCATGAAATTTCTTCAATGGTATTTGAATTTGAATGTAGTCTCTATTGGATGTTCTCCATACAATGGAACAGCTCCAGAGGTCAGTGTTCATACATCCAATGACCCACATAGCTTGCATTATCATTAAACACATATCAAATATTTTGTGAGGAAGAGTCAGTTTTATAAGGAGTTTATGGATATTCACCAAAGACATCACTAGTGTGAATGAACTTGTAAGAGGAGTATTCATGATCTATGGCAAGCTAGAAAATTCTTCCCAGAATGCATGGATACCACATTCTGTAGAGTCAGATTTCAAAATCTGGTCCAGTTCAATGAAATTTCTTTGCAAATATTTTCAAACCATCACAATTGTTTCTGTGACGGAGAAAGGATACCACATGCTTCAAATCCTGGCTTGTGCTGTGCCTCATACTCCTGCCTTGTGTTTTGTTGCCCCTGGAAGAACTGGGCAGCATAGCCCTTGATGAAGAATGCTGGGAGCTATAGTTGAACAGTGTATGGTGGGGAAACAGTTCCCAACTCTGTGCTGTGTGTGCATACATGCCTTTAAGTCTCCTTTTGACTTACGGCAACCCATGTATTTCATAGGGTTTTCTTAGGCAAGAATACTCAGAGGTGGTTTTGCCAATTCCTTCCTTTGAGATATAGCCTAGAGAACCTGGTATTCATTGGTGGTCTCCCATCCAAGTACTAACCAGGTCTAACTCTGTTTAGTTTCCAAGATCAAAAGGGATAGATTGGCTCTTAGATCTAATATAAAATAATGTTATTTTCAAATTCTTCCCTATATTTTGCAATTATCATATTCTTCCTAAAAGACACAGTAATTGTAATGGAGGAAACATAATATTAATCTAGATGCATTGAGCATGACTTTCAAAATTGCAAAATCAACGGGTATGTTGCAATTACTTTCAAAATAATTCCAGTGAGAGATCTAACTTTGAAATATGTTCTTTGGTAATATTTTTGTCACTTGAATCTTGGGGTAAATAATGCCATTAATTTAGTTTCTTTCCTTTACCTGTCTCTGTTGTTGATTACCATAACTTAATCATAGATGCATTTCTACAAGGATAGCACATCCTTACCTTCAGCAGGTAAACAGATTCCTAACTCCATTATTTTTTGGCCTTAGGGGAGACAGATTTATTGTTGAGCTTATGCTCCTCTCTAATATTGGACAGAGTCATGAGAACATTGCTGAACGAGTCAGCAGTAATGCGTAGAAATGTGACTCTTGTATGCCTGCTTGATATTAGTTTCTTCAAACTGAACCTGGAATGAGTTCAATGTAGTTTGCATTTGGCCCATTCCTAATATTCTAGTATTTCTCATCCTATTACTGGCATCCCTTCACTGAATGTGGAAAAATAATTATAATTCCCCAAAGCCCAAACAAACATTTAGGATTTAATTTTGCACAGTGATGGAAAATGAAATATGCAGAGGATGCTTATGTAGAATGAAATTCTAACTGGCCAAGATGGCCAACGGCCAGCTGAGCTGACAGTAGGCCAACTGAAACTCTGAAAAATACAAACCACATTTAGACCAGGGATGATGGAAATCATTTAGGATTTTCCTTTTTGTTGTTGTGTGCCTTCAGGTCCTTTCTGACTTATGATGACCTTGTCATGGGATTTCCTGGGGCTGAGTGTGTGTGATGCATCCAAGATCATCTGGTGGGTTTCCATGGCTGAACAGGGAATTGAACTCTGGTCTCCAGGGTCATCACCCAGTGCTCAAACCACTATACCACACTGGCTCTCAGGATTTTCCTTGTTCTTCCTTAATTTTGTGCCAGCCTGTTAAAGGATTTGCTCTGCAGGTCTTTCCGCACTACATTGTTATAATGCTATTATTCCGCTTCCAACCTCCTGTGGAATTCTGAGGTTTGTCGTTTATTGAGGCAAAAGAGCTCTCTGGCTGAGAATTCTAAATGTCCTTCCCTAAACTGTAAACTCCAGGCTTCCATAGGATGTTGAAAGTGGAATGATAGCACTAGAACAGTGCAGTGCGGAAAGGCTCTGCCTCTCCCATTTCTCTATCCCTTTTCGGCTGTTCTACCATCAGATCTTTTTTTTTTAATTTATTATAAGGAAAAAAGAACAATACATAACAGAATAAAACAAAAACACCATGTGAATAACATAAATGTGAAAAAGAGAAAAATTACAACACAAATAGCTTACATTACTATTTTTCCCCATATCTTTTATCATCATATACTTATTCAACATATTATATATATTATATATTTTTACTTCATGTATCTAAATCTTATTCTCCTTGTACTCATTATTACTATAATAATTTCATTCTTAAACCTATTCTTTTCAACTATATTTAACCTATTGCTAATACTATATATGATCCAATTATTAACCATAAATATTAACCCTAAATGTGAGCCCATTCCAGAGCCAATTATATTTCAGCTTACTCTGCTGTCCAAAATTGTAATTCTTCTTGTGGAGGTCTTACACTTCCCTCTTTTATTAAAGCCTTTTCCACAAATATTTTCCATATTGCTTCAAAGTCATTCCTTTTCATTATCCCCTTTTTAACCTTAATTCAACATGTTAACCTATCATTACTCGCAATTTTCCATACTTCTTTATACCAATCCTTTATTTGAAAATCTTTTTGAGTTTTCCATTTTCTCAATATAATTAGCCTTGCTGCAGTTAATAAATTTGTAATTAACTCCTTCACTGTCTGGGTACAATTAACCTTATCAAATATAGATAATAATGCTATACTTTGACATATTTGTAAATCAATTCTTGTTATCTCTTTTATCTCTTTAAACACCATTTGCCAAAATTTCTGTACACCTTTACAATCTACCACATATGGATATATATGTGCCAATCTCTTGGCAACTCCTACAATATAACCTTGAATGATTCTTGTCTATGTGGTTTAACCTTACTGGTGTTAGGTTCTACCATCAAATCTTAACCAGCAGAGCAGTTCCCTGAGATCAGCCAGAGAGTTCTGCTTTTCTGCTCGCAGAATCCTAATCCTTACACCTGCCACATCTTTGATTTATGATTGCATTGTTACTTGCTTATCTAAAATATTTTGACCCCATGTTTCAATTACAAAGTTTTTATGCTGACTTGCAATCTGGAGCACAGCTGTTCTGTCTCATACTTTCTATAGTTCATGCCTAGATAATAGAGATTAAACATGCAAAGGTTTGGGGTAGACCATATGCCACTCCATCTAAAATATAAGAACCCTCATTCTCAGTCTGTGATCAGTTAAAGCAATTGCTTGAGATGCTTAATGTTTTACTTAGTAATAGAGACATTGACCACTGATTTCATATATTCAAAAGGCTAGTGTAGAGGTTAGAGGTTTTTAAGATCTGTCTCCTTCTCTGGCCATTTCTGTACTGCTCTGTTATAGTACTATTATTCCACTTTCAACATCCAGTAGAATTCTGAGGTTTGTAGTTTACTGAGGCACTCTAAATGTCCCTCCCTAAACTGCAAACCCCAGGATTCCAAAGGATGTTGAAAGTGGACTACTAGTACTGTAACAGTGTAGTGCAGACATGGTCTGTTACACTTTTCTCAAGTGGAAAGTAAAGCATTGACAGAGGAGAATTTCCTCACATGGAGGCTCTCCATGCAGAAAAGAACTCTTCCTTGCATGAAAGAAACACAGAGAAACAGAACTCCTTCCTTTGAAGACATGCTGTTTTTCCCTGAGAAAAAGTGCAACAGAGCAGGCCATTCATCTGCTCACATGATTAAGGAACTGGGGTGAACAATGAGTGAAAAGAGCTGCAATCTGGATCCAGTACATTAGGTGGAAATACTTTGGAGACTGAGGGCATTTCTGCAAAGGCCCTTGCCTAAACAGCAAACCCCAGGATTCCATAGGATGTTGAAAGTGGAATAATAGCACTATAAGTGTCTAATGAAGAAATGGCCTGAGAACCAAAACTGACCAGATGCCATCTATGTAATTAGCAAATATGCTTTTACAAGATTAAGTAAGTAGAGATGAAAAAGAGATTATCTGAGTCAATCCTGTGAGGAATTTAAGGAACTTTAACTCTTTGACCATTGCTGCAGTTCCAGTCTGGTTTAAGTCCCCTCTGCCTATTATTTGCACTGGGGAAAGAGATTGCATTTGCTGTTGTGAGGGTTTTTTTTTAAAAAAACAACAACAATGAAATAGCAAACAGAAGAGTTTTGATCTAGCCCTGGAATGCAGCAGAAAGTTAATACTGATCACAGACATTAGCATTCCAACATTGAGAGAGATACATTTTAGTTTTGCAGTATTATTAACAAGTATTATTAACATATGTATTAGCTTATAGATTATAACACATTTTAAATATATTTACACACATATACTTTAGTATGTGAGCTTTTGAAATACAATGGAGTCTAAAGAAACATAATTTTAGAAACTGGCAGCTGAAGGAGGCCTTGAGCAAAGAGAACCAGACAGATAGAGATAAGGATTCAACAGTGGGATGTATGTACTTTTGTTTGAAGGCACCTGCTTAGGCAGACTGAAGGTCAGCAAAAGCTGAAAGGGGTAACAAAGTTGATAAAGAAAAACAAGGCAAGAATTTTGCATTGTTTAGCAAAATGAGAGGTTAGAATCTGGTTGATGGGCATTTTGAAATAGCAAATGAGAATTAAGAAAGCACGAGGTAAAAGCGTGATTATGGGCATGATCATATATGTTGTAAATATGGGGAAGGGGGCATGTCACTTCTTAGACGATTCTGATAGGGTTGTAACCTCTGTCACCCTAACCAATGGGGTCACAGGGGAGGGAAAACTTGCGTCGGGATAGGGAATAAAACGTAAGGTATTCAACGTAAGGGGGGGTCCTCTTTATGGGCACCCTCTTCTGCAGAAGAACTTATAATAAATGTGATTCATTTGATCCTATGCCTAATTTCTTTGTGAGTTTTCTTTTCCTCTGAGTTATTTACCACAAACATGGGCTGGCTCCCACTCTGGCAACTTAGTTTTAAAAAGTGATTCATGCAATTGATAATTGTGAGGATGGCACGGCAGCTCATTTGGCCCTTGCATTTAGTATTCATCACCAGAACCTAGGCTTGAGCATGCTTCTACCCCATCGTGCTTGGCTGGTGTGCTGATCTCCTGAAAGACTTGCTCAACTGGCTGTAATTGACATCGTAATCATTGTTACTGCCAGCATCTCTTTTGCCTTAAAAAATCCAGATAACAGGCTAATCCTCTCAGACCGCAGCTTATGAAACCCTTGTGTCTAGCCCCAAAGTGAGACCTTTGGCAGACATTTAATGACATGGAATGTGCTTTTGATCCTTTCTCCCAAATAGATGCAGTATGAAAGAATGCTGCCAACAAATGTAGAACCTTTCTCTCTCCTTTTTCATGCTCAGAGCATTAGGCCTTGGATCTGAACATCAAAAAACATCCAGGAAAGCAATTTTGCATCTTCATTTATTGCCAAGCTATTAATCTTGATTGCAACTCTTTTTATTTGTATTACATATGTAGAATATACCGGTACATAATAAAAGCTCAAGTAAGGCATAATAATCTTTGAGGACATTTGCAAGGTTGACACCTTAGGGTTCCTCTTACATCTGCTCTTTTTTACATAATACATATTAAAATGTATACCATGGTAGCCTAAGGTAATAGAAATGGCAGCTTGAGGATAAGAACAGATCCTTTGATGGTAGGACAGGCCCTCAGCAATGGTACCGGAAATAGGGGGCAGGGGGCATGCAAACAGCAGCAAGAGCTAGGGCCATAGAGTTATGAAATAAACTTGCTGCTTGTTGCAAATGAATTTCAAAGAATGCACAGTGCCAGCCAAAATTCGTATGCACAGCTGAACTCTGTGGAGTACAAAGAAATCTGCACTTGATTTTACATCAGTCATAGAATCAAAGAGTTGGAAGAGACCCCAGGGGCCGTCCAGTCCAACCTCTGACATGCAGGAACACACATCAAAGCACACCCAATGGATGGCCATCCAGCCTCTACTAAAAAACCTCCAAAGAAGGAGATTCCACCACATTCTGAGGCACCATATTCCACTGCTGAACAGCTCTGACCATCAAAAAGTTCTGACCATCAAAAATCCTGAGGTTTAGATGGAGAGAAGCTCATGAGAATTATTGCTGTTGCCTTGTCATTTCATATTTAAAATTTAGTTTGGAAAGAGAGACCATCTTCAAAATGAAAGATTGATGCACACATAGCATTTTCAAAGTCAGAAGCTTCCAATTAAATCAAAGGACATCTTTTTGATCTGGACAGATCTCTGTTCAGTTCGTAGTCAGTGTATTATACATTTCATGATGTAGCTATGCAGTTTGCTAGTCGGTATAATAAAAAAAGTTATAATATCATAAATGAGGTTAATGTTGGATATTTGGAGTCAAAACTGTCATGCAAAAATTAGATTTTATATACCCCAAAGACAAAACTAAAATGGCTTCTTTTTTTTTCTATCTGCCACTTAAAAACTTTTTTCAAACTCTACAACTTTTACATTGTAGGTAATGTATCAACATTGCAGATAACAGATTCAAACAAACAAACAAACAAATAAATAAATAAATAAATAAATGTATCATATCTGAATACAGACCTGTCCTAAGAGATTCACAAATATTTTGACCCTGTCATACATAGAACATAAGAAGAAACCAGCTGGATCATGACAAAAGCCAACCTAGATCAGCACATCTGTTCTCATGGTGGCCAACCACATACTCGTGAGAAGCCTACAAATAGGATAGGGCACAACAGCAGTGTCTCAGTCATGCTGCCTGGCAACAGAAGTTTAGATGCCTAGGTTGGCCCAAGACATTTTGCTACTTGGGATGGAGGGTAATATTGAGCCCTCTCTTTATTTGTGTACATGAACATAAGCCAGCTGGACTGACAGTTTAATCTCATTTCAATAATTGTGATGGGATAGTATCCTCAACACACATGAGGCATAAGTTCACTTTAGGGATAAATTGGATGGAAGAAAGGAACAGCTGTGTTTTCCAGGAAGAAAGGCCAGGATGCTACCATGGTTGACCTCCAGCATCTGCTGCAAAAGTGAGAATGATATCACCCTTCAAATATTATTGGATGCAACTTCTAGCATTCTTCATCTCATTGGCTAGGGCTGCAAAGAATAGCAGTAAATAACATCTGGAAAACTGCATTATTCCCATGTCTGATCTACTCTATGGGATTATTAGCTTGCTCTGCAGGGGTAGGAACAGCACCCTTACATTAAAAAAAAAAAACATTGGGGGGAGAGGGGAAGTAAATCAGAAAAATACCCTCTTTGCATGTTACAGGTCAGATGAATTTTAGGCCACTTCCTCATGGTGTCACTAAAACATAGTAGCTACTGGTTGTATTAGTTCCAGGGCCACGGTTCCACACAACGTCATAGTGATCCAGTGAAAGCTAGTGATCCAGCTAAAAGTGCTAGCAAGGATGCATTATTTGGATTACAGAAAAAATCCATTCTGGGCCGTCTCATCTGCACATATCTCATATGCTGCCTCCATGAGGAAATGTTAAATGCACTTTACTGCACATTAAGAGAAAGGCGTCGCTGGCAGGAGGCCAATCAGGGCTGGTGATGTTACCCTGTAAATTGGGGGGTCCCGTGAGGGGTGCCCAGCTTGCCAATTAAATACCAAATTGGGGAAAATTAGCTTGAACACTGTTTTGGCTATCAAGAGGCAGGGTAACTTTGCAAGGATCTTAAAACCCAATGTCTACTGCTTCAGGTCAGGGAGGAGGCACATAAGTTTTAAAGTAACCAAAAATAACAGTTTTATTGATAAACAACAGAAAATAAACACACACACACTAGCTAACTGGAAAAGGAGTTGGGAAGCTTAAGGATAGGCAACACGACACCTGGTCTTGTTGTCCTGAAGGAACGAAGAGATGGAGTTCAGAGGGAGAAAGCTCAGTGTGGAGAACTGAGGGGAGTTTCCTTAGAAGGCCAGCAGCAGGGCAGGATAACAATCCAAGGTAGTCCAAAGACTGTTTGAAAGTGAGGGGTATATATAGGCTCTTTCTATCATATGTGGTGGACGTGCAAAAAAATGAAGATATTTTGGAAGCAGATTCATAGAAGAATAGAACAGACGTTAGACTTAAAATTCAAAATGTCACCAGAAATATACTTGCTATCTTTGTGGGGGAGCGACTTAGAGAAAAAAAATCGGGAGACAACTGTTCTATATGGCAGCTGCAGCACGGATGTTAATAGCATTTAGATGGAAAGGGAATCTTATACCTACAGTGAAAGAACGGGAAATGAAAGTATATGATTTAATTCAAATGGATAAGTTAACATGCATAATAAGAGGGGAGACTAAGGAAATGTTTAGCAAACAATGGGAGAAAACGGTTCAATATTATAAGAATGTCTGGTATGATAGTGAAATGGTTGAAATAAATTTTTGAAAGAAAACTTAGGGAATAAGTGGTATTTACATAAGAAGAATAGAAACTAAAATATAATAGATTTTTAATAGCGATTCTAAGACCAAAGTTAGAAGTAAAGAAAGAAAGTATATTGATAACGACTTAAGAAAACTTTTTTCTGTCTTTGTGTAGTGTGGTAGATTATGTAGAGTTAATGTGTATGTTGTGTAAGATGTTATGTAATGTATGAGTAATGTTTGTGGATTTTATATATTTTAAGAATAAATTTTTGTTTTAATATAAAAAAAAAGAAAGAAAGAAAGAAAGTAAGTAAGTAAGTGAGGGGTATATATAGGGGAGTTTGTAGCTCTCGGCTACGGCAGACCAGGTAAGAATAAAAGGAGTTTTGGAACTGGACAAAGGATTTAGAAAGGTCAACTTTACATGATGAGATTAACACTGGATGACAATGGTATAGCCAATATGTAAATGACTTGTTTACTGGGCTGAGAGCTCTGCTGAGAGCTGCGCCGCTATTGTGAAAGCATACACGTGGAAGTTCCCTGAAGTGGGGGAGTAAAGCTAAGTTGCTAGCCTGAAAAGAGATTGGAATGTGAGAGCAAATTAGCGGCCGCAGTCATGTCCGTGCTTGTCTGGAGAACTTACAAACACGTGGAGTGAGGTGACTGAGAGTAGGTCCAGCTAGGGCCAAATTAAATGATATCAAAGTGATATCTAGGAGCCCCCACCCGGGGAACCATACCCGAGATTACAGTGAGGTGGGGCAGAATGCAGAAGAGACACTCTGCTTCAATTCACATTAATGCTGAGAGGTGCAGAACGCTGCATCGCTACTGCTTTTCAAGAAAATCTGCCTTAACTACAGAAGAGATCTGTTAATGGCATCTTGTGTGGAAAGGGCTTTAGTTGTCAGCTCCTCAGCCTGTGCATGTACTATTTAAATGTTTATATATCCTTAAATAAGGACATATAACCTGGTACAACCTATAGAGGGTAGAATATAGAGCTTAAGATTCAAGACAATGTCTGCCCATTTTCTATCTTGTAATAAAAGAAAGAACTTGTTTAGATTTCACATCTGGGAAGAAAGCTAGAGGTTCCTTTAAATTATGTAAACAAAAATAGCAAAGCATGACCTTGGATCACCCTGCAGATTGGTACATTAGAGACACCTGACAACAAGTAGTAGGGTATGAACTAAAATCGGGGTATACACTATACTCAAGTGTACTGAATCAAAAGATAAGATGTAAACCTCTGATTGTATAACCGAGGCACCGAGTGGGCGTCCAAAGAGAATAAAAGAGATAAATTAAAGCCACATAACTAGGCTGCTGTTCAGCTTGCCTCTACTGAAGGAAAAGAAAGCTACAGGTAGCCGTCCTGAGAACAGTTCCTGATAAACTCTGACATGCCACCCTAAAATGCAGATTCTGGTAAGGCTAGGAGATATATTTGATTAATGCAGCTAAGACTTGCTTAAGGAGTGCTTTAAGGCTTAACTCTTGAATATGTTGCACATAAGCCTCTTAAAGTTGTGAAGTTCCTCAGATATATGAGACTGGCATGAATTAAGTGTAAAATGACTAAGAATAGCCATTTATGATTATGAGATCGACATGATTAAGTGTAATGGCTGTTACAAGATTGGCATGATTTAGTGTAAAATGACTAAGAACATGATTGTGAATATGTAAATACCTTTAGGAATTGTCTGTATGCTGACTTAGCAGACAATATGGAAAACTATGTGATTAGGGAGAACCTGATTGTGATCATACAAGGAAAATGTTACATGTTAATTGGTTTAGAAGCTTGATGTTCTTCTTACAGGACAAGATTGTTAAAGAGTTAAATAGGGACCTGATGAATGTACAGAAGGATATGATGAGATGCCTTACATGTAATATAATGTAATAATAATGCCTTACATATAATGTTACAGAATATAATGAAGTGCCCAGGCAGTGGCTACTGTCACAGGTGCTGGCTGTTTGTTACCCGGTGAGAGAAATGAAATCTATTTTAGCTTCTGCACTGGGTATACAGTATTAATAACATGTATTAGAAGCATATATATTAGCTTATATGTGTAACACATTTTACATATATTTACACATATATTTCAGTATATTTTATATTTGAGCTTCTGTAATACACTAAGTCTAAGAAAACAGATTTCTAAAATTGGCTGCTGAACAAAAGAGGGCCTCCCAAGACCTTGAATCTCCAGATGTAGAGAACCAGACTGATAAAGACAAGTCTGAAGGACAACAAGGCTGTTTGTAAGGAGTAAACTAAGTTGATAAGGAATACAAGACAGAAGGTTGGTATTGTTTAGGAAAGGGGAGGTTAGAAACTGTTAGGGTGAGGGGCATTTTGAAACTGCTGATGAGAATTAAGGATACATAAGGGAAATGTATGATCAGTGCATGATCACTTATACAGTAAATATGGAGAAGGGGAAATATAACTTCTTAGGAGATCCTGATAGGCTGTAACCTTTGGGGTCCTATCCAATGGGATCCTAGGGGAGGGAAAACCTACAATGGGGACAGGGGATAAAATATGAGGTATGTCTTTCTCTCAGGGGAGCACCTGCTTCTGCAGAAACGTACTTTTAAATAAACATTTAATGCTTCAGCCAATCCTGTGCTAAATTGGTTGATGAGTCTTTTCAGCAATTTCTCACACCTGGCATGGAGTGCTGGGCTAGCAGGAGGCAGTTCATTATCAATAACATTTGCTTGTTCAGGGTGGAGCAGACACATACTCAAGAATCAGCCCAAAGGTTGAGGAATCTGGCGAGCAACACAGTCAGACAGTCTGGGGCCAGAAAATCCAAGTGGGCAATGGGCAGGGAATCTAGAGTACAGAAGGGAAGGGCTGGCAAACACACAAGTTGTTTCTGGTATTGAGCCACCACCCTCTGCCTTCTTTAAGAAGGCTGGAGCAAGTGGCTCTCATCCCAGCCTGATTAGCTCCTGCTACACTGTTTGTCCTCCTTTGAGCCTGCTGTTAACCTGAGTAAGCTGAGTCCTGGCCTGTGACAGCTACATCTGAAGGGAATGAATATGTATATCTATCTATATGAATATTTGTGATAAATAGCCTGAAAGAGTACCAAAAGAGTCTGTTCATTCCATGTAAATATCTTTAAACTCTAAAACTTGAAAATGTTTAAGTGGAAGTGATGATGTTAATCTAACTTGTATGGTTTAACCACTATCCTAAATTGGGAACTTTGATGACCAGAAGTTGATAAAAGTAACTCCAGACAGAATCCAGAATTAGCTGACTATTCTGGTTTGTGTGCTTGTGTGCTCATTGGCACTTTAATGTTTTATAGTGTTTTGGTGAACTTGTGTCTGTTGAGGTAAAACTGATAGTTTGTATGAGTCAAATGGAAGCTTGCTTGTCTGCTCATTAGTGTCCTGTGGTTCTATTGTGTGTAGGCCCAGGTCCTCTACCTGAATATGGTTTCAGGGAGGGGCAAGGCATGTGCTGACAGTTAATGAGTCGGCAATTTGATTGGGAGAGGAACTAGCAGCTGCTAGCTCTCCATATGCTGCAACCCCAGTGCATGGAGCTCAGCAAATAGGAGTTTGGTGAGCAGGCATTTCTCAGGGGCATTTTATTGGGGGAAACCCAGAGTTCTGTTTCAGTGCTTAGTTAAGACTACTGAATATGGATGGCGAGGGAGCTGCTATAGTTATCTGCAACAGCTATGGCATGTTTGTATTCTGGCCAGAAGATGTAGGTAGCTACACCTGCGGCAAGTGCAAGTTGGTTGCTCTGTTGGAAGAGAAGGTCCAGCAACCTGAGGCCCATGTATCTATTCTTCTGCATATTAGGGAACATGAAGTTTTCTTGGGCAGACTGTCCTGAACGAGGAACACACAGGGGATGCCTATGAGGAGGAAGTCAGTTCCTAAAGCAGGAAGTAGACATTTGGAAGAATGCAACACATAGAAGTAGAAGAACTGAGAATAATTCTGTGAGTTCAAGCTACGGAATCAATTCAAACCTCAGAATTATCCTTGGTTCTTCTACTTCTAAGTGTCACATTCCTTCAAATGTCTACCTCCTGTTTTTGGGAACTGACTTCCTCTTCAGAGGTATGCCCTATGTTGCCCACCAAGTTGTGGTTTTCTACAGATGTGGTTTATTTTTTTTTTCTTTGGGAGCTATTCTACATCAGTAATCCAGAAGCCTAGACAAGAAAGATTTTCTTTTGGGACCACTGTCCCACAATTCCTTTTTTATGCAAAATCAATTTAATGTTTGGCCTTTTGCTAAGTTACTCTATTAATGATTCAGGTGCTGATCTTGCTCTACCCTTTTTATCTTCTTGATTTAGTGAGTCTTTTCTTAATTGGTTTAGCATGTGTTTAATAGCCTGCCCCTGAGAAAACAAGAACAATGCACTTGTGCCTAGATATATTGAATACTATTAATGCAATTTACTACATACAATAAATATATTCAGTGGGTACCACTGTTTCTACAGAGTGGATTAGCAAGTGACAATGGGGTTGTTGGCAACAACATCCAACATACAGTAAATACCAACCTTTATGCATGTTGCAACATGGATTAATTTATTGTGAGTATGGTATCTATTTTCTCTCCTTAAAGAGATTGATATTCCTGATTGTCCTTAATCACTTCCTCCTGGAGAAACAAAGACAGAGATTCTTTTTGTGGGGAAAGAAATCAGCAAAGCTTAGTGAGCTTTAATTTCAACTACTGAATAAACACATTAATCTAAATAAAAAGTGCAAATCAGACCCAGATACTAAGAAGATACCCTCTATTAGTATAAATCTACCTGAAGATGGGCAGAGTTAGTAAGGCTGTGACTCACAAAGCATTCAACTCTTCAGAGTTGTGGCTGCTTCTTTTTCTACAAAAGGCTGGGGGCCTTTTCACACTACTCTGTTATAGTGCTATTATTCCACTTTCAACCTCTTGTGGAATTCTGGGGTTTGTAGTTTGTTGACTCTCTGGCTGAGAATTCTAAATGTCCCTTCTTAAACTCCAAACCCCAGGATTCCCCAGGATGTTGAAAGTGGAATAATAACACTATAATAGTGCAGCGCAGGATTGTTTTCGCTCATACTTGAAGAACTGAAAAGTAAAAATTGCTGATCTTCCAACAAAAACATGCCACAGCTCTTTAAATTTGACCTCCACAACTCAGGACTGGAAAGTGACCAATATATCACCACTAGGGATGTTAATCCTTAAATTTTTTTCATTATTTTATGCAGGGACAAATAATTACACTAGTTTTCTCTCCAGAATTCTTTACATACTTGAATGTGCCAAAGTATTGTGTGTTTGCCAGCCCTTCCCTTCTGTACTCTAGATTCCTTGCCCATTGCCTGCCTGGATTTTCTGGCCCCAGATTGTCTGACTGTGTTGCTCGCCAGATTCCTTGACCTTTGGGCTGATTCTTGACTATGTAGAAAAACACAACGGTATTTTTTTTTTCTTATGAGTATAAAAACCTGTCTTCTCTGCAGAAAAAAAACCACTTTTCTGAGCAGAAGAGTGTGTATCTATGTAAGATAATTCTTCCACAATATGTTGGGAGATTTAAATACAGTGAGAAAGTCACACAGGATTCTTGCTGGGCAATTATTCTTCCCAACAGAGTTTCCTGGTTGTCAGAAACCTGTTTTTCAACCTGGCAATGAATGACAATGAATATTTTTTCTTGCCCAAATCACTGCTGTTTAAACAGAATTACACACCAGTTAACTTAACATCTGATCAGAGTAAACGGATGGAAAATATTATTACAGAGAAACTTATCAGTCCTGTAGAACAGGAGTCGGCAATTCCAGATGTTGTTGAACTGCAATGCCCAGCTGCTCTAATGATGGCAATAAATTGTTCAGGATGATGGGAGCTGCTGTCTAGCAACTGCACAACTGCTTTTTGAAACATAATTCTTTCTGTGGGAGGATTCACATTTTATGCAAGTCAACCACACCCACTGATTCCCATCTATTAACTGAGGGTAACATTGATGTTTTTGGTCTTGTGTCAGGAAGACACTTATATCCCTTTTTGAAACAAAATATGGGGGATAATGATTTGATGCAGGGTGGAGAACATGTGGTCGTATAGCTGTTGTTGGACTGCAGTTCCCATCAGCCCTTGTTATCATAGGCAATGAGGAGGAATGATGAGAGATACAACAGGAAGGCCACACAATTCCCATCCTTGATTTAATTTCTGTGCTTAGTCCTTAGAATACATATAGATGGTGGTGGCAGAATCAACAATTTGTAGAAAAAGATTTAATTAGTACACATACTAATTATCAATTTTCTAGTGTGTATTATAGGCATAGCATTTCATTGAATAAATAATTGATAGATTTATGTCGTTAGTCAAAGGATGACGAATGGCTGTTGCTCTAGTTCTTCAACTAAGGAAGGATTTATTGAAACCTGCATGTTAATTAAGGAATATCCTGGTGGTTCTTAATATCATGCCTAATTAGATTTTTTTTTCACTTAGCTCCTTTAAGCTATGAAATAAACACTGTTGCCACAATATTAATGAACATTTATTTGACCAAACAGCTTTAGTTATGAAAGTTAGAGACTTTATATAGTCAAATAGATCTTCCAAGTTTGTGACTTTGCTAAATTTGTCTTGGATAGGCTATAGATCTTTTTGAAATACCAAAATGTTTTTGTGTATGTCAATGTGGTCAAGACTGTGTTTCTTAGTGGAGACATCCTATGCTTGTCTACACAGAAGCAAATCCTATTGAGTTCAATGGGGCTTACTCTCAGATCAGTGGTTGATAGGATTGTAGCCTGAAAAAAAATGAGGTATAATGGAATGGGAAGAGAAATATTCTTATGGTTGTATAGCATGTTTATAAAAAAAATTAATCAAGTGGAACTTGGAACAATTACTTTTCTACAATTACTATGACATGCGGGCTGAGGGATTTTGAGAGTTGTCATGTAAGAAATAAAATTTCCAGGCTCTGGAATCAAGATATTGGAAACAATGAAAGCTTTTCAAAATGGAGATAAGAAGACATTGTGCACCTAAGGACATATGATGGGAATATCAGTATCCACCGTGTATTCAAAAACTATTTGGTATGTGTTGGTATGATTAGAAGAGAGTCTGAAAATAAAGTGCTGTGTATTCTAAAGTTATTATGTAAAACTAAAGCGCATCAGACTGGAGCACACATCATTCCAGCAGAAACATTACAGAGTTGGGGGAAAAAATAGAATCTATTCACTTAAATGATGGAGAGTTTGGAACCATTTATGATACATATCCCAGGGGTTATTAGCTATAACATGTGGGTCCTGCAACAAAATGTGTTGTGGAGTCCTCTTTTCCAGACAGCTAGTGATGTCCTTTAACACGATAATCCATTTCACTGTCCCTTCACCCTGTTGCTCTGCCATTACTGCCAATAGTCCAACCATATTCCACTAAGCAGGCTGAGCTTCACTGAGCTCTTTTGAAAAACAGGTGTTTTTTGGTTACTTCTGCATAGCTTGGGGCTGCCCCAAATCTGCTGACACTGCTCCCCTCAATCTTTGTGTGCAGATCACACTATTTCTACTGTATACAGATTCACCATCAGAGAATGAAGTCACCATTGGTATATAGAATCATATAGAATAGAACACAAAAGCTATGTAGTGCAACCCTGCCCTGCCATAGCATATGGATAACAACCATTTAGGATAGTTAAAAATAGGCTTTTTGTACTCAGCCAGTATATGTCTGATGGGCTGGGATAAACCTTGGAGGATAGCTATCAGTCTAATGCTTTGTTTGTGGGATTTTCCAGGTGTTTGGCTCACTGGTGCTAGATACAGAATGATAGACTAGATGGGGCTTTGATCTTGTCCAACATCCACGCAATCTGTACAGAACTGCCTCTGAAGACAATTCCTGCTGCCTTATAAACTGAAGAGTGAATACAGCTTTTGTTTCATAGGGCCATTCCTTGTCCTCCTCCACAGGCACTAAATTGGTCCACTGCAACCTCTAATGATCACAGCAATAAAAACATGCCCAAGCTCTTTTTCTTCCACTTAACGTTGGTAATACACGATCCACCCAATATCTTCTCCTTCTCCCTATGGAAAGAGATGCAATTTTCTTCCATGTCCCCACTGGTTGTAGTGAGACTAATCACCTCATCTACTCTCACTTGATTCTCAACTGCTAGGTTTGTAACTACCATTTCTCTTTGTTCTTTGCTATGGAATGTTGTTTCATCCTCTCCAGAGTCCTGTTTTTATTTTTAAGTGAAGTCAAAGCCAGCCTTCTCCCCAAACAATATGAGCTTTATGAGTTAAAAATGATTATAGAGACAGAAACAGTCAATCTTGTGTCACATCAAAACCATGATTTATTAGATCCATTTCTGATTTAACTCTAACTCAGGCTTGGGACCCACATAATGTTGTAGGCCTTCATCTCCCAGTGTCCCTTCCACTGGGCATACGAGTTTAGGCTGGGAGCTGCAGTTCAGTAACATCTGGAAGGCCACAGTTGTCCACCCCTGCTCTAAATTACAGTTTAGCACCAAACAAAGAACCCTTAGTGCTTTTAATTTTTGCTTCCAGTAACCTTCTTTAAAACTAATAGTTCCTGGTTCAGATGTAGTGACCAACTGCACTTAGCTTAAAATGATAAGGAGTTCAAGGGAGGGGAGCCACCAGCCAAGAGGTCTGATCTAACCTGAGAAGTGTCTTAAGAACACTTCTCCTGAAAATCCTATTTCTGAAGCCCTGGAATTGGTGTGTTTTCCCCACTAATTGCTAGTGTCCTCAGTGTGGAAAGGCATATAGGGAAATTCTACTATTATTCTGGATCAGTGATCAGAGATAATGGCAGGATATAACCTCACCTTGCTCAGCCACATAATTAGGAAGATAAGTAGGGTAAAGAGAATCCTTTTTTTTTCTTGACCACTAATTGGAGAGAATAGTGGAAATCCCCATCCTTATCTCCAATCAGTGATTAGACATAGTGTGATTTCCATTCATGAGTCATTTCGCATGACCTGGGATGTCACAAGGCAAAGATAGGCTTTCTTTGTGTAGGAGGAGGATTAGGGGTTGTGTGTAGAGGTGGTAGAAATGGGTGCTGAGGAGGGAACAAATAATACAGGGGACTGGACAGAAAGTAGGGGTTATACCCAATCCCCGACACCATCCAGCCTCCTGTATTGATCCCAGGGTCAAATTGGCCCCTGAGACCACAATTGATCTCTGAACCTGAATTAGATGCTGCTAAACACATAATCTTGTGCATGCCAGAGGAGGAGAAGGGCAGGGGAAAAAGAACTGATCCTGAGATGCTTGAGCAGGCTGTTCACACAGTTAATGTTGTGCTTCAGCTGAGCCATAAGAAGTATCAGTGTCTTCCTCAATCGTAAACAGCCACAAATTCATCTTCCACTCACCAATATTCAGTATAACTTGTCTTTTTTTTTTAATCTGAAAAAAATCCCTGCAAAAAAGAGGTTGCAAATGAATAAGCCCAGGGACACTACATCTTGAGGTTAACAAAGACATGTACCCATTTTATCTCACGTGGAACAAATTGTAAAGGTGTGCAAGTGGTGAGCTGGTACTGGTGGCAGAGGTATTTTCTGGAAAACAGGGATGAGTAGGAAATCACTTTACCAATGAAGGGCCTCCCTGAAGAAGCAAATGGAAGTACTTGTATGCTTTTCTGGTCCCACTGTCAGGAGAAAGGCAGGAAAAAAATAAGTAAAATAAACAAATAATAATTCATAAAACGTACACCACATTAGAAACACAGGCAAGAGGCCAAAGAATGGAGAACAATTTTCCCTAAAGGAGAAAAAAAAATACTTTGGATGCAGATTATTTTTTGAGAATACCGTGAAGTGATAAAATGTAATCTTCTCCTATATTGTGATTCAGTCCAATATCCTCCCCCAAACATGATTGCTATTTACAGAGATGGGATATGAACCCTGTCATACTTGTTATCTTCTTTGTAAGATATTTAAAGATAAATGCAAGTACTCTGAGACTACATAAGTTTCACTGATTTTAGGGGGAAAAAAGCATTCCAGAACACAACACACCTTTACACTGGTGGTAACTTAGAACTGCCATTTTGACCATCTACACTGTTATAGTGCTATTGTTCCACTTTTCTGTGGAATTCTGGGGTTTGTTTAGGGAGGAGCATTTAGAATTCTCAGCCAGAGAGCGCTTTGGTCTCAGTAAACTACAAACCCCAGAATTCCATAGGATGTTGAAAGTGGAATAATAGCACTATAACAGTGTAGTGCAGAAATAGCCAAGGCTGTGACTGAAAGTAAATCCACCTAACAAATGAATGCAATTAATCTGCAGAGGTCTTGGACTAATACTCCATTCAGCCCTGGTAAGCTGTTATGGCTAGAGATGGTGGGAGGTATGAACATAAATGTGTGGAGGTTACCTGGTTGCAGAGGGTTGCTTTATGGACAATCCCTGTAGGACAAAATTTTGTGTCCCCTTCTCAGTTGCAAAGCAGCCTGAGCTATTTACATGATTGAAGAGACAGAAAGCAAAGGTATACTTCTCTGACCCTTCTCTGATCAGTTTCTTTCCCCCTGTATATTGACGTGGAAAGAGTGCAACTAAATGAATGTTGGACTTTTTCCACCACAGAAATTGTTGAAGCAAGCAGCTGCAAAGCTCCACAGGCTTAAAACAATTCACCCAGAGGAACATTTTGATGATCCCAGTCTGGCACAGTTGTGCACTGATTATATCCCACATATAAATATTTGGAACAAGACATGTTGAACAATGGAGAAAGGCTTAGAGCAGTGTCCTTATTTCATTACATTCTTAGAGAATTTTTCTTGCTTCCTAAAGTACAAACAAGAGTGAAGAAAAGAAGAGATACAAAGGGGCAGAGTTGCTTCATAAGTCTCCTCCATGCTTGACAAGCATCAAAGAAGACAACACAATTTTTCTCACTTCTTCCTCTCCATTACAATTTCAGTATCCTCCTGATTTGGTGCACTCTAGCTAGTATGAAGTGAGATAAAGAACTGCAGTTAGCGTTATTACACACAAGGGACAAACATGGCTGAAAGAAAGTAGATTGAAGATATATTGCCATCAAAAAAAGCATGAAGAATTAGAAGAACCTACTTACCCATAAGTAATATATATGTGTGTGTATGTATTCCAGTTATCAACTGTGTGCTTCATCTGTGTCTCTTGACAGAGACCAGAAGCAAGAAAATAACCACATTTTAAAGAGTGATAAAAAGTACATTTCTATGAAATCTGTAATAGGAACTAGGAGTATTGAAAGAAAAGAATGTTCTTCTCTTTGATTTTACAAAAGCACTGAGTACTGCCAAATGTTCTGAATTTTTTTGCAAACTATAATAATTTATACTATTAGTGCTTATCTCAGGCAAAAGCCCAGATATATACAGAGGTGGTTGGTATTATAAGTGGAATGGATCTAACAGGATGATGGTATCTCCTGGAACAATAAATCTAACTGTGTAGACAACATTTAAATGAGAGATAATGGGGGAACGACCCTGTCTGATAATCAGGTCTTGTCTAACCTGGGACAACCATACTTTTTTTTATGTATGCAGTTTGAAACTGTAATCTAAGTCATAATCTATTTCAGAACCAGTTGATGCAGTGGTTGGAATCTAGGACTACATAGGTATAAACCTCTCCTTACCTCACTTTCCTGGGTCAACTTGTATCAGTACCCATCTTCATCAGATTTCATAGGGGCATCGGGGATCTAAAAAACTACAAGAATAAAGAGCCTACTATGTACACTTGGCTCCTACCAATGACAGAACTCTTCCTGTTAATTATTCATAATTACTTTTTTAAAGCTTTGTTCAGGTGAAAAGAGCTATGAATTGTCCTTGCTGGCTCAAGTGCCAATAACCCCATATGCACCAGCCCTGTTCCTTGATATCAGCAGCACTTCACAGTGAAGAAAGAGATTAAGAGATGAAGGGTTCTATTAATGTTTGCTTGAATGCTTATATGAGCTTCCATGTGATTAGGAAGCAGATTTAGATGCTCAGCTTGGCAAAATCAAGATTGGACAGGCTGGGTGTGAAGACACTGAGGATGAGGTCAGCATGAGCAGCCTCTGGATCTTTCCATGTTGTGACAAACTAATGTTTCTGTGCTTCCAACCCTATTATGCAGGAAACTTTACAATGTCTTTTGTATTTGGGAGAGGACCAGAGAGTAGTCTACTCATGGCACTTCTGTTACTGTAGTGTGGAAATGGACCATGTTAACTCTAGTTTGTTGTTGCTGTTGTGTGCTTTCTAGTCATTTCCAACTTGTGGTAACCCTAAGATAACTCTGACTATTTCCACCGTACACTGTTATAGTGCTATTTATTCCACTTTGAACATCCTATGGAATCCTGGGGTTTGCAGTTTAGGGAGGGGCATTTAGAATTCTCAGCCAGGGAGCTCTTTGGCCTCAGTAAACTACAAACCCCAGAATTCCACAGGATATTGAAAGTGGAATAATAGCACTAGACATAGGCTCTTTCCACACGGGGAAATAAAACGTTGTAGCGCAACCTCTGTCGGAGGTCATCTACACCGTAAAGTGGATTGGGGCGGACTACTTTTGCGTAGTTCCACTCCCCAATCCGTGCTAGGGCGCCTGGAAGTGGCGCTGCTGCGTGCTTTTTGAAAACCACTTTATATGTGGTCTTTAAAAAGCACGATCATGCAGCCGCGTGCAGCCCTGTCGCAGCGCCCGGTGTGGATTTGCAGGTGCGCGCAAGGGCGTGCCTGCAGATCTGCCGGGGGTGGGCTTTCCGACTGGCGAGCTTCTCTGGTTGGTGGAGAGCCTCCGCCAGTCGTAAGCCGCCATTTTGGGCCCCGCAGGATGCCGCGGGATGCCGAGGAGTGTGGAGCAGCGAAAACACACTGCTCCACGTGGCGATGGACTTACCCGGTTTCAAGTAAGCTCCATTTCAGGATGTCTCAGGACGTTTTTTCCTTTACGTGTGAAAAGAGCCATAGTGTGGAAATGGCCTCTATCATGGGGTTTTCTGGGGCTGAGAGTGTGTAATGTGCCCAATGTCATCCATGGCTGAGCAGGGAATCAAACTTTGGTCTCCAGGGTTGTAGCCTGATAGCCAAATCTAACAGACTGATAAGAACTTTTGTTTCATTTTTTAAAAATGGCTGTAGTTTAGACTTCATTAAAAAAAAACAACAATGAAACAAAAGGTCTTATCAGCCTGTTGGCTTTTGCTCTCAGAACCCTGTTAACTGACTTTATTTCTAATTCTCTGTGGTATTGACTGATTTCAGTTAGTATACTTCCAAAGCTTCTGTTCCTTTTTTTTTGTGCGTAATGTTATCTTGTATGATGTTAATCCTTGCTAAATTCCACAACTCATTCTGAATGCCTCAGGCAACTGTGTTCACACCTATAGACCCTCACATTTCTCACTCCTCTTAGAAATGTAATCTGATCTTCACTGGATTCAGTGACTTAAAATGCCAGGCTTTACAAGGCAGAAAATTGGAATGGAAAATGATAATCAATATATTGTACATTCAGAAGAGATAGGTGAAAATGCCTGGGGAAATTAATTCAACAGCAGATTTTAATTTGAGGAAAATGTGAGGAAAAATGATGGAAGTGAGTATTTAAATCTTGATAATCCTGATAAACTCTTGGGTTGTGCTCAAGGACCCTGATTCAGTTCAGAGCCCAGTTTAATAACTGAGAATTTGGTCTGCTTCAGTTTTGATTGATCCAGACTCACTTATAATCTGATGTGGACTGTGGCCCTTTCCACACTGAGGCTTCTAGCGCAAGCGGGGGAGGCTGGCAAGCGCAAGAAGGCTCGTCCGGGAGGCTGCCGCTTCCTCCCTCCTTCCTTCCGCAGGCGAAGGAACCAGCGGGGAAGCGGCACCGAAGGAGGCTTGCCGCGCAAGCTGCCCTCCCCCCCGTGCGAAGCGGGAGACCTCGCGCCGGATTCTCACCCCGCGCGCGCGCGCAAAGCGGGCGGCGTTGCGCCGGATTCCTCCCCCCCGCGCGCCGGATTCCTCCCCCCGCGCGCGCCGGATTCCTCCCCCCCGCGCGCGCCGGATTCCTCCCCCCGCGCGCGCCGGATTCCTCCCCCCGCGCGCTCGAAGCTGGTGGCATCGCGTCCCCCCCTCTCGCGCATGCGTCGCGTCCGTCGCGCTACCTCCCCACCCCGCTCCTTCCTTCCGCAGGGGCGGAGGGAAGGAAGCGCGACCCGGCCGGCTCCCGGAGGCTCCGCACGAAAGGTAAGTGCGGGTGGGCGCCGGGAGCGTTGCGCGAGCGCGGGGTGATTTTCGCTTGGACGCGAAAATCAAAAAACCCGCGCTCACGCCGCTTCAGCCCCGTGAGCCGGGCGGAAGTGGGAGTGCGTCGTGCGGAGCGACGCTCCCACTCCCGCGAGGCTCACGGGGCTGTCGCGCGAGCAAAGGCCCGTGCGAAAAGGGCCTATGAGTGAGACTGGGAAATCCAGAGTGCTAGTGACTTGCACTAGGAAACTCAAATGGTAACTTTTGGGTAGTTCTTTATACACATCAGATCAAATTTTGAGACACGGTGGGCCTTAAAGAGGAGATTAACTTGACCGGATTCAGACAGGTAGCTTCAGGGCTTTTTGTGCTAAGCACCTATAACATTTAATTTTTTTCAAACCAAAAACAGAGGCCCTTTCCACATGCAGTTATTAAGGCGGGCAAATGCGTCTTGCCACGGAGGTCTTCTGCACGTTGGAGCAGATTAGGTTCAGTTTATTTACCTTTGTTCTGCACATAATTCCAACTAAATACGCACCCATGTGATGGTAAAGCATGCTATTTGAAAACCGGAAGAAATTGGTTTTCCAGTTTTCCAGATTGATCTGATTCATACTTTCACAGTGGTGCAGACACGTACATTTGCGCCAATGCGAATTGGTGGTCAGGGGAGGGCTCATGGGAGGGGCCAGGGGGTAGTATGGACTTTTGCATGTACACACATACGCACGTATGCAATGATGTACTAAACCATGCCAAAAAAAAAAAAAAGGGCCAATCATAGCTGACGGGGTGGGGTGAGGGGAGTAGCGGGAGTGGCCATGGCAGAAGCAGTGTGGATTCATGGACTCGCACTCCTCTGAATCAGAATGGAACATATGCAGTAGCTGTGCGGAAGGAAATGAGGGAAAGTCCGCCTTGTTTCAAACCCAGAAAATCCGGTAAGAAATGGCATGAACTGATTCACCAGCCTCATGCGGAAAGGGCCAGAAACAATTTTTAAAAGCTTCTGACTGCCCTGTTGTGAGACTTCATGCTGCTTTTGTCCTGGCACTTTTCCTTTAGTACTAGGGCTCCTTTCTAGAGTATTTGCAGGATCTTTAGCTGTCAGTGTCTTAATAGTATTAAATTAATAGTATTAAATTCAGTTCTTGAGAAGAATGTCATTCATGTCCTACGCCCTTTTCTTGGCGCTGGGGCGCGGGGAGCGCATGAGCAGCCTCTTGTGAGAGGCTCTCACATCATCGCTGCTTCGGCTTCACAGCTGCTGCCTGCCAGCTCGCAGGCAGCGTGAGAACTCCATCTCTTCCTTCTGCAGTGCAGCAAGTGCAAGTGCCATGGCTCTGGAGGCTCTGCACTCATGGTAAGTGTGTGAGGGGCCCTGGAGCAATGCACGATCGTGCACCATTTTTGGCTACAAGCCAAAAATGAAATAGTGTGCAATTGGCACCTGCCGACCCTGGCAGCTTTGCGCGATTGCGAGGACGTCATGTGGCTCCTTGCAATCGCACAATGCTCCAGAGGTCCCTTCACATGGCAAATGCCATGTGAAAAGGGCCCTAGTCATCTCCAATTGGATTACTGTAATGAGGTCTGCATGGGGCTTCTTGACAAAGAATGGTCATGTGTTCAACTTCACAGAGGGCAGTTGTTACCCTGATTTCTGGGGGTCCCATGAGGGACACCTAAATGCACTCCAAATTATACTAGTTGGAGAAATTAGTCAAAAGAGCACAAGCTAGCAATACGAGAGGCAGGGCAATGGAGGGCAATCTTTTAATCTTTTACCCAGTGTCTACAGGGTCAGGCTGAGTCAAGGAGCAAACAGAAGTGAAATAATAATAATTGTTTTATTAAGATACAATCAAACAGTGTATGCAGCACACTCACTCAGATAACTATAGAAAGGTTGGAGTGGGATAGAGGGATTTTTAGAGGAGTTGTTGGTTTGGGTAATACTACACCTGTCCTGAAGCCCGGGTAGTCTGCAGCAGAAGTTCGGAGGTATGGAATCCTCAGTACGTGGGACTGAGGGGAAGGCTCCCCAAGCAAAGCGGCAGCAAGACAGGATGGAAGTTGGGAGTGATCTGAAGAAGCTCTCAAAGTCAGGGGTTCTTATAGGGGAAAATGTGGCCGTAGGCTAGTCCGTACTTGGGGAAAACAATGAATTTCGGGCTGGAGACAAAGCTCTGAAAGGTCAGAATTTAGCATGATTGAGTTAAGTCCAAATTGTCAGTAGAGTAGACAGTATGCAAATGCAGAGTGCTTGACAGATGAGGATTCGTCTAATCAAGCTGCCTGCTCAGGGCAGGGAGTTCTTTGTAAGTAGCGTGCATACATAATAGAGTACTTGCCTTTGAGGTCTCCTGAAGCGGCGGGACAGCTATTTCTGGCCTGCCTGTATTGTTTGGAATATTACAGCAATTAGCGGCCGTGCCTGTCTGCGAGCTTGTCCGGGGGACCTCGTGGCACGTGGAGAGGAATAGGTAAAGAAGGCCAAATTATTGATATCAAAGTGATATCTAATATCCCTCAAGTCCGGGCTAGAAACTACAGTAACACAGTCTTCTCTTTAAACGGCTGCTAGAGGACAGTCTTTTACATGAAAGCATCTCTTGTAAAACAGTAGTCCAGGCTAAGCCCACTTTAATGACAGAGAACAAAGCTCCCACGAAATTTCCCATCAGTTCTGGGCTTCTGGAGATAAAATTGAGCGGGCACACATGTCATTCATTCACAATCTTCACACTTGTATTTCTTCTACCTAAATTATAGCACTTATTTACAGATTTCCTTCTATTCTTATTGGTATTTTATGAAAATATGCCCTCTCCCTTGACCTTTGTTTGGTGATACATTTCTTCTTGGCTGGGTATTTGTAACTGGTTCTCCTATCTTGAAGTTAGTTCCAGAACTTAATGAATTTGGCCATTACTGTTAGGGCAGGGGGCAAGGGATCAGACCATATCCTTTGCCAACCATAGTGCTTATCTACTTGTTTCCAGCTTTGCTTTAACGTGCTAGTTTTGACTTCTAACACCATTCCTGGATACAACATAGTGTCAAAATTACCCTCTCCCATCCTGTCTTTGACTTTTATCCTACTTTGAGCGGCTTCTGTATTCTCTTACAGTCTAAAGTATGGTTTGTGGTCATGAGAAAGAGGAAGTTCTTTGTACTGTCACTCAGATTATGCAAAAGCTTGTCAAGGATACAGATGTTGAGTTTCCTAAGTGCCTATCTTTGAGCTGCTTGGGTCTAGAGATGTGAAGGCCTTGAAAAAAAATGGAAAAAATAGAAAAAACCCCCCTGTTTTTTCCCCATTTTTTTCACCTGAAGCCTTTATTGTTTTTTTCCAAAAAATCGCAAAAATTGAAAAAAGGAAGAAAGTCAATTATGGAATGCTTCATTTTAGCATGATGAATAAAATCTTTAAGACAAGGTGTTCATATATTCTCCAAATCATTTCTAAAAACTATGTACAGTATCAGATTATTCTAATTTCTGGGCTCTGAGGACAAGCAAGTCCTAGGTTACAAACTGAATGCTTCAATGCAAGAGAAAGAGGCATTTCTTCCTTTAGCGGATACTTAGTCCCTCCCTCCTCCCTTTCACCCCCCCCCATTTTTTTATGGGAATGGGTGCTTTATGTCTATTTGATACTATGGAGAGGATTTTTTTTCTTTTTTACTAATGTTGATAGTTTCTTGGTTTTTTTAAAATGTAATTTAATTAAAAAAAATTTGGGCCTGTTCCACATAAACTATCAAAACCAAAGAGGTTCTGTACGGTTCAGGAGATTGTTGCTCCATTTGTTACAAATAATTTTTTTTAAAAAAAATAACAGTAAATTCTGTTTGTAATAATTGTTTGAATACACTGTATGTTTAATATACCAATTGTGATAATTTTATGCTGAATCAAATTGTACATCATCATAATTTATGTTCCTAAAGTAATAGAGTGACTTTCAATCTGTAAAAAAGGGCTAATGTTGCATTTTTTCATTTTTTCCATAAATTTCCATTTTTTTCTGAAAAAAAAATGGGAAAAACCCCGGGTTTTTTTCCATGGCTTCAAAATTTCTGGAAATTTTACATCTCTAGTTGGGTTGATTCCTCACATGTCCATGCAGAGCTGGGAAAGAACCCATCTGAAACCATGGAAGTGCTGCTGCAGGACTGTAGACCACTGTTGCATAACCCCATGATCCATGTGGCACAAACAGACCTCTCAGGGCCTGTTTTGTGGTCCCCGTGCACTGGTGCTGGTTGTATTTGTTGGGATGGAGAAGAAGCTGAAATCTTCTTTGTCTTCCTCTAAAGAATCAGTCCTTCTAAGCACTATTGCTGATTGGGGTTACTAGGGCTGGGGTCAGGGGCATCACTATATCGGTGCTACTCAACAACTTCCTCTTGACTTCCCTCCACTGTGATCCAGAATTAGCTAGCATAGCTCTTTCTATGCAGCTAAGGGTGGCACAAAAGTAGCAATGCTAACTGGAGTCATTGGCAGGTGTGGTGGGTTAGTAAAGTCTCTTCTTCCCCAAAGTGAACTGGAAATAGCAAGACAGCTACTTGAGGGGCTGAGCTTAAATCCTCCCTGCACCTGATCTGTCCTGAATCTCTTTCCATATGTCTGCATTTTTGTGTGTGTGATGCATGTGCAGGCATGTGTGTCTAAGAACCTGCATGTGTACTGGGAGCTTTGACTCAGCCCTCCAAAATGTTTCTGCCTTCCTGATATGAACAATACTAACTGTGATGTTTTGACTCAGTATAAATAGCTCCCCATGTTCCTAATTTGACGTCCAGTGTTTTTAGCGATGTTTTCCAATTTGTTTTCTGTCTGATTTGTATTTTATTGCGAGACATTGTGAGTAGTACAGTTCTGTAAAACAACTGAATGGAAGAGTAGCTTAGAGAGAAAGAAAGAAAGAAAGAAAGAAAGAAAGAAAGAAAGAAAGAAAGAAAGAAAGAAAGAAAGAATTTTAACAAGCTGTCTGCTTTGCTGAGTTGCAAGGATTATTGAGATAATGTATGTAAGTGGTATACAAATGAGTGATATATTAGAAAATGTGACTTTAGATTGAATGTATCCTTTCATTTTTTATTCTATTAGTTGAAAAGAATAGTTGACACAGAAGCACATTTCTGCTTCCCTATGGGTCAAACATTAATGTTCCCTTTCCTTTCCTTCTTTTTTTTCTCTTGTTTTTAGTTATTGAAGTAGCATCTGGCATGTGAAATTTAATATCCTGGATTTAGAGTATCTGGCAACTGTGATGCAGTCCGTAATAGAATGCTAACTGTTTAGTGACCTTTCCTCCCAACTGCTGAAAGAATAAATTATGACTGCCATCGGGTTCCAAGACTGAGCATTTTGACTCATGCCAAGATGACAGAAAGGTCTTTAACTGTTCTTGATGCATTTTAAAGCCAAGCAAGGCCACAGGTGCCTTTCTTGATGATTGCTATTTGCATTGGATCACAGAGGACCAGATTAGGTCTCAGCTTGTTGTCTTATTAAAAGGGAACTTTTTAGATACCCTCCAATGAATGCTCTCATCGTGTTCAGATCAGACAGTAACACATGGCATGAAAATATGGAAGGGAGCCAAACAAATTTTGTTGTGAAATATCTCAGGTCTTTGCTGTCTTGACAGCAATATATAAACACATAGGCTGGAATCTTCTTGGTCGCTTACACCTGCATTATGGTTCATTATACCAGCATAAAACACTTTTTTTGTGAATCACAGCAGTGGTGGGAGGATACGAGAGAAAGCAGTCTCTGCAACCAGAGAAGGCTTCCCTACTGGCTTCCCAGCAGGTCAGGAGCTGACATGGCAACATTTTCTGTTGATGGATTTTCCTGTTCCATCAGCTCCCCGTCACTGCAGTGCTTTCTTCCCTTTTACCCAGGCTTCTCATTGCCTCTTCTACTCCCAACTGTCACTGGCTTTTTCTCATGGCATTTCTGAAGCGAAAAGGCCCCTTGAGCGTCGCGTAAATATGAGGAGCGATCCACACTATGCAATCACATTTGCGTGATGCTCAAGAGCCTGACACGGACTACGCATGCATTTTTTAATTTTCGGCTAAAAGCCGAAAATGCTGTGCAGTCGTGCATTGCTCCAGGGCCCTGCGTGCACTTACCTTGTGTGCAGAGCCTCGGGAGCTGGGCCGGTCATGCATCTTCTCCTCAGTGCAGCCTGGGAGGTCCCAGGCTACACTGCGAATGGAAGAGGCGGGGCACTCGCGCGATCAGGAAGCAGTTGCGGAGCGGAAGCAGGAGAGATGCAAGAGTGTTCCTACGAAGGCTTCCTGCGCGAGCCCTGCAGCCCAGCACCAGGAAAAGGTAAGGTGCAAAAAGGGCCACTTTCTATGGCCCCACCACTCACCATGATGTATTTAAGTCTTTTATTCCAAGTCTCAAGTCAAGTCTCAAGTCTCTACCTTCAAGTCTCAAGTCGAGTTTCAAGTCCTTGCAAGACACTTCCAAGTCAAGTCTTGAGTCAAGTCTCAAGTCTGGGAGCCAATTTTACATCCCAACCTCTATTTCAGAATTTCCGGACAGAGTTGAAAGTCAGTTTTAACAATTTGAGTAGAGTTGGCCCTCTACTTTTGTGATTTTGCCATCTGCAGCTTCTGAAGTGGGGAACAGGATCCTTCTTACTTCCCATTTGCAAAGCTGGAGGCTTTTTCAGATGTGGGGATTAGGATCCTTCTTATTCCCCACTATTGAAGCTTCAAGAGGTTTAGAAGGAAGGATCCTCAGGACCACTGCCTAACAAATTTTCTGTTCCCCTCTGAAATACGCACCCTGCACTCTGGGTATGAATCTTGCCTTCTGCAAGTTTAGAAAGCTCCTCCTATGTGTAGCAGAGACAGGCTGCTGAGCAGACCTCAACCCCACCCCAACCCCATTGCCTAACCCATTTGCTGTTCTTTCTGAGAAATGTGTCCATACTTTGGGTTTGAGACAGATTGTCATGTGATCAGTAAGTTGTAAGGTTTCTCGATGTATGTATTATGTTACTGAACCAAGGGCAGTAAGTCAGTCACTAAAAATATTCAAGTTTCAAGTCAAGTCGAGTAAGTGTGTAATTTTTGCCGAGTCAAGTCCAAGTTGAGTCACTGAAGTGACTTAAGTCTGACTTGAGTCCCAGTCTGTCAACTTGAGTCTACATCACTGCCACTTATGCTAGTGTAGTTACACAGGCCAACAGGTTTATAGCCATAGAAGAACAATTCCTGCTCCCTTTGTTGCTGCTCTCGTCACATGTGGTGAAGAGAGTCCTCTAGACATGTGGAGGCTCTCCACAAAATCAGGAGCCCTGACTTTTGTGGTGCAAGTGACTGGCAATGTGAACAAGATTGTAACAATAATGTAACAGTTAACAATTGCATAACAATAACAGGGTAGACTTTCGTGTAGTTTGAGCATTGAACTAGGACATTGGGAGACAAGGGTTTGAATCCGCAGTTGGCCGTGGAAAGCCACCAGATGACTGTGAGCAAGTCACACTGTCTCAGCCTCTGAGGAAGGGAAGGCCAAAGCTCCTCTGAATAAATTCTGCCATGAAAAGCTCATGATAGGTTAGGTTGATGCTGATCTGCCTACGGGACAATACTGTTGTTTACAAGCTTGGGACTTCAGGGAAACAAAATACTAAACTGTAAGGAACTTTAGCCAGAGGTAGACTGAAAAGCATAAAGCAAAGAACCTGCAATCTTCTACACAGGGCTTTTTCGCACTTTGGGGGCATTCTGATACTTACTGGGCTGGCGCGCTCCTTCCACTGATCCAGGCAGATCCGGAGCAGTGCATGCCCGCGCTACACACTTCTCCGGGGACGAAAATGGTGCTTTCTGGTTGGTGGAGGCTCTCCACCAACTGGAGAAGCTCGCCAGCCTAAAGCCTGCCCCCAGAAGATTTGCAGCCTTGTGCTGGTGTGAGCCTGCAAATCTACACATTAGCGCAGCAACGGACTGGGGTGCGCTGTGCTATTGAAAGACCTCTTTTAAGCGGTCTTTCAATAGCATGGCAGACCACCAGTTCTGGTTGTTCTGGAGCGGGCTGAAGTCCAGATATACATAAAGTAGTCTGGACCCAGTCTGCCCCTAAGTGCAAACGTCCTCGCTGGAGGATGCTCTGCCCCATCGCTAAATCAAAGTGTGGAAAAGGCCACAGAAAGGGGGTGGAGAAATCACACTGTTTCAAACAGAAGCCTTCTTGAACCTGTTTTTGGTGAACAGGCAGCGTATAAATTAAGTCTGATAATGATGATGGCGATCATCATCTCTTTTCTTGAGAAGAACATTAACCATCACCTCACAGTTCAGAATTTTGCTTGTTCTGCTCTAGTACTGTGTCCTACTGGTTCCAGTGAATCCACCAAGATCTGGAAAATCCTGTAGCAAATAGAAATACGCTTTATGAAGAGAATTATTTTCCCCATAAATACCCTCAATTATAAGCTACAATCTGGCCATGATTTTTTCTTTCTCATGGATTACAGGCTTTGTCTCACCCTGCGCCAGATTTCCAGGTCCAAAATGTTGCCTCCCTGCAAGCTTGGGCCATGAAACCAAATGCTTGACTAAGGAATAATAAGAGATATTCCCATTTGGTGTTTTACATATGAAGTGAGGGCCTTTTATGTTGATGAAGGATACATTGCTGCTGTGCTTACAAAGGTTATTGAAATCTCTGCGGGTATTAAAAGGAGGCTCTGGGAAGAGCTGGAAGAAAGAAAATGTCACATTTTCTGATGATATGAAAGCAATCAAGGCCTAAGAAGATGAACTGATTACAAATCTGTAATTTAATTCTGATTTTTCAAAGTGACAATTCTCCCAGGCTATGTACTCAGTCTATTATGGATACTGTCACCAGGTGTTTATAAAGTACACATATTAAGTATACATTGGGAGAAACTGAGGCAAAACATATGTGATAAATCAGCATTTCAAGGACCTTTTAAAGCATTGCAACTTTTTGAACTGTGTTGACATAACAAAGGCTTTCCATTGTTTATTTTACCTCTGGGTTTTGAAAGTTTGCTCACAGATAGTGCAAAAAAGAGGATATTTAATATTAAAAGAAGGACAATAATAATTAAAAAAAACAGTTATTTTTTTTAAAAAAAATCACTCTGAGATATTTGATGAACAGACTGAAAAGCAATACACACAACTATACATTTATAAACCTGCTTCTCTCATCCATACTGAAATGGCTTAAGCTGTAAATAATTAATTGCTTCAGAGCTTTTTGGGCTACTTTCATTATAAAATTCATGATTAAATGATGCTTCACTACCCAGTTAATAACAAAAGGTGAACCAAGGTCAAGCTAAGCTTCAGACCATCAAGAAAAGAAAGAAATTGTGTCTCATCTTCACATTAAACTGAATTCATGCCCAGAAACAAAGTTCTACTAAGGAAGAGAAATTAGAAAAATGAAAAAAAAACCCTCTTTTTTGGTGGACAGTTAGTGAAGTACATTATCTACTAGATAACTCCCTTCAATATTGCCATAATTTACAGTTTCCATTATTAAGAGGTAAGTGGATCAAGACATTCTTGTAACATCTTTGCAAACTCACTTAAATGTTGATGCCTGATATTTCCAATTCAGCCATCCAGTAAAGGGCATATCTCTCTGGATTAACGTTTTGGGTTCACTACACAAGGCTCTGAACAGACTTTTAGTTACATTTTATTTATTTATGAATTTATTTATGAGTTGTACACTCTATCAAATGGCTTCAGCAGCCTTCAAGGTGACCTCAGTTTAAATTTACTACAGACAATAAAGTTTATAACTAATGTGAGTCCATTCTTATAGATGATTATCATGGTCATGATCATGATATTTGCATATTTGTATCCTGCCTTTTGTCACTCTAAGACACAAGACAACTCACAAATGCTAAGACAAAAAGAAATTCATAATATACAAAAGTTAAAAATATAATTAAACTAAACATAGAAATAAAAGGAGTTAAAGCACGACCATTACAAAGGAAGCAAAAAATACACAGTAAACCACATTCTGAAAGGTCTTTCACCCTCTGAGCATTCAGTTCTCAAAGATCTGCAGAAGCAAAGATTTTTTTCACCTGACTGTGAAAGGACACGAAGCAACGTTCCTGTCTAACCTCTCTAGGAAGGGAGTTTCAAAGCCTGGGAGCTGAGAAGACCCTCTCCCATTTTCTCACCAGATCTACTTGTGAGGGTGGTGGGGCTGAGAGAAGGGTCTCCTTTGAAGATCTCAAGACACAGGTAGGCTCATATGGGAGAGTGCAGTCCTATAGATAGTAAGAAATGGCTTGCATTTTCATAGTTGGAGTGAAATGCTTTGAATGGTCAGTAAAAACCAGAATTTTCTTGTCCTGTAGCAAAGTTGCTGCAGTCCCACTGGTGAAACTGTTGTCCTTCCACTTTTGTGGGTCCAGCATTCATGGATTTGATTATTTGTGGGTTATGTTATTTATTTATTTAATTTATTAAACAATTCTTATTCAATTTGCCCCTGCCATGGAAATGTTCTCTCTAGGGCTCTCTTGGGCCATTTCCACACTACACTGTTATAGTGCTATTATTCCACTTTCAACATCCTGTGGAATTCTGGGATTTGTAGTTTACTGCAGCCAAAGAGCTCTCTGGCTGAGAATTCTAAATGTACCTCCCTAAACTGCAAACCTCAGGATTCCATAGGCTACTGAAAGTGGAATAATAGTGCTATAACAATGTAGTGCGGAAATGGCCGTAGACTTCCAGTGTGATTCGATGGTCTACTTCTGCCAGAGGTAGAATTGCCCTGGAGGACCTAGAGATTTCTAGAGAATTATTCTCAGATTGTAACAATAACAACAATAATAAATAGAATTCACAATTTTTATTTTTATTTGTGTTTTTTCCACTTTCGTGAGAATCTTATGCCTCTAACGCCTGTGAAAGTGGATGGTGGGCTGTACTACTAAATAGTAGGTATTTTGTATTACATTCATGTATGAGTCCTCTGTAGTCAAAATGTGTATCATTTCATCCTGTGTTCTCTTTAGAGAAAATGTACAATACTGTAGTATATATAACATCCCCATTAGATGTTATATATACAACATATGCACATAATAATAATTATGATACATTTAGTGGCATTATCCCATAGAACTGCAATGGCACATCACCGTGGACACGATGTCATTGGAGTTATTTGCAGCTGTTTTGGAAAAATCTGGTGGATTTTTTTTTCATACCATCCTATGCATGTGCCACTATTTGATGGATTAAACTTGTGCAAAGAGTAAGTGGTAATGAAAAAATTATTCAAGAGTTCTACCATCACCATCATACATTAGAGTTCCACATTTTGTTTCAAAGACAGAAAACCAAACTTCCTAGTATTCCTTTACTATTATGCTTGCATGACTTGTTCAGACATCATTATGTATTATGAAGTTTAGGGGAAATTACAACTCCAAGAATCTCCAAACTAGTCACTGTCTGGGTCATGGATTCTGGACTATGGTGGTTAGATGATTCTGGAGACAGCAGTTCAAACAAATAATCTCCCCAAGCTCGTCAACATGTGGACAAGAGGAATAGGCTTGTGGTGAATGGCTGCAGACTGACATCCCTTTGTTAAATGGATAATCTTCAAAGAACCTGTGCGGTAGATCAGAAAAACGCTATGGATATAGAGTTCCATGATTTCTGTAAGGCCTTCAGTAGTAAGCCCGCCCATTATATTCTTGCAGATAAGCTAGTAAGATGTGGGCTAGATAATACTAATGATATGTGGAATTATAGTTGGCAGATGGACTGAACTCACAGAGTACTTACCAGGTGAAAAGTGGGGTGCTGCAGTATTATTCAATATCTTTATAAATGACTTGGGTGAAAGAATAGAGGGGGTGCTGAAGAGGAAGTTAATATCAGAGAAGATAGAATTAGGATTCAAGATGATCTTAACAGATTGTAGAATTGGAGCCAAATTAATAAAATTAATTTCAACAGAGATAAATGTAATGTTCTTACATTCAACCAGACATGATTCTAACCTTTCTCCATCTCATCCAAACACCTCAGTCTCTTAGTATGGGACACCAGCAGGAAACACTAAGGGTCTCCAGGTAGGACTGGCAAAGAATTCTTCCTGAGACCCTAGAGAACAATTGCTGCTGACAAAACTGGGCTTGATGGAGTCAGATTGTCCTATGCATACAGGCAGCAAGTGGCCAGAGACAGATTACCCTAAGAGAAGCAGCTACAGATAAATTAATCCAGTCCAAGTTATGCACAGGTAATCCAAGAAGATGAAGGGAGGCATAGGGACAAGGTCTTTGCTGGCACAAATGAGTTGGATTGTGAGGAGTTTTTGGCTCCATTTCATAACTCCGTCCCAAATCTGAGCAGCTGTGGCTGAAGCAGCTGAGGGGCTCTGTCACCATCAGGATATGATAGATATTAAAGAGACATTACCATCCTTTGAAGTCTAACAAAATAAGAAGTAGCTTTGGCAGAGTCAGTGGCTGTTATGTAGGAAATGCTGACTCATCAAAATCCTGACATGCACTGGCAGGTACCTATAAATCATTGCTCACAACTGTTCAACCTGTGGTAGAGCTGTCAGTATTCATGTGTTCCCAGGAATTCTTGACCTCTGGACTAGCAACGTTTTATAACTTCTTTTCTCACTCCTTTCTGGTTGTGGTTATCTGGACTAATGTCTTTCAGTAACAACTTCTGGACCAAGTTCCTCAGACTTCAAAGGATGAATTAGGATAAGTATATCCATGATTGCATATGTCAGCTTCCTAGGTTTCTTTGTTACATCCGTTGACTATCTACATAGTTTACATAAACAGAAGACTGACTGATCATTATTATTATTAAACTAGTAAATGAATTATGGGCATGTGTGTGCCTAGTCAGAATTAAGCTCCATGGAATTCAATGGCACTTATTCCCAGACAGGTCTGTATAGAAATGGAGGCTTAAACTTAGTGATCAAACTGTTAAATGAGTTGCACTAGATGTAGAAGGGGTGATTACATTTTTGCCAAACCTATTTATGTGTTCCTTGGAGGTACTGAACTGAGCAATGACATCTCACAGAGACAGTTATGAGTATCTTGGGTTTATGGCTAACCTTTACTTTTGACTAAAATGTTAGCATTTTCAAATGCACTGACCCTGACAAACTGACAGGAGCCCAATTGCTCTCTCTGGTAACAAATTTCATAGTCCTTCAGACACCTCTGTAGAGAGCAAATTTCCAAGTCAGTGGTTTAAGACATCCATTATGTCTACACCCATATTGAGTTATCTCATGGTTTATTTACCCAAGGTATCTTTAAGCATTTCCTGAGAGCCAGTTTGATTTAAGAAGCAGAATGCTGGATTTGGATCTGGTAGCTTCAGATAGACAGTTCAGCCAGGCTTCTCCAAGCTGGATGCCCTCTGGATGTATTGAATTATAACTCCCATTACCCCCACAATTTTCTCAGGGCCATTATTATGTCAGTGTTCCATAACCTAGTTCTTTCCAAAGGTGTTGGACTATCATTCTCATTATCTTTGGGGATTATTGTTCAGCACTTAGTTTGAGGAAATCTATCTTAAACTATGACATCACCAATGGCCTTGGAGAAGTTAGTAATTTCTGATTTCTGCTCTCCATCTATAAAATTGACAGTGACTGTCTGTAATAGTGTCCCTCTTCTTTGCCCAGCCACACAAACTTGGATGCTGGGCATCAGGAAATGCCTACTTACCAATCTTCTATGGTACCAGCTAGGCCTTGAAAACTTCATATTTCCAAGTTCCTTTCTACACTACACAATGTTTCCATTTAACTGCCCTGGCATCATCCTATGGTATCTTGGGGTTTACAGCTTTGTGAGTCCTTAAAGCTCTCTGGTTGAGAACTGTAGATATTCCTTTCTAACCCATAAATCCCAGGATCTTAAAGCAAATTTGGGCAGACTGGTATGGAAAGGACTGATATTTCACACATTTGGCTCTTCTACATCTGGCTCTGAATACTCATGAAATGTTTTATGCACAATTGAAATAACAACATTTAAAACCATAGTCAAGGATAATGACCTTTTTCTGCTTTAGTGATCAAAGTGGTTGTTTTCTTAAACAAAGACCCTCCATGACAATTCCAAACAAAAATCATTAAAACACTCCAGCAGTGTTTTCCAAAATATTGGAGGCATGAATCAAGCACAACATTACATTCCTCTAAGTATTGGATTTATTTATACTCATTTGGGATGGCCACTTTATGCACTTGTGGCTCTATTTCCTTCTGTCACTCA